>OY997264.1:327183011-327808011 GCA_963921465.1 Triticum timopheevii
CTGTTTATTTGCGAATTAAAATAAATGCAGAATTTGTTTAAAACTTTGAAAAATCATATAAATTAATCCGTAACTCGGATGAAAATGTCTTCTACATGAAAGTTGCTCAGAACAACGAGACGAATCCAAGTACGCTCTCCGTTCATCTGCCACATGCCCCTAGCATAGGGAACATTGGAATTTTCCCCTCCGGTTCGTTTGTCCGAAAATGTCAAACTTCAGGAAAGCATTCCCGAATGTTATCCCCCTTCGCCGGTAGCGTGTAGCACCGCGTTAGAACACGTCTAGCTCTGTCTGTTGTCCTGTTATGCACTTGTATGCTATGTATTTACTGTTTCTTCCTCCTCTTCTTTCCGGTAGACCCAGAGATCGATGGTGATGCCACTGTGATCGACTACGTCGACGACGACCCTCCTTCTTGTCTGAGCAACCAGGCAAGCCCCCCCCTTTGATCATCCTGATATCGCCTATTCTATACTCTCAAGCTTGCATTAGATTTTGCTACTGTTATTGTTTGCTCCTATTCTGATGCATAGCCTGCTTTTGTACCTGCTTATAGTTACCTACTTGCTTATCCTAAACTGCTTAGTATAGGTTGGCTAGTGATCCATCAGTGACCACCACTTGTCCTTGTTGCCCCTGCTTCATCATTGACGCCTCGATCGACGTGATCGACGACCAGAGCCCGACACCTCACATCACATCACGCCCCTTTAGTTGCTCGACTCTGCAGAGCTACTATCGAGTGTCGAGGGTGATCCTTCATAACGCACTCCTGATGATAATTCTGTAGTGTAGCCATTCGGTCGTGGTCATTGAGGGTGATTTCCTCTTTCACCATTCCCGATACGGCTTTGTCGTTCAACACCTCAAGTGTGAACCTCGAGGGTGGTCCCTCTTACGTTCACCTTTATGATTACATTGAGTGGAATCCACTGGGGGTGATTCCTCGGGTTTTCCCCTTGATGTCTGGACACACAGTTACAATGACTTTACTTGAGACCTTGGTGAAAGTCGGGCGGGCCCGGAGAGCACCCGCAAGATTATGACGTGGCACGGCCGGGCATTCTAGGCCCTTGTCGTAAGTCCACGAGACGGGGCGACGGGGTCACTTTCGATCGTGAGTCTCTGCTCGTCTCCGCAAGCTAATAATACACTATGGTTTGGATATTTGTTCTGAGTTGGCCTCTGGCCTTTACGCACTAACCACCACGCGAGAATAGATATGGGCCTCGACGTCGCGGTATCAGCCGAAGCTTTGTCAGACGTCCAATTCAGCAGTGCGGCATGGTCAGATCGTGCTGGCCATCCGAGGCGGTGCTGGTATTCACCCTGCGCGCAATGACCCGGAGTGCTGCGGGCGATGGGCCCAAGACCCCGGAGCGCTTAGGATGTAGACCGGCGGGGACCTCTCTGCTGAGCCTAGGTAGGGCTGCGACGTGTTGATCTTCCGAGGGCGGGCATTGACCCCAGAAAGTTGTGTCCAGCCAGAGTGATCGAGCGTGTTGGGTAACGTGGTGCACCCCTACAGGGAAGATTATCTATTAATAGCCGTGTCCACGGTAACGGACGTTCAGACTTATATCCTGATCTTATACAACTACAAATGGATACTTGAGATATGTGGCTCTAGGATTGGTTTCTCGCAGGGAGTCGAGGAAGGATCTCTGGGCATTAATGTTACAACATGCTTGTTAAATATAAACTGTTATTCTTTACTCTTCTACATGCTGCAAGATGCTCAGAGCTGCGTGAAGATGCTAGTCTTCGATAGGCTAGGCTTCCCCCCTCTATTCTGGCATTCTGTAGTTCAGTCGACAGATACAACCCTTTCATTTGATACAAATGCATACTTAGTATAGCTCTGATGCTTGCGAGTACTTTGGATGAGTACTCACGGTTGCTTTGCTACGCCTTTTCCCCCTTATTTCTTCTTTCCGGTTAATGCAACCAGATGGTGGACCCATGGAGCCAGATGCCAGCCCCGCCGACTACTACTACTACCCAGAGGGTGTCTTTTACTACGTGAAGACCGCCGACGACCAGGAGTAGTTAGGAGGTCCCAGGCAGGAGGCCTTGCCTCTTCGATTGTGTTGCTTTTGTGCTAGCCTTCTTAAGGCACCCTTGTTTAACTTATGTCTGTACTCAGATATTGTTGCTTCCGCTGACTCTTGTGTATCGAGCTTATGTATTCGAGCCCTCGAGGCCCCTGGCTTGTAACATAAAGCTTGTATTATTTTATTTGTGTCTAGAGTTGTGTTGTGATATCTTCCTGTGATTCCCTGATCTTGATCGTACACATTTGCGTGTATGATTAGTGTACGATTGAATCGGGGGCGTCACAAGTTGGTATCAGAGCCGACTGCCTGTAGGATCCCCCTTCCAACCCCTTGGCCGAAGTTGAGTCTAGTCTTTGAAAAAACTGTTTTACTAACATAACTGTGCGGCTTACGGGCCCACGTCGTCATTGGGTGGTATTAGGATCTTTTACTCCTCGACTATACTCTGTGACTCTGATCTCTCTTCTATTCGGGTGAAATGGTTTTTTTAACTCTAACTCTAGGTTCTCGTAAATACTTTCTCCCAGAGAGCCCCTCACTCCAGATGATTGCTTGGTGCACTAGAAGATTCTGAAGATACTCTCCGATGTTTTACCGAGACCCTTATGCATGTCGCCGTTACGATCCCTACCACCGATAAATCCTTATGCGTAACTACCTATGTTGTCATTCATACCTTCGTCCCCATTGCTCTTGTTATTACAAGATGTCCTGAAATACTATTCGGTGTTCCGAGTATCCTTTATGCTTACTGCCCTGCAGTCCTTGCCGCATGAATACCCCTACGGATAATTACTCGCTCTTATCGAGTATCCTTTCATCCTCAGTTATTCTTATGCTTCATAAGATACTTTTTAATACAATCCGAGCTTTCGATGACCTCTATCGCCTATTGCTCTAGAAGGTCTTACCTGCCTAAACTTTCGTTAATTCCATATGCCTAGCAGTATCCATTGACGTCCTTTGTCATTATCATCTTGAGTCTTTCGATTTGATATGTCTGTGTCGCAATCATCAGTTGATCCTTATAGATTATCTTTTCGGCTCAGGCGTCTTCCCGAACATGAGCTGGTTCTCGGCCAATCAGGTTGCCATCGATTGTGCCCTAAGTCTATTCAACTTAACCATCCTTGGTCAGAGCGTTTGCTTCTGATCCCTTGATTTTGGAAATCGTAATTCCTTTGCATTTGAACTTTGAATTAGTCAGTTGTTTCTATAACCTGACCTCTTTGCATTCTTTCTTCTTTTGATTGAGTATCGATACTCACATCAGATCCATTGTGGACCTCCAGGTCCTTTGTTGGGTTTTATCCAATAGGGTCCTTCATATTAAGTAACCTTGTGAGCTTTTCCTCGGATACATAATGCCTTTGGTAGATTGTATCCCCTGCTTTTGTCAACTATGCTCTACTTCCGAGCTTGAGTAATTTATTCCTAAAGTTTGTGGTATGTGTTCCTAAGATACCCTGATAGGTTGAACCTATGCCTTCCATAATCTGTATGAACCCGGAAACTTCCACGGGTCATACTCTACTGGTGTTATGTAGATAAAATCTCAACACTATGGCTTCGTCTAAAATGAGCACTGAATGAAAGGTTATGCATTGGAGAAGTGGGAGTCGACCTTGAACTTTGTGTTCATGCCCATGGACACGATGTGGAACTTATCATGGAAGCTTCTCGTTATAATGATAATCCCCTTGTGATAAGTTCATCTTGTATCTATAGTTGGTCATTTGCAACCGTGGTTCCGACCCTATAGTTCTTCTTTGATCCCATTTCTCGGACAAGTTGAAGTACTTGTCTTCTTCAGATCTTTTCACCCGTCCAACCTCTGTTCTGCTATACCCTTGAGTATTACCCTCTGGTATCTCGAGAATATCACGGAACTACATAACTTCTTATGAGTTCTTCATCAACTAGTATTTCTCGCTGGTTCCAATTTTCCATGGGTTTTGAGTTGTTAGACACTCGAGAACACCGTTAACTGATTCGAGTCTACACTTTTCTCTCCATTGTTCTGATTAACCTTTCTTGTAACCTAACATATTTGAGCAGTGATAATTCCCTGCTTATGTATACCCCTCGGCGTACAAACTCTGTCAGTAAGACCTTGTTACTATTGTTGATGACATTCCAGTAGCCATCGATGGACGAGAACTTTGCCTATTGGTCCGCCTCTCCCTTGGTACTAACGTTGTTGCCAACATAACTGACAGGTTGTCCTCTGACCTGCCTTGCTATCATGACCGTGCAAATATTAGCGCCTTCTTGCTTTTAACCCACATGATGGGCCCATAACCCACAGTTCGACAGGATCGAAACCTTACTCTCATGTAGAACCTTGATTCCAAAACATTCTTTACACTTGGCTTTGTATGTAATTCATGAGCTAACTTCCTCACCATGTTTCATTCTGGAATCAGAGGCAACATTGTTCTTCATTGCTCTGAAACCCATCATCACTTGTTTTAGGCATCCGCTGGATGCCTACCTAGTTGAAACTTGTTGAACCTCCTTATAGCACTCTCGATAAATTCCTTGGTGCTTCCAAAATCTCCTTCCTTGAGATAACTACCGGATGCCATCCTTTCAGACAACCGTTCTTATAGCTTCCCCCTTATTTCACACCTTAAATCTCGGGACGAGATTTCTTGTAGTGGAGGAGAATTGTGACGTCCGGATAATTAAGCTACAGTAATCCTCCATTAATGGTGCCTTGTCATCACATTACTGTTGCGAATCCTTGGTTGATCCAAATCTTTGTTCAGACTCAAATTCAAATTGAAGCCCAAAATTCAAATTTCTCAAACATGCAAAATAAAATATTCAAAGTTTGGCAAATAATCCCTGGATGTTTTTCATGTTGGAATCAACCTCTTTTGGATTCCCAAAGTGCCCCTGGAATTTTATTTAGTGGCCCGGCAGCATTTAAAGTTGGCCTTTCCAATTTCTATAAATTGTTAGACAACTCCTTTTGGCCTCAAGCTTTTGTGACTCCTAAAATAATGTGCTGGTTTTATGTGACAAGTCTCATATCTATCAAAACTCATTTAGTTTTATATTTTAATAGAAAACAGTAGCAAAAAAAAGAAATGGTTTTTAAAATGTGAAAAGGGAAAAGAAAACTTCCCTCCCCTAGTGGGCCTGGTGGCCCATCTGGCCACAACCACCTGGCCGGCCCAGCCACACCCCCGCTCGTCCCCTTCGCTACAAGGACGAGGGTTACCGTGGCGGCCATCCACGGCGCCATGGCCGCGGTGGCGGCCATCGGGGCCCCCCTCCCGCTTATTTAGCCGACCCCGAGCGCCCCCTTCCCCTCCTGGAACCCTAACCCTGATCCCCTCGCGCCCCCTCTCCCTCTGCCACTCGCGCCCGATGCCCCTCGCCGTCATCGTCGCGGTCACGGTCGTCTCCGGCGTGCGGGAGCACGTCCAGGAGGTCCACCGCGCCCGGATCCGTCCGTTCCGAGGGCCAGCTCAAGCTGGGACGGTCCGTGCGCTCGCCATCGAGCCCTCCTCCACCGCGGACGTCACCAACTCGTCGTCGTTGCCACTGCTTCGGGCCGCCTCCGACCTTCTAACCTCTTCCCTCAGAACCGGGGTGAGCTTCTCCCTCAGGACCCCCTTTTAGTCCTTCGATTTGGACGCCGTAGGCCGCCATCTCCGTCGAGCCCGAACCACCGCGTACGCGTACGTGCGCGCGCTTGCTGTCGCTGTTGCCCGTGCTGTCTGTTGTCACTGCTGCTGTCCCGTGCTCACCCGCCCCTGCTGCGTGTGCGTGCCTGCACTGCTGCTCCCTGCGTGGTGTTGTTGTTGCTGCTAAAACTGCTGCCGCTACTTGTCTTGCAGCTGCTACTGCCTCCCATGGCGCGCTGCTTAGCTGCTGCTGCTGCGGGCGCCCGCTTGCTGCTCCTAGGCAGCCGCTGCCGCCTGGTACTGCTGTTGCTTGCCATGGCCGGGCCTTGGCCTTGTGAGTTTTTGCGTATGTGTGCACAGCCAGGGATGGTTTGTGCCATCGGCCGGCCCCTGGTTTAGTTAGGCTAGGATTAACTAGGACTAGTTTAGTAGTAGTACTAATTTAGTATTAGTTTAGTCTAAAGAGCAAATGACATGTGGCCCCCCTAGTTTAAATTAATTTAGACAATAATCTACCTCTATGACACTTACATGTGGGTCCTCTGTCCAGTTTGACCAGTCAAACTGTTGACTGGGTTGACCAAGTCTGACATGTGGCCCCGTTTGACCCTGTTGAACAGTCAATAGCCTCTGTGGCTAGCACATGGCTGGGTACGCTTACTATTTTCTGTTTATTTGCGAATTAAAATAAATGCAGAATTTGTTTAAAACTTTGAAAAATCATATAAACTAATCCGTAACTCGGATGAAAATGTTTTCTACATGAAAGTTTCTCAGAACAACGAGACGAATCCAAATATGCTCTCCGTTCATCTGCCACATGCCCCTAGCATCGGGAACATTGGACTTTTCCCCTTCGGTTCGTTTGTCCGAAAATGTCAAACTTCGGGAAAGCATTCCCGAATGTTATCCCCCTTCGCCGGTAGCGTGTAGCACCGTGTTAGAACACGTCTAGCTCTGTCTGTTGTCCTGTTATGCACTTGTATGCTATGTATTTACTGTTTCTTCCGCCTCTTCTCTCCGGTAGACCCAGAGACCGATGTTGATGCCACTGTGATCGACTACGTCGACGACGACCCTCCTTCTTGTCTGAGCAACCAGGCAAGCCCCCCCTTTGATCAACCTGATATCGCCCATTCTATACTCTCATGCTTGCATTAGATTTTGCTACTGTTATTGTTTGCTCCTATTCTAATGCATAGCCTACTTTTGTACCTGCTTATTATTACCTACCTGTTTATCCTAAACTGCTTAGTATAGGTTGGCTAGTGATCCATCAGTGACCACCACTTGTCCTTGTTGTCCCTGCTTCATCATCGACGCCTCGATCGACGTGATCGACGACCAGAGCCCAACACCTCACATCACATCACGCCCCTTTAGTTGCTCGACTCTGCAGAGCTACTATCGAGTGCCGAGGGTGATCCCTCATAACGCACTCCTGATGATAATTCTGTAGTGTAGCTATTCGGTCGTGGTCATCGAGGGTGATTTCCTCTTTCACCATTCCCGATACGGCTTTGTCGTTCAACACCTCAAGTGTGAACCTCGAGGGTGGTCCCTCTTACGTTCACCTTGATGATTACATTGAGTGGAATCCACTGGGGGTGATTCCTCGGGTTTTCCCCTTGATGTCTGGACACACAGTTACAATGACTTTACTTGAGACCTCGGTGAAAGTCGGGCGGGCCCGGAGAGCACCCGCAAGATTATGACGTGGCACGGCCGGGCATTCTAGGCCCTTGTCGTAAGTCCACGAGACGGGGCGATGAGGTCACTTTCGATCGTGAGTCTCTGCTCGTCTCCGCAAGCTAATAATACACTATGGTTTGGGTATTTGTTCTGAGTTGGCCTCTGGCCTTTACGCACTAACCACCACGCAAGAATAGATATGGGCCTCGATGTCGCAGTATCAGCCGAAGCTTTGTCAGACGTCCAGTTCAGCAGTGCGGCACGGTCAAATCGTGCTGGCATCCGAGGCGGTGCTGGTATTCACCCTGCACGCAACGACCCAGAGTGCTGCGGGCGATGGGCCCAAGACCCTGGAGCGCTTAGGATGTAGACCGGCGGGGACCTCTCTGCTGAGCCTAGGTAGGGCTGCGACGTGTTGATCTTCCGAGGGCGGGCATTGACCCTAGAAAGTTGTGTCCGGCCAGAGTGATCGAGCGTGTTGGGTAACGTGGTGCACCCCTGCAGGGAAGATTATCTATTAATACCGTGTCCACGGTAACGGACGTTCAGACTTATATCCTGATCTTATACAACTACAAATGGATACTTGAGATATGTGGCTCCGGGATTGCTTTCTCGCAGGGAGTCGAGGAAGGTTCTCTGGGCATTAATGTTACAACATGCTTGTTAAATATAAACTGCTATTATTTACTCTTCTACATGCTGCAAGATGCTCGGAGCTGCGTGAAGATGCTAGTCTTCGATAGGCTAGGCTTCCCCCCTCTATTCTAGCATTCTGCAGTTCAGTCCACAGATACAACCCTTTCATTTGATAAAAATGCATACTTAGTATAGATCTGATGCTTGCGAGTACTTTGGATGAGTACTCACGGTTGCTTTGCTACCCCTTTTCCCCCTTCTTTCTTCTTTCCGGTTAATGCAACCAGATGGTGGATCCATGGAGCCAGATGCCACCCCCGCCGACTACTACTACTACCCAGAGGGTGTCTTCTACTATGTGAAGACCGCCGACGACCAGGAGTAGTTAGGAGGTCCCAGGCAGGAGGCCTTGCCTCTTCGATCGTGTTGCTTTTGTGCTAGCCTTCTTAAGGCACCCTTGTTTAACTTATGTATGTACTCAGATATTGTTGCTTCCGCTGACTCTTGTGTATCGAGCTTATGTATTCGAGCCCTCGAGGCCCCTGGCTTGTAACATAAAGCTTGTATTATTTTATTTGTGTCTAGAGTTGTGTTGTGATATCTTCCCATGATTCCCTGATCTTGATCGTACATATTTGCGTGTATGATTAGTGTACGATTGAATCGGGGGCGTCACACCAGGGGTCAAGGGTACTCACAGGGTACTACCACCCTTAAAATGCTCCAATTCTTCCATAGACCATATTTCTCATATCCTCGAAAATGGTCAAAATCTTTCTTCATAGAGTAACAACTCATAAAATCCAAATAAGTACCAACGATGCCATTGATTCTCAAATTATTTCAATCTCCTGCATTTCCGTTACATGCCTCAACTCAACACCTCAATATAAAAGAATTGGTCCCACTACTACTACTACTATATTTCTTACAGACTCAACTGTTTAACACGAATATCCTCATTGGGACAATCTCTAGCAAAGTGCCCTGGTTCATCACAACGGAAACATTTTACTTCTGATAAGTCTCGAGGTTTCCTTATGATTACATAACCTCCTTGGGTCCTCGGCTTCCTTTTTGGGAAACCGCTGAGGTAGTGCACTGCATCTTTGCACCTAAAACATGTGATATGACTCAGGTCCTTTGTAGAAATTGGGTTGTTCCTAGAATCCAATCTATTTCTCTTCCTGGACTTTTCCGTGCCAAATCAGGGCTTCTATTTCCTGTGGGTCATACTCTACTTCCACTGTCAGGAATGCTACTAGATCCCCATTCAGACAATTCTGGGAGATGTGTCCTTCTTCTCCACATGAATAGCATGACTTGGTGCAGGGTTTAATTGGGTCTTCTTCGGGTGTTGATGAGGACATCAATACCATTGTTACACCCACAGCCCCTACTGTTACATATACGGGACCAATTACTAGAGCTCGCGCACGCCAATTAAATTACCAGGTACTTTCGTTTCTTGGTAATGATTCTAATGTTCATGAGAATATGCTGCTGCCTAAATTGGATACATTTGTTTTGCTTACAAATGAAGGGCCTAGCTTGGAGAAGGATGAACATTGGAGCAAGAACACGCATGGAGTTGATGGCATGCGCAAGGGGATCAAGAACGGAGATACAAGTGATGATTTCAGGACTTCGAAGCCACCATAAGGAGTGCATGAAGCCTTGGACAAAATATACAAGATGCCACTTCATAATATTCGTCCATAGGCTATTCTAGGTGCTGCGTCACCTTTTTATTGGGCCAGGCCCATGTAATTTCGAAATACATAAGTATAGGCTATTTTTAGAGTCCGTATGTGTGGGGAAACAAGAGATAGGATTGATTTCGGACCCCTCCACCAAGGGCCACGAAATTCCCCCTCTCTTACTCCATATATACAGCCCTTAGGGCACCGTTTAGACTTTGGGTTTTGTTTAGATTAAAAGTTCGCCATAGCTGCAACTTCGCGTACTTCGTTTGTGTTCAACGACCAGACAAAGGCGTCACAGAACCCCACCTTGATCAATAAAGCTTTCATCTTATATTCGCAATATCTAGATTGCAATCTTAGTTTCTTGCTTGTTCTTCGTTTGCTCGCAGGAAACAGACCCTCGTGGTCAGGTTGATCGTGCTCCGGCGTGGTCAATAACCTCTCGGAGTTGGTTTAGCGATTGCTAAGGCGCGACGTCCTCGCACGTTCGTAGTCGGATCGTCAAAGTCGACTTCCACCAAAGCGATATCCATCATCTCATCGAAAGACGGGACACCTTTGCCTCTATCAAGTGGTATCAGATTTCCAGGTTGCTCGGTGAGATTTTGCAGTTTTTCGTAGATTAGATCGAGTCTGTTCTTCATACCTACAGTCCACGAAAAAGCCACAAAAAAAATTAGGGTTAGTTCATCATATCCGAACCAATCTGAGCCTTTGCATAATCTTTTTAGGGTTTTTGCTTTGTTGAATTTGCGGTTGCATCGTCGTGTCAAGTTGCTGGTCTTAGAGTCTAGTCTTTTAGAGTTTCGAGTTCTGGTCATAAGTTGTCACGCCGCCGCCGCACCATCATCATCGCCCATCTACCACTTTTGCTTATCCGCCACCGCTCTGAATCCATATCCATATACCACTACCAATCCGTATCCATATACCACCACCAATCTGTATCCATATACCACCACCGCTACCATATACCACCACCGCTGCCATATACCACAACCATATATCCACCACCAATCCGAGTTCTTCTCATATTAGGTTTGTTCTTGAGATCAATCTAAATTCCGATTCGTGTTTCCTTGCCTGCGTAGGTCTCAGAAAAAAAAAAGTCTGGAGACCCCCGGGCAGTTTTTAGGCCAAAATTTTCACGGGCAAATTTTTTTTTCCCTATCCTATTTTTAGGCTTTTCTGAGTCTTTTGAGCCATGTGCCATCATAGTGATTTTTTGGTCGCACTTTTTCGTCGTCGCTGCCCTAATTTCCGAAAAAAAAAGTGAATTTTTTTTCGTGCCCATCCTATCAGTTTGACGAGGGAAGAGTTTTGAGACACTCGCCATTATAGTGATTTTTCGCAAAAAAAAAGAGGAGCGCAAAAAAAAAGAGCGAAAAAAAAGAGTTCCAGAGTGTGCTTTTCCCTTGTTTACGTGCCGCGCCGTGATTTTGTTGGTGTTCTAGGCTCGCGTCTCTAGCACAGTCTAGCCTAGGACCAGCACAGTACCGTCGTTGAGCGTTTATTCAACTTTGCATCTCTGAATTGATTATTGCTGACCCTTTTTGCTACCATATTATAAGCCTTCCCAGCTCCACATACATCTACGTCGTGCGTTTGACTCTCCCTGGTAATCGCTCTATCCAAGCTTTGAGAGTTTTTGACTACAACGGTTGCCGATCACCGCCTGCTGCTGGGTAAGAACTGGTAAGAATTTGAGATTTGCTTGACGGATTTGTGAAACCCACCACCACCTCTTGTTAGTAGTCTGTAGGATCATATTCTTGTGTGTTTCTATTGCTGCTAACCATGCTAGGATCACAAGCCGACGAGACTGACTGGGAGAACATGACGAATAAGGAATTGCATGATAAATTTCAGCAAATGATGAGTGGACAGGTGCAAGATGTGCTAAACAGATTTGAAGAGGCCATGGAGAAGATAGATGGCATGGAGAAGACGTTCAAAACAAAGCTTGATAACAAGTTTAATGAATTGCTCGCGCGTCTTCCACCACCACCACCAGCTGCACCTAACGCACCTCTCCAACGACAACAACAACAACAACAACAACAACAACACATCCTTTCGAATCAGTATGGACGAGCGAAGCGTGTTCCTATTGAGGATGGCCAAACTTCTGGTGCTGCTGTTCATGTTGTTGATGCTTCTTTGGCCCCTGCTACTACTGCTGCTGGTACCCAGGAGGATGATGAGTATGCGGGCGATTATGAGGATGAGGTTGATCAAAATCAGCACTACGTGCAGCCACCAGCACCACAACCACCAGGTCGACCTCAGGTATATATTCGTAATGGTAGGCCTGCACCACCACCTCAGGTACGAGATGATGTCCATATTCCTAAACTGAAATTGAATATTCCACCATTTGAGGGTAGATATGTTCCTGATATATATCTTACTTGGGAGTTAGAAACTGAACAACGTTTTACATGTTTACAATATCCCGAGGAGAGACGGGTTGCTGCTGCTGTTTGTGCTTTCACTAGTTTTGCATGTGTATGGTGGTCTGAACATTGTAGATTATATCCTATTCCCGCTACTTGGGCTGCTTTGAAAACTACTATGCGTACTCGTTGGGTTCCACCATATTATCAACGTGAATTGCTTCAAAAATTACAGCGCTTAAGACAAGGAATTTTTTTTGTAGAAGAATATTATCAGGAATTACAAACTGGCATGATTAGATGTGGTATTGTTGAGGAGAATGAAGCTATGCTTGCACGTTTTCTGGGTGGATTAAATAGAGAGATTCAGACCATTCTAGACTACAAGGAGTATACTAATATCACTCATTTATTCCATCTTGCTTGTAAAGCTGAACGTGAAGTGCAGGATCGACAGGCATTGGCGCGGACTAACTTTTCTGCAGGTCGACCTTCATCATGGACACCACGTGCATCATCTACTTCCACACGTTCTGCTACACCGGCGCCTCCGTCGGCTGCCACCTCCAACCGTGATACAATAAAGCAGGCACAATCACCACTATCTGCCAAGAGCACACCTTCTGGGCCTGCAAAGAGCTCTTCTGCATCGATGGCATCAACAGGGCAAACACATGATATTATTTGTCGACGTTGCAAGGGTGGAGGTCATTATGCGAGAGAATGCCCATCTAAGCGTGTGATGATTGTTACTGAGGATGGTGGGTATGAGTCCGCTAGTGACTATGATGAGGAGACTTTGGCTCTTATTACACGTGACGAACACGGTGGAGACGATTCTGATCATGAGACGCAATACATGGCTCCTGAAGATGCTGACAGGTATGAATGTTTAGTTGCTCAACGTGTTTTGAGTGTGCAGGTTACACAAGCCGAGCAAAATCAGAGGCATAATTTGTTCCATACAAAGGGAATTGTGAAGGAACGTTCTATTCGCGTGATCATAGATGGAGGGAGTTGCAACAACTTGGCTAGCATGGAGATGGTGGAGAAGCTATCTCTCACCACAAGACCACATCCACATCCTTACTACATCCAATGGTTCAACAACAGCGGCAAGGTTAAGGTAACACGTACTGTTCGTGTACATTTTAGTATCTCTACATATGCTGATTATGTTGATTGTGATGTGGTACCTATGCAAGCATGTTCCTTATTACTTGGTAGACCATGGCAATTTGATAAAAATTCTATTCACCATGGTAGAAACAATCAGTATACTCTTGTTCATAAGGATAAAAATATTACTTTGCTTCCTATGACTCCTGATTCCATTTTGAAAGATGATATTAATAGAGCTAATAAAGCAAAACAGGAGAAAACTAAGAGTGAAAATCAGATTGTGGCAAAAGAATTTGAGCAACAAATGCAGCCTAATAATAATAAACAATCTAGTGTTGCTTCTGAAATTAAATTGAAAAGTGCATGTTTACTTGCCACCAAATCTGATATTGATGATCTAGATTTTAGCAAATCTGTTTGCTATGCTTTTGTGTGCAAAGAGGCATTATTTTCATTCGAGGACGTGCCTTCCTCTTTGCCTCCTGCTGTCACTAACATTTTGTAGGAGTTCGCTGACGTCTTTCCACAAGACGTGCCACCGGGATTACCACCTATTCGCGGGATTGAGCATCAAATTGACTTAATTCCTGGTGCTTCACTGCCAAACCGTGCGCCATACCGTACCAATCCAGAGGAGACGAAGGAGATTATGCGTCAAGTACAAGAGCTTCTCGACAAAGGTTATATACGCGAATCCCTTAGTCCTTGTGCTGTTCCTATTATTCTAGTGCCAAAAAAGGATGGTACATCGCGTATGTGTGTTGATTGTAGAGGCATTAATAATATTACTATTCGTTATCGTCATCCTATTCCTAGGCTAGATGATATGCTTGATGAATTGAGTGGCTCTACAATATTCTCCAAAGTTGATTTGCGTAGTGGATACCATCAAATTCGTATGAAATTGGGGGATGAATGGAAAACAGCATTTAAAACTAAGTTTGGATTATATGAGTGGTTAGTCATGCCTTTTGGGTTAACTAATGCGCCTAGTACTTTCATGAGACTAATGAACGAAGTTTTACGTGTTTTCATTGGACGATTTGTGGTAGTCTATTTTGATGATATACTGATTTATAGCAGATCTTTGGAAGCACATTTGGAACATTTACGTGCTGTTTTTATTGCTCTACGTGATGCACGTTTATTTGGTAACCTTGGGAAGTGCACCTTTTGCACCGACCGAGTATCTTTTCTTGGCTATGTTGTTACTCCACAGGGAATTGAAGTTGATAAAGCCAAGATTGAAGCTATTGAGAGTTGGCCGCAGCCCAAAACGGTCACACAAGTGAGGAGTTTTCTTGGCCTCGCTGGATTCTATAGGCGTTTTGTGAGAGATTTCAGCACCATTGCTGCACCTCTCAATGAGCTTACAAAGAAAGATGTGCCTTTTATTTGGGGTACCGCACAGGAAGAAGCCTTCTCGGTATTGAAAGATAAGTTGACACATGCTCCTTTACTCCAACTTCCTGATTTTAATAAGACTTTTGAGCTTGAATGTGATGCTAGTGGAATTGGATTAGGAGGTGTGTTATTACAAGATGGCAAACCTGTTGCATACTTTTCTGAAAAATTGAGTGGGCCTAGTCTGCATTATTCTACTTATGATAAAGAATTATATGCTCTTGTTCGGACTTTAGAAACATGGCAACATTATTTATGGCCCAAAGAATTTTTTATACATTCTGATCATGAATCTTTGAAACATATTAAAAGTCAAGCTAAACTGAATCGTAGACATGCTAAATGGGTTGAATTCATTGAGACTTTCCCTTATGTCATTAAACACAAAAAGGGAAAAGAAAATGTTATTGCTGATGCATTGTCTCGTCGCTATACTATGCTTTCACAACTTGACTTCAAAATATTTGGTTTGGAGACCATCAAAGATCAATATGTGCATGATGCTGATTTTAAAGATGTAATGCAGAATTGTAAAGAAGGAAGAATGTGGAACAAGTTTGTCGTTAACGATGGATTTGTGTTTCGTGCTAACAAGCTATGCATTCCAGCTAGCTCCGTTCGTCTTTTGCTGTTGCAGGAGGCGCATGGGGGAGGATTAATGGGACACTTTGGCATGAAGAAGACGGAGGACGTACTTGCTACACATTTCTTTTGGCCAAAGATGAGACGGGATGTTGAGCGTTTTGTTGCTCGCTGCACTACATGTCAAAAAGCTAAGTCACGACTCAATCCTCATGGTTTATATATGCCTTTGCCTGTACCTAGTGTTCCTTGGGAGGATATATCTATGGACTTTGTTTTAGGTTTACCTCGAACAAAGAAGGGGAGGGATATCATATTTGTTGTCGTGGATAGATTCTCGAAATTGGCACACTTTATACCATGTCATAAAAGCGATGATGCTGTTAATGTTGCTGATTTGTTCTTTCGTGAAATTATTCGCTTGCATGGTGTGCCAAATACTATTGTTTCAGATCGTGATACTAAATTTCTTAGCCACTTTTGGAGATGTTCATGGGCTAAGTTGGGGACTAAACTGCTATTTAGTACTACTTGTCACCCTCAAACTGATGGACAAACTGAAGTAGTCAATAGAACATTGTCTACTATGCTTAGGGCTGTTTTGAAGAATAATAAGAAAATGTGGGAAGAATGCTTGCCTCATATTGAATTTGCTCATAATCGTTCAATGCATTCTACTACTAAGATGTGCCCTTTTGAAATTGTGTATGGTTTCCTACCTCGTGCACCTATTGATTTGTTGCCTCTTCCATCTTCGGAGAAGGTTAATTTTGATGCTAAAGAACGTTCTGAATTGATTTTAAAAATGCATGAGTTAACTAAGGAAAACATTGAGCGTATGAATGCTAAATATAAACTTGCTGGAGATAAGGGTAGAAAACATGTTGTGTTTGCACCTGGAGATCTTGTTTGGTTACATTTGCGTAAAGATAGATTTCCTAATTTGCGCAAATCAAAGCTAATGCCACGTGCTGATGGTCCTTTTAAGGTGTTAGAGAAAATAAATGATAATGCATATAAACTTGAGCTACCTGCAGATTTTGGGGTTAGTCCCACTTTTAACATTGCAGATTTGAAGCCTTATTTGGGTGAGGAAGATGAGCTTCCGTCGAGGACGACTTCATTTCAAGAAGGGGAGGATGATGAGGACATCAATACCATTGTTACACCCACAGCCCCTACTGTTACATATACGGGACCAATTACTAGAGCTCGCGCACGCCAATTAAATTACCAGGTACTTTCGTTTCTTGGTAATGATTCTAATGTTCATGAGAATATGCTGCTGCCTAAATTGGATACATTTGTTTTGCTTACAAATGAAGGGCCTAGCTTGGAGAAGGATGAACATTGGAGCAAGAACACGCATGGAGTTGATGGCATGCGCAAGGGGATCAAGAACGGAGATACAAGTGATGATTTCAGGACTTTGAAGCCACCATAAGGAGTGCATGAAGCCTTGGACGAAATATACAAGATGCCACTTCATAATATTCGTCCATAGGCTATTCTAGGTGCTGCGTCACCTTTTTATTGGGCCAGGCCCATGTAATTTCGAAATACATAAGTATAGGCTATTTTTAGAGTCCGTATGTGTGGGGAAACAAGAGATAGGATTGATTTCGGACCCCTCCACCAAGGGCCACGAAATTCCCCCTCTCTTCCTCCATATATACAGCCCTTAGGGCACCGTTTAGACTTTGGGTTTTGTTTAGATTAAAAGTTCGCCATAGCTGCAACTCTGCGTACTTCGTTTGTGTTCAACGACCAGACAAAGGCGTCACAGAACCCCACCTTGATCAATAAAGCTTTCATCTTATATTCGCAATATCCAGATTGCAATCTTAGTTTCTTTCTTGTTCTTCGTTTGCTCGCAGGAAACAGACCCTCGTGGTCAGGTTGATCGTGCTCCGGCGTGGTCAATAACCTCTCGGAGTTGGTTTAGCGATTGCTAAGGCGCGACGTCCTCGCACGTTCGTAGTCGGATCGTCAAAGTCGACTTCCACCAAAGCGATATCCATCATCTCATCGATAGACGGGACACCTTTGCCTCTATCAGGTGTGTCCTCGACCCTTCCTTCATCACAGGTTCTTCTAAAATTTCCATGAGGGCTCCTTCCATTGCTTCTTTCTTCTGTTGGATGTTTCTTTGTACCATGGGGTAAATGTGACACTGAGCAGGGTAGTGGGTAGTCCCTTCACACAAGAAACAAGTAATCTGCCTAGTGGGGCATTCGTCAGCTGGGTGGCTTTCTTCACAATGACGGCATTCATCCTTGTGTTCCTTATGGTTGTGTCCTATTTCTCCACAAATCTTGCATGCACAAGGTTTCTTCATATCATTTCCATAAGGCTTCAACTTCTGGGACACAAGCCGAGACTTTAGCAGAGTCAAGTTAAATTCTTTCCAAGTGGTTACTCCTTTCCATCCATTGATGTTTTTGTACATCCTCCACCAAGTAGCATAAACTCTTTCAAAGCACTGAAGAGCATGCTGGGTCATATCCTTTCCGGCTATAGTGTTATTCTTCATGTGATCTTCCATGTTTTGAATCCATTGGTTCGTCTTCAATTGAGTTATCGGTCTAGAAAATATGAGTTCATCTCCATTCATCCTCTATTAGTTTCCAAGGGCTTTGGGGTGGGATAGGAGAGATAGTGAGGGATGCACACAATACAAACAAAAGTTTTGAAAAGACAAATTTTAATTTTGTGGTTGTCGGAAAAACATCAAACAAATGACAGCTCACAATCGTCGCATATAACATAGGTATATAACAGGGGTTTGGTCTTCTAAAGGTCAATAAATCTTCAAAGTCATCAAACTCTTCAAGTCTTGTTCATCTCTCCGATGGCTTCTTTCGATCGTGCTTGTCCTCCTCAAGTTCTTTTGCCAGATCATCTCTGTTGACGCGAGGTCTCTCGAGACGTCCTTTAGTATTCTGGAGCTGCGTTCCAAACTTCTGGGTTTCAACATCCTTGACATGAACCATGATCCTATTGTCCTTTAATTCCTATCGGATCTCCAGTATCTCGAGGTTTTGCTCCTCCAGCTTGGCTACTTTCACCTTCTGGGTCCTGAGTTCTCCACGAAATGCTTCCTTGTCAAATATGGCTTCCTAAAGGTTCATCTTAAAATTCTTGATGTAATACTCTAGATCTTCGTGATACACCAGCTAAGGTTAAAACTTCATCTTTTGCTGATAGGGGCTCCATCAGCCTTCTACCATCCAACCCTTCTGAACAAATGCATGCTTAACTCAGCACGGTGACAATAGCATAAGAGGGTGATAACATCATGATTAGCCGTGTTTATGCCCATGTCTCTGCCATGAGCTATCCGTCCATAGTTGATATCTCCTGTCCTGAGGTTTTCTTGACAAAAACTTTGAGTATTTAACGCTCCATGTTCCGGTCTTTCTCTGACACACCTTGTTCTCGGTTATTGACCGCTTCAATAGTCTGACAAGTTCCGTAAGGGTAGCCTTCCTAGGTCATACAATCTGGAAATTCTTCAGAGCCTTCAAATTCTCCTAGTCTTCGGAGTCTTCAATCGTTGTAGTTTCCATTATTATAATGCACGGTAAAATCCTCTTCATTCTGAAGTGGTCTTCCGATATCTTGTACTTCTTGGAGTGGTATCATCAGTCGAATCTTCGTGTGGTCAAATGGGGAAAGGGGTATAGTCTAACTAAAAGGGAATATTTGATAAAACTCATAAAAGAAGAGAGGTAAAAGATCCTTTTAAAAAAAGTTCTAGAGAAAATCTTTCATATGGGCTTGCCAGTTTCTAGGGGTCACGTCCTATAGTCAACATGTGCTCTGATACCATCTTGTAGCGACCCGACCCGAATGGATCAAGTCTCTGTGCTTAAGTGCCATCGCTGGATCGGTATGCTGACACACACAGTACTCGAGGATTTATAACAGAGGTAAATCACATGTATAAAGTAACGTAAATACTATTACCTCAATCCAAATAGCGGAAGTAACAACAAGGTTGTGGATTCCCATCAACACCAACGGCAGAGTTGAGTGTAGAAATCGTAACCCTAACATATCACTTACTCGTCGTAACATTCCTGCAACACGAGACGTTGCAGCCATGCAGGTCAGTACATTGAATGTACTGGCAATTTTACATTGTAGAGCAATGCTGAATAATGGCTATCACTACATGCATATTTGGCTGGTGGAGGCTCTAAGTTTAATTTTTGCATAAAGCCAATTTTTCCTACAACAAAGGAATATATTTTATTTAACTCCAAAGTTTGTTGAAAAATATTGAGAAGGTTCCTCCAACTCAATCCCAAATTTAACATTAATAACCCAACAAATTATTTAAGTAACGTGATGAGATCAATCAAATAATTCAAGTAACAGATACTCAAGATGTCCATAACCGGGGACACGACTAATCATGATTAGTTTGTACACTCTGCAGAGGTTTGCGCACTTTTCCCCATAAGACTCGATCTCCTCCGTTGGATTTCTCGCACTACATGGTGTTTTGAGAAATGGATGACCGAGACACAGTCTTTCAGAAACATTAACTCTTTACTCTGGGTGGACAGTCACACCTACTTTCCCCTACTGCTATCCCATCACTGAAAGAGGTCATGCAACATACTCAACTATGCTAGAGCCCATAATAGCTTGTGGCTGCAAACAGAAGTTTCTAGCATGAAAAATCTTACGATCCCTTTGAGCTGGGTGGCAAACCATAGGATGATCACACGGGTACTACGGGATATCCTAGGACAACACTGGATTCTACAGGTGCCCAAACCAACAATCCACCCAGATGTATATTAAAGTAGCCACCTTAAGTTTACCATTAATTAAACACTCACATCTGTCATGGATCTCTCAAACCAAACCACATCTACGAGCATAGCATAGCAACATAAGCATAACGTAGAAGTAACTTCCAGGGTTTGATAATAAACAGGGCAATAGGTTCTAGCTCATCATCTACTTCCCAATACCCACATGTTAATCGCATCCTAATCATGCAATGTTTGAGGATTTAAATTAATGCATAAAAACTGGGTATGAAAAGACTATGATCAATGTGTTACGTGCCTTGTACTGTTGATGAAGATGATTCGCACTCATAACTCCTGATAGTTCTACTCGTCACACTCCGTTCAATCTATTGTAAGCAAGCAATTGCATACATAAGCACCCAAGCATAAAATTCAAAGAAAAGATTTCGAAAAACTTCAAACACAAGCAATTAACTCTTGCAACATAAAACAATTTCTAACAGTACCAAAATTAGGTGGATTTGGTCTTATCAAAAAGTTTAGGTCAAGAGCTTCGATCTGCAAAAAGATTCAACCAAAACGGAGTTATGAAACGCAAGTTATGATCAAAAGCAGTTTGAATATTAATCTGAACAAATTTCGAAATTTGAAAATTTCAAAAAGTTGATGTGACACGTTCTCTGGGTAGGTGAAAACAGGACGAAACTATAGGCGCTGGTTTTATCTAATTTGGATGAACGAGTAAAAAGTTATGGTTATTTGAAAAATCAGGACCAAGCTGTTTTACGGAAGAAAAATAGCTATGGCTAAAAGAATTCTAGGTCTAATGTATAAATACAGAGACTAATTGATAATCTATTTTATTCTACCGTAAATAATAAACTACAAAATTATAAAAAAAAAATACGAAGAAAGATACCTTTATAAGGTAGAGAAAAGACGACTTCGGAGAGAGAAGACAATTTCTAGAAGTCCCGCCTGAGAGGAGAAAAATATTTTATTTAATGAATGTAGTCAAACCAAAATATTGATTTAACTCAAATCAGATGATTTTTGGATGCTCTATGGGTTTATATTCATAGGTGGGAAAAAATTTTAGGGGTCAAAAGCTAGGCAATGTATAAAATTTGAAAAAATCATGCGCATGGGCTAAAAGTTTGGCCCGGCCACGCGTTGTAGTTTTTTTTAACAAAATTTGGTCAAAGTAAAAAAAGAAGAAAAAAACGGCTGGCTGGGCCTAGCCCATGTAGAAGAGAAGAAAAATAAAATGATGCTGCACCCCAATGCCATTATGCAGCGCACGTGGGCGACTGTTAGTTCTAGGCGCATGCGCAGTTTTTTTAATAAAACAGAAAAGGTAAACTGAATAACGAAAATAGAATTTTTTTTTACATAGGCATATTATATACCAAATTTTTCATAAAAAGATTTTCTACAATCTGAACATTTTTCTAGCATCAAATAAGTCCACAAAAATTTAAATATAGCATACAGTGCTACTGTTACAATAAAACCTAATAAAAATCATTTAAAAAAATACCGGAATTATTTCAAAATCATTTCTCTCCATTTTTCTACTGTAAGGAATCATTTTACCCTATTTTCCGTATATTTTATTTTTGGAGAAAAATAATTTGAATAAAAACCAAATAACTCTAAATTGAAAAATAATTTCGAAGGGACTTTAAATTTGATTCTTTTAAACTCCCAACTCATATTTCATATGTTTTGAAGAAGTCATTTTATCTTCTCTCATGAAAATCATTGAGTTGCTTAAAGTTTCTGAATTCAAAATATTTCCAAATAAAATTCAAATATTTTTCAAAACCCTTTTTCATTTAATTAAATGGAAGTGGTCATATCATCTTCTCTCTAGGGTTTTGTATTTGAAAAGAATTTGAATTCATGGAGATCATAAATGCAACCACACCACAATCAAACAGTCAAACAAAACTATTTATTTAATATAACATTCCAAAATTTAGAATTTTGGGATGTTACATCTAGCGTCCTGCCGGAGGGGGGGTTCGATCACGAAGGGCTTCTACATCAACACCATTGCCTCTCCGATGAAGCGTGAGTAGTTTACCACAGACCTACGGGTCCATAGCTAGTGGCTAGATGGCTTCTTCTCTCTCTTTGATTCTCAATACCATGTTCTCCTCGATGTTCTTGGAGATTTATTCGATATAATACATTTTTGCGGTATGTTTGCCGAGATCCGATGAATTGTGGATTTATGATCAACTTATCTATGAATATTATTTGAATCTTCTCTGAATTATTATATGCATGATTTGATATCTTTGCAAGTCTCTTCGAACTATCGATTTGGTTTGGCCAACTAGATTGGTTTTTCTTGCAATAGGAGAAGTGCTTAGCTTTGGGCTCAATCTTGCGGTGCTTGATCCGAGTGACAGAAGGGGAACCGACACGTATTGTATTGTTGCCATCGAGGATAACAAGATGGGGTTTTCATCATATTGCTTGAGTTTATCCCACTACATCATGTCATCTGGCTTAAAGCGTTACTCTGGTGTTATGAACTTGATACTCTAGATGCAGGCAGGAGTCGGTCGATGTGTGGAGTAATAGTAGTAGATGCAGGCAGGAGTTGGTCTAATTGATACAGACATGATGCCTATATTCATGATCATTGCCTTAGATATAGTCATAACTATGCGCTTTTCTATCAATTGCTCGACAGTAATTTGCTTACCCACCGTAATATTTTCTATCTTGAGAGAAGCCTCTAGTGAAACCTAGGGTCTACAATTTTAGTTTCCTTTTTACTTTCTTTTCAATCTTTTACTTTCCATTCCATAAACCAAAAACACCAAAAAACATTACTTTACCGTTTATCCATCTCTATCAAATCTCACTTTGCAAATAACCGTGAAGGGATTGACAACCCCTTTATCATGTTGGGTGCAAGGTTGTGTTTGTTTGTGCAGGTATTCGGTGACTAGTGCGTTGTCTCCTAATGGATTGATACCTTGGTTCTCAAAACTGAGGGAAATACTAACTCTACTTTGCTGCATCACCCTTTCATCTTCAAGGGAAAAACCAACGCAAGCTCAAGAAGTAGCATCCCGCCACTGCTCTATGGCTCGATCCCTTGTCTAGGGCAGGAAGAAGACACTCCCTCATGTCAACGATCTGCATGTACATCTCATAGCTTGTTACGTGCCCTTGGTCGCATACTTGACGTGTTGTTCATCCAGTCTCTCATGCCAAACACTGTGCCAGACGTTCTTGTTCTTCTTGCTCTCATCCTTCATCTTCATGTAGTAGGTGTCGATGATGGCTGAGGCAAGGTCAACCAGGGAGTTATGTTTGTTGCTGTCGCTGCCCCATACCTTGTAGTGGTCCTGGATGTTGACGAGATTCTGGAATTTCAAGCCCGAAAACTTGAGCGCTTTTAGATCATTGGTGGTGTCCACCGTAGCGAAATTGTAGTCGGAGTTGTTGATAAACCTGGAGAAACGCTCGCAAGGCATTGTGGCCAGGTATTAGTAGTACACGAGGACATCATGTCGCATGCACAACTGGGTGACGTCAACCTTCTGATCATGCTCGACACGGCCGATGGTGTACTCGAGGTCGAAGCCGACCACTTGGTACTTGTCCTCGGCAAGCAACTGCTCCATAGTTTGCATGGAGCTCTCCATCGGGACCGGATCATTCGTGTACACCACCGAGAAGGCCTCCCAGTTACATGGGTGTACACTACGTGATGCGTGGTCAAGGTTGGAAAAGGCGATAGGCGTAAGCGAGGCGGTTGGCCTTTGCCTAGTGCCTAGGCAGTGCCTAAGCGCCCTAGGCGTGGCCTAGGCAGTAATATAGTTTTTACTCGTAGTGTATTTGTGATTATTATATGGGTGTTGATATTAGTTTAGGGCATATAAATAAGTTAGTTGCCATCTACTGCCATTGGAATATAACCCGTTCGGCATGTCAGTGCAGTATGTGGCATGATTTCTTGCTTGGGTGGACAATTCCTTGCTTTCCCTGCCTAGACCTCCATTTATGCCCTAGGCGAGGCGTTTGACCATTGCCTAGCGCCTAGGCGTGCCTAAGCGCCTCCTAGGCACTGCCTTTTCCAACAGAGTGCATGGTGAACTGCCCGCCATTGTCGTCGTTGGCCGTTGGGAGCGCCATTGGAGCCACGGGGAGCGCCATTGGAACCGCTGGATGTCCTCTTTGTATGTGTCGTCATGGGTGTGCTTATTATGTCGTGTGGTGCGAGAGATGAAGGTAAATGGCCATAGGAATAAATGGGGGCTGGGTGGCCTCGATTCTCGGTGCGTCCGCATGGCAGTTTTTGCAGTGGGTAACTGCATCGTCGCGCCGCGCCCGGCGCAACCGCATGGACACGAACGTGCATGATCGTGCGCCGGCCCTAAACACTAGTAGTGCGCGTGGAGGGATGAGGGCAGAGCGCCCTGAGGGACGCGAGAGCAGAGCACACGCGGCGGGATGCGAGCAGAGCGCGCCGCGGCCGCCTCAACCACAAGCAACCACACGCATAGAGCAGTTGAACATGCAGAAATGGTCGCCTACAAGCTGACCGACAGTTGCGTCGCTGCATAGAGAGCGGCCGTGTGCTACTACCTCCGTCTTGGTCTATTAGTCCCCTTTATATTCTATGTCATACTTTTCCCTTAAATTTAACCAGCAAAATGTTAATGCATGTTATAAAAATTATATAATTGGAAACTATGTTCAACTATATAATCTTTGGCGACATGCATTCGTATTTTATTAGTTAAAACCTACTTATAAACCAAGACGGGGGTATAGTAGGTAATTAAATCACAAATGGCTTTTACCCTATGTGTACGTGGACTTTCGTCCTCCTCTCGCATGTCTTGTCACCCTGTTGCTGCAGACAGCTTACAGCGCAAGCTTGCGCAACACGCGGGGGCGTTATTTTGTCCAAATGATGGCTCGAAGTGGCGCCAATGAATCGTCGGTGAGCCCATTCCCATGCAACCTCACAGGTTCCTGCGCAAGCTTCCCGCCCGACTCGGTGAAATCCCCCAAAATCCCAATGCTTAACGGCTTTCTATATAAACCCTCACGACCGGCGAGTCCTACGTCGCATTTTCCCCTCCCTCCCTGTAGCTTATCTCGTCTGCTTCTCCCACAATCGCCAATGGCACCGGTCCGCCATCGTTGCTCAGCCACTCTGCTGTCATCACATGACAGCTCTAGCTGGGAGGCTACACCGCGGCAGCGGCGCAGTCCCCGGCGTAGTGTAGTGCGTGTGGCCTACCTATTGGGGGTGCGCAGAACACCCACCACATGCTCCACCGCCATTGCCTGTCGGCAGCTGTTGCCGGCCGCCGTTGCTGCCACACCACTATCAAAAGCTGGGGCCATTGCCCACTCCGCCGCCGCGGCCTGAAGGCGAAAGGTGGTCATCGTGGCCGCCACCCCCACTGTCGGCCACCGTGGCCATCACCCGCTCTGCCACCGCGGCCCGAAGGCTGGATGTGGTGGTCGTGGCCGCCACCCCATCATCGATCACCATAGCCGCCACCCCATCATCGGTCGCCGTAGCCGCCAGCCCGCCGTCAACCACCGGGGTCATCACCCGCTTCGCCACCACTGCCCGAAGGCGGGAGGCGGAGGTGGAGGCCAGCACGTGCGTCAACGACCTTGCGCGCTATGTCGAGTTCCTGCGGGAGGAGGATGAGTGCCTCATCAGGCACGCAAAGAGCCTTACCGCCGCCGTGGCCACAACACACGTCGCCTTAGAGGTGAGGAATCAGAAGATCTACGAGGAGAACCACCGCTTCGAGAGGGGTTGTCTGCAGCGGCAGGCACCGTATTGCAGTTGTCCACCTCGTCGGCAGGCTCCTCCTTCTCTACTTCTTACTGAGCGCGCTTGGCAGTGGAGAGGCTGCCGAAAGTAGTACAAAGCCCCTCTATAGTGGCTATTTTGTTCAGTTCATCTGACTATATGTCGGTGCAACAAACCCTGGGTCTGTTGCCCAACTGTGCATAGGCACAAGACCAAGATTGAAGCATCAACTTAGGTCAGAGATTGACGAATCAAGAGATTTGAAGAACCAACATGCAGACCAGATAGACCAAGACCGAGCCAGAGAAGTAAGGCATCGGCAAGAGAAGGACCTCCCTTGCCAGGCAGGCGAGCCCGACAAGGGGCGAGGCCACCACAGAAGCAAGCAACCAAGACTCCCCGGTAGAGCCTGCCGAGGCTCGCGGGGCGGAACCACCCCACCAGCCACTCAACCACAACCCACGTCATCAATCAGTGCGGTGTCAAGCCGCTAGATGATTAAGTGGCAGCCATCCGCCACATGGCAGCCATCTCCTACAGAAGAAACCCACAGACGATACCCGTCCTGCGACGTGTCAAGAGAGCAGGTGCGGAGCTAGTGAGATAGCCTGGCAGGCCTTGCCGGACAACCAGTGATGTGACACTAAGCAGTGCATTAAATGCACCCTACCAGCCCGCAGAGTTAGGTGTGATAGCACCTTTTGCTATCATATTAGTGGATAATGACCACTTTGCTACTGTGGTGACTGTCGGTGTCAAAACCGGCAGATCTCGGGTAGGGGGTCCCGAACTGTGCGTCTAAGGTCGATGGTAACAGGAGACAGGGGACACAATGTTTACCCAGGTTCGGGCCCTCTCTATGGAGGTAATACCCTACTTCCTGCCTGATTGATCTTGATGAATATGAGTATTACAAGAGTTGATCTACCACGAGATCATAATGGCTAAACCCTAGAAGTCTAGCCTATATGACTATGGTAATGAGTATCTCTCCTCTCCGGACTAAGTCCTCCGGTTTATATAGACACCGGGAGGATCTAGGGTTAAACAGGGTCGGTTACAAAGAAGGGAATACACATATTTAGTCGCCAAGCTTGCCTTCCACGCCAAGGAGAGTCCCATTCGGACACGGGTGCAGTCTTCGGTCTTCGTATCTTCACAGCCCATCAGTCTGGCCCATGGCTAACAGGTCGGACGCCAGAGGACCCCTTAGTCCAGGACTCCTTCAGTAGCCCCTGAACCTGTTGGGGAACATAGTAATTTCAAAAAATTTCCTACGCACACGCAAGATCATGGTGATGCATAGCAACGAGAGTGGACAGTGTTGTCCACGTACCCTCGTAGACCGTAAGCGGAAGCGTTATGACAACGCGGTTGATGTAGTCGTACGTCTTCACGATCCGACCGATCCAAGCACCGAACGTACGGCACCTCCGAGTTTAGCACACGTTCAGCTCGATGACGATCCCCGGACTCCGATCCAGCAGGGTGTCGGGGATGAGTTCCATCAGCATGACGGCGTGGTGACGATGATGATGTTCTACCGACGCAGGGCTTCGCCTAAGCACCGCAATGATATGACCGAGGTGGAATATGGTGGAGGGGGGCACCGCACAGGGCTAAGGAACGATCACGAAGATCAACTTGTGTGTCTAGAGGTGCCCCCTGCCCCCGTATATAAAGGAGGGAGGGGGGAGGTGCGGCCGGCCCCTAGGGGTGCGCCTGGAGGAGTCCTACTCCCACCGGGAGTAGGACTCCCCCCTCTTGCCTTGGTGAAGAAGGAAAGGGGGGAGGGGAAAGAGGAAAGGGGGGCGCCGCCCCCCCCTTCCTTGTCCTATTCGGACTAGGGGGGAGGGTGCACGTGGCCTGCCCTGGCCGGCCCTCCTCTTCTCCCTCATGGCCCATGTAGGCCCATTAACCCCCGGTGGGGGGGGGGGGTTCCGATAACCCCCCGGTACTCCGGTAAAATCCCGATTTCACCCGGAATGATTCCGATATCCAAATATAGGCTTCCAATATATCAATCTTTATGTCTCGACCATTTCGAGACTCCTCATCATGTCCGTGATCACATCCGGGACTCCGAACAACCTTCGGTACATTAAAACTTATAAACTCATAATAAAACTGTCATCGTAACGTTAAGCGTGCGGACCCTACGGGTTCGAGAACTATGTAGACATGACCTAGAACTATTCTCGGTCAATAACCAATAGAGGAACCTGGATGCTCATATTGGCTCCTACATATTCTACGAAGATCTTTATCTGTCAAACCGCATAACAACATACGTTGTTCCCTTTTTCATCGGTATGTTACTTGCCCGAGATTCGATTGTCGGTATCCAATACCTAGTTCAATCTCGTTACCGGCAAGTCTCTTTACTCGTTACGTAATGCATCATTCCGTAACTAACTCATTAGCTACATTGCTTGCAAGGTTTATAGTGATGTGCATTACCGAGAGGGCCCAAAGATACCTCTCCGACAATCGGAGTGACAAAACCTAATCTCGAAATACGCCAACTCAACATGTACCTTTGGAGACACCTGTAGAGCTCCTTTATAATCACCCAGTTACGTTGTGACATTTGGTAGCACACAAAGTGTTCCTCCGGTAAACGGGAGTTGCATAATCTCATAGTTGTAGGAACATGTATAAGTCATGAAGAAAGCAATAGCAACATACTAAACGATCAAGTGCTAGGCTAACGGAATGGGTCATGTCAATCACATCATTCTCCTAATGATGTGATCCCGTTAATCACATGACAACACATGTCTATGGTTAGGAAACATAACCATCTTTGATTAATGAGCTAGTCAAGTAGAGGCATACTAGTGACGTTATGTTTGTCTATGTATTCACACATGTATCATGTTTCCGGGTAATACAATTCTAGCATGAATAATAAACATTTATCATAATATGAGGAAATAAATAATAACTTTATTATTGCCTCTAGGGCATATTTCCTTCAGTCTCCCACTTGCACTAGAGTCAATAATCTAGATTACACAGTAATGATTCTAACACACATGGAGTGTTGGTGCTGATCATATTTTGCTCGTGGAAGAGGCTTAGTCAACGGGTCTGCAACATTCAGATCCGTATGTATCTTGCAAATCTCTATGTCTCCCACCTGGACTTGGTCCCGAATGGAATTGAAGCGTCTCTTGATGTGCTTGGTCCTCTTGTGAAATCTGGATTCCTTTGCCAAAGCAATTGCACCAGTATTGTCACAGAAGAGCTTCATTGGTCCCGATGCACTAGGTATGACACGTAGATCGGAAATGAACTCCTTCATCTAGACTCCTTCATTTGCTGCTTCCGAAGCAGCTATGTACTCCGCTTCGCATGTAGATCCCGCCACGACGCTTTGTTTAGAACTGCACCAACTTACAGCTCCACCGTTTAATAAAAACACATATCCGGTTTGCGATTTAGAATCGTCCGGATCAGTGTCAAAGCTTGCATCGACGTAACAATTTACGACTAGCTCTTTGTCACCTCCATAAACGAGAAACATATCCTTAGTCCTTTTCAGGTATTTCAGGATGTTCTTGACCGCTGTCCAGTGATCCACTCCTGGATTACTTTGGTACCTACCTGCTAAGCTTATTGCTAAGCATACGTCAGGTCTGGTACACAACATTGCATACATGATAGAGCCTATGGCTGAAGCATAGGGAACATCTTTCATTTTCTCTCTATCTTCTGTTGTGGTCGGGCATTGAGTCTGACTCAACTTCACTCCTTGTAATACAGGCAAGAATCCTTTCTTTGCCTGATCCATTTTGAACTTTTTCAAAACTTTATCAAGGTATGTGCTTTGTGAAAGTCCAATTAAGCGTCTTGATCTATCTTTATAGATCTTGATGCCCAATATGTAAGCAGCTTCACCGAGGTCTTTCATAGAAAAACTTTTATTGAAGTATCCCTTTTTGCTATCCAGAAATTCTATATCATTTCCAGTTAATAATATGTCATCTACATATAATATCAGAAATGCTACAGAGCTCCCACTCACTTTCTTGTAAATACAGGCTTCTCCAAAAGTCTGTATAAAACCATATGCTTTGATCACATTATCAAAGCGTTTATTCCAACTCCGAGATGCTTGCACCAGTCCATAAATGGATCGCTGGAGCTTGCACACTTTGTTAGCACCTTTTGGATAAACAAAACCTTCTGGTTGCATCATATACAACTCTTCTTCCAGAAATCCATTCAAGAATGCAGTTTTGACATCCATTTGCCAAATTTCATAATCATAAAATGCAGCAATTGCTAACATGATTCGGACAGACTTAAGCATCGCTACGGGTGAGAAAGTCTCATCGTAGTCAACCCCTTGAACTTGTCGAAAACCTTTTGCAACAAGTCGAGCTTTGTAGACAGTTACATTACCATCAGTGTCAGTCTTCTTCTTAAAAATCCATTTATTCTCAAAGGCTTGCCGACCATCGGGCAAGTCAACCAAAGTCCATACTTTGTCTCATATATGGATCCCATCTCAGATTTCATGGTTTCTAGCCATTTTGCGGAATCTGGGCTCATCATCGCTTCCTCATCGTTCGTAGGTTCGCCATGGTCAAGTAAGATGACTTCCAGAATAGGATTACCGTACCACTCTGGTGCGGATCTTACTCTGGTAGACCTACGAGGTTCAGTAGAAACTTGATCTGAAGTTTCATGATCAATATCATTAGCTTCCTCACTAATTGGTGTAGTTGTCACAGGAACCGGTTCTTGTGATGGACTACTTTCCAATAAGGGAGCAGGTACTGTTACCTCATCAAGTTCTACTTTCCTCCCACTCACTTCTTTCGAGAGAAACTCCTTCTCTAGAAAGGATCCGAATTTAGCAACGAAAATCTTGACCTCAGATCTATGATAGAAGGTGTACCCAATAGTCTCTTTTGGGTATCCTATGAAGACATATTTCTCCGATTTGGGTTCGAGCTTATCTGGTTGAAGTTTCTTCACATAAGCATCGCAGCCCCAAACTTTAAGAAACGGTAACTTTGGTTTCTTGCCAAACCATAGTTCATAAGGCATCGTCTCAACGGATTTTGATGGTGCCCTATTTAACGTGAATGCGGCTGTCTCTAAAGCATAACCCCAAAACGATAGCGGTAAATCAGTAAGAGACATCATAGATCACACCATATCTAGTAAAGTACGATTACGACGTTCGGACACACCATTTCGTTGTGGTGTTCCGGGTGGCGTGAGTTGCGAAACTATTCCACATTGTTTCAAATGTAAACCAAACTCGTGACTCAAATATTCTCCTCCATGATCAGATCGTAGAAACTTTATTTTCTTGTTACGATGATTTTCTACTTCACTCTGAAATTCTTTGAACTTTTCAAATGTTTCAGACTTGTGTTTCATTAAGTAGATATACCCATATCTACTCAAATCGTCTGTGAAGGTGAGAAAATAACGATACCCGCCGCAAGCCTCAATATTCATTGGACCACATACATTAGTATGTATGATTTCCAACAAATCAGTTGCTCGCTCCATAGTTCCAGAGAACGGCGTTTTAGTCATCTTGCCCATGAGGCACGGTTCGCAAGTACCAAGTGATTCATAATCAAGTGATTCCAAAAGTCCATCAGTATGGAGTTTCTTCATGCGCTTTACACCGATATGACCTAAACGGCAGTGCCACAAATAAGTTGCACTATCATTATCAACTCTGCATATTTTGGTTTCAACACTATGAATATGTGTATCACTACTATCGAGATTCAATAAAAATAGACCACTCTTTAAGGGTGCATGACCATAAAAGATATTACTCATATAAATGGAACAACCATTATTCTCTGATTTAAATGAATAACCGTCTCGCATCAAACAAGATCCAGATATAATGTTCATGCTCAACGCTGACACCAAATAACAATTATTTAGGTCTAAAACTAATCCCGATGGTAGATGTAGAGGTAGCGTGCCGACCGCGATCACATCGACTTTGGAACCATTTCCCACGCGCATCGTCACCTCGTCCTTAGCCAATCTTCGCTTAATCCGTAGTCCCTGTTTCGAGTTGCAAATATTAGCAACAGAACCAGTATCCAATACCCAGGTACTACTGCGAGTATTAGTAAGGTACACATCAATAACATGTATATCACATATACCTTTGTTCACTTTGCCATCCTTCTTATCCGCCAAATACTTGGGGCAGTTCCGCTTCCAGTGACCAGTCTGCTTGCAGTAGAAGCACTCAGTCTCAGGCTTAGGTCTAGACTTGGGTTTCTTCTCTTGAGCAGCAACTTGTTTGCTGTTCTTCTTGAAGTTCCCCTTCTTCTTCCCTTTGCCCTTTTTCTTGAAACTGGTGGTCTTATTAACCATCAACACTTGATGCTCCTTCTTGATTTCTACCTCCGCAGCTTTTAGCATTGCGAAGAGCTCGGGAATAGTCTTGTCCATCCCTTGCATATTATAGTTCATCACGAAGCTCTTGTAGCTTGGTGGCAGTGATTGAAGAATTCTGTCAATGACACTATCAACAGGAAGATTAACTCCCAGTTGAATCAAGTGATTATTATACCCAGACATTTTGAGTATGTGTTCACTGACAGAACTATTCTCCTCCATCTTACAGCTATAGAACTTATTGGAGACTTCATATCTCTCAATCCAGGCATTTGCTTGAAATATTAACTTCATGACACGCCCAAGATGCGACCCTATCCTAAAGGAACTCGAAGGTCCCACCAAGGATAGAAGCGCATCTTGAAGACGCTTTTGCAAGGTGGATATCATTACATCAACATTACATAATAGATGGGGATACTTACAAAAGGCATACAATGACACACCAATACAACATCATCTTACATAAGAGCACCATCCGACTACGGATGAAACACAAACAGTAACTCAAACGACATCCACCCTGCTAGCCCAGGCTGCCGACCTGGAACCTATCACCTGATCGAAGAAGCAGAAGAAGAACTCCAAAACAAGCAACATCGCTCTCACGTCATGATCATCGCATAACCTGTACCTGCAACTGTTGGTGTAGTAATCTGTGAGCCACGAGGACTCAGCAATCCCATTACCATGGGTATCAAGACTAGCAAAGCTTAAAGGGAAAGGAAGGGGTAAAGTGGTGAGGTTGCAGCAGCGGGTAAGCATATATGGTGGCTAACATACGCAAATGAGAGCGAGAAGAGAAACAAAGGAACGGTCGTGAAGCTAGCAATGATCAAGAGGTGATCCTGAACTCCTACTTACATCAAACATAACCCAAAGACCGTGTTCACTTCTCGGACTCCGCCGAGAAGAGACCATCATGGATGCACACACGGTTGATGCGTTTTAATTCGGATCTGGTGTCAAGTTATCTACAACCGTACATTAACAAATTCCCATCTGCCACATAACCGTGGGCACGGCTCTCAAAAGTTTATACCCTGCAGGGGTGTCCCAACTTAGCCCATGATAAGCTCTCGCGATCAACGAAGGATATTCCTTCTCCCCGGGAAGACCCGATCAGTCTCGGAATCCCGGCTACAAGACATTTCGACAGTAATAAAACAAGACCAGCAAGACCTCCCGGCATGCCGACATCCTGATAGTAGCCACGTGTATCTCGTCTCAGGCCACGACTGGATGAGCAGTACGTACAACTAGAACCAGCCCTCAAGTTTCCCCGAGGTGGCGCTGCAAGTGGCTCTAGTTTGGACCAACACTTAGACAAGCATTGGCCCGGGGGGGATAAAATAAAGATGACCCTTGGGATGCGCGACTCCCAAGGGAAAAAGGTAATAGGTGAGGCAAATGGTAAAACCAATGTTGGGCCTTACTGGAGGAGTCTTATTCAAAGCAAACTGTCAAGGGGGTCCCATAAATCACCTGCCCACGTAAGGAACGCAAAATCCGGGAACATAACACCGGTATGAAGGAAACTAGAGCGGCAAGAGTGGAACAAAACACCAGGCATAAGGCCGAGCCTTCCACCCTTTACCAAATATATAGATGCATTAATAATATAAGAGATATTGTGATATCCCAACAAAATCCTGTCCACCATGGAGCAATCTTCAACTTCACCTGCAACTAGCAACGCTATAAGAGGGCTGAGCAAAGCGGTAACATAGCCAATCAATGTTTTGCTAGGAATGGTGTCAAAGGTTAGAGGTTCATGGCAATTTGGGAGGCTTGATGAGCAAAAAATAGGTAACGCAGCATAGCGATAGAACGAAGCAACTAGCATAGCAATGATAGTAGTGAGATCCAAGGTAGCGGTCATCTTGCCTGAAATCCAGCTAGGAAGAAGAATGAGTCCATGAACAAGATGAAGCCACGAAGACGAACCACACGTAGACGAACGCATCCTCACGATCGCAACGAAACGGGAACTATCGAGAAGAAGCACACAACATGGTAAACACACCACACATAGGCAAGACATGATGCACAACAAGCATGATGGCTGACAAGGCTACATGAAGCTACTCATGGCAAGAGATGATGCAAACAAGAACAACACATCAAGGCAAGGTTAAATGAGGTCGGGAACAACATATAACAATTCCGGTAAGTCCTCATATGCAAATTTCTAAATTGGTCCAGATCTGAATAAACCTTATGTTCAAGTTGTTAAACAGCAAGTTAAGATGCACCACGAGGATCTACACGAAATTCTAGTCAAGTTACATATAGAGTTCATTTAGTTCGGAGCTACGGTCTAGAAGATAAGAGCAAAACAAGTTAAACATGGCATTGATGCAAAACGCATACAAACATCAAGCAAACACACCAAAACAAGGATGCAACATGATAATACAAAGCTACATGCAAAATCAAGCAAGTTTCATATAGAGCACACTCAAAACGGAGCAACGGTTCAACACACATGCACTATACAAGTCATAGCAACAATCTGTCCATAACAGCAACTAGGCATCTTACAAGCATCAAACCAACAGGCTACAGCATCTCAACGTAATAACAAAAGGCATGGGCATGAAGTATAGGTAAAGCATAACAAAACATGAACACTGAGCTATCTCCAGAAATCACTAGAACATGCTCAAACACACATGGAAAGATTGCAAATAATAACAGTTTCAGACTTATCAGGAAATAACATCAGGTTGCAATGTTTAGAGCTATCAAACAACATGTTACATGAACTTAAAATGTCAAACAAAGGCATGACATGAATCTACTAGTTGCATATAACAAAAGTCCCTTACTGACCATGAGCCAAAAAGGCACAGAAAATATGATGGCACCCATGTAAACATGGAAAATAATATGACAGATTCATACATGGCAGGAACAACAATAAGTAGGCATGTTGGTGAGCTTGAAACACTCACCACAGAGCAATACATGGCATGGAAAGGCAACCAACAGTAAGAAGACATGTTTATTAAGCTAAGCATGGCAAGAGCAAGTTCATAGGATGCATGGATCACTAGAAAATAACATGGCCAAAACTGAACTTAATGTTAACAGACTGACAGCAACATTATTTAGCAAGTTTGGAGCAAGATTACAACAAGCTACAGCAGGCTATAAATGCAACCAGGGGCATGAATGGATAGAGCATGACATGTATAACAATTCATCCTTAGTGAACATCTCCAGATTATGCATATAATGACTTGTGGCAGCAGGTTAACATAGCATCACGAAATAACAGAATCAGCCTAGCAAAACAACAATAGAAAGTACCCTACTTAACAAGCTTGATGCACTCACTAAACAAGTCACAAAAATACATGGATGGTACCACTGGAAAGATGGCATAACATAGATCAAAACACATGTAGACATCAACCTCATAGGATGCACACGTCAACCATGGCAAAAACGACAATTCAGCATGTTATAACAGTTTCAGCAGATTAACATCAACATGCACTCTTCCAACAGCATTTCGGGCATCAAGATGAGCTCAAATGAAAATGATGCAATGGGATGAAATGATGAACTCTTCGAGACGAACAATTTGACATATTACACGCACGAAACGGAGAAGTATGCAGCAAGTTATGATGCGATGAACATGGCATGATTATGCAAAATATTTTGGGACTTGGTGAAAACGTGGGCAACCTCCAGTTTGCACAGACTTCGAGGCGAGGCGGAGAGCTCGCCGGAGTTTCACCGGAGAGGACGGGGAAGGCGTCGGGGAGGCAGATCCGGGGCGGATCCGGTCGGATCTCGCCGGATCCGGCGCGGGACGGCGAGGAGGCGGCACTGGAGGGCACCGGCACGGGCTCCGGTGGCGTGGGACCGGGAAGGCGCGGGCGGCGAGGGGCGGCGCCGGTCGCCGGATGGCGGCGGAGAGCCAGGGCGGCGCGGCGGAGGGGGCCAGGCGAAGGCGACCGGAGGCGGGCTCAGGTCGGGTCGACTGGCGGTGAACGCGGATGGCGCCGGGAGGTGGGCGGCGTGCTACGACGGTGGTGGCGCAGCGCGCCGGCGACGGGGAAGCGGCGGGCGACGGCGGCGGAAGCCGGGCCGGGCGGCGGCAGCGCGAGGGCCCGCCCGGGCCCGCCATGGGCTCCGCGGGCCGGCGGCGAGGTGGGCGCGGGGACGCCACGTGGCGCGCGGTGGTTGGCTGCGGGCGCGGTGGCGATTTCGTCCGGCGAGGCCGGACGTGTCCGGTGGCGGCAGGGCGATTTGATCTAGGGTTTTGATCCGAAAAATGGAGGAGGACGTTTTTATAGGTAGAGGGAGCTAGGAGAGTCCAAATGAGGTGTGGTTTTCGGCCACACGATCATGATCGAACGACCAAGAGCATGGAGGGGGTTTAGATGGGTTTTGGGCCAATTTGGAAGGGGTGTTGGGCTGCAAACAAAAGAGGCTTCTACGGTTACCCGGTTAACCGTTGGAGTATCAAACGACCTCCAAATGGCACGAAACTTGACAGGCGGTCTACCGGTGCTATACCAAGGCCGCTTGGCAAACCTCGGTCCATTCCGAGAACGTTTAATACCCGCTCACAACGAGAGACAAAAAGGAGACGCCGGAGGACATAGGTGTGCCGGATTGCAAAACGGACAATGGGGAAAATGCTCGGATGCATGAAACGAACACGTATGCAAAATGAAATGCACATGATGACATGATAAAATGCAACACGCAAGCAAATGACATGGCAACGACGACGAATAACTGGCAAACACCTGGCGCATCGAATCCGGAGCGTTACAACACTCCTCCACTAACAATAGATCTCGTCCCGAGATCTTAGGACCGAGACGGAAGGGAAAAGGGATGAGGTGAAACAAAAACTCAAGAGAAGAAGCAAAGAATCGAGAGCACTCGAGAATAAGAGAGGACCGACGAGAATGACGAGAATCAAAAGCTCACGGAATCAGAGACTATGAAACCACTCCGGTTAGAACGAGATAAGAAACGAATAAGACTGAAAGGATTTAGGCAGCACTCCGACTGAAACATGGAGGAATAGAGCACGAGCTACGCAAGATGGGAAGACACTTGACGAAGACATGACACAAAACCTCCGGAAAGAATTGAAATAGAATGAAAAGAACTTAGAAGGAAGGATTGAATGGAGTTGTTGAGAAGATCAACAATGAAAGAATAAGCTTGTTGTGGACTTATAGATAACATCTCAAAATTATGAGGTGATCTCCGACCACAAGCGGAAAAGATTGAATGGCTGAGAAGAACGAAGAAATGCAAAACTCCACTTCAAAAGGATATGGACAATTAATTGCACTTTGATATGCAAGAAGAAAGATACTAGAATTTGTCTAACAAAAAGTTGATGAAGTCTTGAAGAATGAATTAAATCATGAAGAACCACCATGAAGAACTCCGGTAACAAAAAGATGATGAGATAGAATAATGGATGAAAGAATAAGATGAGCCTTGCGATGATTTAGATGGAGGTTCCGACGAGATGGCCGAGGAAATTAAACTCCGGAAAAGAAAAGATGAAAATACTTGAAACTAGAATTTATTCATCAAGAACAAACTCCGAAGGAAGGGATTAATCAACTTGATGAAATAAGAATAAGATTTATTGTATGCTTATCCTTCATCAAATTAAATTGATGACGAGCAATGGATTTTTGCATACTACTTATTCTTCTTGAAAAAGATTGAGAAGTGGCATATCGCAAACTAGAGAAGGTCTTCACTGATTGAAGAATACTTGAACGAAGCACCGGAAGAATATTGAGACGAACGAAAGGGCACGGATATAGAATAATTGGAGAACGAATCTGAAAACTTAGAACGAAGAAATCTTCTGAAAAGATGGCCTCCGGATGATCGAGAGTGAAAGCAACTCCTGAAATGCTCCGGATGGATGAAAAGAATTTGCATGACTTGAAACAATTTGATAGGATAACATCGAGCTAGCACCGCGAATCTCCGGGGAACGGACAAGATTTAGAGGAGAAACTCTTCTTCGGTCTTCAAATGGCGACGGAAAACAACACCAAAATTACTGAGATACTCCGGGAGAATGAAAAAGCGAAGAGGTTAAGCCAACAATGAAATGATTTGAAAGAGATCTTGGAGAAGGCAAGTGACTGATGGGATCCATTCTTACATCACACTTGAAAAGAATTGAGAATAACTCCGGGGAAATTAGAAGAGTCAGGTAAGATCCTGGGAAAGACCTGTGGGTTAGGGCCCACTGAAGAAAACACCGTTGGAAAGGATTGTTGAAAAGATAGATGATGCACCGGAACAATTGAAATATTTGAATGAGGTGACAACCTCGAATTAATTCGAACACAGACGAATCTCTTGAGATGTCTTGAGCACTCAGAAAAGATAAACTGGCGAGAGGCAAACGAGCAAAGGGAAAACATTTGAGCCAAGGAAAAGAATATGATCAACACCGAAAAACTTGAATTGAATCCACCGGAAAAGAAAAGAGACGAAGGATGTCAAACGAGATGAGAATTCACCGGTTGAAATAATTGAGGGAAGACTGAAGAGACTCCGTACGAATGAAATTGATGGTCGGAACAGACTCAGACTCTGGGAAGAAGAAAAGGGGTGGGAGGGCGGGAAAAACACAGGCAACTGGAAGGGGAAAACCGACAAATATCTTGAAGAGAAAACACCAGTTAAAATCATTGAGGAAAGAAGGCAAAGACTTCGCACAAGTAGGATGGATACTCGATTACGGACTCCGGTTCCGAGAGGAAGAAGGGTGGGCGGGTGGGAAAAGAAAACAACTGAGGAATGAACTTGGTAACGATGAAGAGACTCGAGTCAACTTGACGAGAAATGCACCGGATGAAAAGAGCTGAGAACCAACGATCGGAAAACAAACTGCGTGATCCTAAAGAAAATTTGAAAGGGAAGAGGAGTAACTCAAAACACCTACATCAAGATTCCTCACCAGAGCGACGAAGGGGCTGAGGAGTAAAAAGAATTCCTACTCTCCGATATAACTAGACTCTGAAAATAGTTTTCTTCTAGACTCAACAACGGCCAAACTACACGATCAATCAAGGGGGGCTCCTAAGGTCAGTCGAGGCTCTGATACCAACTTGACACGCCCAAGATGCGACCCTATCCTAAAGGAACTCGAAGGTCCCACCAAGGATAGAAGCGCATCTTGAAGACGCTTTTGCAAGGTGGATATCATTACATCAACATTACATAATAGATGGGGATACTTATAAAAGGCATACAATGACACACCAATACAACATCATCTTACATAAGAGCACCATCCGACTACGGATGAAACACAAACAGTAACTCAAACGACATCCACCCTGCTAGCCCAGGCTGCCGACCTGGAACCTATCCCCTGATCGAAGAAGCAGAAGAAGAACTCCAAAACAAGCAACATCGCTCTCACGTCATGATCATCGCATAACCTGTACCTGCAACTGTTGGTGTAGTAATCTGTGAGCCACGAGGACTCAGCAATCCCATTACCATGGGTATCAAGACTAGCAAAGCTTAAAGGGAAAGGAAGGGGTAAAGTGGTGAGGTTGCAGCAGCGGCTAAGCATATATGGTGGCTAACATACGCAAATGAGAGCGAGAAGAGAAACAAAGGAACGGTCGTGAAGCTAGCAATGATCAAGAGGTGATCCTGAACTCCTACTTACGTCAAACATAACCCAAAGACCGTGTTCACTTCCCGGACTCCGCTGAGAAGAGACCATCACGGCTACACACACGGTTGATGCGTTTTAATTCGGATCTGGTGTCAAGTTATCTACAACCGAACATTAACAAATTCCCATCTGCCACATAACCGCGGGTACGGCTCTCAAAAGTTTATACCCTGCAGGGGTATCCCAACTTAGCCCATGATAAGCTCTCGCGATCAACGAAGGATATTCCTTCTCCCCGGGAAGACCCGATCAGTCTCGGAATCCCGGCTACAAGACATTTCGACAGTAATAAAACAAGACCAGCAAGACCTCCCGGCGTGCCGACATCCTGATAGTAGCCGCGCGTATCTCGTCTCAGGCCACGACCGGATGATCAGTACGTACAACTAGAACCAGCCCTCAAGTTTCCCCGAGGTGGCGCTGCAAGTGGCTCTAGTTTGGACCAACACTTAGACAAGCATTGGCCCGGGGGGGGGGGGGGGGGGGGCTAAAATAAAGATGACCCTTGGGATGCGCGACTCCCAAGAGAAAAAGGTAATAGGTGAGGCAAATGGTAAAACCAATGTTGGGCCTTGCTGGAGGAGTCTTATTCAAAGCGAACTGTCAAGGGGGTCCCATAAATCACCCGACCGCGTAACGAACGCAAAATCCGGGAACATAACACCGGTATGACGGAAACTAGGGCGGCAAGAGTGGAACAAAACACCAGGCATAAGGCCGAGCCTTCCACCCTTTACGAAATATATAGATGCATTAATAATATAAGAGATATTGTGATATCCCAACAAAATCCTGTCCACCATGGAGCAATCTTCAACTTCACCTGCAACTAGCAACACTATAAGAGGGCTGAGCAAAGCGGTAACATAGCCAATCAATGGTTTTCTAGGAATGGTGTCAAAGGTTAGAGGTTCATGGCAATTTGGGAGGCTTGATGAGCAAAATATAGGTAACGCAACATAGCGATAGAATGAAGCAACTAGCATAGCAATAATAGTAGTGAGATCCAGGGTAGCGGTCATCTTGCCTGAAATCCCGCTAGGAAGAAGAATGAGTCCATGAAGAAGATGAAGCCACGAAGACGAACCACACGTAGACGAACGCATCCTCACGATCGCAACGAAACGGGAACTATCGAGAAGAAGCACACAACATGGTAAACACACCACACATAGGCAAGACATGATGCACAACAAGCATGATGCCTGACAAGGCTACATGAAGCTACTCATGGCAAGAGATGATGCAAACAAGAACAACACATCAAGGCAAGGTTAAATGAGGTCGGGAACAACATATAACAATTCCGGTAAGTCCTCATATGCAAATTTCGAAATTGGTCCAGATCTGAAGAAACCTTATGTTGAAGTTGTTAAACAGCAAGTTAAGATGCACCACGAGGATCTACACGAAATTCTAGTCAAGTTACATATAGAGTTCATTTAGTTTGGAGCTACGGTCTAGAAGATAAGAGCAAAACAAGTTAAACATGGCATTGATGCAAAACGCATACAAACATCAAGCAAACACACCAAAACAAGGATGCAACATGATAATATGAAGCTACATGAAAAATCAAGCAAGTTTCATATAGAACACACTCAAAACGGAGCAACGGTTCAACACACACACTATACAGTAATAGCAACAATCTGTCCATAACAGCAACTAGGCATCTTACAAGCATCAAACCAACAGGCTACAGCATCTCAACATAATAACAAAAGGCATGGGCATGAAGTACAGGTAAAGCATAACAAAACATGAACACTGAGCTATCTCCAGAAATCACTAGAACATGCTCAAACACACATGGAAAGATTGCAAATAATAACAGTTTCAGACTTATCAGGAAATAACATCAGGTTGCAATGTTTAGAGCTATCAAACAACATGTTACAGGAACTTAAAATGGCAAATAAAGGCATGGCATGAATCTAATAGTTGCATATAACAAAAGTCCCTTACTGACCATGAGCCAAAAAGGCACAGAAAATATGATGGCACCCATGTAAACATGGCAAATAATATGACAGATTCATACATGGCAGGAACAACAATAAGTAGGCATGTTGGTGAGCTTGAAACACTCACCACAGAGCAATACATGGCATGGAAAGGAAACTAACAGAAAGAAGACATGTTTATGAAGCTAAGCATGGCAAGAGCAAGTTCATAGGGTGCATGGATCACTAGAAAATAACATGGCCAAAACTGAACTTAATGTTAACAGACTGACAGCAACATTATTTAGCAAGTTTGGAGCAAGATTACAACAAGCTACAGAAGGCTATAAATGCAACCAGGGGCATGAATGGATAGAGCATGACATGTATAACAATTCATCCTTAGTGAACATCTCCAGATTATGCATATAATGACTTGTGGCAGCAGGTTAACATAGCATCACGAAATAACAGAATCAGCCTAGCAAAACAGCAACAGCAAGTACCCTACTTAACAAGCTTGATGCACTCATTACACAAGTAACAAAAATACATGGATGGCACCACTGGAAAGATGGCATAACATAGATCAAAACACATATAGACATCAACCTCATTGGATGCACACATTAACCATGTTAAAAATGACAATTCAGCATGTTATAACAGTTTCAGCAGATTAACATCAACATGCACTTTTCCAACAGCATTTCAGGCATCAAGATGAGCTCAAATGAAAATGATACAATGGAATGAAATGATGAACTCTTCGAGGCGAACAATTAGACATATTACACGCACGAAACGGAGCAGTATGCAGCAAGTTGTGATGCGATGAACATGGCATGATTATGCAAAATATTTCGGGACTTGGTGAAAATAGGGGCAACCTCCAGTTTGCACGGCCTTCGAGGCGAGGCGGAGAGCTCGCCGGAGTTTCGCCGGAGAGGACAGGGAAGGCGTCGGGGAGGCAGATCCGGGGCGGATCCGGTCGGATCTCGCCGGATCCGGCACGGGACGGCAAGGAGGCGGCACCGGAGGGCACCGGCGCGGGCTCCGGCGGCGCAGGGCCGGGAAGGCGCGGGCGGCGAGGGGCGACACCGGTCGCCGGATGGCGGCGGAGAGCCAGGGCGGCGCGGCGGAGGAGGCCAGGCGGAGGCGACCGGAGGCGGGCTCGGGTCGGGGCGACCGGCGGCGAACGCGGATGGCGCCGGGAGGCGGGCGGCGTGCCACGGCGGCGGCGGCGCAGCGCGTCGGCAACGGGGAAGCGTCGGGCGACGGCGCGAGGGCCCGCGCGGGCCCGCGATGGGCTCCGCGGGCCGGCGGCGAGGTGGGCGCGGGGACGCCACGTGGTGCGCGGTGGTTGGCTGCGGGCGCGGTGGCGATTTCGTCCGGCGAGGCCGGACGTGTCCGGTGGCGGGGGGGGGGGGGGGGGGGGGGGGGGCGGCGATTTGATCTAGGGTTTTGATCCGAAAAATGGTGGAGGACGTTTTTATAGGTAGAGGGAGCTAGGAGAGTCCAAATGAGGTGCGGTTTTCGGCCACGCGATCGTGATCGAACGACCGAGAGCATGGAGGGGGTTTAGATGGGTTTTGGGCCACTTTGGAAGGGGTGTTGGGCTGCAAACAAAAGAGGCTTCTACGGTTACCCGGTTAACCGTTGGAGTATCAAACGACCTCCAAATGGCACGAAACTTGACAGGCGGTCTACCGGTGCTATACCAAGGCCGCTTGGCAAACCTCGGTCCATTCCGAGAATGTTTAATACCCGCTCACAACGAGAGACAAAAAGGGGATGCCGGAGGACATAGGAGTGCCGGATTGCAAAACGGACAACGGGGAAAATGCTCGGATGCATGAAACAAACACATATGCAAAATGAAATGCACATGATGACATGATAAAATGCAACACGCAAGAAAATGACATGGCAACGACGGAGAACAACTGGCAGACACCTGGCGCATCGAATCCGAGGCGTTACACTTCAACTCCTGGAACATCTCATATGCTCCATGACGTTCAAAACATCGTTGAAGACCCGGTTCCAAGCCGTAAAGCATGGCACACTGAACTATCGAGTAGTCATCATCTTTGCTCTACCAGACGTTCTTAACGTCGTCAGTTGCATTAGCAGCAGGCCTGGCACCCAGCGGTGCTTCCAGGACGTAATTCTTCTATGGAGCAATGAGGATAATCATCAGGTTACGGACCCAGTCCCTGTAATTGCTACCATCATCTTTCAACTTTGCTTTCTCAAGGAACGCATTAAAATTCAACGGAACAACAACATGATCCATCTATCTACAAAAAACATAGACAAGCAAAATACTATCAGGTACTAAGTTCATGATAAATTTAAGTTCAATTAATCATATTACTTAAGAACTCCCACTTAGACAGACATCTCTCTAGTCATCTAAGTGATCACGTGATCCAAATCAACTAAACCATGTCCGATCATCACATGAGATGGAGTAGTTTCAATGGTGAACATCACTATGTTGATCATATCTACTATATGATTCATGTTCCACCTTTCGGTCTCCGTGTTCCGAGGCCATATCTGTATATGCTAGGCTCATCAAGTTTAACCTGAGTATTCCGCGTGTGCAACTGTTTTGCACCCGTTGTATTTGAACGTAGAGCCTATCACACGCGATCATCATGTGGTGTCTCAGCACGAAGAACTTTCGCAACGGTGCATACTCAGGGAGAACACTTCTTGATAATTTTAGTGAGAGATCATCTTAAAATGCTACCGTCAATCAAAGCAAGATAAGATGCATAAAGGATAAACATCACATGCAATCAATATAAGTGATATGATATGGCCATCATCATCTTGTGCTTGTGATCTCCATCTCCGAAGCACCGTTGTGATCACCATCGTCACTAGCGCGACACCTTGTTCTCCATCGTACCATCATTGTCACTACGCCATCTATTGCTTCTATGACTATCGCTACCGCTTAGTGATAAAGTAAAGCAATTATAGGGCATTTGCATTTCATACAATAAAGCGACGAACATATGGCTCCTGCCAGTTGCCGATAACTTCGGTTACAAAACATGATCATCTCATACAATAAAATATAGCATCACGTCTTGACCATATCACATCACAACATACCCTGAAAAAACAAGTTAGACGTCCTCTACTTTGTTGTTGCAAATTTTACGTGGCTGCTACGGGGTGAGCAAGAACCGTTCTTACCTACGCATCAAAACCACAACCATAGTTCGTCAAGTTAGTGCTGTTTTAACCTTCGCAAGGACCGGGCATAGCCACACTCGGTTCAACTAAAGTGAGATAGACAGACACCCGCCAGTCACCTTTAAGCACGAGTGCTCGTAACGGTGAAACCAGTCTCGCATAAGCGTATGCGTAATGTCGGTCCGGGCCGCTTCATCTCACAATACCGCTGAACCAAAGTATGACATGCTGGTAAGCAGTATGACTTGTATCGCCCACAACTCACTTGTGTTCTACTCGTGCATATAACATCAACGCATAAAACCTAGCCTCGGATGCCACTGTTGGGGAACGTAGTAATTTCAAAGAAATTCCTACGCACACGCAAGATCATGGTGATGCATAGCAACGAGAGGGGAGAGTGTTGTCCACGTACCCTCGTAGACCGTAAGCGGAAGCGTTATGACAACGCGGTTGATGTAGTCGTACGTCTTCACGATCCGACCGATCCAAGCACCGAACGTACGGCACCTCCGAGTTCAGCACACGTTCAGCTCGATGACGATCCCCGGACTCCGATCCAGCAGGGTGTCGGGGATGAGTTCCGTCAGCACGACGGCGTGGTGACGATGATGATGTTCTACCGACGCAGGGCTTTGCCTAAGCACCGCAACGATATGACCGAGGTGGAATATGGTGGAGGGGGGCACCGCACATGGCTAAGGAACGATCACGAAGATCAACTTGTGTGTCTAGAGGTGCCCCCCTACCCTTGTATATAAAGGAGGGAGGGGGGAGGTGCGGCCGACCCCTAGGGGTGCGCCTGGAGGAGTCCTACTCCCATCGGGAGTAGGACTCCCCCTCTAGCCTTGGTGGAGAAGGAAAGGGGGGAGGGGAAAGAGGAAAGGGGGGCGCCACCCCCCCTTCCTTGTCCTATTCGGACTAGGGGGAGGGGGCGTGCGGCTTGCCCTGGCCGGCCCTCCTCTTCTCCCTCATGGCCCATGTAGGCCCATTAACCCCGGGGGGGGGGGGGGGTTCCGGTACCCCCCCCCCCCCCCGGTACTCCGGTAAAATCCTGATTTCACCCGGAACGATTCCGATATCCAAATATAGGCTTCCAATATATAAATCTTTATGTCTCGACCATTTCAAGACTCCTCTTCATGTTCGTGATCACATCCGGGACTCCGAAGAATCTTCGGTACATCAAAACTTATAAACTCATAATAAAACTGTCATCGTAACGTTAAGCGTGCGGACCCTACGGGTTCGAGAACTATGTAGACATGACCTAGAACTATTCTTGGTCAATAACCAATAGCGGAACCTAGATGCTCATATTGGCTCCTATATATTCTACGAAGATCTTTATCGGTCAAACCGCATAACAACATACGTTGTTCCCTTTGTCATCGGTATGTTACTTGCCCGAGATTCAATCGTCGGTATCCAATACCTAGTTCAATCTCGTTACCGGCAAGTCTCTTTACTCATTACGTAATGCATCATTCCGTAACTAACTCATTAGCTACATTGCTTGCAAGGCTTATATTGATGTGCATTACCGAGAGGGCCCAAAGATACCTCTCCGACAATCGGAGTGACAAAACCTAATCTCGAAATACGCCAACTCAACATGTACCTTTGGAGACACCTATAGAGCTCCTTTATAATCACCCAGTTACGTTGTGACGTTTGGTAGCACACAAAGTGTCCCTCCGGTAAACGGGAGTTGCATATTCTCATAGTTGTAGGAACATGTATAAGTCATGAAGAAAGCAATAGCAACATACTAAACGATCAAGTGCTAGGCTAACGGAATGGGTCATGTCAATCACATCATTCTCCTAATGATGTGATCCCATTAATCAAATGACAACACATGTCTATGGTTAGGAAACATAACCATCTTTGATTAATGAGCTAGTCAAGTAGAGGCATACTAGTGACGTTATGTTTGTCTATGTATTCACATATGTATCATGTTTCCGGGTAATACAATTCTAGCATGAATAATAAACATTTATCATGATATGAGGAAATAAATAATAACTTTATTATTGCCTCTAGGGCATATTTCCTTCAGAACCTGGCTTCAATGACAAGGTATCCGGCACGTAGGTCTGTCTTCGGCATTACAAGACGGGTTCCTCCTTCGGAACTCCAAGATAGTCTTCGGACATATTGAACGTGTCTAGACCTATAATATAAGTTTTGTATACTTCCACAGAGGGCACAACAATTTATAAATCTAATCCACCGACAACTGTTTATAGCATGATGCCACGTCACAGTCGGGACATTACTTTAAACCTGTTATTGGCCAGCAGCCCCGAGTTTCGAGGCGTGGCTTTATGTTCTACTATGGGCTGGATTTTCACGATCTGGCCCCGAACTCTGTTCTTATCTCGGCGTTTATCGTCACATGCGAGGCCTTCCTTCGAATCCCTCCACACTTCGTCTTGTGGCTCAAGACCTTCAATGTGAAGCCGCAGATGATATGGGGGGAAGCAGGCGGAGTGTGGTGGCGCCACCATGAGCAAGATTAATAGCGCTCTTTGGCTGAAAGGATCCTTCACCGAGTCCTCTGACTTATGGCAGCGGGAATGGTTCTATATCACCGAGCCCCGCGGCTCCAAGTGATCGGCTACGCCTGCGTTTTGATCCAGCCCTCCGATTCAGCTTGCATCATGGATCAATAAGGGGTTGGACTGGGGGTCAGTTGATGAGGTACAGACTCTGCAGAGCCACATCCGGAGTCTCCTCGAGAGAGACATTGATCTTATCAATGTTATTCAAGTGATGCTGGTTCGTTGGACCTTGCCGTGCCAAAGGCGGCCTCTCCGTATGTGGGAGTTTAATCCTGATGGGCCGCGGACACTTCAACACTTCTTCGGCACTACGCACAAAGGGATGTGGAAATTATTTTTTGGGAAACGAAAACAGTGGCCGGATACTACCAAAGACATCTGCCTTGACTGTAACCATCCGGATACCACGGTAAGTATCCGTCTGCCGAACACCTCCTAATCAGGTATCCTGTGGTAAGACACTAAGAAAACCATCTTTTTCGAGGGTTGGATAAAGAAAGCAAAACGGATTAGGTGTCCGACCCCTCTTCCCAAAGACTCAGCGGACCCCGTGTTAACAAGGATGCTGGCACCGGTACCATACCAGGCGCCAGTAGAGGAGGGCAAGGTGGAGATTGGGAGGACCCGGGATGACCTTCGTTTCGGAGGTGAATTAGATACCGAGTCTGGAGAAATCGATATTTCTTCGCCCGAAGACAAAGGCGAAGGAGAAGCAAGCATCCCTTCTCCATTCAGGAAGAAAAGGGTCGCCTCCAAAGGTTGGGAGGGGTGGTCTCCCAAGAGGGGCAAGATGCCATTGTCGGGCGGCTCGGGATTGGAAGGCGACGCCGTTCAACACTCCATCGTGAGGACAAGCCTTCGACCAAATCGTAAGTGAATCCAGGGTGCTTTGATCACATCCCACTCCTTTCCTGTTACCGAAGAGACATGTAACGTACAAGTGTATCTTTACAGTTCGGCGCAGAGTTTTCCTGGACAATCCTCTTCTTCGGGAGATCTTCTCCCAGAGATGATGGAAAGCGAGACGCCTCCCCGACCTCCTAGCCCAATAAGGCGGACGACTCTGACGTGTCATCTCGGAGGGTTTTTCTTGATCAACAAGCGGCGCGGGGGATGAAGGAGGCAGTACCCGAAGGTGAGCCTCCGATCGTCCGGGGTTCGGGGGCCAACAATGAAGGCCTCGAACTATCCGATTTTTAGTCAACGATGATTCTGGAGACGGGTGAACAGGTTCCTTCAAAGGATGGTCGTGCTCCTACAACGGCTTCCGGAGACCCGGCGGCGCCGGATATCTTGAGGGATATGCTACGAAAAGCATCTATCTCGGAGGAACAACGTACCTTGATGGGCCCGGTGATTGAGAAGATTCTGTCCGCGAAGAGCGGATTGAATGAAGCCTTCATGAGCCTGCTAAGAGGCTTCGAGGTTTGTGATGTAATTTTTTCAACTATATTGTATTTGCAAAAATGCACCTGTGTATAGGTAGTAGCCCCTGAGACTCGGGTTGGCTTCCCATGGTAGGCGAATGGAGGATCAAGAAGAAACACTCAAGGACTAATCTGGTTAATTGGAACACATGCTGTTTCCCCCCTGATGACTACCCGGACTACGGATATTGTCGAGCTGCAGCGGAAGCTTGATGTGGTAGGGGATGATATTGCGTTAATCAATATGCGTCTTGACCAGTCGCAAGGTATGTATTCGAAGTAGTCCTTACACATACGTGTTTGTAATATAAGCATGACGCTGAAAGTTGCATACTGGGATATGCATGGCTGCAGATGGTGCCGCCGCCATTGAGATTCTTCGGGTGGAGCTGGCCCGCGCCAAGGAGCAGGCCCAATATAGTAATGCGGCAGCCGACAAGGCATCGGCTGAGTTAAAGGCCGAACAAGCTGCTCGGCGCCAAGACGAGGAGAAGATATCCACGATGGCGCTCGAACTAAAAAATTCCACTAGCCGCTGTGAATTCCTTGAGAGGGAAAATGAAGCCAAAACAGCTGAACTTGACAAGGCCTTGCGAGAGGCGAGAGAAGCGCGGTCTGAATCTAGAGCAGCCCATGAGGAGATCCGGCGAGCTGGGGAGATTGCGGCCGGTAAGCCGTTTTTACTATAGACTAAGTTCGACGATCCAAACTATGCCCAGCTTAACCAAGTGTGGAGTTCTCTAGACGAGTTTTTAGACTTGCCAAAGAGCTCTTCCGATGCGGCGCAGTTTTACCAAGCGTGAGAGGGGTATGCAACGGAGAAGCTTTTCTGGTCACAATTTGGCGCATCAAAGCGCCCTCTGTTGCTGAATGAACAGATGTGCCAATGGGTCGAGCTTCATAGGATATACAACACTGCCATGAAGTACGTCATAATTTGACTGTGGCCGACTGAGCCTATTCCAAATAGCTACTTTGGCTTGGTGCAGCGACTTGTTGATGCGGCGCCACGTATCGACGCTGTTAAGCGGTCGGCATGCATTGAGGGTGCAGGGATGGCCTTTGCCCGTGTCAAGACATACCGGGGGAAAATGAAGGTCATCGATGTTGCAGCGAAGAGTCCACCCAAGGGCAAAGACCATCACGCACCGGAGTATTATTTTGAGGACGTCTCAGAGGCTGCCCGCTTGATAGAGGGTCAATGCTCAAAAGGCATAATATTCGAGTGAACTCTGTACGAATTGTAAAAGACAATTATTATAATCAGTCTATATTTTAGTTTTGCCTGAAGGCTTTTGTTCCTCCTGTGCGACCGTTCGTATATGATCTGAAAGTTTTCCAGTCGTCGGCTTCAGCCCCCTCATAGGAAATACGTGGGTGTTCAGAAAAGCATCTGATCACTCTTGACCCAACATCTTGGTCCGTGAAGGAGGTGTCAATGTGGCGAACAAGGCAACCGGACTATAGGGCGTTAACACTTTCACTTAGCCATAGGAGTTTTATGGTGGGTCTACAATATAGCCCCTGGTATGTACGTGGCTTATTCTCGTATGATGCGTTTACATATTTGACCTGGAAGAGGTCCTTCGTTTGACACAGAAGGAACCGCGAAAGATTCCAATAAGTCATCGAGTGGTTGACCAGCTCTCGCCGCATCATGACAGTCAGTTTTTGGCTGTCTCTACTGAGGTGCTTAACCAAGTTAACAGGAAGCACAATCGCGGTAGTTCTCCCTTTAGTACCTTAGCCGATATAGCGGAACGTAAGGTAGCAAGCACAGGAGCCGGGCAACCCAACTATTGACCCAAGACATGATTCGGAGCTGATGCATATAAGGCCAAACTCGCGACGCCGAAGTACACTATAGAGATGTTCGGACTTGTCGGCAACTCGTTTTGTTCCCATACTGAGCCCCTGGCAAGTTATGCCGAGGTGTATGTTTGAAACCACCGTAGGGGCAAAAACTCGGTCTTTTAGAAAAGAGTGGATTATTTTTATCTGGATCTAAGTGATGTGCCAATCATTTATATAAATAACAAAGCCATACTCTGGTTATTTTACATGCCGAAGGGTGGAAGGCTGAGGATAAAGGTACTTTACAGGCTCTACATACTGAGTACGGTCTACAAAAAATTATTTTGGACCTCCTGTCGCACGTCTGCGTCGCCTGTCCTTGGTTAGGGTATTCCTTGACAGAAATGACTTTTGGATGAGTGTATGCATCCGAACTCTGATAGAGCGCGTGGGTGACCCGCCTTTGAGCCATATGTAGAGAGGATAGTAAAAAAGGAAAGATAGTTAGAAAACAAGAGAGTTTATGGGAGTGCTTGTAGGCCTATCCTTATTGTGCTTCCACCGATGCCTAGGGTATATTAAGTGCATAATTATGTATGCGTGGAACCGACTTTGCAGGCGTATTAGGCGAGTGGTGGAAGCCAAGTTGCTAGCCCAGCATGGACATTGACAGGTCACGTTGAACGGAGACCGGCAGCACCCTGGCCGATGAGGTATGCGGTGAGATGAGGCCGATTTGTAGTTCGGCTGAGGTATCCATAGTATGATCTTCTGTATGGGGGGAGTTTTCCATGCGCTCGCCTCTAGCGGTGTATGCGACATATACTCTGTTTACTGTTTTTACTTCGGGAGGAAACTGGTTCTGTCCCCCGGTGTTCTGTTGGTGAGTCTCTTCGCTGTCGCTATCGCTGGGCGGCTCCTTCTCCTTGTGTCTGGCATTCAACTCGCCGGCCTGTTTGAAAACCCAGCAGCTTCTATTGGTGTGATTAGCTGGTTTATTGGGGTGGCCATGAATCTGGAAGGGTCCCCAATATTCTGTCTAAATTGGATGGTCCGTCCCTTTTTGCCGTGAACGGCTTTTTTCGTTGGCCGGGTCTGGGGCCGCTGAATCCAGCGTTGACCACTGTGTCACGTGCCCCCTCATTGTTATTGAGGTGCCTGTTTTTATTGCGTCGTGGCTTCCCATTGCTGTCCCGGACCTCGAAAGTGCCCGGGTCGTTGGCGCTATTGCTTTTACGAGCGAGCCAGCTGTCTTCTCCCGCGCAAAAGCGGGTCATCATAGCCGTAAGGGCTGACATGGATTTTGGTCTTTCCTGACCAAGGTGGCGGGCGAGCCACTCATCCTGGACGCTGTGTTTGAAGGCTGCTAGGGCTTCTGCATCCAGACAGTCTACGATTTGGTTCTTTTTAACTAAGAACCTAGTCCAGAGCTTCCTGGCAGACTCCCCGGGCTGCTGGACAATGTGACTTAAATCATCGACATCCGGTGGCCGGACATATGTACCTTGGAAGTTGTCGCGGAAGGCGTCTTCCAGATCCTCCCAGCTGCCAATCGAGCTTTCAGGCAGACTGTTTAACCAGTGCCGAGCTGGTCCTTTGAGTTTTAACGGGAGGATTTGATGGCATGAAGGTCGTCTCCACGGGCCATGTGGATATGGAGAAGGAAATCCTCAATCCACACCGCGGGATCAGTTGTTCCATCGTATGATTCAATATTTACGGGTTTAAACCCTTCAGGGAATTCATGATCCATCACCTCATCAGTGAAGCAAAGGGGGTGTGCGGATTCTCTATATCAGTCCACAACGCGACGTATCTCTGATGGAGTTCGTCCGTGGTTTTCGGCCCGGGCGTGACTAGGTTCGGTTCATCCGAATAGATGGCCATCGTCACGTGTTGAGGTGCGTCTTTGCGATCCGTAGATCGATCTGGTATATCATGTTCTGTTGTCCAGGTCCTGCCGAGTGCTGTGTTTATAATTCCGGGCTGGTTTATATTTGTTTTCATGCTCCGGTGGTATAGGCAGTTGTTCGGCTTGAATTGCAGCTTCCTCCCGACCACATAGTGGTCTGTTAGCCATATTGCACGAGGGAGGTACAGACTTTGGTGCATCCTTATCAAACTGAGGCAGCAGTTTGTGATTCGGGTAACTCTTGGTTGGGCATTTGAGGCCATATTCTTCGGCTGCTAGGACATCGGTCCATATGTCATTGGGCAGATCTTGGTCAGCTTGAAGCTGCTGCCGTTTCTTTTCCAGGCTTCTTGTTGTGGCAATGAGCCGGCGCTTGAAGCGCTCCTGCTCGGAGGGTTCCTCTGGCACGACGAATTCGTTGTCGCCGAGGCTTGTCTCATCTTCAGAGAGCGGGAGATAATTGTCATCCTACGAATTGTCATGTGTGTCATGTTCATTAGGGCTAACTTGCCCGTTTCCTGGTTCCTCCAGTTCGGAAGTTGCCTCAACAGAGTATTCATCGTTTCCGGCATCTTCCGGGGTATTATTTCCTCCGGTGCCAGCGTTTCTGTCTTTGGAACGACGTGACTTAGAGCGGCGCCGAGGAGCCGGCATTTGTTCTGTGCCTCAGGAGTTTTATTCTCAACTGGATCTTTTTGGTCATCGTCGTTGGTTTCTTTAGGCGTATCCACCATGTACACGTTGTACGAAGAAGTGTCCATCCGTCGTGTAGTGAATGGCTGATACGTATCCAACGTATCTATAATTTTTTATTGTTCCATGCTATTATATTACCCCTTTTGCATGTTTATGGGCTTTATTTTACACATTTACATCATTTTTGGGACTAACCTACTAACCGGAGGCCCAGCCTGTATTGCTGTTTTTTTTGCCTATTTTAGTATTTCGAAGAAAAGGAATATCAAACGGAGTCCAAACGGAATGAAACCTTCGGGGGCATGATTTTTGGAACGAACATGATCCAGAGGACTTGGAGTGCAAGTCAAGAAGTAGCCGAGGCGGCCACGAGAGGGTAGGGCGCGCCCCCCAGTCTCGTGGGCTCCTCGGGCGGCCACCGACGTACTTCGTCCTCCTATGTAAGCCTACGTACCTCGAAAACATCCAGGGAGCCAACGAAACACAATTTCCACCGCCGTAACCTTCTGTATCCTCGAGATCCCATCTTGGAGCCTTCGCCGGCGCTCTGCTGGAGGGGGAATCTACCACGGAGGGCTTCTACATCAACACCATAGCCCCTCCAATGACTTGTGAGTAGTTTACCACAGACCTTCGGATCCATAGTTATTAGCTAGATGGCTTCTTCTCTCTTTTTGGATCTCAATACAATGTTCTCCCCCTCTCTTGTGGAGATCTATCCGATGTAAACTCTTTTTGCGGTGTGTTTGTCGAAATCCGATGAATTGTGAGTTTATGATCAAGTTAATCTATGAGAAATATTTGAATCTCCTCTGAATTCTTTTATGTATGATTGAGTTATCTTTGCAAGTCTCTTCGAATTATCAGTTTGGTTTGGCCTACTAGATTGATCTTTCTTGCCATGGGAGAAGTGCTTAGCTTGGGTTCAGTCTTACAGTGTCCTTATCCAGTGACAGCAGGGGTTGCAAGGCACGTATTTTATTGTTGCCATCGAGGATAAAAAGATGGGGTTTATATCATATTGCATGAGTTTATCCCTCTACATCATGTCATCTTGCTTAAGGCATTACTCTGTTCTTATGAACTTAATACTCTAGATGCAGGCAGGAGTCGGTCGATGTGTGGAGTAATAGTAGTAGATGCAGACAGGAGTCGGTCTACTTGTTGCGGACGTGATGCTTATATACATGATCATGCCTAGATAATCTCATAATTATCCGCTTTTCTATCAATTGCTCGACAGTAATTTGTTCACCCACCATAATACTTATGTTATCTTGACAGAAGTCGCTAGTGAAACCTATGGCCCCCGAGTCTATCTGTTATCATATTTGCTTCCAATCTACTTTCATTTGCATCTTTGCCTTTTGCATCTATATTATAAAATACCAAAAATATATTTATCTTATCATATTATCTCTATTAGATCTCACTTTCGCAAGTGGCCATGAAGGGATTGACAACCCCTTTATTGCGTTGGTTGCGAGTTCTTTGTTTGTTTGTGTAGGTGCGTGGGACTTTTGAGGAGCCTCCTACTGGATTGATACCTTGGTTCCCAAAAACTGGGGGAAATACTTACGCTACTATTGCTGCATCAACCTTTCCTCTTCAAGGAAAACCAACGCAAGCTCAAGACGTAGCCAGAAGGATTTCTGGCGCCGTTGCCGGGGAGGTCTTCGCTCAAGTCAAGACATACCAAGTACCCATCACAAACCCATCTCCCTCGCATTTACATTATTTGCCATTTGCCTCTCGTTTTCCTCTCCCCCACTTCACCCTTGCCGTTTTATTCGCCCTCTCTTTCCCAATCTTCTCCTCTCTTTTCGCTTGCCTTTTTCTGTTTGCTTGTGTGCCCGTTTGTCCTTATGGCTTTGCCTAAGGGTTCCGACCACCTTCTTAAAAGGTTGGAAGAGATTGAATCAAATATTATAAGCTTTATGAATTTGCAATTTGAGCATAATAATTTCTTCAGAAAAGAGATTAAGGAACAAAAAGGTTTTTGGGGTTTATGAACAAAGAGCTTGATGATATGAATAGAGAATTTTATGGTGTGAGCTCCCAAATTGCCCGGCTTGAAAATGCTATAGCCAGAAAATTTGATAAGCAAGCCACCTTAGTCAATAAGATGGCCGCCAAAACAGAAAAACGAGATGAAAATAATGATGAAGATCTTAAAGTTATTGATGCGTCTCCTATTAGATCTTTGTTTTGCAATATGAATCTTGATAATTGTGGGACTTATGATGAGTCAACTTTACCTAGAAGACGTCCCAAGAATTCAGAGTTTTTAGATCTTAATGCTAAATTTGGTAAAAGTGGGATTGGAGAGGTCATGACTTTAAATAGCATTGAACCCACTATCTCGGATTTCAAGGAATTTGATTATGATAATTGTTCTTTAGAAGGTTGTATTTCCTTGTTGCAATCCGTTGTTAATTCTCCTCATGCTTATAGTCAAAATAAAGCTTTTACCAAACATATCATTGATGCCCTGATGCAATCTTAAGATGAAAAACTTAATTTGGAAGTTTCTATACCTAGAAAACTTAATGATGAGTGGGAACCTACTATAAAGATTAGAATCAAAGATCATGAGTGTTCTGCTTTGTGTGATTTGGGTGCTAGTGTTTCCACGATTCCGAAAACTTTATGTGATATTCTAGGTTTCCATGATCTTGATGATTGCTCTTTAAATTTGCAACTTGCGGATTCCACCATTAAAAAGCCAATGGGAAGGATCGATGATGTTCTCATTGTTGCAAATAGAAATTTGGTGCCTGTAGATTTTATCGTTCTTGATATAGATTTCAATCTTTCTTGCCCTATTATTCTTGGTAGACCTTTCCTTAGAATGATTGGTGCGATTATTGATATGAAGGAAGGGAATATTAGATTCCAGTTTCCATTAAAGAAAGGCATGGAGCACTTTCCAAGAAAGAAAGTCAAATTACCTTATGAATCTATCATGCGAGCTACTTATGAATTTAGTGCCAAAGATGGCACTACTTAGATCTATCTTCGCTTTTATGCCTAGTTAGGGGCGTTAAACGATAGCGCTAGTTGGGAGGCAACCCAATTTTCTTTCTGTTTTTTGTTTTTGTTCCTGTTTAGCAATAAATCTTGCATCTACCTTTTGTTTAGATGTGTTTTTATCTTTTAATTAGTGTTTGTGCCAAGTAGAACCTATAGGATAACCTATGATGATAGTTGATTTGATTCTGCTGAAAAACAGAAACTTTGCGCGCACGAATTTAGTTTTGTTAAATCACAGAAACGTGCTTTTGTGTTGATTCTTTTTACTTCTGATCAATAGACAAATTTTCCAGGACTTCCTATTTTGGTAGGAGTTTTAGAGTTCAGAAGTTTGCGTTAGTTACAGATTTCTACAGACTGTTCTATTTTTAACAGATTCTGTTTTTCGTGTGTTGTTTGCTTATTTTGATGCATCTATGGCTAGTAAAATAGTTTATAAACCATAGAGAAGTTGTAATACAGTAGGTTTAAAACCAAAATAAATAAAGAATGAGTTCATTTCAGTACCTTATGTGGTGGTTTTGTTTTCTTTCACCAACGGAGCTTATAAGATTTCCTGTTGAGTTTTGTGTTGTGAAGTTTTCAAGTTTTGGGTAAAGCTTTTATGGACTATGGAATAAGGAGTGGCAAGAGCCTAAGCTTGTGGATGCCCATGGCACCCCAAGATATTCAAGAATAGCCAAAAGCCTAAGCTTGGGGATGCCCCGGGAAGGCATCCCCTCTTTCATCTTCGTTCATTGGTAACTTTACTTGGAGCTATATTTTTATTCGCCACATGATATGTGTTTTGATTGGAGCGTCATGTATTATATTAGTCTTTGCTTTTTAGTTTACCACAATCATCCTTGCTGTACACACCTTTTGGGGGAATCCTACTTGATTAGAATTTTCTAGAATACTCTATGTGCTTCACTTATATCTTTTGAGCTTGATAGTTTTTGCTCTAGTGCTTCACTTATATCTTTTAGTGCACGGTGGTGACTTAATTTTGAAGAAATTGCTAGTCTCTCATGATTCACTTATATCTTTTTGAGAGTCTTTTAGAACAGCATGGTATTTGCTATGGTTACAAAGTTGGTCCTAGAATGATGAGCATCCAAGTTGGGTATAATAAAAACTATCATAGAAAGGAATTGGATGCTATGATCAATTTGATGCTTGATAATTGTTTTGAGATATGGAGGTAGTGATATTAAAGTCATGCTAGTTGAGGTGATTATGAAAAATACTTGTGTTAAGGGTTGTGATTCCCGTAGCATGCACGTATGGTGAACCTCTTTGTGATGAAGTTGGAGCACAATTTTATTTATTGATTGTCTTCCTTATGAGTGGCGGTCGGGGACGAGCGATGGTCTTTTCCTACCAATCTATCCCCCTAGGAGCATGCGCGTAGTGCTTTGGTTATTGATGACTTCTAGATTTTTGCAACAAGTACATGAGTTCTTTTGACTAATGTTGAGTCCATGGATTATACGCACCTCACCCTTCCACCATTGCTAGCCTCTCTTGTGCCGTGCAACTTTCGCCGATACCATACACGCACCATATACCTTCCTCAAAACAGCCACCATACCTACCTATTATGGCATTTCCATAGCCATTCCGAGATATATTGCCATGCAACTTTCCACCGTTTTGTTCATATGACACGCATTACTTTTGTCATATTGCTTTTTGCATGATCATATAGTTGACATCGTATTTGTGGCAAGGCCACCTTCATAATTTTCATACATGTCGCTCTTGATTCATTACATATCCTGGTACACCGCCGAAGGCATTCATATAGAGTCATATGTTGTTCTAGCTTTGAGTTGTAATTCTTGAGTTGTAAATCCATAAAAGTGTGATGATTTTCATTATTAGAGCATTGTCCTAGTGAGGAAAGGATGATGAAGACTATGATTCCCCCACAAGTCGGGATGAGACTTCGGACTTTACAAAAAAAAGAAAACAAAAAGAGAAAGGCCAAAGAAAAAAAAGGAAAAGAAAAAAAAGAAAAAAAGGAAAAAAAGCAAAGAAAAATAAAATAAAATGAGAGAAAAAGAGAGAAGGGACAATGCTACTATCTCTTTTACCACACTTGTGCTTCAAAATAGCACCATGATCTTCATGATAGAGAGTCCCATATGTTGTCACTTTCATATACTAGTGGAAAATTTTCATTATAGAACTTGGCTTGTATATTCCAGTGATGGGCTTCCTCAAAATGCCCTAGGTCTTCATGAGCAAGCGAGTTGGATGCACACCCACTTAGTTTCTTTTGTTGGGCTTTCATATATTTATAGCTCTAGTGCATCCGTTGCATGGCAATCCCTACTCACTCACATTGATATCTATTAATGGGCATCTCCATAGCCCGTTGATACGCCTAGTTGATGTGAGACTATCTTCTCCTTTTTGTCTTCTCCACAACCACCATTCTATTCCACATATAGTGCTATGTCCATGGCTCACGCTCATGTATTGCGTGAAAGTTGAAAGAGTTTGAGATTATTAAAGTATGAAACAATTGCTTGGCTTGTCATCGGGGTTGTGCATGATTAAATACTTTGTGTGATGAAGATAGAGCAACAGCCAGACTATATGATTTTGTAGGGATAACTTTCTTTGGCCATGTTATTTTGAGAAGACATGATTACTTTGATTAGTATGCTTGAAGTATCACCATTTTCGTGTCAATATGAACTTTCATTTTGTATCATTTGGATCTGAATATTCATGCCCCAATAAAGAAAATTACATTGAGAATTATGCTAGGTAGCATTTCCACATCCAAAATTCTGTTTTTATCATTTACCTACTCGAGGTCGAGCAGGAATTAAGTTTGGGGATGCTTTGATACGTCTCCAACGTATCTATAATTTTTGATTGTTCCATGCTATTATATTACCCCTTTTGGATGTTTATGGGCTTTATTTTACACATTTATATCATTTTTGGGACTAACCTACTAACCAGAGGCCCAGCCCGTATTGCTGTTTTTTTGCCTATTTCAGTATTTTGAAGAAAAGGAATATCAAACGGAGTCCAAACGGAATGAAACCTTCGGGAGCGTGATTTTTGGAACGAACGTGATCCAGAGGACTTGGAGTGCAAGTCAAGAAGCAGCCAAGGCGGCCATGAGAGGGTAGGGCGCGCCCCCCTATAGGGCGCCCCCTATCTCGTGGGCCCCTCGAGCGACCACCGACGTACTTCTTCCTCGTATATAAGCCTACGTACCCCGAAAACATCCAGGGAGCCAACAAAACACAATTTCCACCGCCGTAACCTTCTGTATCCGCGAGATCCCGTCTTGGAGCCTTCGTCGACGCTCTGCCGGAGGGGGAATCGACCATTGAGGGCTTCTACATCAACACCATAGCCCCTCCGATGAGTTGTGAGTAGTTTACCATAGAACTTCAGGTCCATAGTTATTAGCTAGATGGCTTCTTCTCTCTTTTTGGATCTCAATACAATGTTCTCCCCCCTCTTGTGGAGATCTATTCGATGTAAACTCTTTTTGCGGTGTGTTTGTCGAGATCCAATGAATTGTGAGTTTATGATCAAGTTTATCTATGAGAAATATTTGAATCTCCTTTGAATTCTTTTATGTATGATTGAGTTATCTTTGCAATTCTCTTCGAATTATCAGTTTGGTTTGGCCTACTAGATTGATCTTTCTTTCCATGGGAGAAGTGCTTAGCTTTGGGTTCAATCTTGCGGTGTCCTTACCCAGTGACAGCAGGGGTTGCAAGGCACATATTGTATTGTTGCCATAGAGGATAAAAAGATGGGGTTTATATCATATTGCATGAGTTTATCCCTCTACATGATGTCATCTTGCTTAAGGCGTTACTCTGTTCTTATGAACTTAATACTCTAGATGCAGGCAGGAGTCGGTCGGTGTGTGGAGTAATAGTAGTAGATGCAGGCAGGAGTCGGTATACTTGTTGCGGACGTGATGCCTATATACATGATTATGCCTAGATAATCTCATAATTATTCGCTTTTCTATCAATTGCTTGACAGTAATTTGTTCAACAACTATAATAATTATGCTATCTTGAGAGAAGCCACTAGTGAAACCTATGGCCCTCGGGTCTATCTCTTATCATATTTGCTTCCAATCTACTTTTATTTGCATCTTTACTTTTTGCATCTATATTATAAAATACCAAAAATATATTTATCTTATCATATTATCTCTATTAGATCTCACTTTCGCAAGTGGCCGTGAAGGGATTAACAACCCCTTTATTACGTTGGTTGCGAGTTCTTTGTTTGTTTGCGTAGGTGTGTGGGACTTTTGAGGAGCCTCCTACTGGATTGATACCTTGGTTCTCAAAAACTGAGGGAAATACTTACGCTACTATTGCTGCATCACCCTTTCCTCTTCAAGGAAAACCAACGCAAGCTCAAGACGTAGCAATGTTGGATTTTGGTTTTGCTCCTCATCAGCATCATCGTCGATACCGTCGATGTCTTCGGAGTCTTAATCAAGCGTGTCGGTCAAATCCTCGACCATGGCTATGAAGTGGGTGGCGGGTGGGAGGCAAAATTCTCCATCATCAGCCTGTGTCCTAATGAGCTTAGCACATCGCCCAAGGGCGAGTGATGGAAGATGTCTGCGGTGCTGAACTCGAAGATCGATAAACGATCAAGTTCGGCATCCGCGGACTCACATGGTTCGGAACTTACACCCAGAGACGAGTCCGGAGTTCCGGTGACACAAGTATTGTGTAAGGTTAAGTCCATGTGTGTCTTCAATGCCGGGGAATCTATGGCCTCCGTGGTGCGGTTGAGCCTCCAATCCTTGGATGGCGCAGTATGCTCTGGATCTAAGGCCAGCGTAGTTATAGGAGCTATCTCCTGAACGCGGTACGATGATAGATTTAGGTCATGTTCATCGAGGTGATTAGGAGCGGTCGCCGCGGTCTCGAATCTGGCGAAGATCAAATCTCCACGGATGTTCGCGATGTAGTTCAAGCTCCCAAATCTGACCTGATGGCCAGGGGCGTAGCTATCGATCTGCTCCAGATGGCCAAACGAGTTGGCCCGCAGTGCAAAGCCGCCGAACACGAAGATCTATCCGTGGAGAAAGGTTTCTCCTTGGACAACGTCATTGTTGACAATTGAAGGGGCCATCGAAAACTTTTTGGGGATGGCACAGTGGAACTCTCAATGAAAGCACCAACGTCGGTGTCAAAACCGGCGGATCTCAGGTAGGGGGTCCCGAACTGTGCGTCTAAGGTCGATGGTAACAGGAGACATGGGACACAATGTTTACCCAGGTTCGGGCCCTCTCTATGGAGGTAATACCCTACTTCCTGCTTGGTTGATCTTGATGAATATGAGTATTACAAGAGTTGATCTACCACGAGATCGTAATGGCTAAACCCTAGAAGTCTAGCATGTATGACTATGGTAATGAGTATCTCTCCTCTCCGGACTAAGTCCTCCGGTTTATATAGACACAGAGAGGATCTAGGGTTACACAGGGTTGGTTACAAAGAAGGGAATACACATATTTGGTTGCCAAGCTTGCCTTCCACGCCAAGGAGAGTCCCATCCGGACACGGGTGCAGTCTTCGGTCTTCGTATCTTCACAGCCCATCAGTCCGCCTATGGCTAATAGGCCGGACGCCTGAGGACCCCTTAGTCCAAGACTCCCTCAGTGACCCCTTGATCTATAAAAGGAGGCCCAGGGCACTCGTAGGAGGGGTTAGAGGGTTGGAAAGTTGACAAACCCCAAGCCACCATCCGCGCGTAGTTGCTGCGGCCCGAGGCAAACCTTGCCGGGCAAGTGTACTAAGCACCACCACACTCATTCCATCATCAATCCACCAAAGCAGGAGCAGGGTCTTACGCCTCGTGGCGGCCTGAACCTGGGTAAATTGCTTGTGTGCTCTCTGCCGTGCTGCCGTGCACTGATCTGCTCTTTGTGCAACGCGACGTCCCCCCGCCGAACCAGCAAGGGGCCACCCGGTCACATAGGTGGTCGCGGATATCCAGCGACATCTTTGGCGTGCTAGGTAGGGGGATCGCTTGCGCGAACCTGAAAGTGTGTGTAGTGCGTCCTCTTCATCGCCATCTTCACCTTCGATGATGCCATCGACCATGGCGCCTAAGAAGAAGAAGTCCGGCCCTTCGGCCCATCAGTCCACTTCGAAGGCTCCGTCGCGCGGCCTCGAGTGCCTTGGAGGCTGCGGAGGCAACCGAGGACGTGAACGCTGCTGGGGGCATGACTGGGGCAGGTGGCGCCATCACCGCTCCCCCCGCGGCCAACATAGGGGCTGGAGATGTCGGAGGAGAACATCATCAGCAACACTCTGGTGGTCACACTCCACAAGGTGCGGGCGAGGGGGTCACTCCATCTGCACCCTCTCCTCCCACTGATGGGCACAGCCGCAACAACGGCGCTTGGTCCAGGGCGAACCATCGCCCTCCGGCCGCCCCCACCACGGGAGCGACCACGGCCCGTGTGTCTCTTCCCGGACGAGCCGACCAGACTGCTGCGCTCGACGGAGCCGCTGACCCCCGAGCACCATCACCGCGCGACCCCGCAGCCCAGGTGGTTGTTCCACAACTGCGTGGGCGCGGCACTACCGCCGCCGCCGCCGCCGGTGCCATTAGGAGCCAAGCGACGGTGCGGTCGACATCATCAACCACTATGCCAAGCACAGCCACAAAGGCTATGGCGCGAGCTCAACTCCTACTGAGGTTTCCGCCGGCAGCCGAGCAGATGGATGAATTGCGTGCCACCATCCAGAGCCTGCTCGTTTTCACTGAGGCTGGGGGTTCGGATGAGCTGGCCCGCCACGACCTCCCCAAGTGACAGCAACCGTCTGCACTACTGGCCAAATGGAGGGGGTTGTCCCCACGGTGCAGTCTCCCCCCCCCACGGCAGCCGACACGGGCGCAGCAAAATCAAGCCCTCGACAACGTCTCGATGGCCTCTTCTAACCCTAGAGCACGTCCAGGCCAACGTCAAGCCTCGGAGGATAGGCGGCGGGAAGACACGCGCGTCCCCTTGGATCGACGCCACGACGACCTCCGCCAGACCAACGGGTGCGGCGGCCTCAACGTCGACAAGCATGCGCTCGGTGTTGGCAGGTGCCTACCTTTCGAGGTCGGCTGCCCTGCCTTTACACGAGAGCTGCGGCAAGTCCGTTGGCCGTCCGTTCGCACGTTCAAGCCAGAGATACCTGAGAAGTACGACGGGAGGCTGAACCCGACAGAGTTCCTGAGCATCCACACCATTGTTGTTCAGACTGCCGGGGGAAGAGACGAGAAGGTGTTTGATAACTACTTCCCTTCGTCCCTCTAGTCCAATGTGAGGTCTTGGCTAATGCACCTGCCGAAGAACTCCATTTCCTCATGGGCAGATATGTGCCACGAGTTCATCGGTGCCTTCATCGGTGGCCAGCAAGAGCCCGACAGGCCCAGCGATCTGCAGCTTCAACAGTAGAAGGAAGGAGAAACCCTCCGTAATTATTTATAGAGATTCAGTAAAGTTCATAGAAACATTGCAAATATCCATCCAGCAGCTGTTCTAGCAGCCTTCCAGTCTAATGCGCACAACCATCACATTCGTTCTAAGATGAATGTGCGGCTGCCCAAGACTGTAAAGGAGCTATACACGCTGGTGGATAAGTGTGCCCGGATGGAGGAAGGAAGGAAGTTGCCCGGAGAGGAGGATTGCATCAATGTTGATTCTGAGGATGAGGATGAATCAACCAGTCAGAGAAAGGGCAAGAAGCACAGCAAGAAGCCAAGAGATAAGGCAGTGATGATTGTAGAAGGTTCGGGCACACCTAGTACCGGTAAGAAGGCCAAGGCTGAGGCCCCTGGCAACGAAGTTGTCGCGTGCGTTGCCTGCCGGGAAGCCGCTGCCACGGAAAAAGTCGGGAAAGGTGATGGGCCGTAGTGCAAGATCCACCGGACCAAAGGCCATGACCTTCAGGAGTGTTATCAGGTTGAGCAGCTCATCAAGAAACAGAGAGCAGAGTATGATAAGCATGATAAGGATAAAGGTCAGAATGCCGCTGGCGGTAAGGGCCGAGGCGATTGTCGGTGTCAAAACCGGCGGATCTCGAGTAGGGGGTCCCGAACTGTGCGTCTAAGGCTAATGGTAATAGGAGGCGGGTGACACAATGTTTACCCAGGTTCGGGCCCTCTCGATGGAGGTAATACCCTACTTCCTGCTTGATTGATCTTGATGATATGAGTATTACAAAGTTGATCTACCACGAGATCGTAGAGGCTAAACCCTAGAAGCTAGCCTATGATTCTGATTGTTGTTGTCCTACGGACTAAACCCTCCAGTTTATATAGACACCAGAGGGGGCTAGGGTTACACAGAGTCAGTTATAGAGAAGGAGATCTACATATCCGAATTTCCAAGCTTGCCTTCCACGCGAAGGAGAGTCCTGCCCGGACACGGGACGAAGTCTTCAATCTTTTATCTTCATAGTCCAACAGTCCGGCCAAAGTATATAGTCCGGCTGTCCGAGGACCCCTAATCCAGGACACCCTCAGTAGCCCCTGAACCAGGCTTCAATGACGATGAGTCCGGCGCGCAGATTGTCTTCGGCATTGCAAGGCGGGTTCTTCTCCAAAAATCCCTGAGTACCTGTTGTAACGAGCAGTGTGCGGCTTCCCATTAATGTTGCACTCCTCGGCTTCTATGCCTTAATAATGGCAATCTCCACGTGTTGAGCGAATGCGAGAAGTCGGGGCATTTTTACATTTGCCACCCTGACCATGTAAGTAAATCGTCTATTTAAAGAGATGGGGATCCTCAGATCCAAACCACACCATCTTCCCCCAGCGAGTATCCATCAGAGCGCGCTCGGAAAAAACCATTCCATCATGGCCGGCCGCCGCAGCTCCTCCTCTCGCTCCCGTAGCACTAAGCTAGGTGATTGGGAGGAGTGTTTTGTCCCCTACAGCCAATCGGTAGAGTTGCAGACCCAGGGGTTTCTCCTGCCTGCATATATGGTCCCCGTCCGAGCCGGACTAGCCACCTACAGTGGCGGGGAGCAAGCGGAGAGTTTTCCCAACCCATCCATGGGGGAGCGGGTATGCCTTGTCCCTTACTTGCTGAGGGGACTTGGATTTCCAATCCATCCGTTCCTCCACGGGCTCCTGGAGTACTACGGCCTCCAGCTGCATAACTTCACTCCCACCTCCATACTGCACAACGCAAGCTACATCGCCCATTGCGAGCTATTTCTGGGCTGTGAAGCTCATTTCGAGCCATGGAAGAGGCTATTCTGCCTTGTCCCCCGTACTCAGGAGGGATCAATATATCAAGTGGGTGGAGCCAAAATATGGCGTATCGCCGGGACCGGATACCAGTCCGGTACTCCGAAGAAGACATCCGAAGACTGGCCTTCGGAGTGGTTCTATATGGAGGACGTACCCCTTCCGGACCCTATTCGAATGGGTCTTCCTGAGTTTGCTAATGCCCCGCTGAAGAAACGCCACAGGTGGTGCCCCCGGAGCCCCCAGGAGGAAGATAACAGAGAGGTCCTTTACCTGATGGGCAGGATAAAAACGCTGGCCAAATCTGGACTGACAATAATCGAGGTTATGTCAATATGTATAATGCGGGGGGTGCAACCACTTCCGTATCGGGGGAAACCCATGTGGCACTTCAATGGAGAAGACGATGCCACCCGCTGCGGTCGCAAAGGTCCAGACTCCGCCACCGCTCTGGCGAAAATACTGTCTGATTTATACAAAGGAGAAGAGGAGGAGTTCCTCCGTATTAAGCCACGGGATGGGTTTTCCATATACAACCCCCCCCCCCCCCAAGCTGGGTGAGCTACTATCCTTTACTCAATTCCATTCGCTCCCGCATTATTCATGACAAATATTTACCCTGCTAATTCATAGCAGGAACTACGGAAAGCTGTGAGGGAGGTCCACAGCCCGTGTCCACAGCCAGAGGACCCTGACATGGCCCTCGACCCCGGACTCGAAGAAGATCCAGACTTATTTGTGGAGCTCGTCGACAGGACGTTCTATCAGCTAAGCCGTGACGGTGCCTTGGTGGCCATCATAGCTGATTATCCTAGCCTACTCCCTGCATCACAGGTAAGTAAAACCGGAGTCCCACCTTCCGAGAAGGATCCCTTCTTTGCATCTTACCCGCCGCACACGTATTGCGTCTTACAGGGAAGGCCATTGGGGCACCGTGCCGAACCCGCGGTGACTCGTCAACAAGGGGTACCAAAGCCGGGTAGGCTCAAAAGGAAGGCGGTCAGGACCAAGGCGCCGTCGCAGAGGTATGAAAAAACCTGCTCCGTGATTATCGTCTTTAAAATATAATAATGTCCATGGTTCCTGGCAAAAAAACGCTCGCCAAACTGTGTTTGGAGAGCCTGCCGGCCACGCCTCCACTAGCCGGACTCCAGAGCCGGACTTACAGGCAGAGGCTAATGAGGGGACAACGCCGGATGGTCCTCCTATAGAGGATGCGGATAGACTGTCCACTACGAATTCCGATGTGGAGAGCGCCATGAATCACAGGCGTCGCCGGCCGTACTCTGCGATCCTAGTTTCTCCAAAGAGGCGTTCAATGCCTTCAACACAGGAGACGCGTACATCCGAGCCACTCAAGATGGCCTTGCCAGACCCATGGACCAGTATGTAAAGGATATACGGGTAAGAAAATCTAATAATTATGTATGTCAGTAGCCCGTGAGACTTGAAACAGTTGGCACAACTGATTTAAGGATCATTGCATGCATAGGTTCTTACGGAGAAGAATACCCAGTTGTCTCGAGAGCTGGAGGAGTGCAAAGCCCAGCTACGGGACACAGTTGCCGGAATGGAGGAGTCCAAGAAGGCCCCATCTGGTAATACTTGCCTTGATCGAAAAGAATGTAATGACATGTACCAGTTAGTATTCGGCATGCATGCAAATCTAACAATAGATTCTGCAGACAATCCCGGAGGTAATCCGGAGATCGTATTAGGGGATGAGCAACATGCTCAACGATAGCTAGAGGCTAGCGAGCGCGTGCTGACATGGGTTATTCAAGAGAAAAATGATCTCCAGGATGCCCATATTCGGCTGGGCGTTGAACTAAAAGATGTTCGGGCCCAGCTTGCTGACTCCGTGAAGGAGAATAAGAGGATTCGACGTAGCATTTTTAGTAAGTGCTCGAATGAACCTTTAAATAGTTCGGTGAAGAAGCGGGCTAACAGAGTTATGTCTGTAGGTATGTTGACAGGTCGTCCCGAAGAGGGGATGCCCGGATCTGTAGGCGATCTTCTGCAAGAGCTCTCACAACTGCACGAACAAGTTCGACAGGTGATGCAGGGTATTGCCCAGGCCTTGTGGCCATCCGCCTCCCTGCCAGGAGGCATGGGGGAGCTTGTAGAGATGCTCAAGGGCGTGCGGCAGCGCTTCCGATTATGGAAGATATCTGCCTGCCGACAAGGTGCAAGGGAAGCCTGGGCCATGGTGAAGACGCGATACACCAAGGCTGACCCGAACCACATGGCCGAGGTCGGACTTGTAGGGTCATATGGGAAAGAAATCCCCATTAGTCTGGTATATGACCAGGTGGGATTAGCCGCAAAGTATTCCCAACAGGATTGTAGGCTAGACAGCCTGTTGGATGGTATAAAAGAAGAATTTGGTCAGTCCAAGTGACTGTGTACTTCAAATGACATATTTTGTCCCTAGCCGGATTGTAAATCATTTGTCATGGCGGACCTTTTCGCTTCAACCTCCGGACCCGACAGTCTATAGTGTATCTGATTACCCGCTCAGTTATTGCAAAACCCGGGGTACGCGTGGAAACCAGGCGTAGGGGTCATAAGTGCTTGAACAGACAAGTACCCAACTAGCTATGTTATATTACATGGATAGTAAGAAACATCTTCCAGGGAGAATAGTTCAGTTAAGGGTTCCTTTCCCTGGGCACACATGTATTAATGTGCATGTCCGAACTGCGAAAAGAGACGCAGGAAATAAACATCTGGGGGCATATGTTGTAATAGGTAAAAACAATCTTTTGTTCACCGATCGAATATTCCCTTAAGAACGCTAGCTTTCGGCTTCACCCAGTCTGAGGTACACATCCGACTGACCCGGTAGTAACAATCGCAGAGGTGCTCCCCTTATGCCCTAGCCGAACTAACGGGAATGTATGGCATAAACACAAGAGCCAGGCAACCCAGCTTGGCCAAAACTTAAGTCATATCGATGCATATAATGGCGAAAAAAGGTACATATGGAAAAGTGACGCATATGTGGTGGGCATAAAGCCCAGAAGATAATTATATTAAGCTTTTGCATAAGAAGCCCCCAGGTATATTGAGCGCGCATAGTGCAGCAGGAGTGTGTGGTCGAAGCACGCTTGAGGCTTTTAAGGCTATAAAAAGAAAGAAAAAGAGAGAAAGAGGATATAACTTAAAAAAGGCGGAGGTAAGGAGACGAACACAGAGTTCGGCACTAGGCGTAGAATCTTCGGAGTCTAGCCGTGTTCCATGGGTTTGGCTCAAGTCGATTATCTGATGCATCACGCAGACGGTACGCTCCTCCGGTGAGAACTTTATCAATGATGAAGGGACCCTCCCACTTGGGCTTGAGCTTGTCCTTTTTCTTCTCTGGTAGGCGTAGAACGAGTTGGCCAACGTTATAAGTTTTGGCCCGTACTTCTCTGCTTTGATACCTTCGAGCTTGCTGCTGATAGAATGCAGAACGGGCCTTTACGACATCACGCTCCTCCTCTAGGGCATCTAAACTGTCCTACCGATCCAGCTTGGCTTCTCTCTCTTCGTACATGCGCACTGGAGGTGAGTCATGAATGATGTCGCAGGGTAGCACCGCCTCTGCGTCGTACACCATAAAAAATGGTGTGTATCCGGTGGTGCAATTTGGCGTGGTCCGCAGCCCCCATAGTACGGAGTCGAGCTCCTCGACCCAGTGCGTATCTGATTCCTTCAAGGATCACACTAGTCTGGGTTTGATGCCGCTCATAATAAGACCATTTGCTTGTTCGACTTGACTGTTTGTTTGGGGATGATAGACAGAGGCATGATCGAGCTTAATGCCCATGTTGCCGCACCAAGTTTTCACCTTGTCGGTTGTGAAGTTGGAGCCGTTATCAGTGATGATGCTGTGGGGGACACCGTAATGGTGTACGACCCCGGATATGAAGTCTATCACTGGTCCGGATTCGGGCATTTTAACTGGTTTGGCCTCTATCCATTTGGTGAATTTATCTACCATGACCAACAAGTATTTTTTCTTATGGCTTCCTCCTTTAAGGGGTCCAACCATATCGAGCCCCCAGACCGCAAAGGGCCAAGTTATGGGGATTGTTTGGAGAGCGGTAGGTGGCATATGGCTTTGATTTGTGAAAAGCTGGCAACCGACGCAATGTTGGACGAGGTCCTGTGCGTCTGCTCGGGCTGTCGGCAGATGACCCGCAAGTATACGGGATAGTTGTAGCCTCTTTCGATAAGTAAGAGTGTCGAACCCAACGAGGAGCTAAAGGTAGAACAAATACTCTCTCAAGTCCTATCGGCCACTGATACGACTCTACGCACGCTTGATGTTCGATTTACCTAGAACAAGTATGAAACTAGAAGTACTTTATAGGTGTTGTTGGATAGGTTTGCAAGATAATAAAGAGCACATAAATATAATTCTCCGTTCATTTTTATCCCGTTTGGACTCTGTTTGATATGGGTTTTCTACGAAACATAATACATGCAACAGACAAGAACTAGCACTGGGCACTGGATCAATATGTTAGTCCCAAAAAATAGTATAAAAAGTTGCCAAAAGTATATGAAAGTTGTAGAATATTGGCATGGAACAATAAAAAATTGTAGATATGACGGAGACGTATCATCGGCCAGTAGATACCTGTACGGAAGGCCTTGCTTACAAGGGCCCGAGCTGCGGCGTGATGGCCGCCGAGTCCAGCATGAATTTCGGCCAGTAACTGCCGTCCTTCCTCTTTGGAGATGCACCTTTGGAGCACTCCGGTCGCGCTTTTCTTATAAAGCTCTCCCTCGTGAACCTTGTAGGCTTTAGAGTGCCGCACAATGCAATGCGCCTCATTTTGGTCCTCAGGGAGTTCTTGCCGATTTAGGTAGGCTAAGAAGGGTTCTGTCCATGGGGCGATGACAGCCATAATCACGTGGGCCGAAGGTGTTATTTTGGTGGCGGAGGCTCCAATTACATCAGATTGTTCGGGATCTGGGGTTGTGTTCGGATCTGGACTGGTATTGCCGGTCTCCCCTTCCCACACCACGGATGGCTTGAACAGCCTTTCCAAGAAGATATTATGTGGGACGGGGTCGCGCTTAGCGCCGATGCAGGCGAGGATATCCGCCGCTTGATTGTTTTCTCGGACCACATGGTGGAATTCGAGCCCCTCAAACCGAGCTGACATTTTGAGGACGGCATTACGGTAAGCCGCCATTTTTGTGTCCTTGGCGTCAAAGTCTCCATTTATTTGAGATATTGCGAGGTTCGAATCCCCGCGCACTTCCAGACTTTGCATGCCCATGAAGACTGCCATCCGAAGACCATGCAACAGAGCCTCATATTCGGCTGCGTTGTTGGAGTTTGTGTATAATATTTGAAGTATGTATTGGACTGTATCTCCGGTGGGGGATGTCAGGACAATGCCTGCCCCCAGACCAGCCAGCATCTTAGAGCCATCACAGTGCATGATCCAATTGGAGTACGCGCTGTACACTTTAGGGAGTTCGGCTTCTATCCATTCGGTGACGAAGTCGGCCAGTACTTGCGACTTAATGGCTCGCTGTGGTTTGTATATTATGTCGAACAGGAGGAGCTCGATAGCCCATTTAGCAGTTCGGCCCGTGGCATCGCGGTTATTTATTATATCGTTGAGTGGTACTTCAGAGCCCACCGTGACGGAACACTCTTGAAAGTAGTGTCGTATTTTCTGGGATGCCATGAAGACCGCGTATGCTATCTTTTGATAATGTGGGTACCGTGACTTGCATGGAGTGAGGACAATGGATACGTAGTATACCGGCTTTTGAAGCGGGAACTTATGTCCGTCCGTCTCTCATTCGACGACGAGCACTGCGCTTACAACCTGGTGTGTTGCAGCTATATATAACAGCATGGGTTCGCCGATATTTGGTGCGGCCAGGATTGGGTCGCTGGCCAAGAGGCCTTTATTTCTTCCAATCCGGTCGTGGCCGCATCCGTCCACTTGAAGTGTTCGGTGCATCGAAGAAGGCGATAAATAGGTAGTGCCTTTTCTCCCAATCGGGAGATAAAGCGGCTTAGGGCAGGCACGCATCCAGTTAATTTCTGGATTTGCTTGAGGCATGTTGGGGTAGCCAACTGTGACAGAGCTTGGATTTTAGCCGGATTTGCTTCAATTCCTCTATTGGAAACAATGAAGCCCAACAGCTTTCCGGCAGGCACATCGAAAATGCATTTTTCCGGATTGAGCTTGATGTCATATGTTCGGAGCTTGTCGAACGTAAGCCTCAAGTCGTCTATTAAAGACTCGATGTGTCTGGTTTTGATGACCACGTCGTCTACGTATGCCTCCACTATTTTTCCAATTTGTTTTTCCAGGCATGTATGAATCATGTGTTGATAGGTTGCACCGGCATTTTTGAGCCCGAAAGGCATGGTTTTAAAATAGAATGGGTCGTACGGTGTGATGAATGCCGTTGCGGCTTGATCGGACTCCGCCAACTTGATTTGATGGTATCCGGAGTATGCGTCGAGGAAGCACAATGAGTCATGTCCTGCGGTAGCGTCGATGATTTGATCAATGCTGGGGAGGGGGAAGGGATCCTTGGGGCAAGCCTTATTGAGGTCCTTGAAATCGACACATAGGCGCCAGGATTTGTCCTTCTTTGGTACCATCACCAGGTTTGCTAGCCAGTCCGGATGTTTTATTTCTCTGATGAATCCGGCCTCGAGTAACTTGGCTAGCTCTTCTCCCATGGCTTGTTGCTTAGGTTCTGAAAAGCGTCGAAGAGTCTGCTTGACCGCCTTGTATCCCTTCAGTATGTTTAGGCTATGTTCGGCCAGCCTGCGTGGGATACCTGGCATGTCTGAAGGATGCCAGGCAAAGATGTCCCAATTCTCACGCAAGAACTCTCGCAGTGCGGCGTCTATTGTGGGGTTCAGCTGTGCCCCGATGGATGCTGTTTTTGTAGGGTCCATTGGGTGGACCTGTAATTTGACTATTTCGTCCGCTTGTTTGAAAGAGGTGGACTTGGGTCGTTTGTCGAGTATCACGTCGTCCCTGTCCACTGTTGAGCGCAGCGCAGTTAGTTCTTCGGCCGCGAGGGCTTCGAATAATGCCTCAAGGACCAGTGCGACAATTTTATTTTCGGCGCGGAGTGCTACATCCGGATCACTAGCTAGAGTGATGATTCCATTGGGCCCGAGCATCTTGAGCTTCATGTACCCATAATGGGGTATAGCTTGGAAGCTCATGAATGCATCCCGCCCTAAAAGAGCGTGGTATCCGCTACTGAATGGGGCCACTTGGAATGTGATTTCTTCGGACATATAATTCTCCGGCGTGCCGAATACCTCATCTAGTGTGATTTTTCCCGCACATCATGCCTCCCGACTAGGGATGATTCCTCTGAAGGTTGTGCTGCTTTGCTCGATGCGGCTCTTGTCTATTTCCATTTTGTTAAGAGTTTCCTTGTAAATGAGGTTTAGTCCGCTGCCACCGTCCATGAGCACTTTGGTAAGCCGGAAGCCGTCCACAATTGGACTAAGGACCAAAGCGGCTGGCGCCCGAACTGTTCGGAATTGAGGTTCGTCACTGGCATTGAAGGTTATGGTCGTGTTGTTCCATGGATTTATTGCTGCAACATGGCAGACTTCGGCGAGGCTGCGGAGTGCTTGCTTGCGCCTATTATTTGAGGCGAAGGTCTTGAAGACTGTCAGTACTATATTGTTATTTTCTGTGGGATGGTGCTCTGCGGTGTTGTTGATGAGGAGATCCTCGCCGCTCTTGGCCACCTGCCGGAGTATCCAACATGCTCTAAGGTTGTGTGTTGGTATGGTATCCGATGTACTGTGAATTTTGCATGGCCCATTGAGCCATCCCTCCAATACGGTTCCACGCCCTATAGTGGGCTTTGGTTTCTTTGCAATTGGATTGGGTGACTGGCGAGAGTGCACCCTTTTAGTTCAGACGAGGGGTTTAGTAAGAGCCGGAGGATCCCAGAATTCTGTTTGGGTTTTCCAGGTGCTTTCCATCGCACAGTACTTCTGTACTCTGGCCGCCAATTCAGCGAAGTGTGCTATGTCACGACGACCTATGGCGTTGAGGATTCCCCTGTCCGTGCAATTTTTGCGAAAGAATGAAATTGCGTCTTCCTCGTGACAGTCCTTGACCTTGCTTATTACAAGGAGGAATCTGGCCCAGAAGTGATGTACTGTCTCTTGGGAATCTTGTCTAATGTGGGAAAGATCACTTGTATCTGGGTGGGTGGGTAGATTTATGTCCATACCCTGACCCAATCTGAGACCAAGGGGCAGAGGAGCTTCCGAGCTTGGCAGTTCGGGCTCCGGGATGTTGCCCAATTTTTCTGGCCCGCTGTCCGATCCTAGGTTCGGAGCTTGGGCCATGCCCTCCCATAGACGGGTATCCGGCTCGGAGAGCTCGGGAATCCGGACATAGTTCGTCCTCAAAATAGAGGAAGAATCGCTGCATTGCTCCTCCACCACCGCTATCTGATGGGTGATAGGCGGAGAGTTAATCTCCCTTTGGTCGGGTTTAAGCCCGATCTGATCATATTCCGTAGTGACTCCCAGGGCGGCGATGCGATCCAAGAGCTCATTCAGTGAGGAGAGATCCATTGGATCCATCTGCTCGATGAATTCCAAGCCGACGTGGAGGCTATTCTTGATGACCTGAGAAGTCATCGCCGGCGCGGCGGCCGAACGGGCGGTCATGACCGCCCAGTCGGAGAGTTTGGCCTACAACCAGGGCTCCCCCAGAGGTGATGTTGTCCTTGACAACAAGGCAAGCCATCAAGCCTTACCATGACGGCACAGTGGAACTCTCAATGAAAGCACCAATGTCGGTGTCAAAACCGGCGGATCTCAGGTAGGGGGTCCCGAACTATGCGTCTAAGGCTAATGGTAACAGGAGGCGGGGGACACAATGTTTACCCAGGTTTGGGCCCTCTCGATGGGGTAATACCCTACTTCCTGCTTGATTGATCTTGATGATATGAGTACTACAAGAGTTGATCTACCACGAGATCGTAGAGGCTAAATCCTAGAAGCTAGCCTATGATTCTGATTGTTGTTGTCCTACGGACTAAACCCTCCGATTTATATAGACACCGGAGGGGGCTAGGGTTACACAGAGTCGGTTACATAGCAGGAGATCTACATATCCAAATTGCCAAGCTTGCCTTCCATGCAAAGGAGAGTCCTGCTCGGACACGGGACGAAGTCTTCAATCTTGTATTTTCATAGTCCAACAGTCTGACCAAAGTATATATATAGTCCGGCTGTCCGAGGACCCCCTAATCTAGGACTCCCTCAGCGGTGAAGCAAATCACACCGGCAAACCCTTTCGGAACCAAGGAAAACCCGCGAGGGGTCAAGAGAAGGAAATTTGTGATGATGTGAGTGATGAAGGGAATGAAGAGGAAACCAGTGAGCAGGAATTTTAGAAGTCCACTGACGCCCTATGCATTAATGGAGGTGCATCTTTACACACCTCTCATTGCCAACTCAAGCGATGGGCACAAGAGGTCAATGTTGTGGAACCAGCGCCAGAGGCCCGGAAGCCGCTCAAGTGGTCCCTCACGCCCATCATATTTGATGAGGAGGATCACCCTGCCACACCACATCGGTAGGGTGTTTGCCATCATTTGTCTCCCCGACAATCGCAACCTCAAGGTCACAAAGATGTTAGTGGATGGTGGGACCGGGTTGAATCTGATTTCCCTGGCAGTCATCAACAAGCTTCAGATAGGATAAGAAGAGCTAGAGGTTACCGACACGTTTCAAGGAGTCAACCCTGGCAGGAGCCATCCTAAGGGGAAGATTACGTTGCCGATGATGTTTGGGGGAGAACTGAACTATCGGACTTAGGAGATTGTGTTCGATGTGGTTGATCTCCCCCTGCCGTACTATGGGATTCTGGGACGCCCGACCCTAGCTAAGTTCATGGCAGCATCTCACTATGCTTATAACACTTTGAAGATGCTTGGGCCACTAGGAGTCCTCACTATCCCATCGGATGAGAAGGATGCAATTATCTGTGTGGACAAGATGTACCAGGACGCGGTCGTGGTAGAGGCTACGGCAGCAGCAGCTCCCGCCAAGGAAAGCAAAGGAAAGAAGAGGGATTGTAGGGCCTCCGACAAGGAGTCCGGGAAGTGTGCCCCCCTCAAAGTGCACGGCACCCGTTGACGACGTGCCGGAGTGTTCCAACAGCAAGAGATCCAAGGTTGTTGCACCCCCAGTGAAGAGGGTCCTGGCAGTGCTGGCTGGCGCTGATGGTACTTTCACTATCAGCGCCACCCTTGATGACAAATAGGAAAGCGCACTCGTTGCCTTCCTGCGGGCGAATATTGATGTGTTTGCCTAGCAACCATCTGATATCCCAGATGTTCCCAGGGAGTAATCCAACACCACCTTACTGTCTGCCCACATACCCGACCCATCAAGCAGAAAGTCCGGAAGCATGCCTTGGGGCGGCAGCAGTTCATTGCCGAAGAGATCAAGAAATTAGAAGCAGCTGGTTTGGTCAGAGGAGTACTACACCCTACATGGTTGTCAAACCCAGTGGTGGTCCGGAAGGCGAAGGGCAAATGGAGGCTCTGCATTGATTTCACAGATCTCAACAAGGCTTGCCCGAAGGACCCGTTCCCCTTGCCGCGCGTCGACCAGATCGTGGATTCCACTTCAGGTTGCGATTTTCTCTCCTTTCGGGATGCATACTCCGGATATCACCAGATCTTCATGTCCAAAGAAGATGAGGAGAAGACATCATTCATCACTCCCTGTGGTACATACTGCTTTGTCTGCATGCCTTTCGGACTAAAGAGTGTCAGGTCCACTTTTGCTAGAGCAGTCCAGATTGGTTTGAGCCACGGCTACACAAAAATATAGAATCCTATATGGATGATATCATGGTCAAAAGCAAAGATAAGGCCACCCTTTTCCAGGATTTGGAGGAGACATTTTCTAATCTACGCAAAATCAACTTGAATCTTAATCTGGAGAAGTGATTATTCGGTGTTCCCTCCGGCAAGCTACTTGGATTCTTTGTGTCCCATCTAGGATTGAAGCCAACCCTGACAAGATCAAGGCCATTCAGCAGATCCAAGCACCAAGGATAGGTAAGGATGTAAGGCGCCTGACGGGATGCGCTAAGCAGATTCATTTCCAAGTCTGTCGAGCGTGCCCTGCCGTTCTTCAAAATTTTGAAGAAAGCAGGGCCTATGAAGTGGACCCCGAAAGCAGATGTAGCTCTGCAAGAATTAAAGGCCTACCTATCGTCTATGCCTACCTTGGTTGCACCCAAACCCCAGGAGCCATTGTTGCTTTACTTGGAGGCGACCAACCAAGTGGTCAGTGCAGCCTTGGTAGCACAGCGAGAGGTGGATGAGGCAGAGAGTGGCCAAGTCATGACAGAGTCAGAAAAGGATCAGAACAGCAGTGAGCACGGCAACGATTGCAACCCCAAGGACGTGGCAAGGAAGAAAGTAGTGCAGCGCCCAGTGTACTTCGTTAGCTCCTTGTACAAGGGGCTAGATCAAGGTATTATGGCATGCAAAAGTTGATCTTTGGCCTTGTCATGGCCTCAAGGAAACTGCGCCACTACTTCCAAGCCCATGAGATTATGGTTGTCACTCGTTTTCCGCTGCAAAGGGTACTCCAAAACCCTGAGGCTACCGGTAGAATAGTGGAGTGGGCTTTGGAGTTATCCAACTTTGGTTTGAAGTTTGAGAGCACGTCAACTATTTAGAGCAAGGCACTGGCCGAATTTATTGCAGAATGGACGCCAACCCCTGATGAGGAAGTGACAGAAACAACTCTCCCCAGCAAGTAATCACCCCAAGAATGGATTATGTATTTTGATGGTGCTTTTCCCCTACAAGGTGCAGGGGCTGGCGTGCTTCTTGTTGCCCCCTCCGGGGAGCACTTAAAGTACATCGTCCAAATGCACTTTGCTCGGGAAGAAGCCACCAACAATACAACTGAGTATGAAGGGCTCCTTGTAGGGCTCAGGATTGCAGCATAATTGGGAATTAAGAAGTTGATCATTCGAGGAGATTCACAACTCGTGGTGAGACAAGTCAACAAGGATTATCAAAGTCCATTGATGGAAGCATAGTCGAGGAATATAGGAGATTGGAGGAGCACTTTGATGGGTTGCAAACAGAGCATGTACCCCGTGCGGAAAACAACATAGCTGATCACCTGTCGAAGTGTGCCGCACAGAAGCTTCCTGTGGAACCAAGAACTTTTGTTCTCCATCTCTCTCAACCCTCCGTATCACCAGCCACAATGGCCCGGAAAAGGAGAAAGTTGGACTATGGTAAGCCTCTCCCGGCAGAGCCATCCTCTCCCGACAGAGACCCTGCCAGAAAAAACTCCTCCCAGCCTGCTGGACCATCCCCTCCAGCCGGACCTATGGACCCCACGAACAAGGCTGGTGCTCCCGTAGCCGAGCAGGTGCCGCTAGTCCTTGTTGCCGAGCCCCAGGCTCAAACTTGGGCAAGGCACATCGTCCGCTTCCTCCAAACTGGAGAACTTCCCGGCGACCAAGATGAAGCTGAGAAAGTAGCCGGAGGGCCAGTATGTATCAGTTTGTCAACGACACTCTGTACAGAAGAAGGCCCAGCGGTGTGAAATTGAAGTGTGTCTGCCGGGAGGATGGAAGGGAACTGCTAGCTAAGATTCACAGAGGAATGTATGGCTCACACATTGGATCAAGGGCATTAGTTAGGAAAGCATTCCAGCAAGGATTCTATTGGCCCACAGCCCTCCAAGATGCAGTTGAGCTCGTCACGACATGTGAAGCCTGCCAGTTCCATTCCAAAAGAACACACCTGCCTGCCCAAGCCCTTTAGACAATCCCTCTATCATGGCCATTTTTGGTCTGGGTGCTCGACATCCTCGGCCCATTCCCCCGAGCAATCGGGGGCTTTGAATTCTTGTTCATTGCCATCGACAAGTTTACAAAGTGGTCGGAAGTGACTGCCGTGAGAAAGATGACTACTTAGTCAGCTATCAAGTTCTTGAAGGAATTGGTATGTCGTTCCGGAGTTCCGACAAGGATCATCACTGAGAACGACACCCACTTCACGAGCCATTCCTTCATGCCCTCGGATGCAAGATCTCATTCGCTTCTGTGGCACACCCCCAGAGCAATGGACAAGCTAAGAGTGCGAACGCTGAAGTGCTTCGTGGACTCAACACGAGGACTTTCGACACGCTGCAGAAGCACGGCAGGCAGTGGATCGAGGAGCTGTCGGTGGTTCTCTGGTCCCTCAAAACGACACCTAACCGAGCTACCGGGCAGACTCCCTTCTCCCCGGTCTATGGGGCAGAAGTAGTTATCCCCACGGAACTCATTTACGGGTCCCCTCGTGTGCTTGCCTACAATGAAGTAGCGCAAGATCAGCACTGGCGTGACGACGCTGTGCTACTCGAGGAGACCGTCTCCAGGCTGCTACGCGTGCTGCATGCTACCAGCAAGCCCGGCATCACTATCACAGCCGCAGGGTTCATGCTCGATGTTTTGAGGAAGGTGACCCTGTCCTTAGGCGCGTTCAGTCCGCCAAGGGTAAAAACAAGCTATGACCAAAGTGGGAAGGCCCTTACCGGGTGGTACGAGTCACCAGACCCGACGCAGTCCGTCTGGAGACCGGAGATGGCAAACCATTACAAAACTCATGGAATATTGAGCATCTCCGTAAGTACTACCCGTAAGGCGCGAGGCTGCCGGGCACTGCCTGGCAGCCACCCTTTTGTACAGGCCTTCCCTCAGCTGCATGTAACGCCTTGTACAAAGCCGGGGCGATGACCCCATGCGAAATAAAATAAAGAAGCGTTGTAGGGGGCCCCAACTAAGATTGCATGCATGCACGAGCACACCTAGATCACTGCATAAGCATTTCATGAGCATTTGCATATGCATATAGATATTATTGCATCCCGCATTCATTCTCATCGACATGGAGTTGCAGGTTCCTGTCGTGAACTTGACTTCGACGAAGGACGCAAAGATTGCACGGCACTACGATCCCCAACAGAGCCAAATAGATAAGTTTACCTCTTGTCCATCAGTGTTCTGCAAAGCTATAACTTTGCATGAGGAAACCTCGCTTCTATTTTTGAAACTTAGGTGCTCCCATCCATGACTTGAACCTTGCTTCAGTCAGGATGGTCGCAGTAGCCTTTGGTAAAAAGGAGTTGGCGGGGGGTTGGCCCCTCTGTCTGTTCCCCGACAGATGGAGCTCTCCGGCAGAAAAAAAAGAGGGTGCTGGCAGGATATCCTGCCGGGGAAACTCGTTTATTTACATTAAAGAGGTACTCCACCTCTGCATGGACATATACATGCATGGGTTCTCGGCAAGGTTCATCTGTTTCATTCATATGCTAATACAAGTACAAGCATTACAGAACACGAAGATGGACTCGAGAGATTACATTATTTGAATTAAAATTTGGCAATTGCCGGCAGATTTAAGATTGAAAAAGATAAGTGCCCCGTGATCCGCTCTTTTCGTTTTCGCTCCTTCAGGCACTGCGGCGGAAGGAGGAAAAGACGAGAAAAGGAGCACTCAAGCAGGAGCCCACCCCAGTTTTCTTAGGGCCCATCGGGCACAGCCTGACAAGACCGGGAGTGGTGGGGCTGTGAAGGAGGAGCGCGGGGGATGGGGCGGCGCCTTCTGGTCGCCACCTCCAGAGCCAGCAAGAAGCCCCGGCTTGAGCGCCAGTGGAGTCATCCACCAAAACTCAGCCGAAAGACTGTTGGAGGCAAGGAGAAGGCACCAAGAGAACATCCCTCCCCGGCTACCACCCAAAGAGGTTGGTGACGACGGTGCCGAGGAGGGAGGGGAAGAGCGGAAAGATTTGGCGGCAGGTCGACGGTTGGAGGTGAAGGCATCCATGCCATCGTACTCCGACTTGACCCCCCTGCCACCCACCTTCTCTATCTTCCCTCGCTTTCTCCTCACCACTGTTGCTCCCGGGAAGTGCCAAGACCCCGGTCTGACGCCTCAAGCAGAGAGACAACAAGCAGTCGGGGCTGCCGGAGGGCCTGAGGCGCGCTGCACCCCTCCTTGGTTGGCAGGAAGGCGCGCCTCTGATCAACAATGGCTCCAAGGCCACCGGGAGGGGCAATGCTGGGATTACCAATGATTTCCAGCCCCGCCACCCGGCCAAGCCTCGAAGAGACCAAGAGATTCACCACGCCAAGGACCAGGCTCACTCCTCGAGCGCTAGCACCAGCACGAGGCGACAATAACCCCAGCTAGGAGCCCGGGGGCTGACCCAGGCTCTCCTCTTCAACATCACTAGCAGAAGCAGAGAACAAGGGGAGGAGAAGGAGAAAGCAAGGATGGATGACTTCGCACTCCCCCGCCCCTCCATTTATAGACCAGGCGGGGAAGGGCAGCTGATCCATCAATGGGTGACCACCGCCCTTCTCCGCCAATTTGAGGCGGGCGGACACACTTCAAGATGCTCTCCCGCACCACGCGCCTCTGCTACCTACCCCGCGCGATGCATGCAACATACGTGGCTAAGGATAAGGTCTCACCACGGGAAGAGTAATTTGGCGGTTTCTACCCCGTGCGTTAAACTCATTCACGGGCCATCACTATTGCGGCCCCACCACTATTGATTTTACACCACGCGCGAGGAAATTGGAAACCGCCCCGAAATCAAGACTGATGAAGCAGCAAAGGATAACTCAAGGGGCCAACCCCCTCAGCGATTCTTCCTGTGCACTTATTAGGCCCTACCCCGACAACGGTCAGCAACGCGTTCGGGACAGGCCCGGGGGCTTTTGTCGGTGCAACAAACCCTGGGTCTGTTGCCCAACTATGCACAGGCACAAGACCAAGATTGAAGTATCAACTTAGGTTAGAGATTGATGAACCAAGGGATTTGAAGAACCAACATGCAACCCAGAGAGACCAAGACCGAGCCAGAGAAGCAAGGCATCGGTAAGAGAAGGACCTCCCTTGCCAGGCAGGCGAGCCGGCAAGGGACGAGGCCACCACCAAAAGCAAGAAACCAAGACTCCCCGGCAGAGCCTGCCGGGGCTCGCGGGGGCGGAACCACCCCACTAGCCACTCAACCACGACCCACATCGTCAATCAGTGCGGTGTCAAGCCACCAGATGATTAAGTGGCAGCCATCTGCCACATGGCAGCCATCTCCTACAGAAGAAACCCACAGACGACACCCGTCCGGCGACGTGTCAAGAGAGTAGGTGCGGAGCTAGCGAGATAGCCCAGTAGGCCTTGCTGGATAACCAGTGATGTGACACTAAGCGGTGCATTAAATGCACCCTGCCAGCCCGCAGAGTTGGGTATGATAGCATTGTTTGCTATCATTTCAGTGGATAATGACCACTTTGCCACTGTGGTGACCCCTTAATCTATAAAAAGAGGCCCATGGCACTCGTAGGAGGTGTTAGAGGGTTGGAAAGTTGACAAACCCCAAGCCACCATCCGCGCGTAGTCGCTGTGGCCCGAAGCAAACCTTACGAGGCAAGTGTACTACGCACCACCACACTCATTCCACCATCAATCACCAAATCAGGAGTAGGGTCTTACGCCTCGCGGTGGCTGATACGTCTCCAACGTATCTATAAACTTTTATTGTTCCGTGCTATTATATTACCTCTTTTGGATGTTTATGGGCTTTATTTTACACATTTATATCATTTTTGGGACTAACCTACTAACCGGAGGCCCAGCCCATATTGCTGTTTTTTTGCCTATTTCAGTATTTCAAAGAAAAGGAATACCAAACGGAGTCCAAACGGAATGAAACCTTCGGGAGCGTGATTTTTGGAACAAACATGATCCGGAGAGCTTGGAGTGCAAGTCAAGAAGCTTCCGAGGGCCCCACGAGATAGGGGCCGCGCCCCCCTGTAGGGCGCGCCCCCTGTCTCGTGGGCCCCTCGGGCGGCCACCGACGTACTTCTTCCTCCTATATATACCTACGTACCCCGAAAACATCCAGGAGCACCATGAAACACAATTTCCACCGCCGTAACCTTCTGTATCCGCGAGATCCCATCTTGGAGCCTTCGTCGGCACTCTGCCGGAGGGGGAATCAACCACAGAGGGCCTCTACATCAACATCCTTGCCCCTCCGATGAGTTGTGAGTAGTTTACCACAGACCTACGGGTCCATAGTTATTAGCTAGATGGCTTCTTCTCTCTTTTTGGATCTCAATACAATGTTCTCCCCCTCTCTTGTGGAGATCTATTCGATGTAAACTCTTTTTGCGGTGTGTTTGTCGAGATCCGATGAATTGTGGGTTTATGATCAAGTTTATCTATGAATAATATTTGAATCTTCTCTGAATTCTTTTATGTATGATTGAGTTATCTTTTCAAGTCTCTTCAAACTATCAGTTTGGTTTGGCCTACTAGATTGGTCTTTCTTGCCATGGGAGAAGTGCTTAGCTTTGGGTTCAATCTTGTGGTGTTCTTACCCAGTGACAGAAAGGGTTGCAAGACATGTATTGTATTGTTGCCATCGAGGATAACAAGATGGGGTTTATATCATATTGCATGTGTTTATCCCTCTACATCATGTCATCTTGCTTAATGCGTTACTCTGTTCTTATGAACTTAATACTCTAGATGCAGGCATGAGTCGGTCGATGTCTGGAGTAATAGTAGTAGATGCAGGCGGGAGTCGGTCTACTTGTTATGGACGTGATGCCTATATACATGATCATGCCTAGATAATCTCATAACTATGTGCTTTTCTATCAACTGCTCGATAGTAATTTGTTCACCCACCGTAATATTTATGCTATCTTGAGAGAAGCCTGTAGTGAAACCTATGGCCCCCGGGTCTATTTCTTATCGTATTTGCTTTCAATCTACTTTTATTTGCTTCTTTACCTTTTGCATCTATATTACAAAATACCAAAAATATATTTATCTTATCATACTATCTTTATTAGATCTCACTTTCGCAAGTGGCCGTGAAAGGATTTACAACCCCTTTATTGCGTTGGTTGCAAGTTCTCAGTTTGTTTGTGTAGGTGCGTGGGACTTTTGAGGAGCCTCCTACTGGATTGATACCTTGGTTCTCAAAACTGAGGGAAATACTTACGCTACACTTTGCTGCATCACCCTCTCCTCTTCGAGGAAAACCAATGCAAGCTCAAGACGTAGCAGTGGCCCGAACCTGGGTAAATTGCTTGTGTGCTCTCTGTCGTGCTATCGTGCGCTGATATGCTCTTTGTACAATGCGATGTCCCCCCGCTGAACCAGCAAGGGGCCACCAGTCCCATAGGTGGCCGCGGATATTGCGTGACACTATAAATGTGGTGGAACTATACAACGTACTTAAAATTAGCTAGTATATATAGTTGAACTAGCTATTTCAGTACGTGGTTGGCAACAATTGGGGAAAAGTTTGGTCAGTTTGGCTGCCGAATTGAACTGTTTGTATAAAGAACGACTACTTAATCTATGAATGAAATCTATGAAGGAAATATACCCTGGAGGCAATAATAAAGTTGTTATTTATATTTCCTTATATCATGATAAATGTTTATTATTCATGCCATAACTGTATTAACTGGAAACTTGATACATGTGTGAATACATAGACAATACATAGTGTCCCTAGTATGCAACTACTAGACTAGTTCGTTAATCGAAGATGGTTAAGTTTCCTGACCATAGACATGTGTTGTCATTTGATGAACGGGATCACATCATTAGGAGAATGATGTGATGGACAAGGCCCACCCTTTATCTTAGCATAATGATTGTTAAGTTTTATTGTTATTGCTTTCTTCATGACTTATACATATTCCTTTGACTATAAGATTATGCAACTCCCGAATACTGGAAAAATACCTTGTGTGCTATCAAACGTCACAACGTAACTGGGTGATCATAAAGATGCTCTACAGGTATCTCCGAAGGTGTTTGTTGGGATGGCATAGATCGAGATTAGGATTTGTCACTCCGAGTATCGGAGAGGTTCTTTGGGCCCTCTCGGTAATGCACATCATGATAAGCCTTGCAAGCAATGTGACTAATGAGTTAGTTGAGGGATGGTGCATTACGGAACGAGTAAAGAGACTTGCCGGTAACGAGATTGAACTAGGTATGAGGATACCGACGATCGAATCTCAGGCAAGTAACATACCGATGACAAAGGGAATGACATTGTCATTGCGGTTTGACCGATAAAGATCTTCGTAGAATATGTAGGAACCAATATGAGCATCTAGGTTCCGTTGTTGATTATTAATCAGAGATGTGCCTCGGTCATGTCTACATAGTTCTCGAACCCGTAGGGTTTGCACGCTTAACGTTCGATGATGATTTGTATTATGAGTTATGTGTTTTGGTGACCGAAGATTGTTTGGACTCCCAGATGAGATCACGGACATGACGTGGAGTCTCGAAATGGTCGAGAGGTAAAGATTGATATATTGGACGATAGTATTCGGACACGGAATGGTTTCGGAGTGTTTCGGGTATTTATCGGAGTACCGAGGGGTTACCGGAACCCCCGGGGAAAGTAATGGGCCATATGTGCCATAGGAGGGAGACTAACCAGCCCATGGGGAGTCCGAATTGGACAAGGGGAGGGGGCGCGGCCCCCCTTTCCTTCTCCCTCTCCCTCTCCTTCCCCCTTTCCCCCTCCGAAAGAAGGAAGGGGGGCCGAATTGGACTAGGAGTCCAAGTGGGACTCCTCGCACTTGGCGCGCCCCCTAGGCCGGCCCCTCCCTCTCCCTCCTTTATATACGGGGGCAGGGGGGCACCCAAAAGCACATTAGTTGTTTCCTAGCCGTGTGCGGTGCCCTCCTCCACCGTTTACTCCTCCGGTCATATTGTCGTAGTGCTTAAGCAAAGTCCTGCGCGGATCACTTCACCATCACCATCATCACGCCGTCATGCTGACAAAACTCTCCCTCGACACTTTGCTGGATCAAGAGTTCGAGGGACATCATCAAGCTGAATGTGTGCTGAACTCGAAGGTGTCGTGCGTTTGGTACTTGATTGGTTGGATCACGAAGACGTTCAACTACATCAACCACGTTAAACTAACGCTTCCGCTTTCGTTCTATGAGGGTACATGGACATACTCTCCCCCTCTCGTTGCTACGCATCTCCTAGATAGATCTTGCGTGATCGTAGGAAAAATTCTAAAATTTCATGATACGTTCCCCAACAATGGTATCAGAGCCAGGTCGGTGCGTAGATGATATGCACGAGTAGAACACAAAGAGTTGTGGGCGATCATAGTCATACTGCTTACCACCAACATCTTATTTTGATTCGGCAGTATTGTTGGATGAACCCGCCCGGACCAACCTTACATGACCATGTTCATGAGACCGGTTCCATCGACAGACATGCAACTTGTTTTACATAAAGGTGGCTGGCAGGGTCTGTTTCTCCAACTTCAGTTGAATCGAATTTGACTACAGCCGGTCCTTGTTGAAGGTTAAAACAGCACACTTGATGAAAATCGTTCTGGTTTTGATGCGTAGGTAGGAACGGTTCTTACTAGAAGCCCGTAGTAGCCACGTAAAACTTGCAACAACAAAGTAGAGGACGTCTAACTTGTTTTTTAGGCCATGTTGTGACGCGATATGGTCAAGACATGATGCGAAAACGTTATTGTTTGAGATGATCATGTTTTGTAAAAGTTATAGGCAACTGGCAGGAGCCTTATGGTTGTCACTTTATTGTATGAAATGCAATCGCCATGTAATTTCTTTACTTTATCACACTACGCGTTAGCGATAGTTGTAGAAGCAATAGTTGGCGAGATGACAACGACGCTATGATGGAGATCAAGGTGTCAAGCCGATGATGATGCAGATCATGACGGTGCTTTGGAGATGGAGATCAAAGGCGCAAGATGTTGATGGCCATATCATGGCACATTTTTTGATTGCATATGATGTTTATCTTTTATGCATCTTATTTTGCTTAGTACGGCGGTAGCATTATAAGATGATCCCTCACTAAAATTTCAAGGTATAAGTGTTCTCCCTGAGTATGCGCCGTTGCAATAGTTTGTCGTGCCAAGACACCACGTGATCATCGGGTGTGATAAGCTCTATGTTCACATACAATGGGTGCAAGATAGTTTTGCACGTGCAGAATACTCGGGTTAAACTTGACGAGCCTAGCATGTACAGACATGGCCTCGGAACACTAAGACTGAAAGGTCCAACATGAATCATATAGTAGATATGATCAACATAGAGATGTTCACCATTGAAAACTACTCCATCTCACGTGATGATCGGACATGGTTTAGTTGATATGGATCATGTGATCATTTAGATGACTCTAGGGATGTCTATCTAAGTGGGAGTTCTTAAGTAATATGAGTAATCGAACTTCAATTTATCATGAACTTAGTCCTAATAATTTTTGCATATATATGTTGTAGAACAATGGCCCGTGCTACCGTTCCCTTGAATTTTAATGCGTTCCTAGAGAAAGCTAAGTTGAAAGATGATGGTAGCAACTACACGGACTGGGTCCGTAACTTGAGGATTATCCTCATTGCTGCACAGAAGAATTACATCCTTGATGCACCGCTAGGTGCAAGGCCTGCTGCAGGAGCAATTGTTGATGTCATGGACGTCTGACAAGCTAAATCTGATGACTACTCGATAGTTCAGTGTGCCATGCTTTATGGCTTAGAATCGGGACTTCAAAGATGTTTTGAACGTCATGGTACATATGAGATGTTCCAGGAGTTGAAGTTAATATTTCAAGCAAATGCCCGAGTGAGGGATATGAAGTCTCCAACAAGTTCTATAGCTGCAAGATGGAGGAGAACAGTTCTGTCAGTGAACACACACTCAGAATGTCTGGGTACCAGAACCACTTGACTCAGCTGGGAGTTAATCTTCCGGATGATAGTGTCATTGACAGAGTTCTTCAGTCACTGCCACCAAGCTATAAAGGCTTCATGATGAACTATAATATGCAAGGGATGAACAAGACGATTCTTGGGCTCTTCGCAATGCTCAAGGCTGTGGAGGTAGAAATCAAGAAGGAGCACCAAGTTTTGATGGTTAACAAGACCACTAGTTTCAAGAAAAAGGGCAAAGGGAAGAAGGGTAACTTCAAGAATAATGGCAACCAAGTTGCTGCTCAAGTGAAGAATCCCAAGTCTGGACCTAAGCCTGCGACTGAGTGCTTCTACTGCAAAGGGACTAGTCACTGGAAGCGGAACTGCCCCAAGTATTTGGCGGATAAGAAGGATGTCAAAGTGAAAGGTATATTTGATATACATGTTATTGATTTGTACCTTACTAATGCTCGTAGTAGCACTTGGGTATTTGATACTGGTTCTGTTGCTCATATTTACAACTCAATACAGGGGCTACAGATTAAATGAAGATTGGCTAAGGATGAGGTGACGATGCGCATCGAAAATGGTTCCAAGGTCGATGTGATCGCCGTCGGCACGCTACCTCTACATCTACCTTCGGAGATTAGTTTTAGACCTGAATAATTGTTATTTGGTGCTAGCGTTGAGCATGAACATTATATCTGGATCTTGTTGGATGTGAGACGGTTATTCATTTAAATCCGAGAATAATGGTTGTTCTATTTATATGAGTAATATCTTTTATGGACATGCACCCTTGATGAGTGGTCTATTTTTGTTGAATCTTGATCGTGGTGATACACATATTCATTATATTGATGCCAAAAGATGCAAAGTCAATAATGATAGTGCAACATATTTGTGGCACTACCGTTTAGGTCATATTGGTGTAAAGTGCATGAAGAAACTCCATGCGGATGGGCTTTTGGAATCACTTGATGCTTGCGAACGATGCCTCATGGGCAAGATGACTAAGACTCCGTTCTCCAGAACAATGGAGCGAGCCATTGACTTATTAGAAATAATACATACCGATGTATGCGGTCCGATGAGTGTTGAGGCTCGCGGAGGGCATCATTATTTTCTGACTTCACAGATGATTTGAGCAGATATGGGTATATCCACTTAAAGAAACACAAGTCTGAAACATTTGAAAAGTTCAAAGAATTACAGAGTGAAGTGGAAAATCGTCGTAACAAGAAAATAATGTTTCTACGATCTGATCATGGAGGCGAATATTTGAGTTACGAGTTTGGTCTTCATTTAAAACAATGTGGAATATTTTCACAACTCACGCCATCTAGAACACCACAGCGTAGTGGTGTGTCTGAACATCGTAACCGTACTTTATTAGATATGGTGCGATCTATGATGTCTCTTACGGATTTACCACTATCATTTCGGGGTTATGCATTAGAGACAGCTGCATTCATGTTAAATAGGGCACCAACTAAATCCATTGAGACGACACCATATGAAACATGGTTTGGCAAGAAACCTAAACTATCGTTTCTTAAAGTTTGGGGTTGCGATACTTATGTGAAAAAGCTTCAGCCTGATAAGCTCGGACCCAAATTGGATAAGTGCGTCTTCATAGGATACCCAAAAGAAACTGTTGGGTACACCTTCTATCACAGATCCGAAGGCAAGATATTTGTTGCTAAGAATGGATCCTTTCTAGAGAAGGAGTTTCTCTCGAAAGAAGTGAGTGGGAGGAAAGTAGAACTTGATGAGGTAATTGTACCTTCTCTTGAATTGGAAAGTAGCTCATCACAGAAAACTATTCCCGCGATGCCTACACCAATTAATGAGGAAGATAATGATGATGATCATGAAACTTCAGATCAAGTTACTACCGAACCTCGTAGGTCAACCAAAGTACGTTCCACACCAGAGTGGTACGGTAATCATGTTCTAGAAGTCATGTTACTAGACCATGACGAACCTACGAACTATGAGGAAGCGATGGTGAGCCCAGATTCCGCGAAATGGCTTGAGGCCATGAAATCTGAGATGGGATCCATGTGTGAGAACAAAGTATGGACTTTGGTTGACTTGCCCGATGATCGGCAAGCCATAGAGAATAAATGGATCTTCAAGAAGAAGATTGACGTTGATGGTAATGTTACTGTCTACAAAGCTTGACTTGTTGCGAAAGGTTTTCAACAAGTTCAAGGAGTTGACTACGATGAGACCTTCTCACCTGTAGCGATGCTTAAATCTGTCCGAATCATGTTAGCAATTGCCGCATTTTATGATTATGAAATTAGGCAAATGGACGTCAAAACTACATTCCTTAATGGATTTCTTAAAAAAGAGTTCTATATAATGCAACCAGAAGGTTTTGTCGATCCTAAAGGTGCTAACAAAGTGTGCAAGCTCCAGCGATCCATTTATGGACTAGTGCAAGCATCTCGGAGTTGGAATATATGCTTTTATAGTGTGATCAAAGCATGTGGTTTTATACAGACTTTCGGAGAAGCCTGTATTTACAAGAAAGTGAGTGGAAGCTTTGTAGCATTTCTAATTTTATATGTGGATGTCGTGGGAACGAACACCTATGGGACCGGAGCCCCTTACGGTTCAGCGGGGGGCGGAGATCGCACGAAGAGCAGATCGAGGCAAAGCACACGAGCGATTTACCCAGCTTCGGAGCTCTCCGGAGAGATAATACTCCTACTGCTGCTTTGTGGTTTGTATTCAGTTCTTGCTTGGGAGCGTGAGTGTTTTCTGGTTTCGAATGCTTCGAATCCCCCTCTACGTTGCGCATGGGCCTCCTTTTATATGCTTAAGGGGTCACTGACAGGTGGCAACGTAGACAAGGGTAAAACTGGAAAGGAATTGCGGTTGGTACACCTACTTGTACAATGCATCCTACCTAACCCTGACGGCAGGGGACAAAGGCATTAAATGCCCATCTGTGTCGCCCAAACAGTGCAGAAAAGGGACCGTCAGGGGCGCCACCGCTCGCCACGATGGCAATCTTGTCAGCGCCGCTTACCACCTCGCACCGCTGGCTGCACAGCCTCTCACCACGCGCGCCTGGGAAGATCCCAGGGCGACATGTTGGTGGATGTGCTGGCGCGCGGGTACAGAGTGGTGGCTTGCCGCGGCAAGCGCCTTGCCGCGGTCGTTGTCTTGTCGCGTCCGGAAGCTTGTCGCTCGCCGGGCCTTGCCGGGATGCGTGGCGCGTCGCGGCAAGTTCCTTGAGATGCCTCGGTTGGCCTTCCCGGCAAGCTCCTCTTGCCGGGGTCTTGTCTCCTTGGCTTAAACACTTTGTTCTTGAATGGCTCCAAAGGAACCACGGAGGACCTTGGCGGTCACCCGGCAAGCCTTGCCGCGGGGCGCTGCGACTGCCCATGCACAAGTTCGGGATACTAGGGTACCCCTACTCTAGTACACCGACATGAGCCCCCAGGGTTTGGCCACACACGGTGCCGAGCGCTGTTGGGCCAGGCCCAAAACAAGGCACGGGCACGCGCGGCCTGGGTCCACGCCGTATCTTACTCCGTATCCACCGCGCCCTCCCCTAACGGCACGCGTTGATTGCGGCGTCGTAGGAGAGATCATGGGTGGTTCTTTATTCGGAAAAACGGAACGTCCGCCCCTCCCTCTTTATAACCAGGGGAAACAGGGGCAGTTCCTCCATCTCGCCAGTTGCTACTTCCAATCTCAGAAATCTCTGCCGCTCCCCCCTTCTTCCAAAGCCGAGAGAGAGCAGCACTCCGCCCCCCATCGTCGGCGGCGCCACCAACGCCTTCGATCTCCCCCACCACCTCCGCCATGGCTCCGAAAGCCGGGAAGGCTGTGAAGTCGGACGAGGCGCTGCGGCTCGAGGCGCTGCGAAAGGAGCGGGCAACTGTCCCCCCGAGCTCGCCGCGAAGGAGCTGAGGGAGTGGTACTACCTCTTCTGGTCAACGGAGACGCGAGCGCATCCGCGCACGAAGGTACTCTCCGCCGCTGCTTCCGAACGGGCTCCGAACGGATATCCCTTCTTCGCGTTGTTCTTCTACTGCGGGCTCTGCCCGCCTTTCTCTGAGTTCTTCTGCGATATCATGAACACCTACGGGTTCCACCTCCTTGATTTCACCCCAAATGCTGTTCTAACCATGGCAGTTTTCGCGCATCTTTGCAAAAACTTTGTCGGATTCCACCCAAACGTAGCTCTTTTCCGCCACTTCTTTATGCCCCGGGTCGAGAGAGGAGAGCCTTTAGCCGGCGGAATCGCCTGGATCTCAAGAGCCGGCAAGAAGGAAGCTTATCTGGAGGGGGAGCTCCGCAGCAAATGGGAGGAGTGGAGAGCAGAATGGTGTTGGATTGTTGAGGAGAATCCGCAGCCATTCACCGCCCAGCGCCAAGCCCCAGTAGTGCACGGCAACGATTGGAGCAGCTTGGCCCCGGAAGACGATAGGTTGAAGATCGTCATCACCCGGATCCTGCGCCTCAGGCTTGCCGGGCTCACTGTAGGCGCTGTTGGCGCAGATTTCCTTCGCCGCCGCATTGCCCCCTGCAGGAGAGGAGGAGACCCGCCTGGGAATTCGGGGGCCCGGTGGACATCATGAGGCTGCGCCCGGGCCTCAACTTCAACTTCACTGTCCTGGAGCTGGACGCGATGCTCAAGGAGCTGTTCAAGCACGACCCTAATCACCCCGAATGGTTCAGGCTGCCGCAGGGCGTCGTCCCGCTGTGCAACAATTCCTCGCTCGATCGCATCCGTGCAATGATGCCGCAGTGCGATTCGCATGGAATTGTTCCAACTTGGCAAGAGCCCGCAGACGACGTCGTGCAGCAGTTCTTCGACGGCTTGGTGGAGGTGGCGGCCCGCGCCGATGAACAGAAGAGCCTCACCCGCGACACCACCGATGCGGAGATGCGGCGCATCGCCACTAGGGCGGAAGAGGCAGCGGTAGCCGCTGCCGCGGGTGAGTTCTTGAATTTTTACTGTTTCCGTCTTGTATCTGAATTGCTTTACTCTGAACTCATTCCTTTTCAGGACCCTGGCCCAGAGAGCGGCGAAGAGGGCCAAGGCTCTGGTGATTGTCATCGAGTACGAGCCCACCGTGACAACAGGGGGCGCGCCCGAGACCACCTTGCCGGACCCGGCAACCACTCCCCGAAGCAGCCCCCAGCGCAGCCCCCAGCGTAAGTACATGGTTTACTTCCCGCTGTTATGGCGCGCATGGGTGTTCTTTATTTGCTGACATCTGTCTACTGGTTTGTGTAGGAGCAGAACGGCCTCACCAGGAGCAACCGGAAGCCGCCCCCGAGATGCTATCTGCTTCAACTACGCCGCCAAGGGAGGATTCCCCGGCAAGGGAGCGTTCTCCGGCAAGGGAGAAGTCTCCGGCAAGGGACGGTTCTCTGGCAAGGGACAACACCAGCGACCCACCAGTGGTGGAGCCCATGACTGCAGATCCCAGTACAGGTAACCCTTCTTGCTTGAAAACCTCCCTTGTGTTCTTCTTCTTATGATCTTCTTTTTGGATATTTGCTTGACTTTTTCTCTCTTTTCCCGGCCGTCAGATCCATCTTCCACGGAGCCGATGGAGACCGAGGCCACCGGCGAGGAGAACGCGCGCGACAACACCAACAACGTCGCTGCCACCGAAGAAGGAGCTGGCGCTGATGAGCCCGCCGGCGAAGAGGCCGCCAAAGCTGCCGCCGTAGGAGCCGGCTAGGGGTCTGGCGATCGCACTGACGACCCTGAGGCCACAGGAGTGCAAGGCGCTACGCCGACCGCCGATCCCTCCTCCGCCGCCGCAGCGCCAGGCCCCGAAGAGCCCCAGCCTGGCGCCTATTTGAAGGTCGACGATGGCGTCTTCATCAAGCTCCCCTGGGCGTCGAGCTGCAGGGCGCCGGTCGAAGGAGAAGCTTTTGATGGAGAAGTGCTCGCCTCTGCTGGGCTGACGCTGGTTGACGCGCTGAGCAGCAGCAGCGGCGAGTCTGAGGAGGAGCGGCTTCTGCGGAAACTGGTGTCGCTCTACCGCGCCCGACAAGCCAAGGTGGAATCCCGGGAAGCGCTTGTCGCGCAGGCGGGAGTGGACATCGAGAAGCGCGCTGAGGAGCTCCGGGAACGCAATCAGGAAGCCCTCTGGTCCATTGCAGAAGAGCGGGCGCAACTCGCCGAGGCGCGGAAAGCCTTCCTCCTCGAGAAGGCCGAAGCCGAAGAGCAAGAGCGGCTTGTCGCCGAGGAACTATTTGCGCGGGAAGGTGAGTTGGCGCAGCGGAAGGTCAACCTTGACAGCCACGAGGAGGAGCTTGCCGCGCGCGAGGAAACATTTTTCGGGGCTCTCAAGGAAGCAAAGGATGTTGCCGCAGCTGCCGAGGCCGCCAAGAAGGAGCTGGAGACAAAGGTGGCACAGCTGGAGGCCGATCTCAAGGCGAGGGGCGAAGAGCTTGCCGCGCTCCAGCGCGAGCGCGAGAAGGACGCCTACGCCCATGGAGAGCTGCAGGGTCGTCTCGTCGAGAAGGGCAATGAGCTTACGCCGCCAAGGACTCCAACACCTATCTTGAGTTGAAGCTGGCTACTTTGACCAAGACGCTGGACGACGCCAAGGAGCGGGAGGTGGCCTTGAAGGAGGAGATCAAGGCCAACAAAGCGCTGCTGACGAGGGCTACCGAAACTCAGAACACTTTTAGGGAGACTGTAGAGCTCTGGACAGAGGGTCTCATGAACATCGCCGCAGTTATTGACGAGGAGCTGGCGCAGCTGGGGATGGAGGATTTCAGGTATTCCTCCGATGAGAACCTCCAGCTCAGCGCCAAGCTCACTTTGTTCTTCAAAGGCGTGGCGACGGCCCTCCAGCGACTCCGGGAAAGGATCCCAAAGCAGCTAGCTGACGACTCACGCACGATCTGCGCAAGAGTTCTTCAAAAGGTGTTGGTGAAGGTGGCCTTCCGCAACCCGGGCCTCACCCTCACCAATGTCCTCAAGAAGCTGCCGGCGGATGCTGATCTGGAAACGCTCAATGCCCTTGTCGCACCCATTGTGGACAAGGTGAACGAAGTCAAGAGAGTTGACGGCGATCGCGTAGATTAGGCCGCCTGTTTTCTCCTTTTCTTGTCGCTGCTGATCATGTTACGAGAACAATCTATTAGAGCTGTGACAAGCTATCTTGTAATATAACTTTATTTTGGGCAGTAATCGCTATGTTATTTCCTTTACTTGATTCCTTCCTTTGTATGTTTTTACCCTACGCTTTTAGGGAACTTGCCGGTGCAGGCACCTTAGCCGCGAGCGCTGAGTGCGGAACATCAGCAGCCTGCTGGCGGTGCTGCTACCGGCAAGAAACCTTGTCGCAACTAGTCGCGGCCCACTTAAATTGTTGAGCGGGCTCGAAAAAAAGTAAGGGCGCAACTAGCTACGAGTTGGTTCCTCCGCGCACAGGTTTTCCATACAAAGCACGGTCGTTTGAGGAAGATAACTTAAAATTTTTAAAACTGATTGCTCAAACTTTGGCAACTTAGCTTTTTTGTCGTTTGCTTCCCGGTAAGGCGAAACTTTCTTGAACGACGCCTGGTCCACACCATTATCTTCTCCTTCCCCCCGGAAAACTTGTGGGCGTGGGAACCTTCCTTTCTTTGAGAAAGAAAAAGAAGAGAAAATAAAGATATGGAGCCCTACGGCTCGTTATTGCTTACCGGGGGTAGGTGCTGCACAAAGTGTAAGATAATACATGCAAAAAATAGAAAGCATGAAATTGACAAGATGTGCGGAGCACATGAGCTTTATTTATGCACGGGGTCTGCGCCCGGCTTTGTACAAAGGGTTACATGCAACAGCGGCAAGGCTTGTACAAAAGGTGGTTGCCGGAACAGGTTCCGGCAACCGCGCCTTACGGGTAAAACTTACGAAGATGCTCAATGTTCCAGGAGTTGCTCACCGGAGAGCCATCTTCGGTCTCAAGGCGGACAGCGCCAAGCCTAGTGACTCGTTTCACCCGGTAAGGGCCTTCCCACTTTGGCGTCAACTTGTTGGAATTCTTGGCGGACTGAACATGCCGAAGAACAAGGTCGCCTTCCTCGAGACTTCTGGCTTTAACTTTGCGGCTATGGTAGCGGCGCAAAGCTTGCTGGTATCGAGCAGCTCGTACAGCATCCTGAAGACGGTCTTCCTCAAGGAGCTGCATGTCATCTTGTCGCAGCTACTCTTGCTCAAGCTCATCATAAGCGAGGACTCGAGGCGACCCGTATACGAGTTCCGTGGGGAGAACTGCCTCTGCTCCATAGACTAGAGCGAAAGGTGTCTGGCCAGTGGCTCGATTTGGCGTCGTCCTGATCGACCAAAGAACCACCGGCAGCTCCTCAATCCAGTTCTTTCTGCACTTGCGCAGCCTGTCAAAAGTCCTGGTCTTGAGCCTGCGTAGCACTTCAGCATTTGCCCTCTCAGCTTGACCGTTGCTTCTCGGATGAGCAACAGAAGCGAAGCAGACCTTGGCGCCAAGATCTTGGACATAGAGCATGAAGGTGCGGCTCGTGAATTGCGTGCCGTTGTCGGTAATGATCCTGTTAAGGATTCCGAAACGGCAAACAATCGACCTGAAGAACTTGACTGCTGACTGTGCTGTCACCTTCCTCACTGCTTCCACTTCTGGCCACTTGGTGAACTTGTCGATTGCAACGTACAAGTACTCAAAGCCCCCGACAGCTCGGGGAAAGGGGCCGAGGATGTCGAGCCCCCAGACCGAAAATGGCCAGGATAAAGGGATCGTCTGGAGAGCTTGAGCTGGCTGGTGTATCTTCTTGGAATGGAACTGGCACGCTTCACACTTGGTTACTTGTGCAGTTGCATCCTGGAGGGCCGTCGGCCAAAAGAAACCTTGCCGGAATGCTTTGCCGGCAAGTGCTCTTGCGCCAATGTGGTGACCACATATGCCTCCATGTATCTCCGCCAACAGCTTTTGTCTGTCTTCCCGGGGAATACACTTCAATTTCACACCGTTGAATCTTCTTCTGTATAGTGTGTCGTCGACAAACTGGTACATACTTGATTGCCGGGCTACTCTCTCCGCTTCTTCTTGCTCTTCGGGAAGTTCTCCTGTCTGAAGGAAACGGACAATCTGTTGTGCCCATGCTGGACCTTGCGGCTCGACAACAAGGACTAAAGGCACATATGCTGCTGCGGGAACATCCGCTTCTACGGCAAGAACCTGCGGCTCAGCCGGAGCTTGATGTTCCCCGGCAAGCTTGCCGGAGCAAAACTTGTCGGGAGCGTTTGCTTCAACGGTACAAACCCTAGGGCTTGCCGGAGCAGACTGCTCCTCAGCACTCTTGGTGTCGATCTTGGGGACCTTCTTAGCGGCGGCTTCGGGGAGCTCTGCCGGAAAATAGTCACCAGAAATCAACTTCCTCTTCTTGCTCTATCTAGTTGATGGTGTTACAGATGGTTGAGTCAATTTGAGCACAAAGATTCCTGGTTCCACAGGTAACTTTAGTGCGGCGCACTTTGACAGGCCATCGGCAACGTCGTTCTGAGCTCTTGGAACATGTTCCATCTGTAGGCCGTCAAAGTGCTCTTCTAACTTTCTCACTTCATCAACGTAAGCTTCCATCAACGGACTCTGATAATTCTTGTTCACTTGGCGGACGACAAGCTGTGAGTCACCCCTGACAATGAGCTTCTTGATCCTAAGGTCTGCTGCGATCCTGAGACCAGCAAGCAAACCTTCATACTCTACAGTATTGTTTGTTGCTTGCTCCTTGGGAAAGTGCATCTGGACGACGTACTTGATGTGCTCTCCGGTGGGTGCGACAAGCAGCACGCCCGCACCGGCGCCTTGCAGCGAGAAGGCACCATCAAAGTACATCAGCCACTCTTTGTTTGCCTCCTTGACGGGGATGTTCGTTTCTGGAGTTTCTTCATCTGGTGTTGGCGTCCACTCTGCTATGAATTCTGCCAATGCCCGGCTCTAGATAGTTGAAGTTCTCTCAAACTTAAGGCCAAAGCTTGACAGTTCCAGTGCCCACTCGACAATCCTGCCTGTTGCTTCTGGATTCTGCAGTATCCTCTTCAGCGGAAAACGAGTGACAACTGCGATCTCATGTGCTTGGAAGTAATGGCGCAGCTTTCTCGAGGCCATGAGAAGGCCGAAAAGCAATTTCTGCACACCAGAGTACCTTGACCTAGCCCCCTGTAGAAGGGAACTGACAAAGTAAACTGGGCGCTGCACCATTTTCCTCTGCACCTCCTCATGTGCCTGCACAGATCCATCCTTGTCGGGACCAGAGCTTGCCGGTGAAGCCCCCTGCTTGTCGCTGGATGCACCTGCCGTGGTCGCTGGCTCATCATCCGCCTCCCTCCCTGCTACTAACGCAGCACTAACCACTTGATTGGTTGCCGCTAGATACAGCAGCAACTTCTCTTGTGGCTTAGGTGCGACAAGTATTGGAGTGGAGGACAGGTATCTCTTTAAGTCCTGCAGCGCAGCCTCCGCTTCCGGAGTCCATTTCATTGGACCTGCCTTTTTCAATATTTTGAAAAATGGCAGGGCGCGCTCAGCAGACTTAGAGATAAACCTGCTGAGGGCAGCCACGCAGCCGGCAAGCCATCGTACATCCTTGACGCTCTTCGGTGCTTCAATCTGCTCAATGGCCTTGATCTTGTCGGGATTGGCTTCAATTCCCGGCTGAGACACGAAGAACCCGAGAAGCTTGCCGGAGGGAACTCCAAACACACACTTCTCGGGGTTAAGCTTGAGGTTGATCTTGCGCAGATTTGCAAAGGTTTCGTCCAAATCCTGAATCAGAGTTTCTCTGTCCTTGCTCTTGACCACTATGTCATCCATGCAGGCTTCCATATTTCTGTGCATCTGTGGCTCAAAAGCATGATGGACTACTCTTGCAAATGTTGAACCAGCATTCTTCAAACCGAAAGGCATCCGTACGAAACAGTACGTGCCACACGGAGTGATGAATGCGGTCTTTTCCTCATCCTCTTCTGCCATGAAGATCTGATGATATCCTGAATATGCGTCAAGAAATGAAAGCAAGTCACATCCGGCCGTGGAGTCAACAATCTGGTCAATGCGCGGCAAGGGAAATGGGTCTTTGGGACAAGCTTTATTAACATCGGTAAAGTCGATACAAAGCCTCCATTTAACGTTTTCCTTACGCACGACTACAGGATTGGCCAAGCACGTGGGATGGAGCACTCCTCAGACAAGGCCTGCTGCTTCCAACTTCTTGATTTCTTCTGCTATGAATTCTTGGTGCTCCACTGCTTGTTTCCTGACCATCTGCTTGACGGGCCGTGCATGAGGACAAACGGCAAGATGGTGCTCGATTACTTTCCTGGGAACACCGGGGATGTCAGACGGTTGCCACGCAAACACGTCGACATTCGCCCGCAGGAAAGCAACGAGCGCGCTTTCCTATTTAGGGTCAAGAGTGGCACTGATGGTGAAGGTACCACCAGTGCCGTCCTCCTTGGCGGAGACCTTCTTGGCCTCTGGCGGAGCTGCCTTCGTCTTCTTACACTTGCCGGTGGAGCTCGATGGTGCGTCCTCGACGGTAGCGAAGCACTCCGAAGAGGTGCGCTTGCCGGAGTGGGCATCAGAACTCTTGCCAGACTTGGTCTTCTTCTTCCCCCCGGGAGCTTTAGCGGTAAGTGACTTGCGATCTGCTGCGGCTGCTGCTTCCCGGTAGATCTTGTCGGTGCAGATAAGAGCATCTTTCTTGTCGCCAGGGACAGAGATGACACTTATCGGACCGGGCATCTTCAGCATATTGTATGCATAGTGAGAGGCTGCCATGAATTTGGTCAGTGCTGGATGGCCGAGTATCCCATTGTAAGGCAATGGAAAATCAGCAACGTCAAAAGTGACCCTCTCAGTCCTGAAGTTCAGCTTGCTGCCAAATGTCACCGGCAACATGATCTTTCCCTTCGGCTTGCTCCTTCCTGGATTGATTCCTTGGAATGTGCCGGTCTCTTCGAGCTCATTGTCAGGGATCTGGAGTTTCTGGAGTACCGCGGAGGAGATCAGGTTCAAGCCGGCCCCGCCGTCAACTAGCATCTTAGTGACCTTGAGGTTGCGGATAGTTGGTGAGACCAACATCGGCAAGCACCCGACCGCAGTTATGCGATCAGGGTGGTCCTCAATATCAAAGATGATAGGCGTGCTGGACCATTTCAGAGGCTTGCGTGACTCGACGGGTGGTTCTGCTGCATTGACTTCCCGCACCCACTGTTTGAGCTGGCAGTGTGAAGTATGCAGAGAAGCACCGCCGTCAACGCACAGGACCTCTGTGGCTTTCTGAAACACTTGCTCATCGGCCTTGTCATCATCCATATCTTCTTCGTCGTCGTCACCTTCATCCTTGTCGCGGCCGCGGGGAGGCCTGTCTCCTTGCCGCTGCTTGGCCTTGCCGCGGCGTCCTCCCCGGCCGGGACGTTTCTTGCCGGATCCTCCAGTACCTTCTTGGGCCTTCTCCTTGTCGCGCCGCTCATACTCAGCCTTTTGCTGTTCGACAAGCCGCTCGACTTTCTTGCAGCTCTGGAGATCGTGGCCCTTGGTGTGGTGGATCTTGCAGTACTGCTTGCCGGAGCTGTCCTGCTTGTCGGCGGCCGCCATAGCTTTGGCTTCCTTGGCGCCACCTCCGTTGCCGGACTGCTCAACGACTAGCACATCTTTGCCTTTCTTCTTTCTGTTGTTCCGCCGCCGGTTTTTCCTTGTCGGGGTGGCATCCTCGCTGTCAGATCCTCCTGCTCCTGCATTCTCTCCGGGGAGTCTCCTCCCCTCCTAAGCACGTGCACACTTGTCGGCCAGGGCATATAGCTCACTGACGTCCCTGATCTTGCACATCGCCATCTCCTCCCGCATCCTGCGGTTACGCACGTTCTGATGGAACGCGCTGATGACCGCAGCAGGATGGACATCTGGGATTGTGTGCTGTACACGGCTGAATCTCCGAGTGTACTTGCGCAGGGACTCTCCTTCCTTCTAGACGAGTATATGAAGGTCGCTCTCTTGGCCATGAGGTTCGTGGCCGCCTGTGAAGGCGCCGACAAACTGATGGCATAGATCTGCCCATGAGGATATGGAGTTGTCCGGCAAGTGCATGAGCCAGGATCTGACATTGGGCTTGAGCACCAGCGGGAAGTAGTTGGCAAGGATCTTGTCGTCCCGTCCCCCAGCAGCTTGCACCGCGATGGTGTAGATGCTGAGGAACTCCGACGGATGCGTCTTGCCGTTGTACTTCTCTGGTACGTCTGGCTTGAAATTCTTCGTGCTGGGCCACTAGACTTGCCGCAGCTCACGAGTGAACGCAGGGCAACCTACCGCGTACGGCAAGTCGCCTGGTTCCCCTGGCGCATGCATGTCGACAGTGGGCCCAGCGTTCTGGTCAGATTGACGCCGCGCTTCTCTTGGGTGCTCGATGCGAGTACGAGCGTCTTCTTGCTGTCGTTCTTGAAGAACTTGGCGCTGATCGCGACGAGCTCGTGGATCTGATGACGTTGTGGAGTCAGTGTCGAGGTTGACCCGGCGAGTCGGCGATCTTGACCTTCAGGGTGGAGAGTGCATGGTGGTTGCACCCCCACCAGTCTTGTCTCCATCGGCTCGTGCCTGGCAGTCTTGCCGCGGCTTCGATGTACTCGGTTGCCGTGGAGTGTCGCTGCTGGCGAAGCCGATGAGACTCTGAATGGTGGCCCTCCAATCATCGATCTTGTCCGCCGTTGGAGGGTAATCCAGGAGCAGTTGAGCTCGGGCTAACGCTTCTGCTGGGGTCTTCGGTGGCGGCGACGAACGGTGCGAGGAGCGGGATATGCTCAGACTCCCAACTGGGTTGGAAGGAGCAGTATCCCATCCAGGCGACCATGCCTTGCTCGTGCCAACATGTTGGCGTGCATGCTGGTCTTGAGCACCCTGAGATCCACCAGCTCGATCTTGGTCCAACGAGCGTATGGTACCGCGAGTACCATGACGCTGTCGGTCCCGCGCCTCCTGAGATGGGCGCGGTGCGTGTACGGACGCCGAGGTTTCTGCAGCCTTGTCCTTGGACCTGGCAGCACCGTGAGCTCCCTCGTCGACGCCCATTCCTCCGCCGGCGCCTATCCCACCACCCGTTTGCTCCGGTGGCGCTGGGATCAACGTGGACGGAGCAGCCACCTCCGAAGCCTTCTTCTTCGGTGGCATGTCGATGAAGATGATGAAGATCTAGCTCGCGTGAACGCCGGATCAGGTTCACACAATCTCGACGCCCCCTACCTGGCGCGCCAAAGATGTCGTGGGAACGAACACCTATGGGACCGGAGCCCCTTACGGTTCGGCGGGGGGCGGAGATCGCATGAAGAGCAGATCGAGGCGAAGCACACGAGCGATTTACCCAGCTTCGGAGCTCTCCGGAGAGATAATACTCCTACTGCTGCTTTGTGGTTTGTATTCAGTTCTTGCTAGGGAGCGTGAGCGTTTTCTGGTTTCGAATGCTTCGAATCCCCCTCTACGTTGCGCATGGGCCTCCTTTTATATGCTCAAGGGGTCACCAACAGGTGGCAACGTAGACAAGGGTAAAACTGGAAAGGAATTGTGGTTGGTACACCTACTTGTACAGTGTATCCTACCTAACCCTGACGGCAGGGGACAAAGGCATTAAATGCCCGTCTGTGTCGCCCAAACAGTGTAGAAAAGGGACCGTCAGGGGTGCCACCGCTCGCCACGATGGCAATCTCGTCAGCGCCGCTTACCACCTCGCACCGCTGGCTGCACAGCCTCTCGCCACGCGCGCCTGGGAAGATCCCAGGGCGACACGTTGGTGGATGTGCTGGCGCGGGGGTACAGAGTGGTGGCTTGCCGCGGCAAGCGCCTTGCCACGGTCGTTGTCTTGTCGCATCCGGAAGCTTGTCGCTCGCCGGGCCTTGCCGGGACGCGTGGCGCGTCGCGGCAAGTTCCTTGAGATGCCTCGGTTGGCCTTCCCGGCAAGCTCCTCTTGGCGGGGTCTTGTCTCCTTGTCTTAAACACTTTGTTCTTGAATGGCTCCAAAGGAACCACGGAGGACCTTGGCGGTCACCCGGCAAGCCTTGCCGCGGGGCGCTGCGACTGCCCGTGCACAAGTTCGGGATACTAGGGTACCCATACTCTAGTACACCGACAGTGGATTACATATTGTTGATTGGAAATGATATAGAATTTTTGGATAGCATAAAAGGATACTTGAATAGTAATTTTTCAATGAAAGACCTCCGTGAAGCTACTTATATATTGGGCATCAAGATTTACAGAGATAGATCAAGACACTTAATTGGACTTTCACAAAGCATATAACTTGATAAAGTTTTGAAGAAGTTCAAAATGGATCAGTCAAAGAAAGGGTTCTTGCCTGTGTTACAAGGTGTGAAGTTGAGTCAGACTCAATGCCCGACCACTGCAGAAGATAGAGAGAAAATGGAAGTCATTCCTTATGCCTCAGTCATAGATTCTATCATGTATGCAATGTTGCATACCAGACCTGATGTGTGCCTTGCTATAAGTTTAGTAGGGAGGTACCAAAGTAATCCAGGAGTGGATCACTAGACAGCGGTCAAGAACATCCTGAAATACCTAAAAAGGACTAAGGATATGTTTCTCGTTTATGGAGGTGACAAAGAGCTCGTCGTAAATGGTTACGTTGATGCTAGCTTTGACACTAATCCGGATGACTCTAATTCACAAACCGAATACGTAATTATATTGAAAGGTGGAGCTGTCAGTTGGTGCAGTTCCAACAAAGCGTCGTGGCGGAATCTACGTGTGAAGCGAAGTACATAGCTTCTTCGGAAGCAGCAAATGAAGGAGTCTGGATGAAGGAGTTCATATCCGATCTAGGTGTAATACCTAGTGCATCGGGTCCAATGAAAATATTTTGTGACAATACTGGAGCGATTGCCTTAGCGAAGGGATCCAGATTTCACGAGAGAACTAAACACATCAAGAGACGCTTCAACTCCATCTGTGATCAAGTCTAGGAGGGAGACATAGAGATTTGCAAAATACATATGGATCTGAATGTTGCAGACCTGTTGACTAAGCCTCTTCCACGAGCAGAACATGATCAGCACAAAGACTCCATGGGTGTTAGAATCATTACAATGCAATCTAGATTATTAACTCTAGTGCAAGTGGGAGACTAAAGGAAATATGCCCTAGAGGCAATAATAAAGTTGTTATTGATATTTCCTTATATCATGATAAATGTTTATTATTCATGCCATAACTGTATTAACTGGAAACTTGATACATGTGTGAATACATAGACAATACATAGTGTCCCTAGTATGCAACTACTAGACTAGTTCGTTAATCAAAGATGGTTAAGTTTCCTGACCATAGACATGTTTTGTCATTTGATGATCGGGATCACATCATTAGGAGAATGATGTGATGGACAAGGTCCAAACTTTAGCTTAGCAGAATGATTGTTAAGTTTTATTGCTATTGCTTTCTTCATGACTCATACATATTCCTTTGACTATGAGATTATGCAACTCCTGAATACCGCAGGAATACCTTGTGTGCTATCAAACATCACAACGTAACTGGGTGATCATAAAGATGTTGTACATGTATCTCTAAAGGTGTTTGTTGGGTTGGCATAGATCGAGATTAGGATTTGTCACTTCGAGTATCGGAGAGGTATCTCCGGGCCCTCTCGGTAATGCACATCATGATAAGCCTTGCAAGAAATTTGACTAATGAGTTGGTTGCAGGATGATGCATTAGGGAACGAGTAAAGAGACTTGCCGGTAACAAGATTGAACTAGGTATCAGGATACTGACGATCGAATCTTAGGAAAGTAACATACCGATGACAAAGAGAATAACGTATGCTGTCATTGCGGTTTGACCGATAAGGATCTTCGTAGAATATATAGGAACCAATATGAGAATCAAGGTTCCGCTGTTGGTTATTGGGCTGAGATGTGTCTCCGTCATGTCTACATAGTTCTCGAACCCGTAGGGTCCGTATGATTAAAGTTCGAGAACGATTTGTATTATGAGTTATGTGTTTTGGTGACCGAAGATTGTTTGGAGTCCCAGATTAGACCACTGACATGATGAGGAGTCTCGAAATGGTCAAGGAGTAAAGATTGATATATTGTACGATAGTATTCGGACACCGGAATGGTTTCGGGTATTTATCGGAGTATCGAGGGGTTGCCGGAACCCCCCGGGGAAAGTGATGGGCCACATGGGCCATAGGGGAGAGAGAGGGCAGCCCACAAGGGCGCCCCCCATGGGGAGTCCGAATTGGACAAGGGGAGGGGCGTGACCCCCCCTTTCCTTCTTCCTCTCCCTCTCCTTCCCCCTTTCCCCCTCTAGAAGAAGGAAGGGGGCCGAATTGGACTAGGAGTCCAAGTGGGTCTCCTCCCACTTGGCACGCCCCCCTAGGCCGGCCCCCTCCCTCTCCCTCCTTTATATACGGGGGCAGGGGCACCCCAAATCACATCAATTGTTTCTCAGCCGTATGCAGTGCTCCCCTCCACTGTTTACTCCTCCGGTCATATTGTCGTAGTGCTTAGGTGAAGCCCTGCGGGGATCACTTCACCATCACCGTCATCACGCCGTCTGCTTATGAAACTCTCCCATGACACTTTGCTGGATCAAGAGTTCGAGGGACTTCATCGAGCTGAACGTGTGCTGAAATCGGAGGTGTCGCACGTTCGGTACTTGATCGATTGGATCACGAAGACGTTCGCCTACATCAACTGCGTTCAACTAATGCTTCCGCTTTTGGTCTACGAGGGTACGTGGACACACTCTCCCCCTCTCATTTCCTATGCATCTCCTAGATAGATCATGCGTGATGGTAGGAATTTTTTTGAAATTGCATGCTACGTTCCCCAACAATCTATGCTTAATTGTTGAATTTTAGTTCAAAAATTAGATAGTGCTAGTGATATTTAGCTGCATATTTTGACAAATCGCGGTGTTACAAGGTTGACAAATGGCGATGTTACTAGATCAACAAATGTCAATATTTCCAGTTCGACAAATAGCAATATACCTAATATGATAGATGCAAATCTTACCAAATTGTCTGTACGTGGTTGCACAAGGGTCAACCAAAACAACCATTTGTGTTGAAGGGATGCACAAATCCTTCTCGGCACATTTTCTCTTGGCTTAGCGCCAAGTCTGGCTTTGCATACCATATTCAATCTGAACCGTTTGCGTTGAAGAGATGCACAAATCCTGCGCTACGAATTTTTCCTTGACTTAAGGGGGAAGGCCATACCTCTCACTTTGCATACAGGTGTTCTATCTAAAACGTTTGCGATCAGGAGCTGCACAAATCCTTCTCAGCACATTTTCCCTTGGCTTCCTGGGGAAGTTGTCGGTTTGCACATGGGTGTTCTAACTAAAATGTTTGCAATGAGTGTTTTACATTTAAAAACCATTGACGTTTTTCTCAAAAGAAAATCATTTGATAAGTCTGTACATAAGAGAGAAAAACACAAGTTCGTTCAAACCATACCTTTCATTGAGTCACACTGCGAATTTATATTCATATGATCGAGATACATGATTAAACCCCAAAAAACTATTTCCGATGGCGGTGGAGGCGGCGTGCCGCGCCAGTGTTGTCGTTCTCTGGGACGCCGTTGTTGAAGTCTTCAAGGCAGCACAGAATGTTCTTCACTTGGAAATCAAACATCATGTCGTCGCACGATCGACGGGCGGGGCGCGGGAGGATGGCAACTGGCGGCGCTGCGAGGTAGCGGTCGATGGCGGCGTCCCATGCTGCTGAGGGGGACGTGTGCACGGGCACCGACGCGGCGGGTGCAGGCAAACGCACGGGGACCGGAGCCGCGATGGGTGGAGGGGCGCGCACGGGCATGAGCACGGGCGCTGGTGCTAGCATGTACACAAGCTCGCGCGGGTCTGCGGAGACCTCGCTGACGCCCGTGGCTTCCAGCTCTGTGATAGTGCTCGACGACTAGCCCGTCAATGCTACGAGGATGGTCGCTGGCGCGGGCGCAGGGATGTGTCGTGGGAAATGAGCACCTATGGGGCAGGGGCCCCTTCTCGGTCTGGCAGGGAGCGGAGGGCGCACAAAAAGCAGATTGAGGCGAAGCACGCGAGGGATTTTTACCCAGCTTCGGAGCTCCCCGGAGAGATAATACTCCTACTGCTGCTTTGTGATTGTATTCTGTTCTTGCTTGAGAGCGTGAGAGTGGTGTAGTCTCGAATGAGTCGAACCCCCTCTACGTTGCGGATGGGCCTCCTTTTATAGGCACAAGGGGTCACCGACAGGTGGCAACGCAGAGAGGGGTACAAATGTAAAAAGAGGGGTTGGTACAACTGCCTCTACAGTGTACTCTACCTAACTCTAACGGCAGGGGACAAGGGCATTTAATGCCCGTCCGGTCGCCCAAACAGTGCAGTAAACGACCGTTTGGGGCGCCACTGCTTGCCACGATGGCCTTCTCGTCATCTCCACTTGCCACCTCGCACCGCTTGGCTGCACAGCCGCCCGCCACGTGCGCCAGGAACGATCTTGGGGCGACACATCGTTGGATGCGCTGGAGCGTGGGCGCAGAGAGGTGGCTTCATCGCGGCAAGCGCCTTGCCGCGGTCGTTGTCCTGTCGCACCCGAAAGCTTGTCGCTAGCCGGGTCTTGCCGGGACGCGCGGCGCGCCGCGGCAAGTTTCTTGAAATGCCTTGGTTGGCCTTCCCGGCAAGCTCCTCTTGCCGGGGCCTTGTCCTTCCCGGCAAGCTCCTCTTGCCGGAGTCTTATCTTCTTAGTTGAAACACTTTGTTCTTGAATGGCACCAATATGAGCTACGGAGGATCTTGGCGGGCGCCCGGCAAGCCTTGCCGCTGGGCGCTGCGACTGCCCGTGCACAAGTTCGGGGTACTAAGGTACCCCTACTTTAGTACACCGACAAGAGCCCCCGGGCCTGGGCCATACACGGTGCCGAGCGCTGTTGGGCCAGGCCCAAAACAGGGCACGGGCACGCGCGGCCTGGGTCCATACCAAATCTAACTCCTTATCCACCGCGCCCTCCCGTAACGGCACACGTCGAATGCGGCGTCGTGGGAGAGATCATGGGCGATACTTTAATCGAAAAAGGCGTAACGTTCGCCTCTCCTCTTTATAAGCAGAGGAAACAGGGGCCGTTCCCCCACCTTCGCCACTTGCGGTTTCTTCCTCAGAAAGCTCCGCCGCTCCCCTCCGCTTCCCAAGCCGAAAGAGAGCAGCGCTCTGCCACCCGTCGCCGCCGTCGCCGCCAACGCCCTCGCCCTCCCCTACCGCTTCCGCCATGGCCCCGAAGACCGGGAAGGATGCGAAGTCAGCCGAGGCGCTGTGGCTCGAGGCGCTGCGCAAGGAGCGATCACTCCCCCCCCCCCCCCGAGCTCACCGCGAAGGAGCTGCGGGAGTGGTTCTACCTTTTCTGGTCGACGGAGACGTGGGCGCATCCGCACACGCAGGTACTCTCCGCCGAAGCTTCTACTTCGAAGCGGTGCCCAAAAGGGTACTACTTCTTCCCTTTGTTCTTCTATTGCGGGCTTTGCCCATCCTTTTCCGATTTCTTCTGCGATATCATGAATACCTACGGGTTTCATCTCCTTGACTTCACCCCCAACGCCGTTCTGACAATGGCAGTTTTCGCACATCTCTGCGAGAACTTCGTTGGCATCCACCCAAATGTTGCTCTTTTTCGCCACTATTTCATCCCCCAAGCCGAGAAAGGAGAGCCCTTAGCTGGCGGGATCGCCTGGATCTCACGAGTCGACATGAAGGAGGTGTATCTGGAGGGGGAGCTCCGCAGCAAATGGGAGGAGTGGAGAGCGGAGTGGTGTTGGATCGTTGATGAGAACCCGCATCCATTCACCAATCTGCGCCAAGCCAGAGTAGTGTGCGGCGGCGACTGGAGCGCCCTGGCGGCGGACGACGCCAGATTGAAGATCGCCACCACCCGGATCTTGAGGCTCAGGCTTGCCGGGCTTACTGTGGGGGCTGTTGGCACGGATTTCCTTCGTCGCCGCATCGCCCCTCTGCAGGAGAGGGGGAGACCCGTCTATCTCTTCGGTGGTCCGGCGGACATCATGAGGCTGCGCCCAGGCCTCAATTTCAACTTCACCATCATGGAGTTGGATGGGACACTGAAGGAGTTGTTCAAGCACGACCCCAACCATCCCGAGTGGTTCAGGCTGCCGGAGGGCGTCGTGCCGTTGTGCAATAACTCCCAGCTCGACCGCATCCGCACAATGATACCGGAGTGCGACTCGCATGGGATTATCCCAACGTGGCAGGAGCCTGCCGACGACGTCGTGCAGAATTTCTTCGACAACTTGGTGGAGGTGGCGGTCCGTGCCGACGAGCAGAGGCTTCTCACCCGCGACACCACTGATGACGAGATGCGGTACATCGCCACCAAGGCGGAAGAGGCGGCGGCAGCCGCCGCCGCAGGCAAGTTTGGTTTCACGTTGGAGGAGGCAGAGGCGGCCGAGGCGGCAAGCCTTGCCGACCGAGAGGATCTTGGCGGGGAGGTCGTTGGCGAGGGAGAGCCCGAGGCCGGAGCAAGCGAGCCTGCCGGGAGCGCAAGTGGGCAGCCATCTTCAAGCAACTTGCCGCAGACGGGGCCCTCAGTGCAGCCCCCAGCTCAACCAAGAAGCGCCTCCGCAGGACCGGCGACACAGCAGGGCGGCAAACGGGCCAACAGCCGCCACGCCGCGGGACACGCTCCAGCGCGCCTAGTACTGCTGACACGGGAGCATCTCACGCTGCGCCGGCAACCGGAGCGGGGTCTTCACGGGCCACCGCTTCAGATCCTGCCGCAGCCCCCGCCAAGCGTCCAAGGGAGCCTACTCCCCCGCCTCGTCGCGCTGAAAGGGTACCAGACTTCGACCTCTCCGCGCTGAGCTCCGAGGAGGAGGAAGAAGAAGAGGAGGAGTAAGTCTTTCTTCTTGTTGTACTTATATTTCTTGTCTTGTATCTGATCCGTTTCCCTCTGAACCTCGTTCCTTTTCAGGACTCTGGCCGAGAGAGCGGCAAAGAGGGCCAAGGTCCCCGTGGTTGTCATCGAGGACGATCCTGCTGTGACAGTAGAGGACGCGTCCGAGACCACTTTGTCGGACCCGGCAACCTCTCCCCGAAGCAGCCCCCAGCGCAACCCCCAGTGTAAGTACTTGTTCACTTCTTGTTGTGGGGCGCGCATGGGTGCTCGTTTCCTTGTTGATATCTTGATTATTGGTTTGCTTGTGTAGGAGCAGAGCAGGCTCACCAGGAACAACCAGAAGCTGCCCCTGAGGTGCTATCTTCTTCGACTACGCCGCCAAGGGGTGACTCTCCGGCAAGGGAGCGCTCTCCGGCAAGGGAGAGGTCCCCGGCAAGGGGCAGCACCAGCGACCCTCCGGTGGTGGAGTCCATGACCACAGAGCCCAGCGCAGGTAACCCTCCTTGTTGGAAATTTTCCATTGGGTACTTCTTATGATCTGGTCTTCTTTTTGGATGTTTGCTTGACTTTTCCTTCCTTTTCCTGTCTTCAGATCCCCCTGCCACAGATCCGATGGAGACTGAGGCCACCGGCGAGGAGGACGCACGCGGCAATACTGAAGATGTCACCGCCACTGAGGAAGAGGCCGACGCTGACGACACCGCCGGCGAAGAGGCCGCCAAGGCTGCTGGCGCAGGAGCTGGCGAGGGGTCCGGCGATCGCACTGACGACACCGAGGGCGTAGGAGCGCAAGGCGCTACACCGACCGCCGACCCCTCTGCCGCTGATGCAGCACCGGGCCCCGAGGAGCCCCAGCCCGGCGCCTAGTTGAAGGCCGGCGAGGGTGTCTTCATCAAGCTTCCCTGGGCGTCGAGCTCCAGGGCGCCGATCGAGGGAGAGGCTTTTGACAGAGAGGTGCTCACCTCCGCTGGGCTGACAGTGGTTGACGCACCAAGCAGCAGCAGCGGCGAGTCCGAGGAGGAGCAACTGCTCAGGAAGTTGGTGTCGCTCTACCGCGCCCGACAAGCGAAGCTGGAGTCCCGGGAAGCGCTTGTCGCGCAGGCGGGAGTTGACATAGAGAAGCATGCGGAGGAGCTCCAGAGCCGCAACCAAGAGGCCCTTCGGTCCATTGCGGAGGAGAGGGCGCAGCTTGTCGAGGCGCGGAAGGCCTTCATCCTTGAGAATGCAGAAGCTGAGGAGCAACAGAGGCTTGCCGCTGAGGAGCTGTCCACCCGGGAAGGTGAACTGACGCAGCGAAAAGTCAATCTGGACAGCTACGAGGAGGAGCTCGCCGCACGCGAGCAATCACTTGGCGGGGCGCTCAAGGAAGCGAAGGACGCTGCCGCAGCTGCCGAGGCCGCCAAGAAGGAATTGGAGGTGAAGGTGACGCAGCTGGAGGCTGATCTGAAAGGGAAGAATGAGGAGCTTGCCGCGCTCCAGCGCGAACACGAGAAGGATGCCCTCGCTCATGGTGATCTGCAAGTCCAACTCGCCGACAAGGGCAAGGAATTGAACACCGCCAAGGACTCAAATGCTGATCTGGAGCTGAAGCTGGCCACACTGACGGAGACGCTGGACGGCGCCAAGAAGCGAGAGGAGGACTTGAAGAAAGAGATCAAGGACAATGAGGAGCTGTTAACGAGGGCCACCGAGACTCAAAACACCTTCAGGGCTACGGTGGAGCTCTGGACGGAGGGCCTCGTCAACATCGCTGCAGTCATCGACGAGGAGCTGGCGCAACTGGACTTGGCGGGCTTCGGGTACTCCTCCGACGAGAACCTCCAGCCCAGCGCCAAGCTTACTCTTTTCTTCAAGGGTGTGGCGACGGCTCTCCAGCAACTCCGGGAAAGGATCCCAAAGCAGCTGGCCGACGAGTCGCGCGCAATCTGTGCCAGAGTCTTGGAGAAGGTGTTGGTGAAGGTGCTCTTCCGCAATCCGAACCTCAACCTCACCAACGTTCTCAAGAAGCTGCCGGCGGGTGCTGATCTTGCAGAACTCAAAGCCCTTGTCGCACCCATTGTGGACAAGGTGAATGAAGTTAGGAGGATCGACGGCAAGCGCGTGGATTAGGCTGCTCTTTCTCTCCTTTCCTTGCCGCTGCCATTTATGTTATGAGAACAATTTAGTCAGTGCCACGACAAGTTTCCTTTGTAATATAACTTTATCTTGGGCAGTATCTGCTATGTTATTTCCTGTACTTGATTCCTTCCTTTGTATGTTTTTACCCTACGCTTTTAGGGAACTTGCCGGCGCATGCACCCTTGCCGCGAGCGCTGAGTGCGGAACATCAACAGCCTGCTGGCGGTGCTGCTACCGGCAAGAAACCTTGTCGTAACTAGTCGCAGCACACTTAAGTTGTTGAGCGGACTCGAAACAAAATAAGGGCGCAACTAGCTACGAGTTGGTTCCTCCACGCACAGGTTTTCCATACAAAGCACGGTCGTTCAAGGAAGATAACTTAAGAAAATTTTTAAAAACTGATTGCGCTCAAACTTTGGCAACTTAGCTTTTCTGTCGTCTGTGTTCCGGCAAGGCTTATACTTTTCTGAACGACGCCTGGTCCACATCATTATCTTCTCCTTCACCCCCCCCCCCCCCGGTGAACTTGTGGGCGAAGGAACCTTCTTTTTGAGAAAAAGAAAGAAGAGAAAATAAAGGTGTGGAGCCTTAAGGCTCGTTATTGCTTACCGGGGGCAAGTGCTACACAAAGTGTCAGATAATACATGCGAAGAAAGAAAAAGGCATGAAATTTGACAAGATGTGCGGCGCATATGATCTTTATTTATGCACGGGATCTGCGCCCAGCTTTGTACAAAGGGTTACATGCAACAGCGACAAGGCTTGTACAAAAGGTGGTTGCCGGAACAGCGGGTTCCGGCAACCGCGCCTCATGGGTAAAACTTACGAAGATGCTCTATGTTCCAGGAGTTGCTCACCGGAAAGCCATCTTCGGTCTCAAGGCGGACAGCGCCGGGCCTAGTGACTCATTTTACCCAATAAGGGCCTTCCCACTTCGGCGTCAACTTGTTGGAATTCTTGGTGGATTGAATGTGCCGAAGAACAAGGTCGCCTTCCTCGAAACTTCTGGCATTAACTTTGCGGCTATGGTAGCGACGCAAAGCTTGCTGGTAGCGAGCAGCTCGTACAACAGCCTGAAGACGATCTTCCTCAAGGAGCAGCGCATCATCTTGCCACAGCTGCTCTTGCTCAAGCTCATCATAAGCGAGCACTCGAGGCGATCCGTATACGAGTTCGGTGGGGAGAACTGCCTCTGCTCCGTAGACAAGAGCAAAAGGTGTCTGGCCAGTGGCTCGATTTGGTGTCGTTCTGATCGACCAAAGAACCACTGGCAGCTCCTTGATCCAATTCCTTCCGCACTTGTGCAGCCTATCGAAAGTTCTGGTCTTGAGCCCGCGCAGCACTTCAGCGTTCGCCCTCTTCGCTTGACCGTTGCTTCTCGGGTGAGCAACAGAAGCAAAGCAGATCTTGGCGCCAAGACCTTGGACGTACTGCATGAAGGTGCGGCTCGTGAATTGTGTACCATTGTCGGTGATGATCCTGTTAGGGACTCCGAAACGGCAAACAATTGACCTGAAGAACTTGACTGCTGACTGTGCTGTCACCTTCCTCACTGCTTCCACTTCCGGCCACTTTGTGAACTTGTCGATTGCCACATACAGGTACTCAAAGCCCCCGACAGCTCGGGGAAAGGGGCCGAGAATGTCGAGCCCCCAGACCGAAAATGGCCAGGATAAAGGGATCGTCTTGAGAGCTTGAGCTTGTTGATGTATCTGCTTGGAGTGGAACTGGCACGCTTCACACTTGGTTACTTGTGCAGTTGCATCCTGGAGGGCTGTTGGCCAGAAGAAACCCTGCCGGAAAGCCTTGCCGGCAAGTGCTCTTGCGCCAATGTAGTGACCACATATGCCTCCATGTATGTCCGCCAACAGCTTCTGTCCTTCTTCCCGGGGAATACACTTTAATTTCACTCCGTTGAATCTTCTTCTGTACAGTATGTCGTCGACAAACTGGTACATACTTGACTGTCGGGCTAATTTCTCCGCTTCTTCTTGCTCTTCGGGAAGTTCTCCTGTTTGAAGGAAACGGACAATCTGCTGCGCCCATGCCGGAGCCTGTGGCCCAACGACAAGGACTAAAGGCACAAATGCTGCTGCGGGAACATCAGCTTCTACGGCAAGAACCTGCGGTTCAGCCGGAGCTTGATGTTCCCCAGCAAGCTTGCCGGAGCAAAACTTGTCGGGAGCGTCTGCTTCAACGGAACAAACCTTAAGGCTTGTCGGAGCAGACTGCTCCTCAGCACTCTTGGTGTTGAGCTTGGGGACCTTCTTGGCGGCGGCTTCAGGGAGCTCTGCCGGAAAGTAGTCACCAGAAACTATCTTCCTCTTCTTGCTCTGTCCAGTTGATGGTGTTACAGATGGTTGAGTTAGCTTGAGCACAAAGATCCCTGGTTCCACAGGCAACTTGAGTGTGGCACATTTTGACAGGCCATCGGTAACATCGTTCTGGGCTCTTGGAACATGTTCCATCTGCAGGCCGTCAAAATGCTCTTCCAACTTCCTCACTTCATCAATGTAGGCTTCCATCAACGGACTCTGATAATCTTTGTTCACTCGGCGGACGAAAAGCTGCGAGTCACCCCTGACAATGAGCTTTTTGATCCCAAGGTCTACCGCGATCCTAAGTCCGGCAAGCAAGCCTTCATACTCTGCAGTATTGTTTGTCGCTTGCTCCTTGGGAAAGTGCATCTGGACCACGTACTTGAGGTGCTCTCCGGTGGGTGCGACAAGTAGTACGCCCGCACCGGCGCCTTGCAGCGAGAAGGCACCATCAAAGTACATGACCCATTCCTTGCTTGCTTCCTTGACGGGGATGCTCGTCTCTGGAGTTTCTTCATCAGGTGTTGGCGTCAACTCTGCTATGAATTCTGCCAATGCTTGGCTCTGGATAGTTGAAGTACTCTCAAACTTGAGGCCAAAGCTTGACAATTCCAGTGCCCACTCGACGATCCTGCCTGTTGCTGCCGGATTCTGCAATATCCTCTTCAACGGAAAGCGAGTGACAACTGTGATCTCATGTGCTTGAAAGTAATGGCGCAGCTTCCTCAAGGCCATGAGAAGGCCGAAGAGCAACTTATGCACTCCAGAGTACCTTGATCTAGCCCCCTGCAGAAGGGAACTGACAAAATAAACTGGGCGCTGCACCATCTTCTTTTGTTTCTCTTCCTGTGGCTGCACAGATCCATCCTTGTCGGGACCAGAGCTTGTTGGGGAAGCCCCCTGCTTGTCGCTGGACTCGCTCATCGTGTTCACTGGCTCATCATCTGCCTTCCTTTCCGCTACTAGCGCAGCACTAACCACTTGATTGGTTGCCGCTAGATACAGCAGCAATTTCTCTTGTGGTTTAGGTGCGACAAGTATTGGAGTGGAGGACAGGTATCTCTTCAAGTCCTGTAGCGCAGCCTCCGCTTCCGGAGTCCATTTCATTGGACCTGCCTTTTTCAAAATTTTGAAAAATGGCAGGGCGCGCTCAGCAGACTTAGAGATGAACCTGCTGAGAGCAGCAACGCAGCCGGCAAGCCTTCGTACATCCTTGACACGCTTCGGTACTTCGATCTGCTCAATGGCCTTGATCTTGTCGGGATTGGCTTCAATCCCCCTCTGGGATACAAATAACCCGAGAAGCTTGCCGGAAGGAACTCCAAACACACACTTCTCGGGGTTCAACTTGAGATTGATCTTGCGCAGATTTGCAAAGGTCTCGTCCAAATCTTGGACCAAAGTTTCTTTGTCCTTGCTCTTGACCACTATGTCATCCATGTAAGCTTCTACATTTCTGTGCAACTGTGGCTCAAAAGCATGACAGACTACTCTTGCAAATTTTGAACCAGCATTCTTTAGTCCGAAAGGCATCCGTACAAAGCAGTACGTGCCACATGGAGTAATGAATGCGGTCTTCTCTTCATCCTCTTCAGCCATGAAGATCTGATGATATCCTGAGTATGCATCAAGAAACGAAAGCAAATCACATCCTGCCGTGGAGTCGACAATCTGGTCAACGCGCGGCAAGGGGAATGGATCCTTGGGACAAGCTTTATTAACATCAGTGAAGTCAATACAAAGCCTCCATTTCCCGTTTGCTTTGCACACGACTACAGGATTGGCCAACCACGTGGGATGAAGCACTCCTCGGACAAGTCCTGCTGCTTCCAACTTCTTGATCTCTTCTGCGATGAATTCTTGTCGCTCCACTGCTTGTTTCCTTACTCTCTGCTTGACGGGCCGCGCGTGAGGACAAACGGCAAGGTGGTGCTCAATTACTTTCCTGGGAACACCGGGGATGTCAGATGGTTGCCATGCAAACACATCGACATTCGCCCGTAGGAAAGCAATGAGCGCGCTTTCCTATTTAGGGTCAAGCGTGGCACTGATGGTGAAGGTACCACCAGTGCCGTCCTCCTTGGCGGCCACTTTCTTGGTCTCTGGTGAAGCTGTCTTTGCCTTCTTGCACTTGCCGGTGGAGCTCGATGGTGCGTCCTCGACGGTAGTGCAGCACTCCGAAGAGGTGCGCTTGCCGGAGTGGGCATCAGAGCTACTCTTGCCGGACTTGGTCTTCTTCTTCCCCCCGGGAGCTTCAGCGGCAAGTGTCTTGCGATCTGCTGCGGCTGCTGGTTCCCGGTAGATCTTGTCGGTACAGATAAGGGAATCTTTCTTGTCGCCAGGGACAGAAATGACACTTATCGGACCGGGCATCTTGAGCACGTTGTAAGCATAATGAGAGGCTGCCATGAACTTGGCGAGCGCTGGACGGCCAAGTATCCCATTGTAGGGCAATGGGAAATCAGCAACATCAAAGGTGACCTTCTCTGTCCTGAAGTTCAGCTCGCTGCCAAATGTCACTGGCAGTGTGATCTTCCCCTTCGGCTTGCTTCTTCCCGGGTTAATTCCTTGAAAGGTACCTGTCTCTTCGAGCTCGCTGTCGGGGATCTGGAGCTTCTTGAGCACCATGGAGGAGATCAGATTCAAGCCGGCCCCGCCGTCAACCAGCATCTTTGTGACTTTGAGGTTGCGGATAGTTGGCGAAACCAACATCGGCAAGCACCCGACTGCAGTTATGCGATCATGGTGATCCTCAACATCAAAGATGATGGGCGTGCTGGACCACTTCAGGGGCTTGCGCGACTCAACCGACAGTTCTGCCGCATTAACCTCCCACACCCATTGTTTGAGCTGGCGGTGCGAAGTATGTAGAGAGGCACCGCCGTCGACGCACAAAACCTCCGTCGCTTTCTGAAACTCCTGCTCATCGGCCTCATCCTCATCTATCTCTTCATCTTCGTCTTCATCTTCATCCTTGTCGCAGCCACGGGGAGGCCCGTCTCCTTGCCGCTGCTTAGCCTTGCCGCGGCGCCCTCCCCGGGCGGGACGCTTCTTGCCGGATCCTCCACCACCTTCTTGGGCCTTCTCCTTGTCGCGCCGCTCGTATTCAGCTTTCTGCAGCTCAACAAGCTGCTCAACTTTCTTGCAGGCCTAGAGATCATGGCCCTTGGTGCGGTGGATCTTGCAGTACTGCTTGCCGGAGCCGTTCTGCTTGTCGGCGGCCACCACAGCCTCGCCGGAGTCACCAGCTTTGGCCTTCTCGGCGCCACCTCCGTTGCCGGACTGCTCGACAACTAGCACATCCTTGGCTTTCCTCTTTCTGTTATTCCACCTCCGGTTCTTCTTTGCCGGGGCGGCATCCTCACTGTCAGACCCTTCTGCTCTTGCATTCTCTCTAGGGAGTTTCCTCCCCTCCTCAGCACGTGCGCATTTGTCGGCCAGAGCATAGAGCTCGCTGACATCTCTGATTTTGCACATCGCCATCTCCTCCCTCATCCTGCGATTACGCACGTTCTGATGGAACACGCTGATAACCGCGGCGGGGTGGACGTCTGGGATGTTGCGTTGCACCTGGCTGAATCTTTGAATGAACTTGCGCAGGGGTTCTCCTTCCTTCTGGGCGAGCAGATGAAGATCGCTTTCCTGGCCATGGGGCTTGTGGCCGCCTGTGAAGGCGCCGACAAACTGATGGCACAGATCTGCCCATGAGGAGGTGGAGTTGTCCAGCAAGTGCATGAGCCAAGATCTGACGTTGGGTTTGAGCACCAACGGGAAGTAGTTGGCGAGGATCTTCTCGTCGCGCCCCCCGGCAGCCTACACCGTGATGGTGTAGATGCTGAGGAACTCCGACGGATGTATCCTGCCGTCGTACTTCTCGGGTACGTCTGGCTTGAAGTTCTTGGTACTGGGCCACTGGACCTGCCACAGCTCACGAGTGAACGCAGGGCAACCTACCGCATACGACAAGTCGCCTGGTTCCCCTGGCGCATGCATATCAACAGTGGGCCCAGCGCGCTGGTCTGACTGACGCCGCGCTTCTCTTCGACGCTCGATGCGAGTACGAGCGTCCTCTTGTCGTCGTTCTTTGAGAACTTGACGCTGATCGCGACGAACTCGTGGGTCCGACGACGCGGTGGAGTCGGTGTAGAGGTTAGCCTGGCGAGTCGGCAATCTTGGCCTTCGGGGCGGGGAGTGCACGGTGGTGGCACCCCCACCGGTCTTGTCGCCGCCGGCTTGCGCCTGGGTGTCTTGCCGGGGCTTCGACGTGCTCGGTTGCCGGGGCTTGTCGACGTTGGCGAAGCCGATGAGGCTCTGGATGGTGATCCTCCTGTCGTCGATCTTGTCCGGCGCTGGAGGGTAGTCTAGTAGCAGTTGGGCTCGGGCCAACGCTTCTTCTGGGGTTTTCGGCGGCGAGGGCGAACAACGTGAGGAGCGGGATATGCTCAAACTTCTAACAGTGTTAGAAGGAGCAACATTTTGTCCAGGCGACCGTGCCACGCTCGCGCCAACATGTTGGCGTGCATGTTGGCCTGGAGCGTCCCGCGATCTGCTAGCTTGGCCTTGTTCTAATGCGAGCACGGTGCTAGGAGCACCGTGGCGTTGTCGATCCCGCGCCTCCTAAGAGGGGTGCGGTGCATGCACGGACGCCGAAGTTTGCGGGGCCTTGTCCTTGGATCTGGTGACAACGTGAGTTCCTCCGCCGGCGCCCGTTCCTCCGCCGGCGTCTACTCCACCGCCCGTTTGCTCCGGTGGCGGTGGAATCGACGCAGACGGGCCAACCACCTCCGAAGCCTTCTTCTTCGGTGGCATGTCGACGAAGATGATGATGTAGCGCGCGTGAACACCGGATCAGGTTCGCACAACCTCGACGCCCCCTACCTGGCGCGCCAAAGATGTCGTGGGAAACGAGCACCTATGGGGCAGGGGCCCCTTCTCGGTCCGGCAGGGAGCGGAGGGCGCACAAAGAGCAGATCGAGGCGAAGCACGCGAGGGATTTTTACCCAGCTTCGGAGCTCCCCGGAGAGATAATACTCCTACTGCTGCTTTGTGATTGTATTCTGTTCTTGCTTGAGAGTGTGAGAGTGGTGTAGTCTCGAATGAGTCGAACCCCCTCTACGTTGCGCCTGGGCCTCCTTTTATAGGCACAAGGGGTCACCGATAGGTGGCAACGCAGAGAGGGGTACAAATGTAAAAAGAGGGGTTGGTACAACTGCCTCTACGGTGTACTCTACCTAACTCTGACGGCAGGGGACAAGGGCATTTAATGCCCGTCCGGTCGCCCAAACAGTGCAGAAAACGACCGTTTGGGGCGCCACCGCTTGCCACGATGGCCTTCTCGTCATCTCCACTTGCCACCTCGCACCGCTTGGCTGCACAGCCTCCCGCCACGTGCGCCAGGAACGATCTTGGGGCGACACGTCGTTGGATGCGCTGGAGCGTGGGCGCAGAGAGGTGGCTTCGTCGCGGCAAGCGCCTTGCCGCGGTCGTTGTCTTGTCGCACCCGAAAGCTTGTGGCTAGCCGGGTCTTGCTGGGACGCGCGGCGCGCCGTGGCAAGTTTCTTGAAATGCCTTGGTTGGCCTTCCCGGCAAGCTCCTCTTGCCGGGGCCTTGTCCTTCCCGGCAAGCTCCTCTTGCCGGAGTCTTGTCTTCTTAGTTGAAACACTTTGTTCTTGAATGGCACCAATATGAGCTATGGAGGATCTTGGCGGGCGCCCGGCAAGCCTTGCCGCTGGGCACTGCGACTGCCCGTGCACAAGTTCGGGGTACTAAGGTACCCCTACTTTAGTACACCGACAGGATGGGAGCTGGGACGGGCGCGAGGGCAACAACCACCGCAGCCATCTCGTTCAGGGCCATGTCCATGAGGCCCCATTCCTCCTTATTTTCTATGTCCTCTGGCTCACAGTCAACTTCACCAAACTTGAAGACTAGTGGCAGATGATCCTTCTGCACCATGGCGTTGGTGGAGGCCTTCCGGGGGGATGTGAGGCGAATAGTAAGGTTGCACGTATTAAACAGTTGCACGTATTAAACAGTTGCACGGGCGCCATAAATGGAGAGGATGCAAGCAAGGCAGGCGGCCATGGAAGTCAAAGGGCTCGCTTCCTAGTGAGCCTGCGCAGCGTACAGCTCGCATGCTTCTCGGTGAGCCTGCGCATTGGAGGACAGCTTGCAGGCCTCTCGGTCAGCCTGCGCACCAGACTGCGCTCACACGCCTCCAGTTCAGTCAAGCAGCTATCCGCACAGCACCTCCTATAGCAATTGAAACAAAGACACATGACATCACGTGAATGGTTAACAGAACGCAAACGATTTAAATTATACAAACGTTTGAGATATTGAAGTGGCAGCTATTTTTTTAATGCCTTTGTTGGTTGTTATTCGAGTGCGCCTTCTCTCAAAATGGACACAAAAAATACCACAGCATGTCGGGTGCCATTCCATGATAGCATTCCAGGTTTCATGAAATTCAGACGAGTCTTGGATTAACTAGAATTTAAAAACAAAGTATCTCAACGTTTCGCCGGCAATCAATAGTGCCCTTATGTTTGAAATTCATTCCCATTTCTTGCATGGGACCTAGCATGCACCCTAGACACACATTTCATACGTCAACCCATTTTTCTGCACTGGAGCATGTGCATGTAGTTAAAATTTGAATTATTCACATAAAATGCCTAGAAAACCCATTTAATGTATAAAAATGTCCAAGCGAACCCCGAAAAATCCCAAAAATTGACACAACACTCATGTCGTTCTATGTTGACACTAGAAACATTTTGAAAGCAAGAAGAGGCAATGGATATCGTTTCGTCCCCAAGGGTGGCAAGTTCCCTTCCGAAACCATCAAGCTTGTTGTGAGAAGCTCTGGTTTGCGAGAACCTTATACCTGAACCTACCCCAAATGGGACAATTTTTTACCACAGCATGTTGATGCCGCTCCATGATAGCATGTCAATTTTCATGAACTTCAGACGAGTTTTGGATTTACCAGAATCTAAAAACCATGTATCTCAATGTTTGCGGCCGAGCGACGGTGGCAAGCTGTTTGCCATTCATTCCCATCTCTTGCATGGGACCTAAGCATGCATCCAAGGACACAAATTTGATTTTTCAAACAATTTACATGCACTAGAGCATGTGCCTATAGTTCAAATTTGAATTATGCACATAAATGCATAGAAAACTCAGTTAATGTATAAAAATGTCCAAATGAACCCCAAAAAATTCCTAAAATTAACACAACATGTTGTTCTACATTGACACTAGAAAAAAATTGAAATCAAGAAGAGGCAACTGATATCGTTTCGTCCAGAGAGGTGAAACGTTCCCTACCGTAACCATGAGGCTTGTTGTGAGAAGCTCTAGTTTGTAAGAAGCTTATATACCCCAACCTGCCCCAAATGGGACAATATTTTTACCACGGCATGTTGATGCCGTTCCATGCTAGCATGTCAAGTATCATAAATTTCAGACGTGTTTTCAATTTACTAGAATTTAAAAACCATGTATCTCAATGTTAGCTGCCGAGCAACGGTGGCAAGGTGTTTGACATTCACTCTCATTTCTTGCATGGGACTTAAGTGTGTCGGGGCCGTATCTCTCTGTGGCCACGAGCACCTATGGGCACGGGGGGCCCCTTCTAGTCTGGCAAGGGGGGCGGAGGCCGCGCGCAGAGCAGATCGAGGCCGAGCGCGCGGGGGAGACGGGCGATTTTTACCCAGCTTCGGAGCTCTCCGGAGAGATAAAACTCCTACTGCTGCTTTGTGTTCGTATTCGATCTTGCTCGAGGGTGCGAGCGTATGGTGGTGTTGCCTGTGTCCAAATGGACCGAACCCCTTCTACGTGCGCATGGGCCTCCCTTTTATAGTCTGAAGGGGGCACCAACAGGTGGCAGCGTAAGAAGAGGGGGTAGAAAGGTAAAAACGCAGGTTGGTGTAACAGTGACCAACAGCGTCCCCTACCTAACTCTGACGGCAGGGGACAAGGGCATTTAATGCCCGTCTGGTCGACCCAACAGTGCAGAGAAGCGACCGTTAAGTGAGCCACCGGTTGCCACGATGGCGTCTCTGTCAGCTCCGCTTGCCACCTCACCCCGCATGGCTGCGTAGTGCCTCGCCACGTGCCTTTGGGATGGCCCTGTGATGACACGTCGCCGGATGCGCTGGAGTTTGGGTGGCAGTCTTGCCGCGGCAAGTGCCTTGCCGCGGCCCTTCTCTTGTTGTGCCGGCAAGCTTGCCGGCCGTCGGGCCTTGCTGGGACGCGCGGGGCGCCACGGCAAGTCTTCCGGTGATGCCTTGGTTGGCCTTCCCGGCGAGCTCCTCTTGCCGGGGCCTTTGTTTTCTTCCCGGCCATCTTCTCTTGCCGGGACCTTGTACTCTTCCCGGCCAGCTTCTCTTGCCGGGGCCTTGGTATGAGTACTTCGATCTTGAATGGTGTCAAAGTAGCCGTGGAGGATCTTGGCGGACGCCCGGCAAGCCTTGCCGCGGGGGGCTACGACTGCCCGTGCACAAGTTCGGGGTGCTAAGGTACCCCCCTACTTTAGTTTTCCGACAAAGTGTGTAACCAAGGACACACATTTCAATTTTGAACCCATTTATATGCATTGGAGCATGTGCATGTAGTTCAAATTTGAATTATGCACATGAATGCATAGAAAACTTAGTTAATATATAAAAATGTCCAAGCGAACCCCGAAAAATCTCAAAAAATGACACAACACTCATGTTGTTCTATGTGGACACAAGAAAATTTTGAAAGTAAGAAGAGGCAACAGATATCATTTCGTCCCCCAAGGTGGCACGTTCCCTACCGAAACCATCAGGCTTGTTGTGAGAGAAGCTCTGGTTTGCGAGAAGGTTATACCCAAACCTGCCCCAAATGGGACAATATTTTTACCACGGCATGCCGATGCTGTTCCATGATATCATGTCAAGTTTCATGAATTTCAGACAAGTATCGATTTACTAGAATTTTAAAACCATGTATCTCAATGTTAGCGGCCGAGCGATAGTGTCGAGGTATTTGACATTCATTCTCACTTCTTGATGACCTGAGCTTGCAACCAAGGACACACATTTGATTTTGCAACCCGTTTTTATGGACTGGAGAATGTGCATGTAGTTCAATTTTGAATTATGCACATAAATGCCTAGAACACTCAGTTAACATATAAAAATGTCCAAACGATCCCTTAAAAATTCCAAAATTTAACACGACACCCCTGTTGTTCTATGTTGACACCAGGAAAAAAAATTGAAAGGAAGAAGAGGAGACGTATATCGTTTTGTCCACAAAGGTGACACGTTTCCCTAATGGAACCATGAGGCCTTGTGAGAAGCTTATACAATAACCTGCCCAAATGGGACAATATTTTTTACCCTAGCATGTTGATTCAATTCCATGATAGCATGCCAAGGTTCATGAATTTCAGACGGGTTTTGGATTTACTGGAATTACAAAAGCAAGTACCTCAACGTTTGCTGGAGAGCCGGGTGTCGTGGTGTTCGAAATTCATCCCCATTTCTTGCATGGGACATAAGCATAAACCCATGGACACATATATGATTTTACAACCCATGTTGGTGCACCGGAGCATATGCATGTGGTTTAATTTTGAATTGTGCACCTTAAATAGCTAGAAAACCAATTTAATGTATAAAATGTCCAAACGAACCCTGAATAATTCCATTTTTTACGACACACATATAGTTGCATGTTCACTGCAGATAAAAGTTTTAGCAATCCAAACACCCTCCACTGCGTTGTGACCCCATTATGTATTTCAAATCAAGATGAAAAATCATGTAGATCACACACAGTTTATTATCGCCAATCGTGTGAGATGTAGTACAAAAAATCTTGGAGCACCGTCGGTGTATAGTACGCCTATGGCTTACGCGAGAAGGTGCGTTGGCTACAGTCCACAGCCGGCGTGTCAGGCACACTAGCTTGCTCCCGAAATATCATTTCACTGTTCAATCATCACCGGTGAAAGATGGGGACGTGGACCCGCGTCGTGAGGGCAACTTTGGCGGCCCACTCCGGCGAGAGCGCGGCCGTAGCCGCCATGCGCATGCTAATAAGGTGCATGAGTGCGGCCGCAATCTACGACCGGGCGGCCAAGGCAGCCCAAATGGTCGATGTTGCTTCTCAGTTGGCGGCAGCAACATCGGCCTTGGGGATAGCAACTGGTGAGAGCGGCACAGCAGCTATCCGTTCCGCGGCGGCGGCCTAAGCCCTGATGGAGGTCGCCCACGCCCATCTCATGGCGGTAACCGCACAAATCAAATGAAGCTTCCCCGACAACAGTCAGCAACCCACAGCCGAAGAGTTGGCAATCGCCAAGAGCGTTTGAGATGCCATCTGTTCCTCCGCCACATACTTTGCCATACGAAGCCCGTCCAAGCCCAGATCGCGGCCGCCCACGCCTAGCTCGTGGCGGCCTTTTCCAAAGAGATGGAGGACGAGGATGGCGAGATGCTTGCCGAGTATGGTGTGATGGATGCCATGGAGCCCCTTCCCCAGGAGACCATCGGGCGGGAGCTAGACATGGAGGAGGCGGCGGAAATTGACAAGCACAGTCGTAGTAGTACTCTTTGTTTTGTTTAATTAAGAGCACTAGTCTTTAATTTGTTAGAGTAATGTTTAGGTCAGCTAGCTCTGTTTAATTGCTGAACTTGCTCGATTAAGAAGTGTGGGTGTGTTGTAGTCTCCTTTGTGTACCCAAATTATGCAATGACGTGGGTGACCATTGTAACCAGGGAAATTTGAACCAAAAAGTTTGACATTCAAACTCATCACATGCAGGTTAAGATATCTGAATCGTTTGTGATGTTCACATATCGTACACAATTCTGAATAAGGGACCATGTCTGATGACACTTTGTGCGCCAGTTTTTTCACTGAACCGATTCAAAAGTTTCGCTTCCACAGAAATATCTACCTCCCCGCCCCCTCCCCATTACCAAAAGCCACATTTCCCCTGTTTTTGCCTTCCTTTCCAAGTTGAAACCTTCACTCCTTGCTTGCAGCTCTGGCTCCATGTCGGCGACCCTCCTTCACGCTGCTCGGCCTCGTCTATCCAGGCAGGTGATCCACAACCGACCCCCATCCTCCTCCTCCTTCCACATACCACATGCCCCGACCGTCGGTGCGACACCTTCCACCCAAATCACCAACCCCTCCACCAAATAAGTGTTGCCCTAAGCCATGGTGAACGTAGTATAAGCAGGAGCTCAAGGAGCATTTGGGAGCGGAGAAGCAAATCGCGGCCCCACGCGCGGATGAGGTCGCGATGGCTGCCATTTGTGCCGACCCCTAGATCTTGGAGAAGCACCTTGACATTTTCTAGCTACGTCAGTTAAGCATGCTCGATTTACCCGTTGTGTGTGCTGCTCCTGCCTTTTCTTAACAAATTCTTGTGAATTGTGCTATCTAATTTTACCATGCAATCTGTTGCTCTAGTGTATATGTTCTATATGTCGTGTAATGTGGTGCTCACTTATTAACTGTTTGGTTAATTAGTTGTCGCCTTCAGTTCACTGTTTGGTTCAATTCTGCAAATGTGATTTTCAATTCTTTAGGTTGCAATTTTGTATTGTCTTCCATGTGAGAAATAAATCAAATTTATCTTTACAAAATACATGAGAAACAAATACAATTGCTATATTTTCAAGTTGTCAAAGCATGCTTGGTTTGCTTAACTGTCTGATCTTTTAGTATGTTATACATTGTGCAATGTGGTGCTCGGTTAACGTTTGGTTCATTTGTTGTGGTGTCTAGTTAACTGTTTGGTTCAATTCTGCAATGAGATGTTCAATAGTTGTGGGTGCATTCTGTTATTGTATACCATGTGAGTAGTAAATCGAATTTGGCTGTACTAAATACATGAGAAACAAATACAATTGATATATTTCCAATTTGTTAAGCATGCTTGGTTTGCTTAACTATTCGATCTTCTAATAGGAGTATGTTATATTGTGCAATGTGGTGCCCAGTTAACATTTGGTTCATTTGTTGTGGTGTTTAGTTAACTGTTTGGTTCAATTATGCAATGCATTGTTCAATTGTTGTGGCTGCATTCTGTTATTGTATACCATGTGAGAAATAAATTGAACTTGGCTATACTAAATACATGAGAAACAAATACAATTGCTATATTTCCAAGTTGTTAAGCATGCTTGGTTTGGTTAACTGTCTGATCTTCTATTAGGAGTATGTTATATTGTGCAATGTGGTCCCTACAAAACAATACACTTCCGTGATGATACGTGTTTGTCACAGTAGGTCGCGTTTTTTGTCATGCATGTACATCCATAATAAATTTATGACAGAATCAAGATAGTCATACCCGTGCTGTCGTAGAAGTGTTCCATGACATTACCAAAATTATCATCACGGAAGTGTCCACTTCCATGACAATAAATCGCGCGTCACAGAACTGCTTTCGTCAAGGGTGACCGACACGTGGCATCCACCGTAACAGAACGCCGTTAAGCTATCGGGTCGGGTTTTGGATCCGATAACCCGTTAACAGCCCCGACCAATGGGGATTTTCCACATGTAAAATCATCATTGGTTGGAGGAAACACGTGTCGGCTCACCGCTGGGACAGATGTCATCCACTCATTGGAAAGAAGGAGCCTATGGTACGTCGACATGTGGCATGGCCCAACAGAGGCCCATTCCTATGAAAAGGCCGGCCCGTTTGACTTGGTCAAAAGGTGGCGGGCCGGCCCATGGAAAGCGTGTTAACGACATGTTCGCATATAGCCCATTTACAGCCCGCTAACCCAAGGCCCGTTACGCCCTATCCGAATTAGGCCCAGTAGCGTCATCTGGGCCATCCAATATGATTCCAACCCGTTTTCGCTTCTGGCCCATGTATGGCCCATGACGTCTTGCGGCCCATATGAGGCCCTATGTAACTCTTGGCCTATTAACGGCTCGTGGTGAAACTGGCCCGCAATGAACAGTGTATCACTTTACACCCACTAATGGCCCGTGGTGAAACTGGCCCGTAATGAACAGTATATCACTTTATACCCATTAAGGGCCCGTTATTCAGTTGGGACGTTTCCAGCAAATGTTATCTTTCAGCCTTCTCAGAGCCCATTTATTCTTGGGCTCATTTCCAGCATTCTTTTACTTATGGCCCGTTACTGTCATTTTCTGCTTGTGGGCCAAATTCAGCCCGTGGTTACATCGGCCCATTTGTGGTCCGTTCATACGTTTGGCCGTTTTCATAGCGTCATCAAATACGGCCTATTAACGATGGCCCATTATGGTCATACGGCCCGTATATGGCCCATTGATGATACGGCCCATAGAAGGCCCATTGTTTCTACGGCCCGTAGAAGGACCATTGTTTCTACGGCCCGTAGAAGGCCCATCGTTTCTATGGCCCGTAGAAGGCCTACTGTTTCTATGTCCCGTAGAAGGCCCACTGTTTCTATGGCCCGTAGGAGGCCCAGTGTCACTACAGTAAATATTAGCCCATGGTTATTGTGGCCTAGTTTTAAAAAGAACTGCACTGACTACAAGCAAACAAATAAACAAGACAACAAGGAAATAAATAAGCAAGCAACTTATGCTAGGCTATCACGGCTGTTACACATATTACATCCACTGGGCATCAAAGTTCGCCACCAGTGCAAATATAGGGAACAAAGCAGCATATCATATACACTGGTTGTCAAAGTTGGCGACCAGCGCAAATAAACGCCGCAGCAAAACAAATCCAGAATGAAACCACTTCAGAAGATCTCAAGAAACAATATCTTGGGTACCCATAATGCTGGCAAGATGCTTAGCTAGCTTATTAACTTTCTCTTGTTTGGTGCTTAAATCCTCCAGCGCTTGCTATTGCAACAGAAAATATGCATCTGAATTCTGCAAGGACTTCCTCAGTCCTTCAGCTTCCTGTCGCAGCACATCTGATCGATGCCTTTCAACTTGAAGTTGAGACTCAAGAAGATGAACTGATTCAGGCAGCGAGTTCGAAGAGCTTGTGCCAGCAGTAGTGGCTAGTAACTTGAACACTACATCAAGACAGGACTTTTGGGTTCCCTCACTGTTGTCAAGATAGTTTTTATCAGCTTTCTTGGAGACCAACAGGGATGTCTCACTATCTTGAACCTTATCTGCATTACTTCCTTTACCATTGGATAACGCGGTACTGTTCTCCAATATTTCTTCCGCATTCCAAAAGAGAAACAAGCAGACACATCACATGTTTACCATGTTGTATATGAAACTCATTTTGGTAAATGAGTTCAGTAGTAAAGTGGACAGGATAACAGCATGAAACAAACATATATCTATGTGCCATGGTCACTTTATGGTCTATATCATTCTAGTTTTTGTTGCCAAGTCAAGATAGAGACACGGTTCAAATAATATTTGTTCAAGACAAAGCAGAATAGACAAAATATAAGTGTGGGTAACTATAGAGCAATAACAACACTTGTAATGTGCATGACATGAGAACATAACTGTTTATTCAATTGAAACTGAAATCAACATAGAGCAGGTTACAACAGCAAACCAATTAAAGAAACAGGTTTAAAACATACCTATTGCGCAATTGGAGTTTCAATTCCATCCTTCAAATTTGAAAATAGTTGGTATGAGTAAATACAGTAATGCAAGAGCAAAGGAGTATGAACCATAGCTACAGAACCTGACCTGAGAACAAATCTTCTTCTCCTTTAAGCGTTGAGTTGGGATTCGGAGTGGTGGTCCTCGTGCTTTGGGCACTGCAGTTCCCTTACTAACCGCTCGTGTTTGGGTGCTCTGTGGTGGAGACGGTGCTGTGTCAACTGGAACTAGGTTACTATCTGTCGGGGTTGGGGTTAGAAGGGGTGTAGCTGGTTCTCTGTCCAACTGGGTAGGCGTACAATCTGCGAGAGTCTGGGTTATGTGTGGTGGATCTGGTCCTTGGGCAAGTACAACCGTGGTTCTATCTGCATCAACCGGTAGCACTATCTTTTCTGAAGACCGTGTTGTTACTCCCTTAGATACTGCCATCACGCTCTCCAATTCAAATGACTGATAAACAAGAAAAGTAATTGAAAGTATAGACATTGTATGATAGACAGGTGCAATGGATAGTGGGGAATAAAAGAGGGCATGAAATAATTCATATTTATGTTGTCTAACCAAACAGGATAGCATGACACAATTTCACATATATGATGGCTAACTAAACAGGATAGCATGACACAATTTCACATTATGATGGCTAACTAAAAAAGATGGAAATACATAGTTCAAAATATGAGACTATGTAAACAGGATGACATGACATAACTATATAATGTGTTTATTAAATAGGTTGGCATGCCATAATTCACATACATTCATGGATAGAATGCCATAATTCTAAATATGATGACTGTAAACACTAAACAGGATGAGATGATATAACTATATGATGTCTTTATTAAATGGGTTGCCATGCCATAATTCAGATAGATGATGTGTATGCACTATGTAAACATGATGGCATGATATAATTTAAATATATGATTTATATAGTAAGCAAGTAAGCAGATGGCAATCTATATATGATGTAAAAACTAAGCAATGCAAGACAACATGCATGACATGGGTAATATAACCCTGCCAAGTTTGAGCACAGACCTCAGGGGGGAAATAGGACTGGTCATCAGTCTCTGAATCCTCCTCTGAGGAGCTCTCTGTAGCCAGCAAGATGTCTGCTTCAGCAGGTAGCATTGTCTGCTCTAAATACCTTGTTTTCACTCCAGATACTTCCATCACTGCTTCAAATGGTTGATGCACAGGAAGAGTAGTTGAATATACAAACGTTATCGACAAATGGAACACATAATACAAAAAAATGATAGCATGATATAATTCACATACATGATGATTGGCTAAACAGCATGGCATTGCATAATTCACATATATAATGCCTTTGCAACAAGATAGCATTGTATAATTCACATATATAATGTCTTGCAACAAGATGGCAATGCATAATTCACATATATGGTAATTAGACACTGAACAGGTGGCATTCACACAAAGCATGTCTAAACTAATCAAATGGCATAGCAATGCAAGACACCATACGCACGATATGAGCAACATAACCCTGCCAAGTTAGAGCATACACCTCGGGGGGGGGGGGAATAGGACTGGTCATCTATCTCTGAATCCTCCTCTGAGGAGCTATCCGTAACCAGCGAGATATGCGCTTCGTCAGATAGCATAGTCTGCTCAGAAGACCTTGTTTTCACTCCAGAATTTGCCATCACCGTGTCAAATGGCTGATGCGCACGAAGAGCAGTTGAATGTACTAACATTGTTGACGAATGTAATATGTAATGAAAAAAAGGATGGCCTGATATAATTTACATATAAGATGACTGGCTAAGCAGGATGGCATTGCAAAATTCACATATATGATGCCTGGATAAACAAGGTGGCGTTGCATAATTCACATAAACGATGAATAAACTAAACAGTTGGCATTCGCACAAATGATGTCTAAACTAAGCAGATGACATATTTGATGTATAAAGTAAGCAATGCAAGACACCATATGCATGATATAACCAACATCAGCATGCCAAGTTAGAGCGAAGATCTCAGGGGGTAAATAGGAGTTATCTTCTCCTTCTGAATCCCCCTCAGAACATATATCTTCCTCTCGATTACAATCCGATATGCATGGAGGGGGGCTGCCTTTGCGCCTACCATGGAGTGACGTCTGCATGAAATTATATTGCCACGCAAGGTTCGTCTCTTTTGCTCTACATGTTCAGTTCCATTGTTTACAATAACTGTCATGCATAGGAATAAAACATAGTGAGATTATGTAAGGAGTGCATGCAAAAAATCCAGAGTTACGGTAGCAACCTGTGGATAGCCCAAAACCAATAATAGCAGGCAGATAATGGCTTAAGTTAATAAATACAGATAATGGCTTCTTTACTGTTTGTTTCCCACGCAACATGAAACTCATAGTAGACACCGGAGATTAACCAGATAGTAGATAGATACTATTGATAGCGGCCCCGATATGTACCCGACAAGCATTTAAAAACTCAAATTTGACCATTAGTTTGGAGCTGACTCGGAGTCTAATCGGTGAACAGGACAATAAAGTAGCATGTAATATTAAGCAATGCATAACGTAAGCAGACATGAAAGAATGCGACCTCTCTTGTGGACCCGTGTAGTCCTCAAGGTCATCTGCTCGGTTGATGATGGTAATGCAGTTTTCATTGCTGCCAGCGGCGGGGAAGAAGATCTGAGGTGGCGAAAGACAGTTTGGAGGCCGGATCCCTGCTGTGCTGGACCCTTCTATCATTGGAGCAGCTGAGCTGGGGTGGACGACGGCGCAACAGGAGCGGGACAAACCACACAAGGTTTTCTTTGGCAACTATCTGTAAGAGAAGTAATTCTGTAAGGGCTCGTTTGAATTGGAGGATTCCAACAATGCAGGGATAGGAAATAGACAGGAATAGGATAGGAATGCACGTGCAAAACAGAGAATTTAAAAACACAGGATTTCTGCCAATCTGGGTGTTTGATTCACAACAATTGGAAGATCACAGGATGCAAAGAAGCATGGTGAGATTAAGTCAAACCACAAGAAAATGTACGGTTATAATGCTATTATGCTACTATCTCTTAGTCTTGTGCTTCATGAATAGGAATTTGAAAAGGAGGACAAGTGAAAATTAAAATTCCTACGTTTTTTCTTTCAAGGAGACCCTAAAGGAACAAATCCGTGTGCTCAGTGGACAATATATATAACATGTAGAGTAAAAAAGAGATGCAACAAGTGTACAACCTCTTTGGCGAAGCCATGTCGATCTCAGCGTGATTGGGTTGGTCGGTGAGGATGCTCCGGCTGACTTTGCTGTCGGAGGAGGGGAAGAAGATCTTAGGCGTCTGGAGATGGAGCCCGAGGTACTGCTCCGCTGTGATGGAGGGTTTCGTCGTTGGAGCAGCTCCGGTGAGTTGTACGACGCCGAGGCTGAAGCAGGACAAGAGAGACAACGAACAACGTTAACCTGAGTGGAATTCTAATAGCATCTCCACTGACGTAAAATACATAACCACAAAGTGCTAGATGTAAAATACATCAGCCGCTCATCTCTGAACTTAACTGTCGAAACTAAACTTAACTGTTGAAACTGAACTTAACTGTCGAAACTAAACCTAACTGTCGAAACTGAATTTTGCTGTTGAAACTGAACGCACTAGCAAGGTGAGGCTACACATCGGTCGACTGACTTTTTCATCTCTGTTCAGTCGATTTTGCAGCCGTTGGATACGAAATCAAGGGCCTGCGGTTCATCTTCAACCTCCACCCCCTGAGCCGCCAGCCACCACCGGCCAAACAGCAGCCCCCCGCCGCCCACGGCCGGCGGTGCGCCACCCCGCCCGCCCCAAAAACACTCCCCACCGCCGGTCCGCCGCCGCCCCGGCCATCCCTCTAGCCCCCCCCCCCATGCCGAGCTTTTTCTACGACGATCCCCACGCCACCGCCCCGCCAACGCCCCACCACCGCCGGCGACCACCGCCCCCATCCTGGACCCTAAGATAGATAGTGGGGTACCTCTTCGGCGAGCCCCCCTCCCCCTGCGGCTGGCTCTTCCTTCACCCCGGTGAGCCCACCCCTTGGAAATCGACTGACCCAAAAGTCGATTCAGTCGACTGAAGTGTAGCCAAATCGGAGCAGCATCGCAAGCAAGAGCAAGAGCGAGAGTAGCAGCGCGAGCAAGAGCAATAGCAAGAGCAGGCCAGGCAGGGGACCGAGAGCAAGAGCAGAGTAGTAGCGCGAGCGAGAGCTAAAGCAGCAACAGCTCCTACTGATGTGGACATCACCGCCGAGGGAGCGACGCCGTGGAAGAAGTGGTCGGCGATGCCGCCATGGATGGAGCCACGCCGTGTCGGCTCGGGACCGAGTGCCGACAGCACCGTCGAATCAAGAAGAAAATGTGGCGATTAATGTACAACCTCTTTGGTGGCGCCGATTAGGCCGCAGCTTCATCCGAGGAAACGGTGATGATGATGCTCTTCCGGTGGTGCAGGTGAAGACGAGGGGAACGTCAGGGCATCTCCTTGGAGGTGGAGGATGGGGTGGCTGAACCGGCGGGACGATGAGATCGACGACGGATCCTCATCCGGTACGGTGGATGATGGACGTCGAGGTGTTGCTGTGGACGACGTCGTCGGGGAAGAGGCTCCGGCTGGGTGGCGGACGGAGCAGGGTGTGGGGTTTTGTCACGGGTTTTCGCGGCCTCGATGTACGAATGGGTGGGCGGATGGGATGGCAGTGGGGAACCATGGCTTAGAGACGCGCTTGTCCGAAATGTGGGGTAAGTTATGAAAGTACCCCCCACCGATTTGAGGCGGTTCTTTCGGTTCAGGGGTACCACGGGCATTTCGCGTGTCGGGATTTCACAGGAGGTGGGAGTTTTTGCGCGCGTTGTAATTTTGGAATAGCAAGGCGCGGGTTGAGATGGAGGGAGTTGTCGGAGCACAACGAGACAAAGATATATCTTAAATATTTTGGGGTAACAAGGCGCGGGTTGAAATTTCCGGACAAGCCTAACGTGTACTGTACCAAATCAATGCGCACTACAAATGTCATTCAAAACTTTGAATTCATGTTATGTTCAATTAAAATATTTCGCTATTTGTATAATGCATGCAACCTACTACTCAAAGGAACGTTTTAGTGCATTCCAAACGTATATACTACCGCTTCAATATGAACTAAATTTGAATAAGATCTACAGTAATGATTGTTGTGAATTCAAATGCTTTGAATTCGTTTCTCTGTTTTAATAAGATCTACAATCATCATTATTGTCAAGTTAAACCATCGTTTGTGTATTATCTTCACAGCACACCACATGATCAGTATCGAGTTACATATAAACTATGTGTACTATATGAACTCGAACTAGATTTTTTGAATCCACTTTATTTTGATTTCAAATCACATTACATTTCTAGCTCTAGCTAGATCTTCATAATCTAAACCATGTCTCATATGTATAATGTGTTTATCACATTATGTATGGTGCCCCGCCCCCTACGCCTACAAGTATTTAGATGTGAGTTGCAAACACCACACATTACCACAAATTCAAATAAAATGTGAGAATGTTCAATATATAGTATTGTTTAGATTGCTCGATATTTAGTTGTAAGCTGCAAACGCCGCACATTATCACAAATTCAAATAAAATGTGAGATTGTTTGATGTATAGTATGGTTTAGATTGTTCGGCATTTAGCTGTGAGTTGCAAACGCCATGCATTATCACATTATGGTATAACATGTGCACAGCACGTGTATCACCGCTATATTCATGCATGCAATGTTTAAAACACTATGATCTCCTATTCAAATATATGAATCCACTTTCATATCAAATTATGATCTTTGTTAGTCTCTTACACCCACACAATCCTCTAAGCTTTGTAGCTACCACTAACTTTCTCTCGTGCATGCACACGCCCTCCTCGCCCTCCCCTCCCTCGGCATTCTATCCACTGGGCACATTCATTTTTTTCTTAGTTTGCAGTTCCACCCTCAGTTTGTCTAGTAGGCCTCTCCCAACATCTCCGAGAAGCAACTCCATCACCCATCCAGCACTCTACACCTCCCCCTCCCTCTCCCTCCCTCTCTCTCTCCTCCCTCTCTCTATCCCATCATATTTCCCGTCCTTCAGTTATGTATGGATGTCGACCGATCTCCCTCAAGACATAGCTGGGTCTCTCCTTCTCAACACATATACGAGTCATTCTACCTCTATAGTTAGGCCTCTGCCTACCCCTCCCCCACCCCCTCCCCCCACACACACCGATACATCAAGCGCTTTAGTCATGTCTCCCTGCCACACACAAACTTGACATGTGCCCTCTAACGTTCTGGTAGGCCAGTCGCCCTATATCTTTGACTTGCACACACACACACACACACACACACACAATTTTGATGGCTCTCTTCATCAATCTCGCACCCACCCGTACTTGATCCTCTCTTCGACTCTATCGATAGCTATGACCCCTCCATCTCTTCTCGTGGATTGCCCGACCCTCTATGTATGATATGGATAGGCCTCCATTTCACACACATTGCATGCAAAATTTTGTTTGAGATGTCATCGACACATATTCCCACAAATAATTCACGAAATCAACCCCCCACCCCACCCCCATCCCCCACCACAAAACAAAGAACACTCATGAACGCGGTTTGTATCTCTCACACACACCCACGTAGGTGGGGGACGTGCACGAAGAGAAGAGGTGCACGCACGGCGCACGTACTCCCATCTCTTTCCCAACCACACCCGCGTGGTACACGGTGGAGCTCATTTCTGTACGAAAAAGGCAGCCCATGTGGTAATTTGGCACGTGTACTGGTTGTCCACTTGGTGGAGGGAGGATCGTCTACCACGGGTGAACAAACAAATTACGACTTGATGCGTTATGTTAAATTAAAAAAAGAGGCAAACCATGTGGGGCCTACCTTAGATGCAAGGCTCTATACACTGGAGTACTTTTGATGTGTCCCGTCAACTCGCAGAACGAGGAGAAGCTTGCTTAGTATGCCATCTCCCCCGCCCACGGGCGCGGTGGCTCGCAGGATGAGGTGAAGCTTGCTCCTCCCTCGCCCATGCGCGCGGTGGCTTGCAGGACGAGGAGAAAAAATTACTACTCCCTCCATTTACTCCTCGTCCCTACTACCTTGGTTATAGAGATAATATCATATTGTTTGGAATATATATGACCTTTAGTAGATTTCAATATGAACTACTAGTACATACTCCAAACACTGATGTATAGACGTATTTTAGAGTGTACATTCACTCATTTTGCTCCGTATGTAGTAGCACTCTCCCTCGCCCCTCGACCCTCGCCCACGTGGTGGACGTGCAGCAATTCATTTGGTCTCATATAGCCAGAATGATATATACTGCACTACAATTATTGCTCGACTTCCCGAAGAGGCGAAGAGCCAATCGCAAGGTTAATATTTTGGAGATGCCAAGCGCAAGGCTATAGGAGAACGAGTAGTAGGTGCCGCGTCATTTATAAATAATTTTTTCTTCTTCAGTGGAACGTATGCAATATGATAGGTTCATATGGAGAGAAAAGGAAACCGCTGCACTATATACATAGTCAGGACGGGCCAGCCTACACGGTTGCTTCCTGGGGTTGCTTTCTTGACACTCTCTCGCACAAAACGACTGTGGCCACATCTCTAACATCCCGGCGGATCACGTCCGCTCGGGGAAGGGGTGGATGCTTAGTGTAGATGCGGTGGCCGTCGCCGACGGCAAAAACCCACTGTCGGCATGTCCCGATCAGGGGTCCCTGCCGTTCTCTCTCACAAAGCCGGTGAGGTTGCCTTCGTCCCTTGCTCACTGCCGTGACGTGGGAAGTTGCCGCCTCCCGCCGCCCTCCTCAAGGTTGAGCTACGTCCCTCAGGTAAAACTCCCTTTACAGCCGGCTTGCACCACTGCTCGAGCTGCCCACATCACTCCCTGTGGATATTTCTCTACTTCTTTTCCCCGCACATACCTGATACCTCTACTGGCTTCTACGTACTGTATTTTTGATGAGTTTATGTCTCATCAACTAGTCCTAGTAATCTTATTCTAATCACGCTTCTTCAATTTCTTTGCCACAGGGATGCTCATCTCGATTTTGGTGAAACTGCACAAAATGATCCGATGGTCAAAAGGTTGCAAACTTCATTTATTAGGAAGCTCGAATGTTGCCAGCAAATTGAAGCCTGGTCAGGGTTCATGGTTCAAGGGCTAGGGACTGCATGGATCGTTTTTTTCTTTAGCTACCTCTGTTCCAAAATAAGTGTCAACTTTAGTAGTAGTACAACTTTGTACTAAAGTTTTCACAAAGTTGAGACACTTATTTTGGAACGGAGGGAGTACATATTTGCTATGATCTGTCAATCATTGAGATGCAATAGCATGCATGTTAGCCTCCTTTGTATTTGATGAAATGTTGCAACGGGCAACCTTGGACGCAAGATACATGTAACAGGAGCTGGAAGCTTCATAGCATTGTACAAATTTATCTCGCTGATAAATTACAGTACGTACTAGTACTATACTAGTACTTCCTCCATTCCGAAATATAAGTCTTTGTAGAGATTTCACCATTAACCACATGCGGATGTATATAGATGCATTTTAAGTGTAGATTCATTCATTTTGTTCTGTATGTAGTTCACCTAGTGGAATCTCTACAAAGACTTAGCTACTAGTAATAGCTAGCCCCCACTACTAGGAATTCTCTATCCTCTCCTTGAGCCACATCATCAAAATTGACGTAGTCGTTAGATGAAGTAAATCAGTCATAATAGTCGTCTGATCTAGACGTTGAGAGGCTCCACACGAAGCCACATGCAAGCATGCAGAAATACCGTGGCACATGCATGTGAGTGGGTTTTAAATCACATCAACATGTTTGCATGCAAGCATGCACCGGTAGCATGCATGTAAGTGAGCTTTTAAGTCCCATTAACATGTCAAAAAGAAAAATATAATCCCATTATGCAGTAGGAGTTGGCTGATCTTTTTTCGTTACGTGGGATGATCTAAATGATGATGGGAGTTTATTTAGTTTGGCTACCACATTTGTCATGCGGTTATAGATTTTTTTAGTTCTATGAAATCGATAATTTTGCGCAGAGAGATATACCGTTGTTCCGCGGCAACGAGCGGGGACTTATCTAGTAATATTTAGGAATGGAGGGAGTACTATGTAAAGAGTTAGGTGTCGCACGGTGATAGTGTGAGGTGGGCCATGTAATCACTGAGCCTGCATGTTTTCACTGCTCTTGCACTCCTCCGCTGTAAGAATGGAGAAAATTGTAATCTACTACCTCCTTTTGCCGAAAGCGTGGGACATCCAGCAGTCCTACCACCTCAGTAATAAAGACCAATGAGCCGTAAAATCACATAGACCCAGCAGTAAGTTGGACGGACGAAGCAACCATCACTCTTGCGCCAGTGAGAGGTTACGTCCGCTCTGCCCAGGCATGAATGCGGCACCGATTCTTTGGAGCGGCGCTGACCGTTTCGGGCGGGAAGCGCGCGCGGGCGGTGGAGGGGCTTTGGGTGGGCCAGGCTGGTCAGGAGCGGGCGTGGAAGCTGTCCGCATGTCCCTACCGGACACGCCCGGAAACGAGAGGATGCACCGACTCTCGCGGCTGAAATCGTACACTACACAACATATCTCTGTAGGAGTAGGTCGATCCGTCGCACTCTCTAACACACACATGCTGTTAAACACGCACACGCACGCACCTTGGTCCCATTGCACCTTCTAACGTGACTTATTACACCTAGACGGAGGGAGTAGTAAGTATACGAGATACGGTGGCACACTGACTTAAGTCGAATACAAGTGCCCAAAATTTGTGTGCATGTTATAATAAGGATTCACTTAAAATAGTACGTGAGCGAACAGATGGATCAATTGGACAGTGTTCCCGAGCAGTAGCGAGATGCGTGAGGTAGTAAGATACACCGCTGACGCTTTTAATTTTTCTTATTAATTAGTTCGTTTCACCCTCTTACTGGTGGGACCCAACGTACTACGTGGAGAGAGGTAAGGTGACTAAGGCTGCATTATTTCTGCACCACTGTGGATAGTCTTACCACCAAAGCCACATGACACGATTATGATTGAAATCCTAATGACTCCCACACACACAAAAAAAACACGGCATGCCTGTCACACGAATGCAGGAATGTATGAAAGGTTATTTTCCTCTCGTTGAACATAACGGGAGGGTTGTGTAGCTGGTTAGCCTGTTCGCTCATCAAACTTGAGGTCTCGGGTTCGATAACTACACTTGAGCATAATTTTTGCTAGGAGGATTCTTTGACTGGTCAAAATGTTTTCTAGGGTTTGCACGCTTCACACTCTCTCTCGAGTATATATATACACGCTGGAGCCTCAGCGCTTGTAGTTGCTCTCTTCACACTCTCTCGCCCTCTCCCACTGGAGCCTCAGCGCTTGTAGTTGCTCTCTTCACACTCTCTCGCCCTCTCTAGATCTAAACAAGACTTCGTTGGTCTCTCTCTCCCCTCATTGCTGCTCAAAGAGCCGGCAGGATCCGTCCGCCGGGAAGGGAAGGAGGCTTAATGCTGTCGCTATCGGCGAGGGAGGGAATCCACTACCGGCGCTGCTGTTCACTTTCCACCAAGCGGCGGCGCGGGAGGGCCTTCGACCCCTTCTTCTTCGCCGCCGTCCCGTCGCCCACCGAACCACGCCCCAAGAACTTTAAGGTATATTTTACTTACTCCACGTGCATTGCTCTAGCTGCATGTATACCATGAATCTAGGACGTGGTTCAAAGAGGAAAGGAGTGGGAGAAAGTAGTGGGAAAAGTTGTATATAGCATGAATCTAGGACGTGGTTCAAAGAGGAAATGAAGGGGGAAAGTTGTGTAGCATAAATCTAGGATGTGGTTCAAAGAGGAAAGGAATGGGGGAAAGTAGTGGGGAAAGTTGTATCGCATAAATCTAGGACGTGGTTCAAAGAGGAAAGGAAGGGGCGAAAGTACTAGTTCAAAAAGGAAAGGAAGGGACAAGGATGTAGAGTTTGAGCAGGACTAGATTTGCTGCGCTCACATAGGGAAAGGTGTCTAAAGATAACAAAACTGGGACCAACACAAATATGCTCCTTCGTTGTTTGTTCTTTGTTGCAACAGACTGTGCATGACCACAGTACATCGGTAGATGCACATGGTGCGGGTGCGTCCACTGTCCCGTGCAACTCATTAGCTGTTGTTAATCTATGGCCCTGTTTGGTTAAAAACTCCCTAGTCCCTACCTGCTTGGTTCCAGGGACTAAACATGGACTAGAGGTTATTAAATGACATGATAAAAGACCATGTTACCCCTAGTAATGAACTAATAGAAACAAGGTGCGATGCGTGGCAGGGGCAACTGTTGGAAAAAGTCCCAAAAAGACTCCCTCGGGGTCTTCTTTCTTTAGTCCCAAATGCCCACTTTTAGTCCCGAAAAGTCCCTCCTGTTTGGTTTAGATGTGACTGAGACGGAGTTTTTTAGTCCCTACGCCAAAATGTCCCTGTAAAGAAACACCCTCTAATAATGCCGCTGGAAAATTGATGCAATGCCACAGTTAAAAAGCAAATTACATGTTTAATGAATTTTATTGTTAATATAATCTCTATGTTAATATTAATCAATGCCACCGTTTGAGAAATGCTACTGTCTTGCTTTCTTTTCCATTTAGATAAGGTAGATGCTTCTTTTTGTTGGCTTCTGTGTCATCCACCATTATTGACCACTAATTGTTTCCTTTGCACCTCTGTGTAAATAGGGTTATCTACTTCACCACGTTGCCATTGTGACCTTTTGTTGCACTGCACAAAACACTTTTGTTTTAAGAGTGTTTTGTGCAGTTCAACCAAAATGTCACACCGACAACGTTGCTTGATTGCTTTATCTTAGTGGAACTGCACAAGAGGAGATCTTACTTCCTATCCATTAAGGAGAATTTGGTTCAGATCTTCTTCTTGTGAGTTGTTTGAATTCCGCATCATGAGAGGTCAGTACTAGCTTTCTTTCACATGATTCTGCAGTGTGCTTTCATATGTTGTGCTACTTGTATGATAATGTTGCTTGATTTTAGTGAACTGCACAAATGGAGACAAGACTTCCAATCTGTATGTGCACCGTAATATCCCATTGAGGTAAGATAAGGATATTTCACAACTGCTGGCCTGTATTTTGCCACTTTCATCAGAAAATTAAGTTTAGTACTATACTTGTGCTCCCTAATTGACATGCCAAATCTTACATTGAAGGCGAAGCTTGTCTGTTATTGAACCAAGTGATGAAGGGGAAGAACAAGCGGGAGAAAAACAAAAATCAACTCCTGGTGTTGTAATGAAGCACTGGAACTGTGATGACACAAGTAATGATATAGTTTTGCATCTTAATTTATTGCTATGGCTGGAACGAGCAATTGTTTTGCCACTGATTTGATGCCATATGTAATTATCTCTACTTGTGCAAACAGGGATCTTCTTTGAAGATACCATATATTTTAGTGGGACTGCACAAGAAGATGTTGGAAACATTAAACTAATCGAGGAGTATATAGTAAGCATGGCCACCCCTGTAGATAGCAACAGATGGTTCCCGAGAAGTGTTTCATCTGTATGCTCTACACAATCAGCCTCCTGACAAATGTTGGTACCCACCCACTGATTTCATCCATATGATTGAGCTTTGTCATCTCTATTGGTGTTGTGCTACTGTTTAGATACTGTCATGAAAAAGTGGTATTGTCCTTGAGAAGTGCTTTATCTGTGTTGTTTTAAATATTTCCTTTCCTTTTTTCGAGCAAACAGGGATCATCTTCCTCTGAAGAAGAATATGAAGTATGTGAAGTGACTAGTTCCGATTATGCCAGGATGAAGAAGCCCTATCTATCTTCTCATCAGAAGGAGCAGTTGAAGGATGGTTACATTACTCCCCACAAGACCAAACTAACTTCAGCTCAGAAGGACTAACAAATCTCCATTTTTGCTGTGATGCGCGAGTACAATGTTGTTCTAGGATTCTTTCTGGTGAGTTCCATTTTTCTAGAAGTGTGCTCTACATGGACCATGTATGTGCCTGTTGAAACTGTCAACTCATAGTACAGTTTGCTTTATACTAATCACTTTTTTGTATTTGTGCAAACAGGGTTGCTCAGCTTGATTTCAACGGGAACTGCACAAAATGTTCATGAATACATCGAATCATTCATTTCCACCACAAGAAAGGAGGTGCCCATAAGTTCAAGGTGTTGCAACATATAAGGGCGAAATCATACAAGCTACGCGCGAATTTGGTTGATTTTGGTGGAACTGCACAAAAAGAACAGCTGGTTTATTTAGCACGAGGTGACATGTCAATGTACGAACTGATGGCAAACCCTGCCCATTCCACAATCATAGGCATTTGATATTTTGGAATGGGACAACCTTGTCAAATTTTGCTCATTAATTTTAGCAAGATATGCGTTTGATATTTTCGAATGGGACGCTCTTTACTGTCAGCAGCGGCGATCAATTCTTTTCTTTATTCTTTAGTTGTGAAGTAAATATTGCCTCTGACATATGAGTCGCTGAGATGCATAATCATCGATTGTTTTGAATGTTCTCTATGAATTGCCAGGCCTGTGTGTTTGATTGCAATGTATAGAAACGCTAAAAAGCTGCTCAAACTCTTTGTACTCCTTCTGTTCCTTTTTACTTCGCACATTGTGAAAGTGCATACTTTTTTGTATAAGATTGGTCAAAGTAGAGATACTTTGACTGCAAACAAAACTTGTATGCAGACTAGAAAGGACCGGAGGGAGTACATGTGAAACTGCTGCAAACGTGGTGATCACCCTGGGAATAATGCTAGTACGTATTGTTTTGCATGTTCATCCAATGCCAGTGATATAGGAATTCGAACTAATCGAAATAAATTCATTCATACACGGTCGGATTTCATATAAACATGTCGGATTTCATTACATTTCATACATTCTTCAACTAAAAAGGGGTGTTTGTGGCCGCATGCATCTCCCAGATGCAGAGGCCGGGGGTCATCCTCCTTCTCGAAAAAAACTAAAAAGGGGTGCACTGGAGGTATAATTAATTAACCAAAGCTACCCACCTGTGTCCCGCTGAGCCGAACAGAAACTTCAGTGACTTAACTGCAGGTGCAGTTGCGTAACTGACATGTGGCCTGTTGGGCCCACATGTCAGTCAGCCAACTGCACCAGCAGTTAAGTAGAAGCAGCATTCTTCTCCAGCGCAGCTCTCCGACTCCATGTCGCCGCCAAGAAGCTAACCGGCCGTCAATGGTCAACCCGCCTAGCTTGGCTTCATCCGGAGGGTAGCAGCGGTGGCCTTACTTGGACCCGAGCGGCGGCGACCTACCGTGTTCTACTCTTCCTCGTTTTCTGTGTGGCGCGGCCTCGTTGGCAGCGGGGCGGGGCCTAGGCGGAGTCGGTGATGCCTCTGTCTCATTGCTAGTGGGCGGCGCCTCAGCGGAGCGGTGGAAATCCTCCCCCACGTTGCCGGCACGGTGGGGCCTCGGCTGAGCCGGCATTGTCCTCTGCCTCGTTGTTGGCGGGGCGGGGCCTCGGCGGAGCCGGCGGTGTCCTCTGCCTCGTTGTTGGTGCCATGGGGCCTCGGCGGAGCCGGCGGTGTCCTCCGCCTCGTTGTTGGCGCCGCAGGGCGTCGGCGGAGCAGGGCGTCGTCGACGCCAGCCGAGCGGGGACTTGTCGGAGCCGGCATTGTCCTCAGCCTCATCCTCGGTCTCGCCAAACAGCGCCTCGCCCGCTTCATCGCCCTCTTTGCTAGCCTCTTTGTAGGCGGCTGCAGCCTCCGCCACCAGCATGCGGTACCGCCAGCGCTCGAGGCGGCCCTTGCGGGCGGAGCAGTACGAGTCGAGCAGCGCCTCCTGCTCCGCCCGCTTCGCGGTGATCTGCTCCTCCGCCTGCAGGTACTCCTGGAGGAGATGGTGGTTGTAGGCGGCGTCGGCCTGCGCCTCCTGGAACTGCTCCTCATGCATCTGCCTCACCCTGTCCATATATTGGGCATGGGCCTCGCCGATGGTCATGGTGCAATGCATCGGCGAGGATGGCGCGGAGGAGGGGGTTGGCGCCGGATCGTCGACTACCATGTTCTCCATTGGGACGTCGTCGTCCTCCGGCTGCCTGCCGGCCAGCCGGTCGGCAGCAATGGCTGCTATCTCCTTGTGGTCCATCGTCCGCCCGTCCCGAAGAGCGCTGGAGCGCGAGGAAGCCATGGTGAGCAATAGTGGTGTGGACAGGAGAAAGGGAACGGATGCGGATGACTGCGGCTATGGCCGGCGCAGCAGTTTATATAGCAATGGTGGGCGGGAGGAGGGACGGACGTGTGGTACCGGAGTAGCCGCCTCGGTAACCGCATATCATTAATGTGTGCGGCAGATGGATGGACGGACGGATGACACTTGTGTCGTTTGAAGGCGGAGCAATCGCCTGCACTGGGAAGCGGGGCGGCCGGCGCTGACTGTTTCGGGCGGAAAGCGCTCGCGGGCGAGGAGATCACTTTACTTGGATAAGATGACAATGGGGACCCACCAGGTCCATAGCCTCACATACGGAAGTGCCTCCTTATTTTATATATATATATATAACTATAATTTATTTTGCTTCCTCCTGGTTTCCTGACATCACGGTCCCACACCATTGTCAACCTATGTACTCCCTCCTTTCCGGTTTATAGGGCTTATCTCAAAAATTTTGTTTTTCCATTTTATGAGGCTCAATTTGGTTGTTTTCCATCACATGTTCAGATTCCAAGGTGCATTAAATCATTGCATGCAAGTGTTAAGAGAAAATTGACCAATGCATGTACTTTATGCATGCATTGCAATTAATGCATTGATAAACATGATTTTTTTTAGGATAACAAGAGCATTAATTAGGTGCTTTTGCAAAACTTGAAAAAGTATTCCACCACTCGCCATCTACCTTGATTGGTGAGATTTTTGAATTGAGCATTATAAACCGGAAAGGAGGGAGTAGTCAATAAACGAGAGAATTGCACAAGAAGCGGCCGACAGCTGGGACCAAGCAGCTCAAGCAGTATTTGTGTTTTTGAGGTGTGAGCACTGCAGAGTTTTTCGATGTTTACCCCAGATATTAATTTTTCTCCTCTGAACAACAACGAAAACATCACTGCAGGTATTAACTGGGCGGGTTGTGGCCCGTCTAGCCCAGGCCAGATATCCAGCCCAGATATTAATTTTTTTCCAAGCTGAAAATGGCTAGCCCAGCTATACTTTTTTTAGGAATACCCAGGCAAGGTCAAGTTGTTATTCTCTGCCCCGCTGGGCTGCAAATCTTTCCTAGGAGGGATACATTAGGCTTAACAAGAAAATGGGCTTTAATAAATAATAAATGGGATGTAATTATAAAAACTGGGTAGTAACTATAAAAAAATGCACAAAACAGTGATTACTTTATAAAATATTATTTTTGGAATATTGAAAATTTTAATTTCATTAATTGTTGCGAGCGGAATGTTTCGTTGGAATTTTATGCAATATAAATTTATATTGAAATTGTATTTAATCTGACTAGAAATTTCGGGATAAAAATATTCGGATCCCATCAAAATGTGGGAAATTTTATTGAATTATGTTTTGAACGGTTGGTTGAAATGGGTTGTACTTTTAACAAACTGTAAATGGGCTGTAGTAAATTCCATTAGAATTCATAAATGGGCTACACATTCTTACAAATCTCAAATGGGCTATAAGTTCTCTGCCACACACTTCTGGCCTTACTAAGTTGATGCGTCCCCTAAAAAACAGAGTTGACGGGTATGCAAGGCTTTGTCAACTTATAGTCAACACAGGGTTCTAGCAGCAGTGGCCGTTGGATGTCCATTCAACGGATGCTGTGCTTCTTCTTCAATCTCGGATATTCTAGCTTCACCCGCCCAAAAAATGATTCATCCCCCTAACATCTGGGGCGCACGGTTTCAGAAGTTGACCTGTGGGCCTACTAAGTTGACGTACCAAGGGCTTTGTCAACTTAGTCAATATAAACGATTCTAGCTGCAGTGACCGTACGATGTCCATCCAACGGCCGTCATGCTTCTTCAACCTCTGGTCTTCTTGCTCCAGCCGCCCAAAGCAGCGTCGGTCGTGCCGCCTGCTCCTGCCTCCCGTGGCCGGCTTTGCTGCCGCGGAGGCCTCACCGCCCCTACTACTCCCACCGCTGGCCAGGCCATCCCTCCACTCACCCACACCCCCTGTTATTCTGTGGCGACGGCAGCGCAGCCGAACCAGTGAACCCTCGTATCCTCTCTGCGTGTGCATCCACTGCCGTGTCTTCCCGGGCTCCGCGTCGTCCCCTTCCTAGGCCTCGCCGTCGTCCACCGCCGTGGTGCTCTCGGCGCGGCGTGGTCAACGTGGTCAAGGAGCGACTTCCATCGGACGAGGACTGTACGTGGAGAGGCTGACAGCTAGGTCCATGGCAGCCGCAAGGAAGTGCCTCCTTATTACACACAAAATAATTATTCCTCCACCTGACAGCGGGGACCCACCGGACGGGCCACCGTATTTCGCGAAAAAATGATTCGCCCCCTGACTGCTGGGACCCACAAGCTACATCTTTGCACGCAAGGAAGTGCGTCCGAAAAAAAATTGATTCGCCCCCTAACTGCTGGGACCCACCAGCTGCATCTTCACACGCAAGGAAGTGCGTCCGAAAAAAAACGATTCTCCCCCCGACTGCTGGGACCCACCAGCTACACCTTCTCACGCAAGGAAGTGCGTCCGGGCAAAAAAAACGATTCGCCCCCCTGACTGCTGGGACCCAGCAGCTACACCTTCGCATGCAAGGAAGTGCGTCCGGGCAAAAAAATAACTATTCGCCCCCCCCCCCCTGACTGCTGGGACCCAGCAGCTACACCTTCGCACGCAAGGAAGTGCGTCTGGGCAAAAAAACGATTCGCCCCCTGACTGCTGGGACCCACCAGCTACATGTTCGCAGACAAGGAAGTGCCTGACAATCGGGACCCACCTGGTCGAAGCGTATGTAGCGTTGTCATCCTGGTCACGTACGTGTACGTACATACTGGTCGATGTAGAGGCGCGCACGTGTCGTAGTAGAGGCGCGCACGTGTCGTAGTAGAGGCGTGCACGTAGCATGTACACGACTTTGAGGTGTCGTCTCGGAGGGTCTCTCCTGATCAACAAGTGGTGTGAGGGGCGATGAAGACATTGCCTGAAGGTGATACTTCGGTAGCCTAGGATCCGGGGGCCAACAATAAAGGCCCCGGACTGTCCGGTTTACAGTCGGAGACAACTCTGGGGACAGATAAACGGATCCCTTCAAAGGGAGGCCGTACTCATACAGCAGCTTTCGGAGGCCCAGAAGCACCGGATATATTGACGACCATGATGTGACAGGCGTCTGTCTCAGGGGAATATCGTACCTTGATGGGTACGGTGGTTGAAAAGGTTCTGTCCGCGAAAAGCGGATTGAATGAAGCCCGCGCGAGCCTGTTAAGAGGCTTCGAGGTTTGTACTGGAAAGTCTTTGAGTGTGTTTTATTCACGAACTGCACTTGTGTATAGGTGGTAGCCCCTGAGACTCTAATTGGCCTCCCAAGGGGGGCGGTCAGAGGATCAAAAAGATATGCCCAAGAAATAATCTGATGAATTGGAACACAGGCTGTTACCCCCCTGGCGACTGCCCACACTACGGAGATTGCAGAGCTGCAGCGGAAGCTTGATGTAGCGGTTGATGACATTACGCTTATCAACAGGCGGCTTGACGAGGTGCAAGGTATGTCTCGGGGGTGGTCATTACATGCACGTGCCTGTATTTGATCATGGCTGTCGTGGGGAAGGAACACCTATGGGGCAGGGGCCCCTTCTCGGTCCGGCAAGGGAGCGGAGGGCGCACGCAGAGCAGATCGAGGCGAGAGCACGCGAGGGATTTTACCCAGCTTCGGAGCTCTCCGGAGAGATAAAACTCCTACTGCTGCTTTGTGTTTCTATTCTGTTCTTGCTCAAGAGCGTAGGTTGTTGTAGTTTCGAATGAGTCGAACCGAACCAACCCCCTCTACGTGCGCATGGGCCTCCCTTTTATAGTCTAAAGGGGTCACCGACAGGTGGCAGCGTAGAGAGAGGGGTAAAAAAGTAAAAACGCGGGTTGGTACAACCGCTACCAACAGTGCCCCCTACCTAACTCTGACGGCAGGGGACAAGGGCATTTAATGCCCGTCCGGTCGCCCAAACAGTGCAAGGAAGCGACCGTTAGGAGCGCCACCGCCTGCCACGATGGCCTTCTCGTCATCTCCTCTTGCCACCTCACATCGCTTGGCTGCACAGCGCCTCGCCACGTGCTCCTGGGATGGTCCTGGGGTGACACGTCGTTGGATGCGCTGGAGCGCGGGTGCAGAGTGGCAGCCTTGCCGCGGCAAGCGTCTTGGCGCGGCCGTTGTCATGTCGCACCCGCAAGCTTGCCGCTCGCCGGGCCTTGCCGGGACGCGCGGGGCGTCGCGGCAAGTTTCTTGAAATGCCTTGGTTGGCCTTCCCGACAAGCTCCTCTTGCCGGGGTCTTGTCCTTCCCGGCAAGCTCCTCTTGCCGGGGCCTTGTCTTCTCAGTTAACACTTTGTTCTTGAATGGCAGCAAATAGGAATAACGAAGGATCTTGGCGGACGCCCGGCAAGCCTTGCCGCGGGACGCTGCGACTGCCCGTGCCCAAATTCGGGGTACTAAGGTACCCCTACTTTAGTACACCGACAGGAGCCCTCGGGCCTGGGCCATACACGGTGCCGAGCGCTGTTGGGCCAGGCCCAAAACAGGGCACGGGCACACGCGGCCTGGGTCCTCACAAAATCTGACTCCGCAACCGCCGCGCCCTCCCGTAACGGCACGCGTCAATCGCGGCATCGTGGGAGAGATCGTGGGCAATACTTAAATCCAGGAAATGCATAACGTTCGCCTCGGTTCTGCATCCCCGCCACGCGGCTCCCATGCGCTTGGGGTCGCGGACGGTGGAAGTGGGAAACTGGGCCGTTGCGAGCAGAGGCAGCGGGTCGGCCCCGACTCCCTGTTCTTCTCGTGCCCTGATTCGCTGAGCGGGGCGGCCGAGCCCCCTCCTCGCTCCTTTAAGAAGAGCGGGAGGGGAGCGCAGAAGTCCGCACTCTCTCATCTTCTCCTTTCTTCAGCTTCTGCTCCCCTTTCTCTCATCCGCCATGGAGGAAGGGAACCCTGGCCCTTCATCGGTGGCGGCGAGGGTCGCCGCCAGACAGCGCATCCCTCCCTGTCCCGCGCCCGTGGTGGCAGAGCCAGCCATAAGGGGAAGAGGGAGGGGGCGAGGTCGTGGACGAGGTCGAGGACGAGGTCGAGGCGCTCGGGGAAGAGGCGGACGGGGCGGCGCGCCAGCTCCGCCTCCGCCGGCGGTTCCTCTCCCCACGGCGGTCCATACAGGGGACGACCCTTGCGAGTTCTTCGTCAGGCTGCGCCAGGCGCCTCGTCATCGCCTCCGGCTTCCAGCTCCGTTTGGGAGCGCGATGAAGTTGGACCCGCCCGAGACACTGAGACTGCACATGAGGGGCTATGGGATCAGCGGCACGCGAGTCCGCGTTGTATTCCCAGCCCCTAATGTGATGTATCTTGATCGTGGGTGGAAGACGTTCGCCCGTATCCATAGCCTGATGGCGGGGTTTACCCTCCATTTTAAGTTAATGGAGAGCGATCTCCTCTCTGTCAAAGTCTTCGGGGACTCCGGCACTCGGGCGAAGTGCTGCGTGGACAGCTCCTCCGATAGCGAAGGCTCCTCCTCGTGCGACACTGACGAGGAGGAGAGCGACAGCGATGATGAGGGTAGCGGGCGGATTGAACTCCCCGGGGTCGTCTCCTTGGGCGGCTGGCGTAGGGAGGCTGCAGAAGGGGAAGAGGGCTGGCGACAAGGCCGTCAAGTCGGAGTACGAGGGCGTAGTGCCCTCGACAGCGTGCTGACGTCCTGCCGCCCCGTCTTCGAGCCCCGCTTCCGGCGCCGCCATCATCGTCCAGCCTTCGGACGGCCCCCGGGATGTTCTCTTGGTGTCTTCTGGCACCTGTAGCTCGCCTAGGCGCCCCTTTTGCCCTTTTCGCCTCCTTGACCTACCTCCTGAAGAGAGGGACATGAAAGGGATTACGGGCATCTTATCTTTTTAATTTGTAAGCCTCCGGGCCTTAGCCGCATCTAAAACTTGTAATCCTCTTTTTCATGTTTTTCATCCTTTATGGACTGTACCTGAGTGGGATGTTTTTTAATGAAAAGGAGATACTCGTTATGTTATATCCTTTACTCAATTCCATCCCTTGTATGTTTTTACCCTACGCGTTTAGGGAACTTGCCGGCGCAAGCACGCTTGCCGCGAGCGCTGAGTGCGGAACATCAGCAGCCTGCCGGCAGTGTTGCTTCCGGCAAGAAACCTTGTCGGGGCTAGTTGCAGCACACTTTCATTGTTGAGCGGACTCGAAACAAATTAAGGGCGCAACTTAGCCACGAGTCGATTCCTCCGCGCACAGGTTTTCCATACAAGGCACGGTCGTTCAAGGAATATAACATAAAAAATTTAAAACTGACTGTGCTCAAACTTTGGCAACTTAGCTTTTCTGTCGTCTATGTCCCGGCAAGGCTGTATTTTTTGAACGACGCCAGGTCCACACCTGTTCCGGCAACCGCGCCTTATGGGTAAAACTTGCGAAGATGCTCTATGTTCCAGGAATTGCTCACCGGAAAGCCGTCTTCGGTCTCAAGGCGGACAGCACCGGGCCTTGTGACTCGTTTCACCCGATAAGGGCCTTCCCACTTCGGCGTCAACTTGTTGGAATTCTTGGCGGATTGAACGCGCCGAAGAACAAGGTCGCCTTCCTCGAAGCTTCTGGCATTAACTTTGCGGCTATGGTAGCGGCGCAAAGCTTGCTGGTAGCGAGCAGCTCGTACAGCAGCCTGAAGACGATCTTCCTCGAGGAGCAGCGCGTCATCTTGCCGCAGCTGCTCTTGCTCAAGCTCATCATAAGAGAGCACTCGAGGTGATCCGTATACGAGTTCCGTGGGGAGAACTGCTTCTGCTCCATAGACTAGAGCAAAAGGTGTCTGGCCGGTGGCTCGATTTGGCGTCGTCCTGATCGACCAAAGAACCACCGGTAGCTCCTCGATCCAATTTCTTCCGCACTTGCGCAGCCTGTCAAAAGTTCTGGTCTTGAGCCCGCGCAGCACTTCAGCGTTTGCTCTCTGCGCTTGACCGTTGCTTCTCGGGTGAGCAACAGAAGCGAAGCAGATCTTGGTGCCAAGATCTTGGACGTACTGCATGAAGGTGCGGCTCGTGAATTGTGTGTCGTTGTCGGTGATGATCCTGTTAGGGACTCCGAAACGACAAACAATTGACCTGAAGAACTTGACTGCTGACTTTGCTGTCACCTTCCTCACTACTTCCACTTCAAGCCACTTTGTGAACTTGTCGATCGCAACGTACAAGTAGTCAAAGCCCCCGACAACTCGGGGAAAGGGGCCGAGGATGTCGAGCCCCCAGACCGAAAATGGCCAGGATAAAGGGATTGTTTGGAGAGCTTGAGCTAGTTGATGAATCTGTTTGGAGTGGAACTGGCACGCTTCACACTTGGTTACTTGTGCAGTTGCATCCTGGAGGGCTGTTGGCCAGAAGAAACCTTGCCGGAAGGCTTTGCCGGCAAGTGCTCTTGCGCCAATGTGGTGACCACATATGCCTCCATGTATCTCCGCCAACAGCTCCTGTCCATCTTCCCGGGAAATGCACTTCAATTTCACTCCGTTGAATCTTTTCTGTACAGTATGTCATCGACAAATTGGTACATACTTGATTGCCGGGCTACTCTCTCCGCTTCTTCTTGCTCTTTGGGAAGTTCTCCTGTCTGAAGGAAATGGACGATCTACTGTGGCCATGCCGGAGCTTGTGGCTCAACGACAAGGACTAAAGGCGCAAATGCTGCTGCGGGAATATCCGCTTCTACGGCAAGAATCTGGGATCCTGCCGGAGCGTGATGCTCCCCGGCAAGCGTGTCGGGACATAGCTTGTCGGGAGCGTCTGCTTCAACGAAACAAACCCTAGGGCCTGTCGGAGCAGACTGCTCCTCAGCACTCTTTGTGTTGATCCTGGGGACCTTCTTGACGGTGGCTTCGGGGAGCTCTGCCGGGAAGTAGTCACCAGTACCCAACTTCCTCTTCTTGCTCTGTCCGGTTGATGGTGTTACAGATGGTTGAGTTAGCTTGAGCACAAAAATTCCTGGTTCCACAGGTAACTTGAGTGCGGCGCACTTTGACATGCCGTCGGCAATGTCGTTCTGAGCTCTCGGAACATGTTCCATCTGCAGGCCGTCAAAATGTTCTTCCAACTTCCTCACTTCATCAATGTATGTTTCCATCAACGGACCCTGATAATCTTTGTTAACTTGGCTGACGACAAGCTGTGAGTCACCCCTGAAAATAAGCTTCTTGATCCCAAGTTCTGCCGCGATCCTGAGTCCAGCAAGCAAGCCTTCATACTCTGCAGTATTGTTTGTTGCTTGCTCCTTGGGAAAGTGCATTTGGATCACGTACTTGAGGTGCTCTCCAGTGGGTGCGACAAGTAGCACACCCGCACCGGCGCCTTGCAGCGAGAAGGCACCATCAAAGTACATGATCCATTCCTTGTTTGCTTCCTTGACGGGGATGCTCCTCTCCGGAGTTTCTTCATCAGGTGTTGGCATCCATTCAGCTATGAATTCTGCCAATGCTCGACTCTGAATAGTTGAAGTACTCTCAAACTTGAGGCCAAAGCTTGACAATTCCAGTGCCCACTCGACAATCCTGCTTGTTGCTTCTAGATTCTGCAATATCCTCTTCAACGGAAAGCGAGTGACAACTGTGATCTCATGTGCTTGAAAGTAATGGCGCAGCTTCCTCGAGGCCATGAGAAGGCCGAAAAGCAACTTTTGCACACCAGAGTACCTTGATCTAGCCCCCTGCAGAAGGGAACTGACAAAGTAAACTGGGCGCTGCACCATCTTCTTCTGTTTCTCTTCTTGTGGCTGCGCAGATCCATCCTTGCCGGAGCCAGAACTTGTCGGGGAAGCCCCCTGCTTGTCGCTGGACTCGCTTGCCGCGGTCGCTGGCCCATCATCCGCCTCCCTCTCTGCTACTAACGCAACACTAACCACTTGATTGGTTGCCGCCAGATATAGCAGCAACTTCTCTTGTGGCTTAGGTGCGACAAGTGTTGGAGTGGAGGATAGGTATCTCTTCAGGTCCTGCAGCGCGGCCTCCGCTTCCGGAGTCCATTTCATTGGACCTGCCTTTTTCAAAATTTTGAAAAATGGCAGGGCGCGTTCAGCAGACTTGGAAATGAACCTACTGAGAGCAGCAACACAGCCGGCAAGTCTTCGCACATCCTTGACGCGCTTCGGCGCTTCGATCTGTTCAATGGCTCTGATCTTGTCGGGATTGGCTTCAATCCCCCTCTGAGATACAAAGAATCTGAGAAGCTTGCCGGAAGGAACTCCAAACATGCACTTCTCGGGATTCAACTTGAGATTGATCTTGCGTAGATTTGTGAAGGTTTCGTCCAAATCTTGGATCAAAGTTGCTCTGTCTCTGCTCTTGACCACTATGTCATCCATGTAAGCTTCTACATTTCTGTGCAACTGTGGCTCAAAAGCATGACTGACTACTCTTGCAAATGTTGAACCAGCATTCTTTAGTCCGAAGGGCATCCGTACAAAACAGTACGTGCCACATGGAGTAATGAATGTGGTTTTCTCTTCATCCTCTTCTGCCATGAAGATCTGATGATATCCTGAGTATGCATCAAGGAATGAAAGCAGATCACATCCTGCTGTGGAGTCAACAATCTGGTCAATGCGCGGCAAGGGAAATGGATCCTTGGGACAAGCTTTATTAACATTAGTGAAGTCAATACAAAGCCTCCACTTCCCGTTTGCCTTGCGCACGACTACTGGATTGGCTAACCACGTCGGATGGAGTACTCCTCGGACCAGGCCTGCTACTTCCAATTTCTTGATCTCCTCAGCAATGAACTCTTGTCGCTCTACTGCTTGCGTCCTAACTCTCTGCTTGACGGGCCGCGCGTGAGGGCAGACGGCAAGGTGGTGCTCAATTACTTTCCTGGGAACACCGGGGATGTCAGATGGTTGCCATGCAAACACATCGACATTCGCCCGCAGGAAAGCAACGAGCGCGCTTTCCTATTTAGGGTCAAGCGTGGCACTGATGGTGAAGGTACCATGAGTGCCGTCCTCCTTGGCGGCCACTTTCTTGGTCTCAGGTGTCGCTGTCTTTGCCTTCTTGCACTTGCCGGTGGAGCTCAATGGTGCGTCCTCGACGGTAGCGCAGCACTACGAAGAGGTGCGCTTGCCGGAGTGGGCATCAGAGCTACTCTTGCCGGACTTGGTCTTCTTCTTGCTTGCCGGAAGGAACTCCAAACACGCACTTCTCGGGATTCAACTTGAGATTGATCTTGCGTAGATTTGTGAAGGTTTTGTCCAAATCTTGGATCAAAGTTGCTCTGTCTCTGCTCTTGACCACTATGTCATCCATGTAAGCTTCTAAATTTCTGTGCAGCTGTGGCTCAAAAGCATGACTGACTACTCTTGCAAATGTTGAACCAGCATTCTTTAGTCCGAAGGGCATCCGTACAAAACAGTACGTGCCACATGGAGTAATGAATGCGGTTTTCTCTTCATCCTCTTCTGCCATGAAGATCTGATGATATCCTGAGTATGCATCAAGGAATGAAAGCAGATCACATCCTGCTGTGGAGTCGACAATCTGGTCAATGCGCGGCAATGGAAATGGATCCTTGGGAAAAGCTTTATTAACATCAGTGAAGTCAATACAAAGGCTCCACTTCCCATTTGCCTTGCGCACGACTACTGGATTGGCTAACCACATCGGATGGAGTACTCCTCAGACCAGGCCTGCTGCTTCCAATTTCTTGATCTCCTCAGCAATGAACTCTTTTCGCTCTATTGCTTGCTTCCTAACTCTCTGCTTGACGGGCCGCGCGTGAGGGCAGACGGCAAGGTGGTGCTCAATTACTTTCCTGGGAACACCGGGGATGTCAGATGGTTGCCATGCAAACACATCGACATTTGCCCGCAGGAAAGCAACGAGCGCGCTTTCCTATTTAGGGTCAAGCGTGGCACTGATGGTGAAGGTACCATGAGTGCCGTCCTCCTTGGCGGCCACTTTCTTGGTCTCAGGTGTCCCTGTCTTTGCCTTCTTGCACTTGCCGGTGGAGCTCAATGGTGCGTCCTCGACGGTAGCGCAGCACTCCGAAGAGGTGCGCTTGCCGGAGTGGGCATCAGAGCTACTCTTGCCAGACTTGGTCTTCTTCTTGCTTGCCGGAAGGAACTCCAAACACGCACTTCTCGGGATTCAACTTGAGATTGATCTTGCGTAGATTTGTGAAGGTTTCGTCCAAATCTTGGATCAAAGTTGCTCTGTCTCTGCTCTTGACCACTATGTCATCCATGTAAGCTTCTACATTTCTGTGCAGCTGTGGCTCAAAAGCATGACTGACTACTCTTGCAAATGTTGAACCAGCATTCTTTAGTCCGAAGGGCATCCGTACAAAACAGTATATGCCACATGGAGTAATGAATGCGGTTTTCTCTTCATCCTCTTCTGCCATGAAGATCTGATGATATCCTGAGTATGCATCAAGGAATGAAAGCAGATCACATCCTGCTGTGGAGTCGACAATCTGGTCAATGCACGGCAAGGGAAATGGATCCTTGGGACAAGCTTTATTAACATCAGTGAAGTCAATACAAAGCCTCCACTTCCCGTTCGCCTTGCGCACGACTGGTTTGGCTAACCACGTCGGATGGAGTACTCCTCGGACCAGGCCTGCTGCTTCCAATTTCTTGATCTCCTCAGCAATGAACTCTTGTCGCTCTACTGCTTGCTTCCTAACTCTCTGCTTGACGGGCCATGCGTGAGGGCAAACGGCAAGGTGGTGCTCAATTACTTTCCTGGGAACACCGGGGATGTCAGATGGTTGCCATGCAAACACATCGACATTCGCCCACAGGAAAGCAACGAGCGCGCTTTCCTATTTAGGGTCAAGCGTGGCACTGATGGTGAAGGTACCACCAGTGCCGTCCTCCTTGGCGGCCACTTTCTTGCTCTCAGGTGTCGCTGTCTTTGCCTTCTTGCACTTGTCGGTGGAGCTCGATGGTGCGTCCTCGACGGTAGCGCAGCACTCCGAAGAGGTGCGCTTGCCGGAGTGGGCATCAGAGCTACTCTTGCCGGACATGGTCTTCTTCTTGCTTGCCGGAAAGAACTCCAAACACGCACTTCTCGAGATTCAACTTGAGATTGATCTTACGTAGATTTGTGAAGGTTTCGTCCAAATCTTGGATCAAAGTTGCTTTGTCTCTGCTCTTGACCACTATGTCATCCATGTAAGCTTCTACATTTCTGTGCAGCTGTGGCTCAAAAGCATGACTGACTACTCTTGCAAATGTTGAACCAGCATTCTTTAGTCCGAAGGGCATCCGTACAAAACAGTACGTGCCACATGGAGTAATGAATGCGGTTTTCTCTTCATCCTCTTCTGCCATGAAGATCTGATGATATCCTGAGTATGCATCAAGGAATGAAAGCAGATCACATCCTGCTGTGGAGTCGACAATCTGGTCAATGCGCAGCAAGGGAAATGGATCCTTGGGACAAGCTTTATTAACATCAGTGAAGTCAATACAAAGCCTCCACTTCCCGTTCGCCTTGCGCACGACTACTGGATTGGCTAACCACGTCGGATGGAGTACTCCTCGGACCAGGCCTGCTGCTTCCAATTTCTTGATCTCCTCAGCAATGAACTCTTGTCGCTCTACTGCTTGCTTCCTAACTCTCTGCTTGACGGGCTGCGCGTGAGGGCAGACGGCAAGGTGGTGCTCAATTACTTTCCTGGGAACACCGGGGATGTCAGATGGTTGCCATGCAAACACATCGACATTCGCCCGCAGGAAAGCAACGAGGGAGCTTTCCTATTTAGGGTGAAGCGTGGCACTGATGGTGAAGGTACCACGAGTGCCGTCCTCCTTGGCGGCCACTTTCTTGGTCTCAGGTGTCGCTGTCTTTGCCTTCTTGCACTTGTCGGTGGAGCTCGATGGTGCGCCCTCGACGGTAGCGCAGCACTCCGAAGAGGTGCGCTTGCCGGAGTGGGCATCAGAGCTACTCTTGCCGGACTTGGTCTTCTTCTTCCCCCCGGGAGCTTCAGCGGCAAGTGGTTTGCATTCTGCTGCGGCTGCTGCTTCCCGGTAGATCTCGTCGGTACAGATAAGCGCAACTTTCTTGTCGCCATGGACAGAAATGACACTTATCGGACCAGGCATCTTCAGCACATTGTAAGTGTAGTGAGAGGCTGCCCTGAACTTGGCAAGCGCTGGACGGCCGAGTATCCCATTGTAGGGCAATGGGAAATCAACAACGTCAAACGTGACTCTCTCTGTCCTGAAGTTCAGCTCGCTGCCAAAAGTTACTGGCAGTGTGATCTTCCCCTTCGGCTTGCTTCCTCCCGGGTTGATTCCTTGAAAGGTACCAGTCTCTTTGAGCTCGCTGTCGGGGATCTGGAGCTTCTTGAGCACCGCAGAAGAGATCAGATTCAGGCCGGCCCCGCCGTCAACCAACATCTTTGTTACCTTGAGGTTGCGGATTGTTGGCGAAACCAACATCGGCAAGCACCCGACCGCAGTGATGCGATCAGGGTGATCCTCAACATCAAAAATGATGGGCGTGCTGGACCACTTCAGGGGCTTGCGTGATTCGATGGACGGTTCTGCTGCGTTCACTTCCCGCACCCACTGTTTGAGTTGGCGGTGCGAGGTGTGCAGAGAAGCACCTCCGTCGACGCACAAAACCTCCGTTGCCTTCTGAAAATCCTGCTCGTTGGTCTCATCTTCCTCCATCTCATCATCTTCATCTTCGTCTTCGTCCTTGTCGCGGCCACGGGGAGGCCTGTCTCCTTGGCGCTGCTTGGCCTTGCCGCAGCGCCCTCCCCGGGCGGGACGCTTCTTGCCGGATCCTCCGCCACCTTCCTGGGCCTTCTCCCTGTCGTGGCGCTCGTATTCAGCTTTCTGTAGCTCTGCCATATGCTCAACCTTCTTGCAAGCTTGGAGGTCATGGCCCTTGGTGCGGTTGGATCTTGCAGTACTGCTTGCCGGAGCCATCCTGCTTGTCGGCGGCTACCACAGCCTCGCCGGAGTCACCAGCTTTGGCCTTCTCGGAACCGCGTCCGTTGCCGGACTGCTCAACAACTAGCACATCCTTAGCCTTCCTCTTTCTGTTATTCCGCCTCCGGTTCTTCTTTGCCGGAGGGGTGCCCTCTGTCAGATCCTTCTGCTCCTGCGTTCTCTCCGGGGAGTCTCCTCCCTTCTTCAGCCCGTGCACACTTGTCGGCCAGAGCATATAGCTCGCTGACATCTCTGATTTTGCACATCGCCATCTCCTCCCTCATCCTGCGGTTACGCACGTTCTGATGGAACGCGCTGATAACTGCGGCAGGGTGGACATCTGGGATGTTGCGCTGCACCTGGCTGAATCTCTATATGTACTTGCGCAGGGGTTCTCCTTCCTTCTGGGTGAGCAGATGAAGGTCGCTCTCCTGGCCATGGGGTTTGTGGCCGCCTGTTAAGGCGCCGACAAACTGATGACACAGGTCCGCCCACGAAGAGATGGAGTTGTCCGGCAAGTGCATGAGCCAAGATCTGACGTTGGGTTTGAGCACCAGCGGGAAGTAGTTGGCGAGGATCTTCTCGTCGCGCCCTCCGGCAGCCTGCACCGCGGTGGTGTAGACGCTGAGGAACTCGGACGGATGTATCCTGCCATCGTACTTCTCGGGCACGTCTGGCTTGAAGTTCTTGGTACTGGGCCACTGGACCTGCCGCAGCTCACGGGTGAACGCAGGGCAACCTACCGCGTACGGCAAGTCGCCAGGTTCCCCTGGCACATGCATATCGACAGTGGGCCCAGCGCACTGGTCTGATTGACGTCGCGCTTCTCTTCGGCGCTCGATGCGAGTGCGAGCGTCTTCGTGTCGTCGTTCTTGGAGAACTTGGCGTTGATCGCGGCGAGCTCGCGGGTCTGACGACGCGGTGGAGTCGGTGTCGAGGTTGGCCCGGTGAGTCGGTGATCTTGGCCTTCGGGGCGGGGAGTGCACGGTGGTGGCACCCCCAGCGGTCTTGTCGGCGTCGGCTTGCGCCTGGGCGTCTTGCCGGGGCTTCGATGTGCTCGGTTGCCGGGGCTTGTCGCCGTTGGCGAAGCCAATGTGGCTATAAATGGCGGCCCTCCAGTCGTCGATCTTGTCTGGCGCTGGAGGGTAATCTAGAAGCAGCTGGGCTCAGGCCAGTGCTTCCTCTGGAGTCTTGGGTGGTGGTGGTGAGCGACGCGAGGTGCGGCACATGCTCAAACTCCTAACAGTGTTAGAAGGAGCAACATCTCGTCCAGGCGACTGCACTGCGCTCGTGCCAGCGTGTTGACGTGTATGTTGGCCTTGAGCGTCCCGCGACCCACCAGCTTGGCCTTGTTCCAACGCGAGCACGGTGCTAGGAGCATCGTGGCGTTGTCGATCCTGCACCTCCTGGGAGGGGTGCGGTGGATGTGCAGACGCTGAAGCTTGCGGGGCCTTGTCCTTGGACCGGGTGACGATGTGAGTCCCCCCGCCGGTGCCCGCTCCTCCGCCGGCTTCCACCCCACCGCCCGCTTGCTCCGGTGGCGGCAGGACAGTCGCAGACGGAGGGGCCACCTCCGAAGTCTTCTTCTTCGGTGGCATGTCGATGAAGATGTTGATGTAGCGCGCACAGACGCCGGATCAGATATGCATGACCTCGACGCCCCCCTACCTGGCGCGCCAGAGATGTCGTGGGGAACGAACACCTATGGGGCAGGGGCCCCTTCTCGGTTCAGCAAGGGAGCGGAGGGCGCACGCAGAGCAGATCGAGGCGAGAGCATGCGAGGGATTTTACCCAGCTTCGGAGCTCTCCGGAGAGATAAAACTCCTACTGCTGCTTTGTGTTTCTATTATGTTCTTGCTCAAGAGCATAGGTGTGTTGTAGTTTTGAATGAGTTGAACCGAACCAACCCCCTCTACATGCGCATGGGCCTCCCTTTTATAGTCTAAAGGGGTCACCGACAGGTGGCAGCGTAGAGAGAGGGGTAAAAAAGTAAAAACGCGGGTTGGTACAACCGCTACCAACAGTGCCCCCTACCTAACTCTGACGGCAGGGGACAAGGGCATTTAATACCCGTCCGGTCGCCCAAACAGTGCAAGGAAGCGACCGTTAGGGGCGCCACCGCCTGCCACGATGGCCATCTTGTCATCTCCTCTTGCCACCTCGCATCGCTTGGCTGCACAGCGCCTCGCTACGTGCTCCTGGGATGGTCCTGGGGTGACACGTCGTTGGATGCGCTGGAGCGCGGGTGCAGAGTGGCAGCCTTGCCGCGGCAAGCGTCTTGCCGCGGCCATTGTCATGTCGCACCCGCAAGCTTGCCGCTCGCCGGGCCTTGCCGGGACGCGCGGGGCGTCGCGGCAAGTTTCTTGAAATGCCTTGGTTGGCCTTCCCGGCAAGCTCCTCTTGCCGGGGTCTTGTCCTTCCCGGCAAGCTCCTCTTGCCGGGGCCTTGTCTTCTCAGTTAACACTTTGTTCTTGAATGGCAGCAAATAGGAATAACGAAGGATCTTGGCGGACGCCCGGCAAGCCTTGCCGCGGGACGCTGCGACTGCCCGTGCCCAAGTTCGGGGTACTAAGGTACCCCTACTTTAGTACACCGACAATGACGCTAAGAATTGTATACTGAAATATGCATGACTGCAGATGGTGCTGCCGCGGTCGAGATCCTTTGGGCTGAGCTGGTCCGAGCCAAGGAGCAAGCCTGGATTAATAATGCGGCTGCCGAGAAGGCATCCGCCAAGCTAAAGGCCGAACATGCTGCTCGGCGCCAATGCAAGGAGAGAATATCTACGATGATGCATGAGCTAAAGGATGCCGCTAGCCGTTGTGAAATCCTCGAGAAGGATAATAAAGCAAAAAGGTTGACCTTGACAAGGCCTTGCGAGAGGCGAAAGAAGCGCGGTCCGAATCTAGAGCGGCCCGGAAGGAGATCCGACAAGCTGGGGAGATCACAGCTGGTAAGCCCTTTTTATTGCAAACTAAGTTCGGCGATCCGAATTAGGCATGTGGAGTTCTCCAGACGCGTTATTGGACTTTCCAAAGAGTGCTTCTGATGCGGTGCAGTTTTACCAAGCGCAAGAAGGGTATGCAATGGAGAAGCTTTTCTGGTCGCAGTTCGGTGCGTCAAAACACCCACTATTGCTGAACGAACAGATGACCCAATGGGCCGAGCTCCATAGACTATCCGGTTCTGCCATGAAGGACACCGTGATTGGGCTATGTCTGAACGAGCCAATTCTGGATAGTTATTTTGGTTTGGTGCGGCGACTTGCTGATGCGGTGTCGCGTATCGACATCGTTAAGCGGTCAGCATGCATTGAAGGTGCACGGATGGCTTTTGCCCGTGTCAAGACATATTGGGCGAAGATGAAGGCCATTGATGTTGCACTGAAGGGTCCACCCAAGGGCAAGGACCATAATGCACCAGAGCATTATTTTGAGGATGTTCTGGAGGGTGCCCGTTTGATAGAGGATCAATGCTCGAAAAACATGATATTCGAGTGAAATGTATGGAAATTTGTAAAAGACAATATCATAATAAGGCTATTTTTGTAGTATCGCCTGAAACTTTTGTTCCTCCTGTGCGGCCGTTTTTGTATTAGTCTAAAAGTTTTCCAGTCGTCGGCTTCAGCCCCCTCGTATAAAGTACGGGGGTGTTCGGAAAAGCATTTGATCACTCTTAACCCAATGTCTTGGTCCATTAAGGAAGTGTCAATGCGGTGAACGAGGCAATCAGACTATAGGGCGTTAACACTTTCACTTAGCCATAGGAGTTTTATGGGGGGACTACGATATAGCCCTTGGTATGTACACAGCTTATTCCAATATGGTGCGTTACATATATGACCTAAAGAAAAAGGTCCTTCGTATAATACGGAGGGAATCGCGAAAGATTCTGATAAGTCATCGAGTGGTTGACCAGCTCTCGCCGCATCATGATAGTCAGTTTTCGGCTTTCTATATTGAGGTGCTTGACCAGATGAACCAGAAGCACAATCGCAGTAGTTCTCCCTTTACTACCCTAGCCGATAGAGCGGAAAACAAGGTAGCAAGCACAGGAGCCGGGCAACCCAACTATTGACCCAAGACATGATTCAGAGCTGATGCATATAAGGCCAAACTCGCGACACCAAAGTACGCTATAAAGCTGTTCGGACTTGTCGACAACTCATTTGTTCCCATAACGAGCCCCTGGCAAGTTATGCCGAGGTGTATGTGTGAAACAACCACAGGAGCCAAATTCAGTTTTTGAAAAAAGTGAATGCTGGATGCGGATTTTACTGGGACCTGAGTGATATGCCAATATTTATTTTATGGATAACAAAGCCGCAACCCCGGCTATTTGACATGTCGAGGTCGAAGGCGAAGGAAAAAGGCACATTACAGGCTCGAAATAAAGAGTGCGGTCTACTAAAAGTTATTTTGGACCTCCTGTCACACGTCTGTGCTGCCTGTCCTCGGTGAGGGGACTCCTTGATGGAAATAGCCCTTAGGTGAGTGTACGAATCCGAACTTCAATAGAGTCCATGAGATGATTAGCCTTCGCGTACCTGTGGTAAAGGATAATGACAGAGGAAGAGTAATAATTAGAAAAGAAACAAAGGTTATGGGAGTGCTTGCAGGCTCGTCCGTATTGTGCTTCCGCCGATGCCCAGGGTGTCTTAAGTGCATAGTTATGTATGCGCGGTACTGATTTCACAGGTATATGAGGTGGGCGACGGAAGCTGAACTGCTAGTTCCGCTCCTGAATTGGTCGATCTTGTTGAATGGAGACCGGTGGCTTAATGGCCGACAAGGTATGTGGTTTAATAAGACCGCTTTGTACTTCGGCTGAGGTTGCCGTAGTATGATCTTCAGTCCGGAGGGAGTGCTTCTCCTGCTCCCTCGCAGAGTTGTGTGTCACGTATACCATATTCATTGTTTTTACTTCGGGGGGAAATTGCTTCTGACCCCCGGTATTTGGTTGGTGAGTCTCTTCGTCGTCGCTATCACCGGGCGGCCTCCTCCCCTTGTGTTTAGCGTTAAGCTTGCCGACTTGCTTGAAGACCCAACAGCTTCTGTTGGTATGATTAGCTGGTTTGTCGGGGTAGCCATGAATCTGGCAGGGCCGATCCAATATCCTGTCTAAATTGGATGGTCCATCTCTGTTTGCCTTGAATGGCTTTTTCCCCTGACCAGGTTCGGGACCGCTGAATCCGGCGTTGACCGCTCTGTCGTGCGTTCTTTCATTATCATTGCAACATTTGTACTTGCTGCATCGTGGCTTGCCATTGCCATCTCGGACTTCGGAGGTGCCCGGATCACTGGCGCTGTTGCTTCTACAAGCGAGCCAGTTGTCTTCTCCCGTGCAAAAGCGGGTCATCAGAGTGGTAAGGGCGGTCATGGATTTTGGTTTTTCTTGACCGAGGTGGCGGGAGAGCCGCTCATCCCGGACGCTGTGTTTGAAGGCCGCTAGGGCTTCCGCGTCCGGGCAGTCGATGATTTGATTCTTTTTAACTAAGAACCTAGTCTAGAGCTTCCTAGCTGACTCTCCGGGCTGCTGGACAATGTGACTAAGTCATCGGCATCTGGTGGCCGGACATATGTACCTTGGAAGTTGTCACGGAAGGCATCTTCCAAGTCCTCCCAACTGCCAATAGAGTTTTCCGGCAGACTGTTTAACCAGTATCGAGTTGGTCCTATGAGTTTTAACGGGAGGTATTTGATAGCGTGGAGGTCATCTCCGTGGACCGTATGGATATGGAGAAGAAATTCCTCGATCCACACCGCGGGGTCAGTTATTCCATCGTATGATTCGATATTCATGGGTTTAAACCCTTCTGGGAATTCATGCTCCATTACTTCCTCAGTGAAGCAGAGTGGGTGTGCGGCGCCTCTATATTGGGCCACATCATGATGTATCTTAGATGAAGTTCGTCTGCAGTTTTCGGCCCGAGCGTGACTAGACTTGTCACGTCCGAATAGGTAGCTGATGTTGCGAGTCGGGGCACATCCTCGTGATCCGTAGATCGATCTGGTATATCGCGCTCTACTATCCAGGTCCTGTCGAGGGTCGTATGTATGACCCCAAGTTGTTTTATCTCTGTTGTTTCGTTGGGGTGAGGCAGGCTGCTATTCGGCTTGAACTGCCGCTTTATCCCGACCGCGTTGTGGTCGGCCAACCGAATTGTCCCGACAGTGTGGTGCAGGTTCCGTCGCCTCCTCGTCGAACTAAGGTAGCAATATGTGCTTTGGGTAACCTTTGGTTGGGCACTTGAGGCCGTATTCTTCGGCTGCTAGGATATCTGTCCATCTATTGTTCAGCAGGTCTTGGTCAGCTTGAAGCTGCTGTTGCTTCTTTTTTAGGCTCCTTGCAGTGGCTATTAGCCGGCGTTTGAAGCACTCCTGCTCGAGAGGCTCCTCAGGCACGATGAACTCCTCGTTGCCGAAGCTCTCCTCATCCTCGGAGAGAGGAAGATAATTACTGTCTTTCGAGTCTTCGTTTATGGCCTGGTCATCAGGGCTGACGTGCCTGTCTTCCCGTTCATCCTGTTCGGAGTTTACCCAAATAGGGTCTTCGTTGTCTTCAGTGTCGTCCGGAGTATTGATTTCTCCATTACCGATATTGCTGTCTTTTGCACGATGTGACTTAGAGCGGCACCGATGGCGCCGATGTCTGGGCTGTGTTTCAGGAGGTTTATCCTCAACTGGATCCTCTTTGTCATTGTTGTTAGTTTCTTTAGGTGTATCCACCATGTATACATCGTACGAAGAAGTGGTCGTCTAGCTTCCGGTAAACGGCGGGTTTTGGCCCTGCTCCTCATCGGCACCGTCGTCCATACCGTTGATGTCTTCGGAGCCGTAATTTAGCATGTTGGTTAAGTCCTCGACAGTGGCTATGTAGTGGGTGGCGGGTGGGAAGCAAAATTCCCTGTTATCAGCCTCCAGTTCGAACCGGATATAATTCGGCTGTGAGCCCTCCGCTAAGGATAGATTTTTTTAACGAGTTTAACACGTCACCTAAAGGCTAGTGCAGGAAGATGTTCGCAGCGCTGAATTCGACGATCGATGACCGATCCAGCTCGACATGCGCGGACACACATGGTCGGAACTTATGGCCGGAATGAGTCCGAGGTTCCAGAGACACAGATATCACCCGGGGTTAGGTCTGTGTGCAGCTCCAACGCCGCGGAGTCTGCGACTTCCATGGCGGGGTTGAGGTTCCCATCCTCGGATGTCGAGAACTGCTCCGGATCTAAGGCCGGAGTGGTTACATGTGCAATTTCCTGAGTATGGACTGATGACAGATTTAAGTCATGTTCATCGTAGGGACAGGGAGCGGCTTCCGTGGTCTCAAAGCCGTCGAAGATCAAGTCTCCATGGATATCCATGTCGTAGTTCAAGCTCCCAAACCTGACCTGATGGCCAGGGGCGTAGCTGTCGATCTGCTCCAGATGGCCAAGTGAGTTGGCCCATAGTGCGAAGCCGCCGAACACAAAGATTTGTCCGGGGAGGAAGGTTTCCCCTTGGACAGCATCGTTGTTGACGATTGAAGGAGCCATCAAACCTTCTGGGGACGGCACAGTGGAACTCTCAATGAAAGCACCAATGTCGGTGTCAAGACCGGCGGATCTCGGGTAGGGGGTCTCGAACTATGCGTTTAAGGTCGATGGTAAGAGGAGACGGGGGACACGATGTTTACCCAGGTCCGGGCCCTCTCTATGGAGGTAATACCCTACTTCCTGCTTGATTGATCTTGATGAATATGAGTATTACAAGAGTTGATCTACCACGAGATCGTAATGGCTAAAACCCTAGAAGTCTAGCCTGTATGACTATGGCTATGAGTATTTGCCTCTACAGGCCTAGCCCTCCGGTTTATATAGACACCGGAGGGATCTAGGGTTACACAAGGTCGGTTTACAGAGAAAGGAATCTTCATATTCGATCGCCAAGCTTGCCTTCCACGCCAAGGAGAGTCCCATCCGGACACGAGTAGAGCCTTCAGTTTTTGTATCTTCACAGCCCATCAGTCCAGCCCATGGCTAATAGGCCGGACGCCCAAGGACCCCTTAGTCCAGGACTCCCTCTGGGAGGCAACCCAATTTTAATTTTGTTCTTTGCTTTTTGGTTCTATTTTTCAATATATAATTCATCTAGCCACTGGTTAGATGTGTTTGGGTGTTTTAATTAGTGTTTGTGACAAGTAAGACCTTTGGGATGGCTTACGGTGATAGTTGATTTGATCTTGCTGAAAAATAGAAACTTTTGCGCCCAGTCCCAGAATTTTAAAAAATGACAAAAGCGTGATAAAATTCTGAATTTTTTTACACAAGATTGATATACAAATTTCCTATGTTTTTCTAATTTTTCAGAATTCGTGGAGTTACAGAAGTATGAAGTATCCAGATTACTGCAGACTATTCTGTTTTTGACACATTCTGTTTTCTATGTGTTGTTTGCTTATTTTGATGAATCTATGGGTAGTATCGGGGGGTATGAACCATGGAAAATTTGGAATACAGTAGATATAACACCAATATAAATAAAGAATGAGTTCACAACAGTACCAAAAGTGGTGATTTATTTTCTTATACTAACGGGGCTTATGAGATTTTCTGTTGAGTTTTGTGTTGTGAAGTTTTCAAGTTTTGGGTAAGGATTTGATGGACTATGGAATAACGAGTGGCAAAGAGCCTAAGCTTGGGGATTCCCAAGGCACCCCAAGGTAATATTCAAGGACAACCAAGAGCCTAAGCTTGGTGATGCCCCGGAAGGCATCCCCTCTTTCGTCTTCGTCTATCGGTAACTTTAATTGAGGCTATATTTTTATTCACCACATGATATGTGTTTTGCTTGGAGCTTATTGTATGATATGAGTCTTTACTTTTTAGTTTGCCACAATAGTCCTTTTTGTACACACATTTTGAGAGGGACACACATGAATCGTGATTTATTAGAATACTCTATGTGCTTCACTTATATCCTTTGAGCTAGGCAATTTTGCTCTAGTGCTTCACTTATATCTTTTTAGAGCACGGGCGGCTTTATTTTGTAGAAATTATTGAACTCCCATGATTCACTTATATTATTTTGAGAGTCTTTTTAAACAACATGGTAATTTTCTTTGGTTATGAATTTAGTCCTAATATGATAGGAGTCCAAGAGGGATATAATAAAAACTTTCATATAAAGTGCATTGAATACTATGAGAAGTTTGATTCCTTATGATTGTTTTGAGATATAAAGATGGTGATATTAGAGTCATGCTAGTGAGTAATAGTGGAATGCAGAAATACTTGTGTTAAAGTTTGTGATTCCTGTAGCATGCACGTATGGTGAAGTCGGAGCATGATTTAATTATTGATTGTCTTCCTTATAAGTGGCAGTCGGGGATGAGCGATGGTCTTTTCCTACCAATCTATCCCCCTAGGAGCATGCACGTAGTACTTCATTTTGATAACTAATAGATGTTTGCAATAAGTATGTGAGTTCTTTATGAATAATGTTGAGTCCATGGATTATACGCACTCTCACCCTTCCACCATTGCTAGCCTCTCTAGTGTCGCGCAACTTTTGCCGGTACCATACACCCACCATATACCTTCCTCAAATCAGTCACAATACCTACATATTATGGCTTTTTCATAGCCATTTCGAGATATATTGCCATGCAACTTTCCACTGTTCTGTTTATTATGACACGCTACATCACTGTCATATTGCTTTGCATGATCAGGTAGTTGACATAGTATTTGTGGCAAAGCCAGCGTTCATAATTTTTTATACATGTCACTCTTGATTCATTGCACATCCTGGTACACCGTTGGAGGCATTCATATTGAGTCATATTTTGTTCTAAGTATTGAGTTGTAATTCTTGAGTTGTAAGTAAATAAAAGTATGATGATCTTCATTATTAGAGAATTGTCCCATGTGAAAAAAAGAGAGGCCAAGAAGCCCACCAAAATAAAAAAAATGAGAGAAAAGAGAGAAGGGGCAATGTTACTATCCTTTTTACCACACTTGTGCTTCAGAGTAGCACCATGATCTTCACGATAGAGAGTATCCGATGTTGTCACTTTCATATACTAGTGGGAATTTTCATTATAGAACTTGGCTTGTATATTCCAATGATGGGCTTCCTCAAATTGCCCTAGGTCTTTGTGAGCAAGCGAGTTGGATGGACAACCACTTATTTTCTTCTTGAGCTTTCATAAACTTATAGCTCTAGTGCATCCGTTGCATAGCAATCCCTACTCACTCACATTGATATCTATTGATGGGCATCTCCGTAGCTCGTTGATACACCTAGTTGATGTGAGACTATCTCCTTCTTTTTGTCTTCTCCACAACCACCATATTCTATCCCACCTATAGTGCTATGTACATGGCTCACGCTCATGTATTGCGTGAAAGTTGAAAAAGTTTGAGAACATCAAAAGTATGAAACAATTGCTTGGCTTGTCATCAGGGTTGTGCATGATTTGAATTTTTTGTGCGATGAAGATGGAGCTTAGCCAGACTATATGATTTTGTAGGGATAATATTTCTTTGGCCATGTTATTTAGAGAAGACATAATTGCCTTGTTAGTATGCTTGAAGTATTATTGTTTTTATGTCAATATTAAACTTTCGTTTTGAATCTTATGGATCTAAACATTCATGCCACAATAAAAAAATCATGGATAAATATGTTAGGTAGCATTCCACATCAAAAATTCTGTTTTTATCATTTACCTACTCGAGGATGAGCAGGAATTAAGCTTGGGGTTGCTTGATACGTCTCCAACGTATCTATAGTTTTTATTGTTCCATGCTATTATATTATCTATTTTGGATGTTTTATATGCATTAATATGCTATTTTATATTATTTTTGGGACTGACTTATTAACCTAGAGCCCAGTGCAAGTTTCTATTTTTTTCCTTGTTTTGAGCTTGGCAGAAAAGGAAGACCAAACGGAGTCCAAACGGAATAAGACCTTCGCGATGATTTTTCTTGGGCCAAAAGACACCTGGGAGACTTGGAGTGCAAGTCAGGGGAGCCACGAGGCGGCCATAAGGGTGGAGGGCGCACCCAGGAGGTAGGGCGCGCCCCCTACCTTGTGGGCCCCTCGGTTACCCCCTTACCTAGATCTTCCTCCTATATATTCACATATATTCCCAAACCACCAAAAGTATCCACGAAAACACTTTTCCACCGCCACAACCTTCTGTTCCCGTGAGATCCCATCTTGGGGGCTTTCCGGCATCCTATCGGAGGGGGATTCGATCACGGAGGGCATCTACATCAACTCGATTGCCCTTCCGATGAAGCGTGAGTAGTTTACCTCGGACCTACGGGTCCATAGCTAGTAGCTAGATGGCTTCTTCTCTCTCTTTGATTCTCAATACCATGTTCTCCTCGATGTTCTTGGAGATCTATCTGATGTAATATTTTTTTGCGATGTGTTTGTCAAGATCCAATGAATTGTTTATTTATGATTAGCTTATCCATGAATACTATTTCAATCTTCTCTGAATTATTTTACGCGTGATTTGATATCTTTGTAATTCTCTTCGAACTATTGGTTTGGTTTGGCTAACTAGATTGGTTTTTCTTGCAATGAAAGAAGTGCTTAGCTTTGGGTTCAATCTTGCGGTGTCCTCACCCACTGACAGTAGGGGTAGCGAAGCACGTATTGTATTGTTGCCATCAAGGATAAAAGGATGGGGTTTACATCATATTGCTTGAGTCTATTCCTCTACATCATGTCATCTTACTTAAAATGTTACTCTGTTCTTCATGAACTTAATACTCAAGATGCAGGCAGGAGTCGGTTAATGTGTGGAGTAATAGTAGTAGATGCAGGCAGGAGTCGGTCTACTTGACACGGACGTGATGCCTATATTTCATAATCATGGCCTTGTATATCGTCATAACTTTGCGCTTTTCTATCAATTGCTCGATAGTAATTTGTTCACCCGCCATGTTATTTGCTATCTTGAGAGAAGCCTCTAGTGAAACCTATGGCCCCCGGGTCTATTTTCCATCATATAAGTTTCCGATCTACTATTTTACAATCTTTTACTTTTTTATCTTTAAACTAAAAAACCCAAAAATATTTACTTTATCTTTTGTTTAGTTTTATCTATCTCTATCAGATCTCACTTCTGCAAGTGACCGTGAAGGGATTGACAATCCCTTTATCGCGTTGGGTGCAAGTGTTTGATTGTTTGTGTAGGTATTGGTGATTTGTGTGTTGCCTCCTATTGGATTGATACCTTGGTTCTCTAACTAAGGGAATTACTTATCTCTACTTTGCTCCATCACCCTTTCCTCTTCAAGGGACAAACCAACGCAAGCTCAAGAAGTAGCAGGTATCACACCCCGAGTATGTTGATTTCAATAGTGATGAAGATGATTTTCTAGGTGATGATTATTTACTTGTTGACAACACTAGTGATGAAAACTATGATGAACTTGCTAGTAATCATGCCAATCAAGATGAAACGTATGACAATGATAAGAAGGAGATTGAGTGTTTAACTCAAGAACTAAACACTCTTAAGTTAGCTCATGAAACAACTCTAGAGGATCATAAAGAGCTCCTAAAGACTCATGAGAAGCTACTCTTCGAGAAGCTAAATTTAGAGCAAGAGCATGAGTTTCTAAAAGGTATCAATGATGATCTTCGAAAGAAGACTTCTTCTTATCCTGCCAAACCTCTCCTCTTGTCTACTTATATGCCACAAGTGAAATCTAGCAACAAGAGCAAAAAAGATTCTTCCTCTAGTAGTAACAACAACGATGTTAAATCCAATATTGTAACTTCTAGTAGTTCTCTTGATTCCACTAATCATTCTCTTAGCCAAGTTACACTTGAGCAAGAAAATAGCTTATTGAAGGGAATTATAGAGAAAGGTGTTTACAAGAGCCTTGCCGGGAGTAAGCAATTTGAGGAAATTGTATGCAAGTAAGGAAGGCACCGGAAGAATCAAGGCGTTGGTTTTGAACAGGAGTTCAATGCCAATGGAGTTGAGTGGGAAGAAGATCAATACCCCAAGACAAAGTTTGTTCCTCAACAAGAGAAGTGTGACCCCACTTATTTCAAGGGAACACAAGCTCAAGATTATCTTCCACCACAGGACCACAAGCTAAAAGGCAAGGACAAGCTTCAAGAAGAGATTGACCCATTTGAAGAAGCTCCTAAGGCCATGGTCAAGTGGGTTCCCAAGACTACGTCAACCTCAACATCATCAAGTTCAGCTACAACTCCAAGGATTCCAATCAAGTTGGTGTGGATCCCAAAGAAGAACAATTAGAGTGTTCTTGAGGGTGACTCCGCCAACATACATCACTCATATTCATTTTGGCAAGTACTTCTGCAATCAACTTTGATATCTTGCACTAGTTCATGGAGTCATAAACCCTCTTGTTGGTAAGACAAGGGACAAGGTAACAAAATGCATTCATGGACATCATCATATGTGCAATTCACTCTATGTCTATGGATATCCTTGTATGTTCCTTGTGGGACAAACCCATGTAGTTATTGAATGTGAAACTCTCCAATGGATTGCTCCAAAAGATCTACATAAACAGTGAGCATCCACATCTTCACTATCGACATGAAGTCACAATCGACAAAACCCAAGGTTAGTTCATCCCTCTTAGGGGGGATATCACATCTAGGGGGAGCCTTCCTCTAAAAACTGAGCTAAAGCAACTCTAATGGTGTGAACACATCAATGCTTTATGTAAAAGTGGTAACCCCAGTTGTGCTTAGATGATGAGTATGACCTACGATCAAATGTTCTCATTTGACTCCTCAGTCAATATACTCATATATAGATGACCTAGTCATCACCAATTGCTTGATAGATGCTAGAATTGTTTGTGCATGCTTTGTCACATATTTCACTTGCTATCTTATTGTGTGAGCATGTTGGTTGCATAATTTCTTCATTCGAGGACATCCATTCGTTGTTTTTGATTGTCTTGGCTTTTACTGGCCAAATGGATGGACAAGCATGCCTAAGAACCTTCTCTAGCTATCTATGCTTTTCTCATCTCAAACTCTATTCATGCAACATCACAAAAATTGACCAAGTCTTTTCGTACCCTCCGGGTGAGGAGCACTCAGAGTCACCGATCCGTCAAGGGCTGCTTTCCAAAACCTTCTTGTGTATTTCGGTCAGACAAACTCACTCCTATTCGGTCCCACCGGAATCACCATACTGATCTAGGTTTTCATCTCGGTGGTACCGATTAGAATGACTTGGTCCAACCAAGTTGCACTAACTGCACGTAGTTTTGCATCTCGGTGCCACCGAAGCATTCCATTCGGTGCCACCGACAACACATGGGTGTATATCCTGCAAACCAGTATGTTTGAAAATTTCTTCAAACCACTCGAGCTCGTGCCCCATTGCTGCACCCCCTTGGTCTCTGGATCATCGCCGTCTCCGCATTTGCGCCTCCGCAGCAGGTCTCCGTCAGCGTCAACGAAAATCTTCACCGTCGTTGCCGCTGTAGTGAATCATCACCAAGTTAGGGTATGGTTCGACATCTATGTGCCATTCCCCTTTCTGATTAAATGCACAAAGATATTTCCTAGCTTCTTGCCACGAATGAGAACTTTCTATCCACAGGAAAACTTCTTTAGATTAGATTCGATGAAAAAATTTAGGGTTAGGTTTCCGCCAAGCTCATCTCAGACCGACCAAAATGAATCTTTTGGTCCCACCAATTGGCCCTGGCCATTGCACTAAGTACAACTCGGTGCCACCGAAGTGTACTGATCGATGAGACCGAAAGAAAAACCTCGATGAAACCCTAGCATCTCGGAGTCACCGAACCGCAACTTGGTCTGACCGATGTTGTGTGTTTACACTCTGTTAATGCTTCGATGTCACCGAGATTTTCATATCGGTAGCTCCGAAATGCTTTCGGCAGAAAACTAAAACTAAAGTTTTGATTCAAACTTTTTGCAAAACAAGCTGCTTTTTGTGATGCTCATCCACTCTGCCCATACCTATCTATTCACAGGGTATGCCTGCAAGATGTCTGGTGCAAGTGACAGCCAGAACAAGTCAAAGGAAGAGGTCAATCTCAGGAGGGCACAAGCCCTAGTGAAAGCTATGATGAGGGCAGCAGAAGCACTCCAAGCAATCTGCCCAAAGCTGCCACTAGAAAAAGGAAGAAGAGAACCTCAGAAAGTGAGGATGAGGATTTTGTGATTGAAGAAGAGGTCACTTCAACAAAGAAGAAAGTTCTCAAGGAGGAGTATGCCACTGTTGCTGCTACTAAGCCAGGTCTCTAGAAGAAAGCCCATGTAAAGAGAGTTCCTATGTCTAAGGTCAGGAGATCAGCTGTTCCACAAGAGACTATGGAATTTACTCTTGAGCCAAGAGAAGAAGAAGAAGCTGCTGATGGGAAGAAGAAGAGGAAAGAGATAGTGAAGAAGAAAATTGCCGGAGTGATTCGCAGACCATCCATGATGGTGGATGATGAAGATGAGGAGGAAGAGGAACTAGCTGCACCCCCTGCCAAGTCTCGGGAGCTAATGGCAGATGCCATGAAATCTGCAGGTGCACCCTCCAAGTCCAAGTCCAAGCCTACAACTAAGGTTGCTGCTCCCAAGAGATCCACACAAAACATCCCTACTGCTGAAAAGAACCAGGCCCCAGTGCCAGAGGTTCAGGAGGTTGAAGAGCCACAAGTGCTCAGGAAATTGAAGCCAAAGATTCCAGACCATGCATGATGATGGACATCCAGTGGCTGAAAACCTGAAGCTCAGGAAGGACAGTGGGCTAAGAGAATGGAGGAAAGTTTATCCATATTCTGCAAGGAGGAGAACATCATGTGACTATCGTTTCCATACCAGAGAACAGCAGGATTTCTAAGAGACAGTGTTGCTTGACAAGAAGCCCATTATAAGCAACATGAAATGGGTGGATTGGAAGTATATAGAAGTCAATGAAGATTACTTCCCCCGTGTTCATGAGAGCTTCAGGATGACAGGTCTTGATGCTTTTGTTGGACAAAATCTCACAAAGTGGAGTGATGAGATGGTGATGCGGTTCTATTCTACAACACACTTTTACCCAGATGGAAGAATTGTGTGGATGACCGAGGGTACTAGATACTAGTCATTAATCTATGACTGGGCTACTCTTACCAATGCCCCAGAACAAGAAAAAAATGACATTGATGTATATGGAAAACCGAGGATGGATCACAACACAATGGCACACATGTACAAGACCACTTCTAATGAGGCTTTGGAAACACAGAAGTTTGGCTCCATTTACTTTCTGCTTGCTGGTTTGGCCACCACAAACTATATCTTGAGGCATACCTTGTTGCCCAAGTTTGGAGATGAAAGGATGATCCGTGGCCACTCCATCAACCTGCTCCACTTATTTGACATCCCACAAAAATTCAAAGTCATGAGCCTGATTGTAGAGACAATCAAAAGGACTGTTGCTGGTCAGAAGAGGTCATGTGGATCTGCACCACACATCCAAATGCTTATCAACTCCAGGGTTGGTACAGACACATATCTGCTTGATAGAGAGCACCTTCCTCTTCGGCCAGAATTTGAAGATAATGAAGTGGTGATGGATTCTTCACATCCAACTTCAGTTGAGGCCCAAGAAAAGGCAGAGAAGGCAAAAGTATCTAAAGCAGCAAAGGCAGCAAGTGCATCAAAATGCATCAATAGTGAATCTCAAGTCAAAGCAAGACCAATTGACATATCTGCTAGATGCAACTCTAAGGATTGAGCGAAATTTGGCCAACTTAGCCAAGAACCAGGAGAGCCTAGAGCGGATAGTTGAGGAAAAAATGTATAATCTTGATATCAAGGTCACAGAGATACAATCTATTGTAGAGAAGCTAAGAGATGATGCTGAGGATAGTGATGACAGACCTACTACCGACAGATTCCAGACAGTGCCTAGGGCACAAAGGTCATCAGTGAAGGAAATATGCCCTAGAGGCAATAATAAAGATGGTATTTATATTTCCTTATATCATGATAAATGTTTATTATTCATGCTAGAATTGTATTAACCGAAAACTTGATATATGTGTGAATACATAGACAAAACAAAGTGCCCCTAGTATGCCTCTACTTAACTAGCTCGTTAATCAAAGATGGTTAAGTTTCCTGGCCATAGACATGTGTTGTAATTTGATGAAACGGGATCACATCATTAGGAGAATGATGTGATGGACAAGACACATCTGTTAGCTTAGCATGTTGATCGTTCAGTTTTATTGCTATTGCTTTCTTCATGACTTATACATATTCCTTTGACTATGAGATTTTGCAACTCCCAAATACCAGAAGAACACCTTGTGTGCTATCAAACATCATAACATAACTGGGTGATTATAAGGATGCTCTACAGGTGTCTCCGAAGGTGTTCAGGGCCTGTCCTATGATTTTGGAGGCCCGGGGCGAAACTAAAACTCGGGGCCCTTAATGTAGACATCATAATAACAACAAGACTGTCTAAAATCAGGGTTACTCAATGCAAAGTCACATGATGAGGTCGATGTCGATGTCATCCAATAATTCCTCTTGACGCATAATTTAGCCAAACTATTTAACCTTTCTTGAGTCATTATTGACCTCAAATAATTCTTCAATAATTTCAACTTCAAAAAGCTTCTTTCAGCCAATGCGTTTCATCTTCTGAATAAACTAGCCATTTTGTATAATGTTCCTCTCCATTGCTTAATTTCCTATGAATAATGAGCACATGAAAAATGTCTTCCTGCATCATTTACATGGTATTCCATTTCCCCCTCTCTCATAGGCCCTTTCTCAACTAAGATATCTCTTCCTTTATCATCGAGACTATCCCAATTTCTTGAATCATAAATATCGGGAGCATAAACTAGTTGTTCATCAACACTAGCATGTTGTGTTTGAGCATCTGATGAATTACCTGCACTCTCGGAGCCACTTACATTGTTTTCGCCGATGTTGGTGTTGATATATTTATCTTGCAGGTCCGATTCCTGAATTCTCATTAGTTGGTTGCTCTTGCTCTTCCTCTTTGGCAAACATCACCAACTCATCATCTTGGGTTATCGAAGCAATGGAAGCACCAATATTACTCTTAAGAACTATGTGAATATCTCAGCGCTGCGATTATACTAATTTATCCACACCTTCCTTTATTTACCTTTTATTGCTACCTGATGGATGCGTCCTCTTTCTGGACGACATGATTAACACATAGTGCTGAAAAGAAAAACATCAATTGTTGAATGGTGCCGGCTATGCATCAAGGAATGACAATACAATCCTGATATACCCGATTACCTGATGAGTGTCAGTGCATATGGCTGCCTATACAGGACCTAGAGGCTATACCGGAGAGCAATTCAATTGGAGTCCGCGGGAATTGTAATCAGCGGCGCCGGTGAACTGGATTAGGAAGGAATTACCAGCAGGAGCCTAGGCGCGGCAGTACGGCCTCGGCGGCCTAGGGCTGGGACTCGTAATTGGTGTGAGATGGAAATCATGGAATAAGAAGGGATCGTGATTGCTCGTTTTTTACGTGAAAGGATCACGTCCGAATCGATCGCTGGGTGGGATCGGGCTATCGGCCTGCTGCTGCTTGTGCATGCACGTGCCTACCTGCGAGAAGCCCAGTGCCCCAACCCTTTTGATTTTTTCTGACATAGGACATAGCCTGCCTACATACCTCCTGGGTGGGGGCCCCTGGATTTTCGGGGCCCGAGGCGGCCACCCCCCCCCCCCCCTCAGGGCCGGCCCTGAAGGTGTTTGTTGGTTGGCATAAATCGAGATTAGAATTTGTCGCTCCGAGTATCGGAGAGGTATCTCTGGGCCCTCTCGGTAATGCATCATGATAAGCCTTGCAAGCAATGTGAATAATGAGTTAGTTGCGGGACGATGCATTACGGAACGAGTAAAGAAACTTGCCAGTAATGAGATTGAACTAGGTACGATTATACCGACGATCGAATCTCATGCAAGTAACATACCGATGACAAAGGGAATGACGTATGATGTTATGTGGTTTGACCGATAAAGATCTTCATAGAATATGTAGGAGCCAATATGAGCATCCAGGTTCCGCTATTGGTTATTGATAAGAGATGTGTCTCGGTCATGTCTACATAGTTCTCAAACCCGTAGAGTCTGCACACTTAACGTTCAATGAAAATTTGTATTATGAATTATGTGTTTTGGTGACCGAAGTTTGTTCGGAGTCCCGGATGAGATCGCGTACATGACGAGGAGTCTCGAAATGGTCAAGAGGTAAAGATTGATATTTTGGAAGGTAGTATTCGGACACCGGAAGGGTTTCGAAGTGTATCGGGTACGCATACCGGAGTACCGGAGGGGTTACCGGAACCCCCAGGGAAAGATATGGGCCACATGGGCTATAGGAGGGAGACTAACCAGCCCACAAGGGGCTGGTGCGCCCCCACAAGGGAGGAGGCCGAATTGGACTAGGGAAGGGGGCGCCACCCCCTTTCCTTCTCCTACTCCCTCTCCTTCCACTTTTCCCCCTCCGGTAGAAAGGAAAAAAAGGGGGCGAATCCTACTAGGACTAGAGTCCTAGTAGGACTCCCTTCTCCTTGGCGCGCCCATGGTGGCTAGCCTCCTCCCCTCCTCCTTTATATACGGGGGCAGGGGGCACCCCAAGGCACAACAGTTATTCTCTTAGCCGTGTGCGGTGCTCCCCTCCACAGTTTACTCCTCCGGTCATAGCGTCGTAGTGCTTAGGCGAAGCCCTGCGCGGGTCATATCACCATCACCGTCACCACGTCGTTGTGCTGACGGAACTCTCCCTCGGCCTCTGCTGGATCAAGAGTTTGAGGGACATCATCGAGCTACACGTGTGCTGAACATGGAGGTGTCATACGTTCGGTACTTGGATCGGCTAAATCGTGAAGATGTTCGACTACATCAACCGCGTTAACCTAACGCTTCCGCTTTCAGTCTACGACGGTACGTGGACACACTCTCCCCTCTCGTTGCTATGCATCTCCTAGATAGATCTTGCGTGATCGTAGGAATTTTTTTGAAATTGCATGCTACGTTCCTCCAGAGTACGTTCCGCACCAGATTAGACCGTGGCGAACCTGCGAACTATGAGGAAGCGAAGATGAGCCCAGATTCCGGAAAATGCCTTGAGGCCATGAAATCTGAGATGGGATCCACGTATGAAGGACAAAGTGTGGACTTTGGTTGACTTGCCCGATGATCGGCAAGCCATTGAGAATAAATGGATCTTCAAGAGGAAGATGGACGCCGATAGTAGTATTACTATCTACAAAAGCTCATTGTCACAAAAAGGTTTTTGACAACTTCAAGGTGTTGACTACGATGAGATTTTCTCATTCGTAGCAATGCTTAAAGTTTGTCCGAATCATGTTAGCAATTGCCACATTTTATGAAATCTGGCAAAAAATGGATGTTAAAGCTGCATTCCTTAATGGATTTCTTAAAGAAGAGTTGTATATGATGCAACAAGAAGGTTTTGTCAATCCTAAAGGTGCTAACAAAGTGTGCAAGCTCCAGCGATCCATCTATGGACTGGTGCAAGCATCTTGGAGTTGGAATATAGGCTTTGATGAGTTGATCAAAGCATATAGTTTTATACAGACTTGTGGTGAAGCCTGTATTTACAAGAAAGTGAGTGGGAGCACTACAACTTTTCTAATAAGTATATGTGAATGACATAGTGTTGTTCGGAAATGATGTAGAATTTTCTGGAAAGCATAAAGGAGTATTTGAAAGGAGTTTTTCAAAGAAAGACCTCGGTGAAGCTGCTTACATATTGAGCATCAAGATCTATAGAGATAGATCAAGACGCTTGATAAGTTTTTTCAATGAGTACATACCTTGACAAGATTTGAAGTAGTTCAAAATGGAACACTCAAAGAAGGAGTTCTTGCCTGTGTTGCAAGGTGTGAAGTTGAGTAAAGACTCAAAACCCGACCACGGCACAAAATAGAAAGAGAATGAAAATTCATTCCCTATGCCTCAGTCATAGGTTCTATAAAGTATGCTATGCTGCGTACCATACCTATTGTGTACCTCACCATGAGTTTGGCAAGAGGGTACAATAGTGATCCAGGAGTGGATCACTGGACATGGGTCAAAATTATCCATAGTGGAATAAGGATATGGTTCTCGGTTATGGTGGTGGAAAAAAGTTCGTCGTAAAGGGTTACGTCGATACAAGCTTTGACACTGATCCGGATGACTCTGAGTCTCAATCTGGATACATATAGAAAGTGGGAGCAATTAGCTAGGGTAGCTCCGTGCAGAGCATTGTAGACATAGTAATTTGCAAAATACATACGGATCTGAATGTGGCAGAACCATTGACTAAACCTCTCTCACAAGCAAAACATGATCACACCTTAGTACTCTTTGGGTGTTAATCACATGGTGATATGAACTAGATTATTGACTCTAGTAAACCCTTTGGGTATTGTTCACATGGCAATGTGAACTATAGAGTGTTAAATCACATGACGATGTGAACTATTGGTGTTAAATCACATGCCGATGTCAACTAGATTATTGACTCTAGTGCAAGTGGGAGACTGAAGGAAATATGCCCTAGAGGCAATAATAAAGATGTTATTTATATTTCCTTATATCATGATAAATGTTTATTATTCATGCTAGAATTATATTAACCAGAAACTTGATACATGTGTGAATACATAGACAAAACAAAGTTTCCCTAGTATGCCTCTACTTGACTAGCTCATTAATCAAAGATGGTTAAGTTTCTTGACCATAGACATGTGTTATCATTTGATGAAACGGGATCACATCATTAGGAGAATGATGTGATGGACAAGACCCATTCGTTAGCTTAGCATGTTGATCGTTCAGTTATATTGCTATTGCTTTCTTCATGACTTATACATATTCCTTTGACTATGAGATTATGCAACTCCCGAATACCGGAAGAACACCTTGTGTGCTATCAAACGTCACAACATAAGTGGGTGATTATAAAGATGCTCTACAGGTGTCTCCGAAGGTGTTTGTTGGGTTGGCATAGATCGAGATTAGAATTTGTCACTCGGAGTATCGGAGAGGTATCTCTGGGCCCTCTCGGTAATGCACATCATGATAAGCCTTGCAAGCAATGTGAACAATGAGTTAGTTGCGGGATGATGCATTATAGAACGAGTAAAGAGACTTGCCGGTAACGAGATTGAACTAGGTATGATGATACCGACGATCGAATCTCGGGCAAGTAACATACCAATAACAAAGGGAATGAAGTATGTTGTTATGCGGTTTGATCTTCGTAGAATATGTAGGAGCCAATATGAGCACCCAGGTTCCTCTATTGGTTATTGACCAGAGATGTGTATCGGTCATGTCTACATAGTTCTCGAACATGTAGGGTCCGCACGCTTAACGTTCGATGATGATTTGTAATATGAGTTATGTGTTTTGGTGACCGGAGTTTGTTCGGAGTCCCAGATGAGATCACAAACATGACGAGGAGTCTCAAAATGGTCAAGAGGTAAAGATTGATATAATGGAAGGTAGTATTCAGACACTGGAAGGGTTCCGGAGTGTATCAGTACATACCGGAGTACCGGAGGGGTTACCAGAACCCCCCGGGGAAAGATATGGGCCATATGGGCCATAGGAGGGAGGCTAACCAACCCACAAGGGAGGAGGCCGAATTGAACTAGGGAAGGGGGCGCCACCCCCCTTTCCTTTTCCTACTCCCTATCCTTCCACTTTTCCCCCTCCGGTAGAAAGGAAAAAAAAGGGGGGGTCGAATCCTACTAGAACTAGAGTCCTGGTAGGACTCCCCTCTCCTTGACACACCCCTGGTGGCCGGCCTCCTCCCCTCCTCCTTTATATACGGGGGAAGGGGGCACCCCAAGGCACAACAGTTATTCTCTTAGCCGTGTGTGGTGCCCCCCTCCACAGTTTACTCGTCCGGTCATAGCGTCGTAGTGCTTAGGCGAAGCCCTGCGCGGATCACATCACCATCACCGTCACCACGCCGTCGTGCTAACAGAACTCTCCCTCGACCCTCTGCTGGATCAAGATTTCGAGGGACGTAATCGAGCTGAACGTGTGCTGAACACGGAGGTGCCGTGCGTTCGGTACTTGGATTGGTTGCGTGAAGACGTTCGACTATATCAACCGTGTTAACCTAACGCTTCCTCTTTCGGTCTACGAGGGTACGTGGACACACTTTCCACTCTCGTTGCTATCCATCTCCTAGATAGATCTTACGTGATCGTAGGAAATTTTTCGAAATTGCATGCTACATTCCCCAACAATTAGCTATGCCAGTTGCACACACTAGGACTACACACTCTGCACCTGCCGCCACTGCCATAGTACCACCACCAGTGTCAACTCCACCAGCTCAACAGACACCAGCCGAGGCATTTGCAAAAGCAGTTCTCTCAACACCGTCTACGCACACCGCAGCAACAAGCCAGAAGACCCCTTCAGGAGTTCCTGGAGATCGTTCCTAGAGTGTCGTATAACACTATACTTTTTCAAGCTTTTTGGTAACTTGTTGCCAACAAGGGAGAAAATGTATAGATCATAGGCATCGAGCGAGAGAGAGAGAGAGTGTGTGTCTCATTATTTTGCTTGTTGCTTTTTATTGCCAGTTGCTACTTCGTCCATTTGGTTTGTGCTACTTATTGTTTGATGCTCGTGAGATACTTTGTGTGGTTATGTGTTTGATCATACTATGTTTAATGTGTGATATATGCCTATCCCTATGATTATTTGTGTATGATCATTCACTCATGTTTTTGGTGATGCATGCATGATATTTCACTCTTATCATTTTTGTGCACTCCACCAAGATGTATGTGACATAGAAGAGTGACCCATGATCCTAATCGATTGTGCATTTGCATTCAAACGCAAATTTTAAATAATGCACAAATTTAGGGGGGAGCTCTTGCTTATCACGTACTTCTCAAAGCGATGATGTATTTCACTTTTATCATTTGTCGAAGCTTTGATCTCTATCTTGTCATCAATTACCAAAAGGGGGAGATTGAAACTGCAACTAATCCCCGAGTGGTTTTGGTAATTCATAACAACATATAGCTCATTGAACTAATATCCATTCAAGATAAATATTTCAGGAAGTTCAATGAATGGCATGGCATGGACTAGAGATGTGGACTCCTCAAAATGCTAAGGACTTATATTGGCAAAATCTCAAGACTCTCCATCTTTATTTTAGTGATCCAAGATCACATTGAGTCCATAGGAAAGCCAATACTATTAAAAGGGGAAGCGGTGTTGCTTAATGGCTTGCTTGCTCAAATGCTTAGTGATATTGCTCCAAAACCCTCAGCCACTTTCTCCATCTAAATATGTCAAAATCCTAAACTCCAACTCGGCCCCACTGATTCTTTCTATCCGGCGCCACCGAGTTCATATGACATAGCCACAGCCAGAAACCCTAATAGCTCGGTATCACCGATATGGATCTCGGTCCCATCGAGATCACCCTGCCAACTCCCTGATAGCAGTTGCAATTATTTTGGTCTCACCGAAATAGCAATCAGTCTCACCGAGATGGCTTGACCAACTCTATGTTGCCTTATTGTTTCACTTTGGTCTCACCGAGTTGATGCAAATTGGTGCCACTGAGACGCGGTTTGCCCTAAACCCTAGCACATCGGTTCCACCAAGTTGTTCCAGTCGATCCCACCAAGATTCCTAACATTCACATTTTTGAACATATCGATGCCACCGAGTTTAACCATTCGGTCCCACCAAGATGAGTCAAATGTGTGTAACGGTTGGATTTTGTGTGTAGGCTATATATACCCCTCCACCTCCTTCTACATTTGTGAGAGAGCCATCAGAACGTGCCTACACTTCCACCATACATTTTCCGAGAGAGAACCACCTACTCATGTGTTGAGATCAACACATTCCAATCCTACCACAAGAATCTTGATTTCTAGCCTTCCCCAAGTTGCTTTCCACTCAAATCATCTTTCCACCATAGCAAATCAGAGAGAGAGAGAGAGTTGAGTGTTGGGGAGACTATCATTTTAACCACAAGAGCAAGGAGTTCATGATCAACATGTTGTCTATTACATTTTGGAGAGTGGTGTCTCCTAGATTGGTTAGGTGTCGCTTGGGAGCCTCCGTCAAGATGTGGAGTTGAACCAAGCAGTTTGTAAGGGCAAGGAGATCGCCTACTTCGTGAAGATCTACCCGAGTGAGGCAAGTCCTTCGTGGGAAATGGCCATGGTGGGATAGAAAAGGTTGCTTCTTCGTGGACCTTCGTGGGTGGAGACCTCTGTGGACTCGCACAGCCGTTACCCTTTGTGGGTTGAAGTCTCCATCAATGTGGACGTACAATAGAACCACCTATCAGAACCACACCAAAAATCTCCGTGTCTCCATTGCGTTTGCCTTCTCCAAACCCTTCCCTTTACCTTCATATGCAATGTTTTACTTTCTGCTGGTACACTCTTAGAATTGCATGTGTAGGTTGATTGCTTGACTTGTGCTAATTGCTAAAATCTGCCCTCAACTAAAATTGGGAAAAGGATGGATTTTTATTTGGTCAAGTAGTCTAATCACTCCCCGACTAGACATAATTTCGATCCTACAATAGTATTTCCATGGGCCGGCCCGCTACCTTTGGACCAAGTCAAACATGCCGGCCTTTTGACCTAAATGGGCCACTGTTGGGCCGAGCCACGTGTCGACGTATCATAAGCGTGCCCCATCCATTCGCTGGATGACATTTGTCCCAACACGGAGCTAACACGTGGTTCCTTCGGCCAATGAGAATTTTACACGTAGAAAATTGCCTTTGGTCATTGCTGTTAACGGGTTATCGGATCCAAAATCGGACCCGATAGCTTAACGGACACCCGTTACGGTGGATGCCACGTGTCGGTTACCCTTGACGAAAACACTTCCATGATGTGCCATTTATTGTCATGAAAGTGGACACTTCCATGATGATAATTTGAGTATTGTCATGGAACACTTGTGCAACAACACAAGTATGACTATCTTGATTTTGTCATAAAATCATCATGGATGTACATGCATGACAGAAAACGTGACCTACTATGACAAACACGTATCATCAAGGAAGTGTTTTTTGTAGTATAAGACTTCAAGGTAGACTCCCAAAACCTTCACAGACTTGTTCACTCGCACATCATAATGACTCTTGGGTGCTTAGAACATGACGCACGTGTTTGGGAACGTAGTAATTTCAAAAACAATCCTACGCACACGCAAGATCATGGTGATGCACAGCAACGAGAGGGGAGAGTGTTGTCCACGTACCCTCGTAGACCGAAAGCAGAAGCGTTATGACAACGCGGTTGATGTAGTCGTATGTCTTCACGATCCGACCAATCCTAGTACCGAAAGTACGACACCTCCGCGATCTGCACATGTTCAGCTCGATGACGTCCCATGAACTCTCGATCCAGCTGAGTGTAGAGGGAGAGCTTCGTCAGCATGACAGCGTGATGACGGTGATGATGAAGCTACCGGCGCAGGGCTTCGCCTAAGCACTACAACGATATGACCGAGGTGGGTTATGGTGGAGCGGGGGCATCGCACACGCCTAAGAGATCAATGATCAACTTGTGTGTTCCAGGGTGCCCCCTGCCCCCGTATATAAAGGAGAAAGGGGGGAGGCCGACCGGCCCTTGGGGCACGCCAAGGAGGGGAGGAGTCCTCCTCCTAGTAGGATTAGGACTCCCCCTTTCCTATCCAACTAGGAGGAAGGGGGAGAAGGAAGGGAGAGGAAGAGGAGAAGGAAAGGGGGGCGCGCCCCCCTCCCTAGTCCAATTCGGACTCCCTATAGGGAGGGGGCGCGGCTGCCCCTTGTGGGCTGCCTCCCCTCTTCCCTATGGCCCATGTAGGCCCAACTTTCCCCGGGGGGGTTTCGGTGACCCTCCGGCACTCCGGTTTTCTCTGAAACCACGCGGAACACTTTCAGTGTCCGAATATAGTCGTCCAATATATCAATCTTTATGTATCGACCATTTTGAGACTCCTCGTTATGTCCATGATCATATCCGGGACTCTGAACTACCTTCGGTACATCAAAACACATAAACTCATAATACCGCGTCACCGAACGTTAAGTGTGTGGACCCTACGGGTTCAATAACTGTGTAGACATGACCGAGACACGTCTCCTGTCAATAACCAATAGCGGAACCTGGATCTTTATCGGTCAAACCGCATAACAACATACATTGTTCCCTTTGTCTTCGGTATGTTACTTGCCCGAGATTCGACCGTCGGTATCTCAATACCTAGTTCAATCTCGTTACCGGCAAGTCTCTTTACTCGTTCCCTAATGCATCATCTCGCAACTAACTCATTAGTTACATTTCTTGCAAGGCTTATAGTGATGTGCATTACCGAGAGGGCCCAGATATACCTCTCCGACAATCAGAGTAACAAATCCTAATCTCGATCTATGCCAACTCAACAAGTACCATCGGAGACACCTGTAGAGCACCTTTATAATCACCCAGTTACGTTGTGATGTTTGGTATCACACTAATTGTTCCTCCGGTATTCGGGAGTTGCATAATCTCATAGTCATAGGAACATGTATAACTCATGAAGAAAGCAATAGCAATATACTAAATGATCAAGTGCTAAGCTAACGGAATGGGTCAAGTCAAGCACATCATTCTCTAATGATGTGATCCCGTTAATCAAATGACAACTCATGTCTATGGCTAGGAAACTTAACCATCTTTGATTCAACGAGCTAGTCATGTAGAGGCATACTAGTGACACTCTGTTTTTCTATGCATTCACGCATGTACTAAGTTTTCGGTTAATACAATTCTAGCATGAATAATAAACATTTATCATGATATAAGGAAATAAATAATAACTTTATTATTGCCTCTAGGGCATATTTCCTTCAGTCTCCCACTTGCACTAGAGTCAATAATCTAGTTCACATCTCCATGTGATTTAACACCAATGGTTCACATCACCATGTGATTAACACCCATAGTTCACATCGCCATGTGACCAACACTCAAAAGGTTTACTAGAGTCAGTAATCTAGTTCACATCGCCATGTGATTAACACTCAAAGAGTACTAAGGTGTGATCATGTTTTCTTGTGAGAGAAGTTTAGTCAACGGGTCTGCCAAATTCAGATCCGTATGTATTTTGCAAATTTCTATGTCTACAATGCTCTGCACAGAGCTACTTTAGCTAATTGCTCCCACTTTCAATATGTATCCGGATTGTGACTTAGAGTCATCCAGATTGGTGTCAAAGCTTGCATCGATGTAACTCTTTACGACGAACTCTTTATCAACTCCATAACCGAGAAATATTTCCCAAGTCCTCTAAGGATATTTTTGACCGTTGTCCAGTGATCTACTCCTAGATCAAAATTTTACTTCCTTGCCAAACTCAGGGAAGGGTATACAATAGTTCTGGTACACAGCATGGCATACTTTATGGAACCCATGGCTAAGGCATAGGGAATGACTTTCTATCAGGACCCCGATCCTAAGTCGCACCGATCTAGCATGTAACACATCATATCACTTTGCGGACTCACGCACGCTATTCCCACGGGTGCCACCTTACCTGGCCCGGGACTGTTTGTGACTTTTGGCTCACGTATATGATAGTGTCGCTAGCATCCATATGACAGAGAACCCGGGCCAACATGACTAGTAATAAACCCAAAGTGGCACTAACTTATAGGGATAGGCATACATGACCCAGCAACGAACGTGTCGGTCATCAGCGAGTGAATCCGGGCACTAGCGGCTGGGCTAATAGGACTCTAGAGAATCCGGGCTGTAGCAGGCTAACAGGACTCCGGTAGACACCGCGTGACATTTCCTCGAAGGGACAGACACAGGAACGAAGAAGGACACATGCCAGCCATCCTAAGTGTTCCGGAGCAGTAGCAAGCTACCATGGCTCAGTGGAAGCACTAGGAGACATTTCCCAGTAAGAGAGGCTACCAAGAATAAACAACTAGGTTGTCAGATCCCACACATACCAAGCATTTCAAAATCATACACACAATATGCTCGATATGTGCAAATACAACATGGCATCACAACAAAACTCCATGACTCAAAGTATTTATTCATAAGGCTTCGAAGAGTCATACATAGTAAGAATTACAATCATGGGTCACATGACCCAACATACGGAGCATACAGGCAATGGAAGCATAAACATGTCTGGGTACAGACATCTGAAAAGGAAGAAGGCCGTAGAGCCTGACTATCTACAAGACCCTCCCAAGGGTACAAGATTGTAGCTGAGGTATCAAGATAAACGTCGGAGTCCACGTGGAACTATTAGTGAGACTGAAGTCTCTCTGCAAAAACATAAATTAAGCAAACGTGAGTACAAATGTACCCAGCAAGACTTACATCAGAACTATCTACATATGCATCAGTATCAACAAAAGGGGTGGTGGAGTTTGACTGCAGCAAGCCAAGTTTGACTCGATGGCTATCCTGTACTACGACTACAAGTAACTCTTTTGAGGTGGCGCACACGAGTCCACATATTCACCATACCAATACACCACTATGGATCCGCTCCCGTCTCCCCGCGAGAAGGCCATCCATAGCACTCACACTTATCTTACGCATTTTAGAGTATCCGCTTTGACTTGTCTATGAACTGTACAGGCAACCCAGAAGTCCTTTACTGCGGACACGGCTATTCAAATAGATGATGTTAACCCTGTTGTCAATGTCAAAACCGGCGGATCTCGGGTAGGGGGTCCCGAACTGTCCGTCTAAGGTCGATGGTAACAGGAGACAGGGAACACGATGTTTACCCAGGTTCGGGCCCTCTCTATGGAGGTAATACCCTACTTCCTGCTTGATTGATCTTGATGAATATGAGTATTACAAGAGTTGATCTACCTCGAGATCGTAATGGCTAAAACCCTAGAAGTCTAGCCTGTATGACTATGATTATTATTCTTACGGACTAAGCCCTCCGGTTTATATAGATACTAGAGAGGACTAGGGTTGTATAAAGTCGGTTATAGAGAATGGAATCTTCATATCAGGACGCCAAGCGTGCCTTCCACGCCAAGGAGAGTCCCATCCGAACACGGGAGATAGTCTTCGGTCTTGTATCTTTACAGCCCATCGGTTCGGCACACGTACCATAGTCCGGATGCCCGAGGACCCCCTAATCCAGGACTCCCTCAGTAGCCCCTGAACCAGGCTTCAATGACGAGGTGTCCGGCATGCAAATTGTCTTCGGCATTGCAAGGCGGGTTCCTTCTCCGAATATTCCAACATAGTCTTCGGACGCAACGAACGTGTCCAGCTCTGCAAAACAAATTCCACACACAACTGCAGAGAGTATAATATTTCACGAGTCCAATCCTCTGACAACTTTTGGTAATGTGACACCATGTCATCACCCAGACATTATTTCGAACTGTTTTTCGGCCTCCCGCTTCGAGATGTGGTCTCATTGGCATGTCTTGTCAAAGCAGAGATTGTGTCCCCTTATTGTGAGATTCTCATCAATACGGGCGTGGGTAATCCAACCGTGCCATTTGCACAGCCCTTGGGAACAGGCGAGTTTTAAGGCGAGCGGGGAGGCGCCTGATATTCACTGCCTTTATAAGGAGATAAGAATTCCTTTCCTTCACCCACGCCTTCTCTCTCTCTCTTCCCTCCCAATCTCGAGCCCCAGCGCCCAAGTCCTCATCGTTTCCGCCTCAAGGAAGCACTCGACCATGTCCGGATCTGGAGCGCAAGGCAAGTGGATGGCCTCCTCCGTTAAGGAGAAGGACATCACCAAGCTTCGGGAGACCGGGTATCTGGCGAAAGAAATCACCCACCGGCTTCCGGCCAAGGGGCAAATCATCCCCACCCTGAAGCCCAATGAGAGAGTGGTGTTCATCCCCCATTTCATCCGCGGGTTAGGGTTTCCTCTCCACCCTTTCTTCCGCGTCTCAGGTTCTATTACGGGCTAGATTTCCATGATCTAGCCCCAAACTCCTCCTCAACATCTTGGCATTCATTGTCGTGTGCGAGGCCTTCCTCCGCATTCCACCCCACTTTGGACTGTGGCTTAAGATCTTCAACGTGAAGTCGAAGGTGGTGGATGGCCAACACACAGAGTGCAGAGGTGCCATGGTGAGCAAGATGCCCAATGTCACATGGCCCAAAGGTACTTTTGTGGAGACCATCAAAGAGTGGCAGAAACTGTGGTTCTATATCACAGATCCCCGCGACGCCACCTGGGCCGCGGCTCCCGAATTCAAGTCCATAGCCCCAATGCGGCTCACCTCCTGGCTAGAGAAGGGACTTAATTGGTCTTCATCGGACGAGCTGGTAGCACTGCAGACGCGCATCCAAAGCATGGTGGACAAGAACATTAAGCTCGTCAATGTGATCCAGGTGATGCTAATTCGCCGGATCCTTCCATGCCAGAGTGGGACTTGCCATTTATGGGAGTTCAATCCGGCCAAGCACTAGACCTTGCAACAGATCTTCGAAACCACGCATGAAGATATCTGGAAGTTGCTCTTCAAGGGAAATGAGACGCCGCCGGAGACAATCGGGGACCGCGGGCATGCCCTGGCCCATCCTGCCAGTGCCGTAAGTATTTCATGTTTCAAGGCGCACACTTTACTTGCTTAGCCGGGGAAGATATCTAAACCTCACTATATATTTTTTTCAGGTATGGACAGAGAAAGCGGAGCGGATTAAGTGTCCGGCTCCGCTAACCGAGGAACCAGCCATCTCGCTTTTGACAAAGATGCTGGCCCCGGCGCCTTACCAGGCGCCAGAGAAGAAGGCCAAGGGGGCCAGAAGTGGCCTCCGCCACAAGGGAGCTTCGGATGTGTCGTCCGAAGACAACAAGACTCACTCCTTTGCCACTGAAGACGACGATGAGGAGGAGGAAGAAAGAAACTCTCCCCCTGAGGGGGTAAGGAAGAAGAGGGCAGCCTCCACTAGTCTAGAGGCAGGAGCGTCCAAGAGGGGGAAGGGTTCCCTCGCAGATAACTCCGTGTGGGATGTTGACAGCAGCCCAGAGCCGCGCCCCCGAAACAAGCCCCTGGCCGCATCGTAAGTACTAAAATACCCTGATGCGTCCCTATATCCGGCATCTCTACTTCATAGCTTTAACATGTTGAATTATGCAATTGCAGTCCGGCCCACGACAACTCTCCGCGATCCTCATCAGGGGGTTCGCTGGATTTCAAGGCGATGGACAGCGAGTCACCGTCGATGGCTTACTCTCCCAAGGCCAAGGGCGACGCCGAGGTGCTGTCCCGAAGGACCTTCCCCGGCCAGGGAGAGGTTCAGGAGGCCGTCAGGGCGGCGCCAGAGGATGACCCCTCGGCTGCCGGACACCTGGGGGAGAAAGCCCCCATGGAGACTGGCGATGGGGGCCATATCCAATTCGGCCCCCAGTCGGATACCATCCCGGAGACCTACACGGCTCCGGAATCAAGCGAGCAGCCTCCTCCGAAGGGAGGAGGTGTGCCTATTCCGCCGATGACCTCTGTCCATCCAGAGGCACCGGATAATCTGCTGTAAGCGCTACGAAGCGCTTCCACTATGGAGGAACACCATATCCTTATGGATACGGTGGTTGAGAGGGTTCAGTCTGTCAAGAGCAGACTGACCGAAGCCTGCACCAGCCTGCTGACAGGCTTTGAGGTAAGCGACGCAAAAGAGAAAGTCATAGTATAGACAGTAGCCCCTGAGACACTGTCCGGCGTTCGGAAAGAAAAGCCGGACAAAGGATCAAGTAATTTTCGCAGGAAACTAACGAAATATGTCTTATGTGAATAAGCAGGCGTCGTTGCTGGCTGCAACCTCTCATGCTGCTGAGGTCTCCAGACTAAATCAGAGTCTGGAGCGGGCCGAAGAAGAGCTCAGCCTTGTAAAAAGGCAGTTGGAGGACAAGCAAGGTATGTGGAGACTTGTTGTATATTCGGAAAGAATGAATGACGCATATTGACCGTAGTGCCATGATATTGGTAGGAGTGGCGACCGAGGTTGAGGTCCTTAAAAAGGCGATGGCCGAGGCCGAGGAGAAAGCTGCCAAGGAATAAGCCGCCCGTGAGAAGCACGAGGCCAGGCTTGATGAGATCCAGCAAGAGCTCGAGGATGCCGTGAAGAAATGCGAGTCCTTCGATCACGATGTTTCGGCTCAAGAGACCAAACTCGCCAAGGCTCGCCTAAGCGCGGAAGAGGCCTGGGTTGAAGCCCAGGGCGCCCTCCAGGAGATCCAGGAGGCCAAGAAAATCACGGCGGGTAAGGCTTTTCGTAATCTCTTACTAACCCGGATTTGGAGTTCCCGGGGGCGTTTGTGGATATGCCGTGCAGTGTTTCTAATGCTGCAGAATTCTTCCGAGCTGAAGAAGGGAGCTCAATGGAGAAGCTATTCTGGTCGCAATACCTTGCGCCAGAACATCCGGTGCCCTTTAGCGATCAACTAAAATAGCTGGTCGAACTGCATAGGTTGTCCGAACTGGCCATGAAGGACTTAATAATCCGCCTGTGGCCTGCCGAAGCCATACCCAGCAGCTACTTCGGTCTCGTAAAGCGGATGGTCGATGCCTGCCCTCGGCTTGATGCCATCAAGCGACCGGTCTGCATTGAAGGTGCACGGATGGCCTTCGCCCGTGTCAAGATGCAGTGGGCGAAGATGAATGCTGTCACGGTCGCGACCGAGGGACCGCTCGCGGGCAAGGAGCACCGCACGCCGGAGCGATATTTTAGCGATGTCCTAGAGGGATCCCGCATTGTGGCGGAGCAATGTACGAAAGATGTAATCTTTGAATGAATACATTCATATTGTCTTGCTCTGTATTATGAAACAAGTTCGACTATGTAATATAATGATTGTTTAATATTTTACCTCCTGTGCGGCTGTGTTTATGAAATTTTGAGACTTGGCCAGTCGTCGGCTTCAGCCCCCATGTAGGTAGCATGGGGGTGTTCGGGATGGAATCTAAACACTCTTGATCCAATTGTTTGGTCCTTGAAGGAGGTGTTTAGCGCAGCGAACAAGGCAATCGGACTATGTGGCTTTATCACCCTCACTTAGCCATAGGGGTTTGACAATGAAAATTTAGGCGCAGCCCCTAGTATCCGAACCAGGGTACTATAAACACCTGATCGGGTAAGAGCCGATTCATCGCATAACGCGGAAAAAATCGCTAAAGATTTGAAACCTCCGAAGAGCTCACCAGCTCTCGGCGAATCATGACAGTCAGTTTTCGGCTTTCTCTACTGAGGTGCTCATCTGGATAAACCAGGACACAGTCACAGTAGTTCTCCCTTTACTACCCTAGCCGATATAGCGGAACGTAAGGTAGTAAGCACAGGAGCCGGGTAACCCATCTATTGACCAAAGACATGATTCGGAGCCAATGCATATAATGCTAAATTCGGGGTGTCGAACTATATTGTAAAAAGTGCTCAGACTTTGTTGCCCTATTATGGGTTGCAATGAAGCCCCTGGCAGATTAAAGCGTACCAAAGTGTATGGGTACAACTTGAGAAGATTACCAAAAAAGGAAAAAAAAAGGGGGTAGTAAGCTAGTGCTGCAAAAGTTGGGCCGCAAACAGTTTCCATAAACACGTCAAAGCGTATTTGTACAAGTGGTGCCATAAGCAACCAGGCTATTTAACATGCCACATCCAAGGGAGAGCTGCGTGCGGGTCCTGAAAATAGTAGAGTGATCGTTAAAGAGACCGCCTAAAAATCCCTTGTACGCCAGTGCTTCTTGCCATCTTAGTGTATCTATCCTGCCGAGAGGATCGATGATTAGGTCATCAAAAGAAGCCTACGGAAAAGAAACCTGAAGAGGATAAAAAGGAAAATTGAAAGTATATGTGTCCAGGAGCGGTCGAGCCGTATTATGGATCACAAGCTAGTTATGCCTCCGTCTATGCCCATGGTATTTTGAGTGCGTAGTTACGTATGCGCGGTACGAATGCCGCCACTTGGTTGGGACTAGGACGGAGGCCAAATTGTTAGTCGAGCTCTTGACTAGCTGGGTTGCCCTACTACAGAGTAGTCCGGATGCACGGTATTCCCACAGGGGCCACCTTACCTGGCCCGGGACTGTTTGCGCCTTTTGGTTCATGTAAATGATAGTGTCGCTAGCATCCACATGACAGACAACCTGGGCCCACATGACTAGTCATAAACCCAAAGTGGCACTAACTTATAGGGACATGCATACATGACCCAGGAATGAACGTGTCGGTCATCAGCGAGTGAATCTGGGCTGTAGCGGCTGGGCTAACAGGACTCTGGAGAATCCGGGCTGTAGCAGGCTAACAGGACTCTAGTAGACACTGCATGACATTTCCCCGAAGGGACAGACACAGGAACGAAGGACACATGCCGGCCAGCCTAAGTGTTCCGGAGCAATAGCAAGCTACCATGGCTCAATGGAAGCACTAGGAGACATTTCCCAGTAAGAGAGGCTACCAAGAATAAACAACTAGGTTGCCGGATCCCACACATACCCAGCATTTCAAAATCATACACACAATATGCTCGATATGTGCAAATAAAACATGGCATCACAACAAAACTCTATGACTCAAAGTATTTATTCATAAGGATCCGAAGAGTCATACGTAGTAAGAATTACAATCATGGGTCACATGACCCAACATACAGAGCATATAGGCAACGGAAGCATAAACATGTCTGGGTACAGACATCAGAAAAGGAAGAAGGCCTTGGAGCCTGACTATCTACAAGACCCTCCCAAGGGTACAAGATCGTAGCTGAGGTATCAAGCTAAACGTCGGAGTCCACGTGGAACTATTAGTGAGACTGAAGTCTCCCTGCAAAAACATAAATTAAGCAAACATGAGTACAAATGTACCCAGCAAGACTTACATCAGAACTATCTACATATGCATCAGTATCAACAAAGGGGGTGGTGGAGTTTGACTGCAGCAAGCCAATTTTGACTCGATGGCTATCCAGTACTACGACTACAAGTAACTCTTTTGAGGTGGCGCACACGAGTCCACATATTCACCATACCAATACACCACTATGGATCCGCTCCCGTCTCCCCACAAGAAGGCCATTGTCGGTGTCAAAACCGGCGGATCTCGGGTAGGGGGTCCCGAACTGTGCGTCTAGGCGGATGGTAACAGAGGTTCGGGCCCTCTTGATGGAGGTAAAACCCTACATCCTGCTTGATTAATATTGATGATATGGGTAGTACAAGAGTGGATCTACCACGAGATCAAGGAGGCTAAACCCTAAAGCTAGCCTATGGTATGATTGTTGTGATGTATGTTGTGTCCTATGGACTAAAGCCCTCCGGTTTATATAGACACCGGAGGAGGCTAGGGTTACACAGAGTCGGTTACAATGGTAGGAGATCTACATATCCGTATTGCCAAGCTTGCCTTCCACGCCAAGGAAAGTCCCCTCCGGACACGGGACGGAGTCTTCAATCTTGTATCTTCGTAGTCTTGGAGTCCGGCGGACGATGATAGTCCGGCTGTCCGGACACCCCCTAGTCCAGGACTCCCTCAGTAGCCCCTGAACCAGGCTTCAATGACGATAAGTCCGGCGCTCATAATGTTCGGCATTGCAAGGCGGGTTCCTCCCTTGAATAATCCAGAGAAGATCATGAACACCAGGATAGTGTCCGGCTCTGCAAAATAAATTCCACATTCCACCGTAGAGAGAATAAAATGTACACAAGTCCAATCTGCTGACGTATTATGCGGCATGACATCACACCACTACCAGGCTTTTACTTGAATCGCTTTTTATCATACCACCTCAGCACGTTTAGCGAAGCGGTTTCCTTGGCACGTCCTATCGAAGTAGTGATCATGTTCCCCTTATTCCGGGATTCTCATCAATACGGACGTGGGAAACCCAACCGCGCCATTGATGGTGGCGCTTGGGAGATAAGCGAGTTTTACCAGGCTGGTGGGGGACGCATAGTCTTCGTCCGCATATATATAAGGGATAAGGATTTACCTTCTCACCTACGCCTTCTTCCTCCTTTGCTTATCCATCTCCACGCACTCAAGCTCCAACGCCCAAGCTCGCGCATCTCGCCTCGACCTTCTCCGATCATGTCCGGAGTGGGAGGCAAATGGTTGGCCTCCACCGTTAAGGAGGAGCACATCACCAAGCTGCGCAGCGCCGGATACCTTTCCGGCGATATCGCGCATCGGCTGCCCGACGAGGGGCAGCTCATCCCCACCCCCGGGCCCCATGAGAGGGTTGTTTTCCTTCCCCACTTCCTCTGCGGACTGGGCTTTCCACTGCACCCTTTCATCCGCGGGCTCATGTTCTATTACGGCCTGGATTTCCACGATCTAGCGCCGAACTTCATCCTCAACATCTCGGCGTTTATCGTCATGTGCGAGGCCTTCCTCTGCATCCAGCCCCACTCCGGCCTGTGGCTCAAGACCTTCAACGTCAAGCCGAAGGTTGTGAAGGTCACGCAAGCGGAATGCGGAGGCACCATGTTGGGCAAGTTGCCAAACGTCCTTTGGCTCGAAGGGGCCTTCGTGGACTCCGTTAAGGGGTGGCAATCGGGGATCCCCACGCAGCTCACCTCCTGGAAAGAGAAGGGTTTGTTGTGGGGAAATCCGAAGGAGCTGACGGGACTCCGAGCCTGTATCCAGAAGCTGGTGAACAATAAGCTCAGGCTCGTCGATGTGGTCCAAGTCATGCTCATCCACCGGATCCTCCCATGCCAAGAACGGGCATTCAATCTATGGGAGTTCAATCCGGAACAGCACCAGGTGCTAAGCGGGCACTTCGACACGACGTATGAAGGCGCCTGGAGGGTGCTGTTTAAGGGCGCCGAAGCCCCCGCATCCGCGACGGAAGATCGTGGATTTCGCTCGCAGCATCCAGCTGACGAGGTAAGTGATTCAACCCCTTTACGGGACACTTGTGGTAAACAGATTGATTCTAAGAGGGTTTCAATCTCTCTTTTCCTTTGGCAGAAATGGATGGAGAAGGCCGAGCAGCTCATCTGTCCGGCTCCCATGCTAGAAGACCCAGTGAACGCCCGTCTAGCAGGGCTGCTGGTTCCGGCACCGCACGTGGTGCCGGAGAAGAAGGCCAAGAAGGTGGCCACGGGGACTCGAAAGAGTTCCCGCAATCAAGCGTCCGACAACGAGGCGGACTCCTCCCCCGAAGACGAGGAGGAGGAAGAAGACTCTCTCCCGGAGGAGGGAGAGAGGAAGAGGAAGGCTTCCCCAATAGGGGAGGCCGAAGGGTCCAAGAGGGGAGAACTATTCCCCCGGACAGTTCCGCCAACACCATCGTTGGCGAGGAGGAGTGGCCTTCAAGGGCCAGGCCTCCGGCGAGATCGTAAGTATCCGGATCCCTGATATGCAATTTCTTTCGCGTCACCTAGTGTCCTACTAATGCCGCATACTGTCCGTAGTCCGGCCGATGATGATCTCCCCGCTTCATCGAGCGGGTCGTTGGCCCCGTCGGATGTGGATTCACTTCCGACTGCCTCTACCCCCCGCGCCAATGAGGACGCCGAGGTGGGATCCCAGAGAGGGAACCATCAGGAGGAGGCTCCGGAGGCGCCGCCAGGCAGCCTCCCGGACTTTGCGCCGGACTCTACGTCGGAACCTGCAGCAGTTCTAGAGTCCGGCAGGCGGCCCCTTCGAAAGAAGGGCAAGACTGTGACACCGGCAGCCTCCGTCCAACCGGAGGCGCCGGACAACTTGTTGGAGGCGCTTAAAGGCGCTTCCATCGAGGAAGAACACCGCACTATCATGAGTGCGGTGATTCAGAAGGTTCAGCTCGCCAAGAGCGGGCTGACCGAAGCCTGCAGCAGCCTTCTAACAGGCTTTGAGGTAAGAAGTTATAATTATGTAATGTAATACCGCATAGACAGTAGCCCCTGATGCTCAGTTCGGTGTTCCGAAAGAAAAGCCGGACTGAGGATCTAAGAAGATATACGCAGGGTTGCTTAAAATATGTCAATATGGGTTTGCAGGCTGCGCTGCTGACCTCTGCCGCACTGACTGTGGAGGTCGGTGCGTTGAAGCAGGATCTCGAGCGGTCCGAGCAAGAGTTCGGCCATGCCAAGAAGCAGCTCGAGGACAAAGAAGGTGAGTAACACCACTTTGAATAGTTACCTTACAAAAAAGGATTTTGGTTGCAATAAAATTAACAAGGATAATATGGGTATTGCAGGGGCCACGAACGAGGTGGCAGCCCTGAAGGAGGCTGTGTCCGCGGCCGAACGCAGTGCGGCCGCAGAACAGGCAGAGCGAGAAAAGCAGGAGGCACAGGTGGCGGAAGTACGGCAAGAGCTCTAGGCTCTCATGGAGAAGCATGAGAGCTTGGAGCGTGACTCCAAGACTCGAGAGTCCGAGCTTGCCTCGGCTCTCGAAAGTGCCAAGTCTGCCAAGGCCGAGGCCCGTAAGGCCCTTCAGGAGATTGAAGATGTAAAGAAGATAGCGGCGGGTAAGGCATTTTTCATGCAAAGCAAGCATGTTAATGTAAACTACCTGACACTTACCCGCATTCAGAGCTCTCTAGGGGCGTTTTCAGATCTGCCGTGTAGTGTGTCCGATGCCGCCGCATTCTATCATGGCAAGGAGGGGAGCTCGACGGAGAAGGTCTTCTGGTCTCAGTACGCTGAGGCCGGCCATCCAGTGCCCCCAAGCGACCAGCTGAAGCAGCTGGTCGAACTCCACAAGGTAGCGGAGGAGGCCATGAAGGGCCTTATAGTCCGGCTGTGGCCTGGACAGGCCATGCCTGGGAGCTACTTCGGCCTCGTGCGGCGGCTGGTGGATGCGTGCCCCTGGGTGGAGGTCATCAAGCGCTCCGCCTGTATTGAAGGTGCTCGCCGAGCCCTTGCCCGCACAAAGGTGCACTGGGGCAGGCTGGATGCGGAGAAGCTTCTCACTGACCCGCCGCCACCGGGCAAGGAGTATCGTACGCCCGAAATGTATTATAAAACTGTCCTGAAGGGAGCCCGCGATATTGCGGATGAATGCCCCAGAGATGTAATTTTTGAGTAAACTCGCTATGTATTATCCTGTGCGCTGAAAACTTTGTTCATATGCGCATTAAGCAACGCTTGTTTAATTTAAAATATTACCTTCTATGCGGTCGTTTATAAAATCTGAGAGATGGCAAGTCATTGGCTTCAGCCCCCGAGCCGCGAGTGCTGGGGTGTTCGGGATAAACTTGAGCACTCTTGTTCCCATTTTTGGGTCCATCTAGGGAGGCGCTCAACACAACGAACAAGGCAACCGGACTTATAATGCTTGAACACTCTCACTTAGCCATAGAATTCTATAATTTTAAATTTCGGCGAAGCCCCTGGTATTCGGAAGACCGAATCTGGGGCGCTATCCACGCCTTCGTCGGACATTATCCGGAACTTCGCTCGAAGCAGCGTGAGTCTTTAAGGACTCGAAAAGACCTCTCGAACAGGGACCAGTCTCTTGCCTTATCATGCCGGTCAGTTTTAGCTTTCTCCACTGAGGCGCTCGCCCGGCTCAACCGGCGCGCAATCGCAGTGGTTCTCCCAGTGCCACCTTAGCCGACAGAACGGAACGTAAGGCACCAAAACGTGGGAGCCGGGCAAACCCAACTATTGACCCAAGACATGATTCGGAGCCAATTCATATAATGCTATAAGTTTGGGGTGCCGTACTTATGAAAGTGTTCGGACTTATCACACCATAATGTGGGGAACATAAGCCCCTGGTGTATTAGACCGTACCAAAATATACGGGTGCAAGATGTCCTGTAATGAACATATATATATATATATATATATATATATATATATATATATATATATATATATGTATGTATATATATATATAAAGTAATGTAATTGCTGTCGAAAAGTGCTGCATTATTTATTAAAGGAAGTCTGCTATGAGTGCGGACTGATACAAATAGTGCGGTAAGCAAGGGATTTGGACTAATTAAACATGTCCCCCTCCAGGGATGAGCTGCGGACTTGTGTATATAATCGAATTTAATGCTCGTAATTGAGACCACCTGAGTGTTCGTCGCAGCCTTCTTTCTTCCCTGGCTGGTGCATCGTGAGTTCGGCAGGTTCACCGCCGGACAGGGCCTCTGGTTAACGGAGTCCTGTGTATAGAAAGAAGGAAAATAAAAAAAAGAAGGGGGGCGCACTTGCGAACCCCTGGTGTGGTCGAGCCGCACTCTGGGTCCATTGTTATCGTGCCCCTTCCCCTGCGCCCATGGTATCTCCAAAGCGTAATGATGTACGTGGAGGGTTGTTCTTGCAATCATGCGAGGGCGGGGGTTAGGGCCGCATTGCTACGCGTGCTCTGATCGTGCCAGGTTGTCTTGGTTGGTATTGCTTCGGGCGCGTTTTGCTGTATCCGGCCGTTTAACGGCCGGACTCAAAAATTGCCTTAAAAGGCTGCTCTGTACTTCTGCCGCGAGAGCCGCTGTATGTTCCTCCCTTCGAAGGGAGAGTTCCGTATTTCCGTTGACCGTGATGACTCCACGAGGGCCTGGCATCTTGAGCTTGAGGTATGCATAATGCGGCACTGCGTTGAACTTTGCAAACGCGGTTCGTCCGAGCAAAGCGTGATAGCCGCTGCGAAATGGGACTATGTCGAAGATTAACTCTTCGCTCCGGAAATTATCCGGGGATCCGAAGAACACTTCCAGTGTGACTGAGCCCGTAGAATTGGCTTCCACACCTGGTATGACACCTTTAAAGGTTGTCTTTGTAGGTTTAATCCTTGAGGGGTCTATGCCCATCTTGCGCACTGTATCCTGATAAAGCAGGTTCAGGCTACTACCGCTGTCCATCAGGACTCTCGTGAGGTGAAATCCATCGACGATTGGGTCTAAAACCAATGCGGCGAATCTGCCATGGCGTATGCTGGTCGGATGGTCTCTTCGATCGAAAGTGATCGGACAAGAGGACCATGGATTGAACTTCGGGGCAACTGGCTCCATCGCATAGACGTCCTTAGTGCGCGCTTCCTCTCCCTCTTGGGTATATGGGTTGCGTAAATCATGTTCACCGTCCGTACTTGTGGGGGGAAACCCTTCTGTCCTCTATTGTTCGGCGGTCGGGTCTCCTCCTCGTCGTCGCTGTTTAGCCCCTTGTCATTGTTTTTGGCAATTAACTTGCCTGCCTGCTTGAACACCCAGCAATCTCTGTTGGTGTGATTGGCTGGCTTTTCGGGGGTGCCATGTATCTGGCATAAGCGGTCGAGTATTCGGTCCAAGTTGGACGGACCCGGAGTGGTTCTTTTGAATGGCTTCTTCCGCTGACCGGGTTTAGAGCCTCAGAATCCGGTGTTGACTGCCGTATCCTCCTTATCATCGCCGTTAATGCGGCGTTTGTTTTTGTTTCGACGTGACCTGCTGTTGTGGTCCTTAGTATCCGGACTGCCAGAATTTTTATTGAGGTTGTTGCTGCGAGGTAGCCAGCTATCCTCTCCCGCACAAAAGCGGGTCATTAATGATGTGAGTGCTGCCATGGATTTCGGCTTTTCCTGTCCCAGGTGCCGGGCTAGCCACTCGTCGCGGATGTTATGTTTGAAGGCTGTGAGGGCCTCTGCATCCGGACAGTCGACGATTTGGTTTTTCTTTGTCAAGAACCGTGTCCAGAATTGTCTGGCCGATTCCTCTGGCTGCTGAATTATGTGGCTTAGGTCATCGGCGTCTGGTGGCCGCACATACGTGCCCTGGAAATTGTCGAGGAATGCGGCTTCCAGGTCTTCCCAACACCCAATTGACTCTGCGGGCAAGCTGTTAAGCCAATGCCGAGCTAGTCCTTTAAGCTTGAGTGGGAGGTACTTGATGGCATGGAGATCGTCGCTGCGGGCCATACGGATGTGAAGGAGGTAATCTTCAATCCAAACCGTGGGGTCTGTTGTGCCGTCGTAGGATTCGATATTTACGGGTTTAAACCCTTCAGGGATTTGATGATCCATTACTTCGTCAGTGAAGCATAGCGGGTGCGTGGCGCCTCTATATTGGGCAATATCACGACGCAGCTCGAGAGAGCGTTGTCTACTGTGTTCGGCCCAGCCGGGGTTATTGTATCCGGCGCGACGGTACTCGTCGTGGGTCGTGGGGCGCCCACGTGATCCGTAGATGGATCTGGATTGCCTTGCTTTGTCCTCCAATACATCCCGCAAGTCCTGCGCGTTCCCTCTTGGCTTCGTACTTTTGGAGCGATGCCGGGGTACGGTCTTGGTGGAGGGCCTGGATGCCTCTCTGTCGTGACCACGGGGTGGTCGGTCGGCCGTATCGTGCGCTGGTGATGAAGGTATGTATGCTTCCTCCTCTAATCGGGGGAGCAACTTGCGTCTGGGGTAGCTTTTGGAGGGGCGTTTGAGTTTAAACTCTTCGGCCGTGAGGACCTCGGTCCATCGATCGGCCAGCAGGTCCTGATCAGCTTGAAGCTGCTGCTGCTTTTTCTTTATGCTATTTGCCGTGGCGATAAGCCTGCGTTTAAAACGCTCTTGTTCGACGGGATCCTCGGGCACGATGAATTCGTCGTCGTTGAGGCTTGCCTCGTCTTCGGAGGGAGGTATATAGTTATAATCCTCGACCTCTTCGTCTGCCACCCTCTCGTGGGGGCTTGCTTCTGCGTCCTCCTGCGCTGAGTCTTGCTGGAGGGGATTATCTTCGGCACTCTCTGGGGTATTATTATCTCCTGTGCCGGAATCTCCATTCTTGCTATGGCGGGATTTAGAGCGGCGCCGCTGACGCCGGCGCTTGGGCTGTTTCTTTAGGGAATCTGCCTCCGCTACTTCTTCGCCGTCCCCGTCCTTTGGGGTGTCCACCATGTATATGTCGTATGACGAGGTGGTCTTCCAGTGCCCTATAGGCGCTGGTTCCTGTTCGTCTCCGGCATCGTCGTCCATAGCATCGATGCCTTCGGAGTGTAGTCTAGCATGTCGGTAAGATCGTCGACAGTGGCTACAAAGTGGGTGGTGGGTGGGCTCTGAATTTCTTCGTCGTCCGTATCCCAACCATCCTGGCCATAGTCCGGCCAGGACTCTCCCGATAGCGGGAGATGCTTTAGCGAATTTAGGATGTCGCCAAAGGGCGAGTATTGGAAGATGTCCGCGGCGGTGAATTCCATAACCGGCGCCCAATCCGATTCGATTGGTAGGGGCGTGGGAGGTCTGGAGTCCGGTAAGGAGTCCAGCACCTCGGAATCACGAGTTTCGCGAGGGACAAGGTTAGTGTTCGGCTCCATCGCCGTGGAAGTTGAAGCCCCCGAGGTGGTGTCCATCCACCGGTCCTCGATCTGGGCGATCGGCTCCGGACTAAGGGCCGAAGCGGATTCGTGTGCAGCCACCAAGGCACTGTTCGGAGGCAGAGCTAGATCATGCCCATCGCTACAGTGCGGCGCGCTTGGCTTTGGCTCGAGCCCGTCGAAGATCAAGTCCCCGCGGATGTCGGCTGTGAAGTTTAGGCTTCTGAATCTGACCTGATGACCAGGGGCGTAGCTTTCGATCTGCTCCAGATGGCCAAGTGAATTAGCTCGCAGTGTGAAGCCGCCGAATACGAAGATCTGCCCGGGGAGAAAAGTCTCACCCTGGACAGTGTTGTTGATTGAATACGCCATCGAGCCTATCAGTGACGACACAGAGGAACTCTCAATGAAAGCACCAATGTCGGTGTCAAAACCGGCGGATCTCGGGTAGGGGGTCCCGAACTATGCGTCTAGGCGGATGGTAACAGGAGATAAGGGACACGATGTTTTACCCAGGTTCGGGCCCTCTTGATGGAGGTAAAACCCTATGTCCTGCTTGATTAATATTGATGATATGGGTAGTACAAGAGTGGATCTACCACGAGATCAAGGAGGCTAAACCCTAAAGCTAGCCTATGGTATGATTGTTGTGATGTATGTTGTGTCCTACGGACTAAAGCCCTCCGGTTTATATAGACACCGGAGGAGGCTAGGGTTACACAGAGTCGGTTACAATGGTAGGAGATCTACATATCCGTATTGCCAAGCTTGCCTTCCACGCTAAGGAAAGTCCCCTCCGGACACGGGACGGAGTCTTCAACCTTGTATCTTCGTAGTCTTGGAGTCCGGCGGACGATGATAGTCCGGCTGTCCGGACACCCCCTAGTCCAGGACTCCCTCAGCCATGCTTAGCACTCACGCTTATCTTGCGCATTTTAGAGTATCCGCTTTCACTTGTCTATGAACTATACAGGCAACCCAAAAGTCCTTTACCGCGGACACAGCTATTCGAATAGATGATGTTAACCCTGCAGGGGTGTACTTCTTCACACACGCTCTCGCCAACTACCACCATGTACATGTCATGTATCTCGGAAACCTTCAAGTGGAAGCCTGGCGAGGGAGTCGGCCCCGACCTAACTAACCACACAAGTCTCTAGTCCAGGTTTATTGCCTATTCGGGTTTCGTCCGCAAGGAGATCCGGCCGGGGTGTCGCTCACAACCCCAAACGATGTGAGCAGGGTTCCCAAGCCCACCAAACGGGCGATGCTTGGTACACTATGCCACTGCACCTAGTCTGTCCCAAGCCCACCTAGTCTGTCCCAAGCTCACCTACAAACACCAGAAACTAGTTGCAACTCCTGGACAGAGATCAGGTTGATTAATAAGTCGAGAGAGCTTGGAGTGCCCGGAGCCCAATGTGTGGTAGTAGGTGTTCATGGATCACAAACACAGAACTTTGTTCCTGAGGACAGTTTCAATGAGACAACCCACCAGGTAGTCCTACATGGCCTCTCACCGCTACCCTTACCAAATCGTGTTCACACACTTAGCTCTCAACAGTAAGACATGTTCACCACATTCCAATTCATCCCCGATTAATCAGAGTTGACTCAACTCTAAGCAGTAGCAGGCATGACAACAAGCATGAATGAGTAGGCACATCAGGGCTCAAACAACTCTACTCATGCTAGTGGGTTTCATCTCTTTACTGTGGCAATGACAGGTCATGCAGAGGAAAGGGGTTCAACTACCGCAGCATGTAACAGTTGAATCGTTGTTGTCCTAATGCAGTAAAAGAGAGCAGAAGTGAGAGAGTGGAATTGTATCAGAATGAACAAGGGGTTTTTGCTTGCTTGGCACTTCTGAAGATAGTATAGCTCTTCATCGGTGTCACCAATTACATCGTCGAAACCACATCTATTGAGAGCGGACAAATACCGGCAAACAAGAAAGAACACAATCAATGCAATGCAACAATATGATGCAAGAATGTGACATGGCAATATGATGTTGATTGAGCTAATGCAACTAGCAACAAGTTAAATGAAGTTGGTTTGAACCCTAGTTTCAAATTCAAATTCCATATGTGAAGGTTTAAATGCCCTTTATATGATTTGTCCTAAACAACAGCCATAAGTTGTGCTAACATGTACGACAAGTGTACAGATGGATAGATTGGATTTTTTTGATCATTTTTCATATATAAATTATTTCATTTGGAGTTACAGATTATTTTCTATGATTTTTAGAAGTTTAAGTCATTTTCTGGAATTTCCTGAATTAGTTTTAATCCAGAAAATCCTTTACTGCGTCAGCATGACATCAGCCTTGCATCAATAAGTCAACAGGGCCAGTCCAGGTCAAACCTGACCCGTGGGACCCATTGGTCAGTGACCCAGGGCTGGTTACGGTCGCTGACACGTGGGGTCGGTCAAGGGCCACGTCAGCAAGGTCAATGCTAACGCGTGGGGCCACTGTGATTAGTTAAAACTAAACAGGAAATAAATTGTGGTTAATTAAGGGCGCGGGGCCCAACTGTCTATGTCATTGTGGTTAATTAACTAGGTGATTAAACCTTAATTAAGCAACCATGTCATCATCACCGGATCTACACCGGTGATGACCAAACCAACGGCAAGAGCTCGCCGGACGCGCGTTAGGGACGGCAGTTCGTCGCGCTGCTAGCACCAGGGAGGGCCTCTCACTCATCCGCATCCAAAGGACTGGACGAGAGGCCGCGGGGTGGCAGGAAACGATGCCGGTGACGACCTCGCAGGGCGGCGCACACACGGGCTCATCGGGGAGGAGGCTACGGAGCACGGGCGAGCAAGCTGAAGCTTTCTATGGCCATCTGGGAGCGCCAGGAGGACAGTAGCATCCTCGGGCTCTACTGGTTCGAGCTCTGGACTCGTCGGCAACATGGCCGATGACGGTGAGCTCTCGGTGCTCATGGGGAAAGTGCTACAGGAAGAAATTGATGACGATCCTAGGAGGATACGATGCAGTGCTCACAGTGTGTTCGTCGGCAGTCTCAATGGGCTTGGGGAGGCGTCTGCGATGGCGAATCGACCATGGGGATCACCGGATAGAAGCGGTGATGAAGACGACGGGGGGCGGCATTCTGCTGCTCCTGGAGTTGCATGCGTCGACGAGGAGAGGAAGAGCGGGACGGCGGAGCTCGGGGATACGGTGGTTGGACGAGGGGGTCTCCGTAGCCACAGTGTACGGCGACGATGGTGACGGGCATTATGCTCGGTGGGCGTGAGAGAGCGAGATAGAGGAGGGGAACGGGGGAGAGGGAGAGAGCGAGGGGGTCCAGATGGCTCCAGGGGGTCGCGTGGCATTCCAGGGGAGGCCGGGGGCAAGCAGGCAGAGAGGAGTTGTCCGGGTGCGTGCTCGCGTGCGCCGGCCACACACGTGGCGTCCTTCTGTCCTAAGGAGAGGGATGACTGGCACCGGGCCAGTGGGCCGACCAGGTAAGTAGGCTGCACAGTAAGCCTTTACTCTGTTTTATTTTATGTGTTGTTTTCTTTTTATTTAATCATTTTGCCACTGAATCAAATTCAAAAGTAAATCAAAGCAGGGCAAAACCTTCTGAATATTTGTATGTTGCCATTATGGACTTTTCCAAAGGCACATAAATAATTCCAGGGTCTTTGAAATATATTCTATATAAAATGAATATAATCCAAAAGTCAAATACTTACTGATTTAAATTCAAAGTCCCAAAAATAATTCCCTAAAAATGTTCCTAAATTTTGGTTTGATATATAGCTCTTGCCAAAATTCTCAAACATTGCAAAAAGGACATCTTGGAAACAAAGAATGAGATTTCCAGGGTTTTTTGCCCTTCTTTTGATTAAAGTTTTGAGGCTTCAACAAGCCTCAGTTCAAGTTTCAGAAATTTTAACAAGATGCATGGATGCAATGCCACTAATTACAAGCATTAAACTGGGGCTGTGACACTTTCATTCTCTCTCTATCTTCTGTCGTGGTCGGGCTTTGAGTCTTACTCAACTGCACACCTTGCAACACAGGCAAGAACTCTTTCTTTAACTGTTCGATTTTGAACTACTTCAAAAACTTGTCAAGGTATGTACTCATTGAAAAAACTTATCAAGCATCTTGATCTATCTCTATAGATCTTGATGCTCAATATGTAAGCAGCTTCACCGAGGTCTTTCTTTGAAAAACTCCTTTCAAACACTCCTTTATGCTTTCCAGAAAATTCTACATCATTTCTGATCAACAATATGTCATTTACATATACTTATCAGAAAGGCTGTAGTGCTCCCACTCACTTTCTTGTAAATACAGGTTTCTCCAAAGTCTATATAAAACCATATGCTTTGATCACACTATCAAAGCGTATATTCCAACTCTGAGAGGCTTGCACCAGTCTATAAATGGATTGCTAGAGCTTGCACACTTTGTTAGCACCTTTTGGATCGACAAAACCTTCTTGTTGTATCATATACAACTCTTCTTTAAGATATCCGTCAAGGAATGTAGTTTTGACATCCATTTGCTAGATTTCATAAAATGTGGCAATTGCTAACATGATTCGGACAGACTTAAGCATCGCTACGAGTGAGAAAATCTTATCGTAGTCAACATCTTGAACTTGTTGAAAACTTTTTTCGACAATTCGAGCTTTGTAGATAGTAACACTACTATCAGCGTCCGTCTTCCTCTTGAATATCCATTTATTCTCAATGGCTTGCCGATCATCAGGCAAGTCAATCAAAGTACATACTTTGTTCTCATACATGGATCCCATCTCAGATTTCATGGCCTCAAGCCATTTCATGGAATCTGGGCTCATCATCGCTTCCTCATAGTTCGTAGGTTCGTCATGATCAAGTAACATGACCTCCAGAACAGGATTACTGTACCACTCTGGTGCAGATCTTACTCTGGTTGACCTTTGAGGTTCGATAGTAACTTGATCAGAAGTTTCATGATCATCATCATTAGCTTCCTCACTAATTGGTGTAGGAATCACTGGAACTGATTTCTGTGATGAACTACTTTCCAATTCGGGAGAAGGTACAATTACCTCATCAAGTTCTACTTTCCTCCCACTCACTTCTTTCGAGAGAAACTCCTTCTCTAGAAAGGATCCATTATTAGCAATGAATATCTTGCCTTCGGATCTGTGATAGAAGGTGTACCCAACAGTCTTCTTTGGGTATCCTATGAAGACACATTTCTCTGATTTGGGTTCGAGCTTATCAGGTTGAAGCTTTTTCACATAAGCATCGCAGCCCCAAACTTTAAGAAACGACAACTTTGGTTTCTTGCCAAACCACAGTTCATATGGTGTCATCTCAACGGATTTAGATGGTGCCCTATTTAACGTGAATGTATTTGTCTCTAATGCATAACCCCAAAAACGATAGTGGAAAATCGGTAAGAGACATCATAGATTGCACCATATCTAATAAAGTGCGGTTACAATGTTCGGACACACAATTACGCTGTGGTGTTCCAGGTGGCGTGACTTGTGAAACTAATCCACATTGTTTTGAATGAAGGCCAAACTCGTAACTCAAATATTCTCCTCCACGATCAGATCATAGAAACTTTATTTTCTTGTTACGATGATTTTCCACTTCACTCTGAAATTCTTTGAACTTTTCAAATGTTTCATTTATGTTTCATCAAGTAGATATACCCATATCTGCTCAAATCATCTGTGAAGGTCAGAAAATAATGATACCCGCCGCGAGCCTCAACACTCATCAGATCGCATACATCAGTATGTATTATTTCCAATAAGTCAGTTGCTCGCTCCATTGTTCCGGAGAACGGAGTCTTAGTCATCTTGCCCATGAGGCATGGTTCGCAAGCTTCAAGTGATTCATAATCAAGTGATTCCAAAAGCCCATCAGCATGGAGTTTCTTCATGCGCTTTACACTAATATGACCTAAACAGCAGTGCCACAAATAAGTTGCACTGTCATTATTAACTTTGCATCTTTTGGCTTCAATATTATGAATATGTGTATCACTACGATCGAGATTCAATAAACCATTTATATTGAGTGTATGACCATAGAAGGTTTTATTCATGTAAATAGAACAACAATTATTCTTTGACTTAAATGAAAAAACGTATTGCAATAAACATGATCAAATCATATTCATGCTCAACGCAAACACCAAATAACATTTATTTAGGTTCAACACGAATCCTGAAAGTATAGGGAGTGTGTGATGATGATCATATCAATCTTGGAACCACTTCCAACACACATCATCACTTCACCCTTAACTAGTCTATGTTCATTCTGCAACTCCCATTTCGAGTTACTAATCTTAGCAACTGAACCTGTATCAAATACTGAGGGGTTGCTATAAACACTAGTAAAGTACACGGCAATAACATGTATATCCAATATACCTTTGTTCACTTTGCCATCCTTCTTATCAGCCAAGCATTGTAGCGACCCGACCTCAGATGGTCAAGTCTCTGTGCTCAGGTGTCATCCCTGGATCAGTAATGCTGACACCACACAGTACTTCGAAGGATTTATAACAGAGTAGCAATCACACACTTATTACATCGATGTCTCAAGAGAGAACTTATTACAATAATATGGCTTAAGGCCATCTAATGCGATAACAGCGGAAGGCTTGGAAGATAAAGTGAGTCCATCAACTCCAACGGCATAGCTGAGCTGCACGGCAACGACCTACGAACCTTACTCCTCGTCTGAAAAGTCTGCAACATAATACATTGCGGCCCGAGAACGGGTCAGCACATGGAATATGCTGGCAATGTAACACAAAAGAGCAATAACAGAATAATGCTACCACTACATGCATATTTGGCTGGTGGAAAGCTCTATGGTTACATTTTTGCGAAAGGCCAATTTTTCCCTACTTCAAAGGAATCAGTTTTAATTTAACTATCATGGTGGTTGAAACATCATTTGAGAAGGTAACCCCAACTCAATGATCCCAATTAAAGTAATTAACAACCCAGCAAGATTAATTAAGAGTGTTGAGATACATGCGAATACTCAATTACTAGATACTCAGAATTGTCCATAACCGGGGACACGGCTAACCATGATTAGATTGTACACTCTGTAGAGGTTTGCACACTTTTCCCCGCAAGACTCTATCACCTCCGTTGATTTCTCGCACTACATGGTGTTTGAGAGACGGATGACCGAGACACAGTCTTTCAGAAGCACTAACTCTCTACTCCGGGCAGACCATACCAAACCTACAAACCCACTACCTGCTGATCCACCTCTTCAAGAGCTTCACGCAACTTACTCAACTATGCTAGAGCCCATAATAGCTTGCGGCTACACACGGAAGTTTCTAGCATGAATAGACTCAGTTCCCTTTGAGCCTGGGTGGCGGTCCATAGGAGAATCACACGGTAACCCCGGGATTTCCAAAAATAAAACAGGCAATCACTGGATACCCCAGGTGCCTCAATCCACCCAGATGTGTATTAAAGTTGCCACCTTAAGTAAACCATTAATTAACAATCTCACATCTGTCATGGATATCACTCAAACCCAATCCACGTCTACGAGCATAGCATGGCAATATAAGCATAACGTAGAAGTAACTCCCAAGGGTTTGACAATAAAACAGGGCAATAGGTTCTACCTCATCAACTACTTCCCAATACCCACATGTTAAAAACATCCTAATCATGCAATGTTTGAGGATTGAAACTAATGCATAAAAACTGGGTATGAAAAGAGTATGATCAATGTGTAACTTGCCTTGCTGACGATCCGTGAATCCTAAAGACTCGTAGTAACACGCTTCGCACTCCGGGAATTCTATCGCAAGCAAACAATAACATACATAAGAAACAATCAAAGATGCACAAGTAGAACTCCAAATAAAAGAGTTTGACCGGAGAGTTCAACTTAAGAACTCCGGTTGGCAAAAAGAATCAAATCAAACGAAGCAACGAAACTCAAACGGCAAAAGAAACAACTTCGTTTTACTAGTATGGATCTAGGTCAAATTTTATAGAAGGAAAATTTGGTTTGAGTTGATTATTCGGAAAGAGGGTTTCAAGATGAAACTTCAGGCGCTTGAATCGCCTGATTCCGATAAACGAGGGAAAAGATAAACAGGTTTGAATATCGGATCAGAGATCGCGATCGGAATAATCGCGGAATAAATCCGATAAAAAGAAAAACGACGAACAGCTAAACGAACGAACGTTCGTTAGCAGAAACTAAACGATGAACACGTTCGTTAGAACGAACGAACGAACGAACGTTCGCTAAGTAAATAAACCGAAGAAATAAACCGATATATATAAAAAAACGAACTAGGGTTTTAAAAAAAACCGGCGGCGGGGTCGGGTACCTCCGGCGAGGCTCGTCCGGCGGGGCGGGCGGCTCCGGCGGGATCAGCGAGGGGCAGCGGGGCTCGGGGTGGCTGCGGGGTGGCGGCGGGAGGCGGCGGCGGCGCGGGGCGACGGCGGCGTTTCGGGCGGCGGCGGATCGGGGCTCGGCCTCGGGCTCCGGCGGCGGCGGCAATGCGGCGGGTGGTGGCGGGGTGGTGGTGAGGCGGCGGGGCGGCGGCATATATAAGGGGCGGGGCGGGGCGGCTTGGGGAAGGGGGCGCCCGGGTGGAGTCCGGCTCGGACTCCCTCGGCGTCCGTGCGGCGCATGGCGCGCGCGGGGAAAGCGGCGGCGGTCGCGGCTGGGCCGGCCTGGTCGGCTGGGCCTTCGGCCCAGTCGGGCGCGAGTTTTTTTTTAAACATTCCGCCGAAGAAAAATTCCTAGAAAAATAAATAAAAATCTAAAAATTCCAAAACAAGTTTTCTCCGTCTAAATAAAATATTTAGAACAAGATGAACTTTTCTTGGCCCCTAAAATGCAATTTTTAAAACATGCAACATTTTTCTAAGGCAAATAAAAACCCGAATAAGCTCAAATAAAATCCAAAAATGATTTTAACATTTTTCCTCCGATATTTCAATTATTTTGGAGAAGTCATATTATCTCCCCTCATTTAATATTTTAAAATGAAATATTTTTCGGAGAGAAAATAATTAAAATCAAATCCTCGTCTTCACTATTTGATAAAAATTTCAAATATGAAAATTTGAAAATCCCCAACTCTCTCCGAAGGTCCTTGAGTTGCTTAGGATCTCGAGGATTGCAAACGAAAAGCAATAAATTATGATATGCATGGATGATCTATGTATAACATGCCAAATTGGAAATTTGGGATGTTACAAACCTACCCCCCTTAAGATGAATCTCGCCCTTGAGATTCGGGTTGGCTAGAAAATAGGTGCGGATGGTCCTTGCGAATATCCTCTTCTCACTCCCAGGTGGCTTCCTCCTCAGAATGATGACTCCACTGAACTTTGCAAAACTTGATCACCTTATTGCGAGTGACTCGGCTATCAAACTCAAGAATCTTTACTGGCTTCTCCTCATAGGTCAGTTTATTATCTGGCTAAATCGCCTCCAAAGGTACTGTATCATTCAACGGTATATCGGCTATCTCAGCATGGCACTTCTTCAGCTGTGATACGTGGAACACATCGTGAACTCCTGACAATCCTTCTGGTAACTCCAGCTTGTAGGCAACTTCTCCCATCCGTTCCAAAATACGATACGGTCCTACAAATCTCGGGGCTAGCTTTCCCTTAACTCCAAAACGTTTTACTACCCTCAAGGGTGATACTCGTAGATAAGCTCTTTCTCCAACTTCATAGGTTACTTCCTTGCATTTTGAATCTGCGTAACTCTTCTGTATGGACTGAGCAATCTTTAGTCTGTCTCTGATCAGTTTAACCTTCTCCTCTGATCCTTTGATCAAATCTGGTCCAAACAACTGACGATCTCCTACCTCGTCCCACATCAATGGTGTTCTACATCTGCGTCCATACAGAGCTTCGAATGGTGCCATCTTCAAACTGGCCTGGTAACTGTTGTTATAAGAAAACTCTGCGTATGGAAAATTGTCATCCCAACTAGATCCATAATCTAGCGCATAGGCTCTCAACATGTCCTCCAGAATCTGATTGACTCTCTCTGTCTGTCCATCTGTCTGCGGGTGAAAAGTTGTACTAAACTCCAATCGAGTACCCAAAGTTTGGTGTAGCTGATGCCAAAACTTTGAAGTAAACTGGGTTTCTCTATCTGATATGATGCTCCTCGGAACTCCATGTAATCATACGATCCTGGTCATATATATCTTGGCCAACTTTGCACTTGTATACGTTGTTTTCATCGGGATGAAGTGAGCTACTTTAGTCAATCGATCCACAACTACCCATATAGAATCATATCCTGCCTTGGTTCTGGGTAATCTGGTAATAAAGTCCATACCAAGTTTGTCCCACTTCCATTCGGGTATTGGCATAGGCTGTAACAGTCCCGCTGGCTTCTGATGTTCTGCCTTCACTCTCTGGCATACATCGCATACGGCTACATACTAGGCAATATCCTTCTTCATTCCAGTCCACCAGAAATGTTCCTTCAAATCCAAATACATCTTGGTGTTTCCGGGGCGAATCGAGTATGGTGAGTCATGGGCCTCCTGAAGTATCAACTTCCTGATCTCCGAATTGTTGGGAACATAAATCCGGTCCTCAAACCACAAGGTATCATGCTCATCCTCGCGAAAACCTTTGGCTTTACCTTCGCCAATCCTCTCTCTTATCTCAGCAATCTCTTTGTCTTCCTTCTGAGCTTCTCGAATCTTGTCCAACAGCGTCGACTGAACCTCCATTGTTGCAAGAAAACCTCTTGGAACAATCTCCAATCGAAGTTCCATGATCTCTGCAGCTAACTCTTTAGGCATTCCCTTGCTCACAAGAACATTAGCATAACTCTTCTGGCTCAAAGCGTCTGCTAAGACATTGGCCTTTCCTGGATGATAGTGTAGCTTCATATCGTAATCCTTTATAAGTTCCAACCATCTCCTCTGCCTGAGGTTCAACTCTTTCTGTGTGAAAATGTACGTCAAGCTCTTATGATCCGTGTACACATCACAACGGTTTCCAATAAGATAATGTCTCCAGGTCTTTAGTGCATGCACTACGGCTGCTAACTCCAAATCATGCGTGGCATACTTCAACTCGTGTGGCTTCAGTTGTCGTGAGGCATACGAAACAACTTTTCCTTCCTGCATAAGCACACATCCAAGTCCCAAGCGAGAGGCGTCACAATACACTTGAAACTCCTTATGTATATCTGGCAAGGTCAGTACTGGGGCTGTAGTCAATCGCTTCTTCAGCTCTTGAAAACTTGTCTCACACTCCTCCGTCCATTTGAACTTAGTATCCTTCTTTAACAATTCAGTCATTGGTTTAGCAATCTTGGAAAAATTCTCAATGAATCTCCGATAATATCCTGCCAGTCCAAGAAAATTGCGGATCTCGCCAACTGAAGTGGGTGCCAACCATTCAGTGACCGACTGAACCTTACTGGGATCCACTGCTATACCCTCTCCGGATATAACATGCCCAAGAAATCCAACTTCTTTCAACCAAAACTCGCACTTGCTGAATTTGGCGTATAACTGGTGTTCCCTGAGTTTCTCGAGAACCAAACGCAAGTGTTCTGCGTGCTCCTCTTCGTTCTTTGAGTATATCATAATATCATCAATGAATACCACAACAAACTTGTCCAAATACTCCATGAACACCTTGTTCATCATACTCATGAAATAGGCAGGGGCGTTAGTCAGTCCAAATGACATGACCGTATACTCATATAATCCATACCGTGTGGTAAACGCTGTCTTGGGTATATCTTTCTCTTGGATCTTCAACTGATGGTATCCTGATCGTAGATCAATCTTTGAAAACACCTTAGCTCCTTGTAACTAATCAAACAGATCATTAATCATCGGTAAGGGATACTTGTTCTTTATCGTTACTTCATTCAGAGCTCGGTAATCAACAACCATCCTCAGGGTTTTATCCTTCTTCTCCGCCAAAAGTAGTGGGGCTCCCCAAGGTGACGAACTTCTACGAATGTAACCTTTCTCCAACAACTCATTAATCTGCTTCTTAATTTCCTCTAGGTCATTTGCTGGCATCTGATAGGGTCTCTTGGATATCGGCCCTATTCCTGGCAATAGCTCTATCAAGAACTCGATGTCTCTATCCGGTGGCATACCTAGTAACTCTTCGAGGAAAACATCCAGAAAATCCTTTACTATAGGTACTTCCTCCTGTACAACTCCCGTGAGGGTGTTTACTTGGCTCCTTCTAGGCACATGCCTAGATACATACTTAATCCTTTTTCCCTCCGGGGTGGTAAGATAAATTGACTTACTAGCACAGTCAATACTTCCTCCATACTTTGACATCCAGTCCATACCTAATATCACATCCAGTCCTTGCGACTCCAAGATAATTAGGTCAGACGGAAATACGTGTGTGCCAATGATTAGGGGTATCTGGGTGCACCATCTGCTAGCCATGTATTCTGATCCCGGCGAGCTCACTAAGAGGGGTGTCCTAAGGGTTTGGGTTGGTAACTTAAACTTTTCCACAAATCCCCTTGATATGTATGAATGCGATGCACCAGTATCGAAAAGAACAATAGCGGTAAATGACTGAACCAAAAACTTACCTATTACCGCGTCCGGTTGCTCTTCACTTCCTCTACGTTAACGTGGTTCACTTGTCCTTTGTTGAATGGATTGGGCTTCTTCCCTGCGCTCCCGTTTCCATTCCCATTCTTCCCTTCAGAGCAGTCATTGGCATAGTGCCCTGTCTTCCCACACTTGTAGCAAACAACTTGGCTTAAGTCCCTCTTTGCGGGTGTAGATGGGTTAGAGCGGTTCTGGTTATTATTGGCTCCATTCCCATTCCCGTTCTTCGCACCATTATGGTTATGCGATCCTCCTCCAGCATGGTTATGTCCTCCATGGTTATGAACAAGTCCTCCCGAGTTCGGGGTTAAGCGAGGCTTCTGGTGAGCTCCTGAGTTGTATTTCCCTTGTCCATACTTCCTCTTACGGTTATCAATCTGCTGCTGCTTCCCTTCAATCATTAGGGCCTTATCTACCAACTCTTGGTAGTTGTTGAAGGTTGCTACCATCAACTACATACTCATCTCATCATTCAGCCCTTCCATAAACTTCTCCTGCTTCGCGGCATCTGTGGCCACATCATCAAGGGCATAACGTGATAACTTACTAAACTCATCCACGTACTGGCCAACAGTACGGTTCCCCTGGTGTAGGTTGCGAAACTCACGCTTCTTCATCTGCATAGCTCCAATCGAGACATGGGCAGTACGAAAAGCCTGCTGAAACTGAGCCCATGTGACAGTGTCGATAGGATATGTGGCTGTGAAATTCTCCCACCATGCTGCTACAGGTCCATCCAGTTGGTGTGCGGCAAAACGCACCTTCTCAGCATCTGTGCATCCTGCGGTGGTTAACTCCCTTCCAATACGATGTAGCCAATCATCTGCAACTATTGGCTCGATGCTACTGGAGAACACCGGCGGCTGTAACCTTAAGAAACGGGCGAGGTTATCTGCTGGCGGCGGGTTGTTGTTGGCATTGTTGTTATTGGCATTGCCCTGGTTCTGAACTAGCAACTGCATCAAAGCATTCTGCTGTTGGATCAACTGGGTGATCTCCGGTGGGAAAACAAAATCGGGGTCTCTCCTCGGAGGCATCTGATGGGTTTAGATGGAAGAGATTAGAATAGAAAAGGATCTAAGGGAGAAACACTACCCATGTGTATATGAGGCAAACACAAGCATTCATTCAATCAAGCAAGCAAGGGCATACAAAACGGTCTAGGACTATCGCAAAGTGCTCACTACTACGAGTTACATGGGGGAATACTATTATCATATGGTGGTCATCTAGAAATTTTGATCGGTGGAAGACTCCATGATGTCTGCTCCAGCTTCATCTTCGTAGTCATCATCACTTGAATCTGAATCAGTGTCATCAATGATGATGTAGTTGTCCGGACGAATGGGGTCTTCTCCCGGAATTGGTCCTCCCATAAAAATTCCGATCTTCTCGACTAGGTCGTCATTCTTCTCCAATAGGGTCTTGATTTCCTCCTTGTATCAATCGCGCATGGACTTAAGTTCTTCCTCCAGCTCGATGATCCTAGTTTTTGCCTTCTTCAGCTCAATCATGTCTGCGCACATCTGGTTCTCCTGACGTCGAATGTGCTGGTTTTGCTCCTGGATAAAGGCTGCGATAGATCTATCCTTCCTGGTACTGATCATCTCCCATTGTTCATCTCAGCGCCCACATATTTGATAGGTGGTATCCTCAAGTTCCTTGTTGTAGATTTCTCCAATGCGTCCCATGGTAATATGAGCTGCCATACTCTTGCCAAGGCTCCAAGTGGGTGCTTCGAAAGAAAACTCTATGGGTTTAGAATTTGGCGAGAACGTCCTTCCTGGAACTCGTACTTGAATCATCCAGCGCTCTTCTTCCGGTAGAGTGGCGTTGTACGTCCCAGTGAAGCTTGGTATTCCAATATTCAAGTACCTAGTGACTTCCTTCAAGTGGCGTCCAAAAGGGGTGTCTTCATCCGGTTGTGCAAACTTCTTCTTCATCTCCTTCATCCTAAAGAGTGGAAAAGAAGAGGAGTCAGAAATGAGAAGAGAAGTGTGACCGATGGTTTATCTTAGTGGTCGTGTCCTACACTCAGCATGTGCTCTGATACCATCTTGTAGCGACCCGACCTCAGATGGTCAAGTCTCTGTGCTCAGGTGTCATCTCTGGATCAGTAATGCTGACACCACACGGTACTTCGAAGGATTTATAACAGAGTAGTAATCACACACTTATTACATCGATGTCTCAAGAGAGAACTTATTACAATAATATGGCTTACGGCCATCTAATGCGATAACAGCGGAAGGCTTGGAAGATAAAGTGAGTCCATCAACTCCAACGGCATAGCTGAGCTGCACGGCAACGACCTACGAACCTTACTCCTCGTCTGAAAAGTCTGCAACATAATACATTGCAGCCCGAGAACGGGTCAGCACATGGAATATGTTGGCAATGTAACACAAAAGAGCAATAACAGAATAATGCTACCACTACATGCATATTTGGCTGGTGGAAAGCTCTATGGTTACATTTTTGCGAAAAGCCAAATTTTCCCTACTTCAAAGGAATTAGTTTTAATTTAACTATCATGGTGGTTGAAACATCATTTGAGAAGGTAAACCCAACTCAATGATCCCAATTAAATTAATTAACAATCCAGCAAGATTAATTAAGAGTGTTGAGATACATGCGAATACTCAAGTACTAGATACTCAGAATTGTCCATAACCGGGGACACGGCTAACCATGATTAGATTGTACACTCTGCAGAGGTTTGCGCACTTTTCCCCGCAAGACTTGATCGCCTCCGTTGATTTCTCGCACTACATGGTGTTTGAGAGACGGATGACCGAGACACAGTCTTTCAAAAGCACTAACTCTCTACTTCGGGCAGACCATACAAAACCTACAAACCCACTACCTGCTGATCCACCTCTTCAAGAGCTTCACGCAACTTACTCAACTATGCTAGAGCCCATAATAGCTTGCGGCTGCACACGGAAGTTTCTAGCATGAATAGACTCAGTTCCCTTTGAGCCTGGATGGCGGTCCATAGGAGAATCACACGCTAACCCCGGGATTTCCAAAAATAAAACAGGCAATCACTGGATACCCCAGGTGCCTCAATCCACCCAGATGTGTATTAAAGTTGCCACCTTAAGTAAACCATTAATTAACAATCTCACATCTGTCATGGATATCACTCAAACCCAATCCACGTCTACGAGCATAGCATGGCAATATAAGCATAACGTAGAAGTAACTCCCAAGGGTTTGACAATAAAACAGGGCAATAGGTTCTACCTCATCAACTACTTCCCAATACCCACATGTTAAAAACATCATAATCATGCAATGTTTGAGGATTGAAACTAATGCATAAAAACTGGGTATGAAAAGAGTATGATCAATGTGTTACTTGCCTTGCTGACGATCCGTGAATCCTAAAGACTCGTAGTAACACGCTTCGCACTCCGGGAATTCTATCGCAAGCAAACAATAACATACATAAGCAACAATCAAAGATGCACAAGTAGAACTCCAAATAAAAGAGTTTGACCGGAGAGTTCAACTTAGGAACTCCGGTTGGCAAAAAGAATCAAATCAAACGAAGCAACGAAACTCAAACGGCAAAAGAAACAACTTTGTTTTACAAGTCTGGATCCAGGTCAAATTTTACAGAAGAAAAATTTGGTTTGAGTTGATTATTCGGAAAGAGGGTTTCGAGATGAAACTTCAGGCGCTTGAATTGCCTGATTTCGATAAACGAGGGAAAAGATAAACAGGTTTGAATATCGGATCAGAAATCGCGATCGAAATAATCATGGAATAAATCCGATAAAAAGAAAAACGACGAACAGCTAAACGAACGAACGTTCGTTAGCAGAAACTAAACGATGAACACGTTCATTAGAACGAACGGACGAACAAACGTTCGCTAAGTAAATAAACCGAAGAAATAAACTGATCTATATAAAAAACGAACTAGGGTTTTTTAAAAAAACTGAAGGCTTTTCTGAAAAAAACCGGCGGCGAGGTCGGGTACCTCCGGCGAGGCTCGTCCCGCGGGGCGGGCAGCTCCGGCAGGTTCGGCGAGGGGCGGACGGGCTCGGGGTGGCTGCGGGGTGGCGGCGGGAGGCGGCGGCGGCGCGGGGCGACGGCGGCGTCTCGGGCGGCGGCGGATCGTGGCTCGGCCTCGGGCTCCGGCGGCGGCGGCGATGCGGCGGGTGGTGGCGGGGTGGTGGTGAGGCGGCGGGGCGGCGGCATATATAGGGGGCGGGGCGGGGCGGCTTGGGGAAGGGGGCGCCCCGGTGGAGTCCGGCTCGGACTCCCTCGGCGTCCGTGCGGCGCACGGCGCGCGCGGGGAAAGCGGCGGCGGTGGCGGCTGGGCCGGCCTGCTCGGCTGGGCCTTCGGCCCAGTCGGGCGCGAGTTTTTTTTTAAAACATTCCGCCGAAGAAAAATTCCTAGAAAAATAAATAAAAACCTAAAAATTCCAAAAACAAGTTTTCTCCGTCTAAATAAAATATTTAGAACAAGATGAACTTTTCTTGGCCCCTAAAATGCAATTTTTAAAACATGCAAAAATTTTCTAGGGCAAATAAAAATCCCGAATAAGCTCAAATAAAATCCAAAAATGATTTTAACATTTTTCCTCCGATATTTCAATTATTTTGGAGAAGTCATATTATCTCCCCTCATTTAATATTTTAAAATGAAATATTTTTCGGAGAGAAAATAATTAAAATCCAATCCTCGTCTTCACTATTTGATAAAAATTTCAAATATGAAAATTTGAAAATCCCCAACTCTCTCCGAAGGTCCTTGAGTTGCTTAGGATCTCGAGGATTGCAAACGAAAAGCAATAAATTATGATATGCATGGATGATCTGTGTATAACATGCCAAATTGGAAATTTGGGATGTTACAAGCATCTATGGCAGTTCCACTTCCAGTGACCATTTCCTTTGCAGTAGAAGCACTCAGTTTCAGGCTTGGGTCTAGCTTTGGGTTTCTTCATGGGAGTGACAACTTTCTTGTCATTCTTATTGAAGTTCCCTTTCTATCCCTTTTCCCTTTTATTGAAACTAGTGGTCTTGTCAACCATCAACACTTGATGCTCTTTCTTGATTTCTACCTTCGCCGATTTCAGCATCGCGAAGAGCTCGGGAATCGTTTTCGTTATCCCTTGCATATTATAGTTCATCATGAAGTTCTAGTAACTTGGTGATAGTGACTAGAGAACTTTGTCAATTACTATCATATCTGGAAGATTAACTCCCACTTGATTCAAGAAATTGTAGTACCCAGACAATCTGAGCACATGCTCACTGGTTGAGCTATTCTCCTCCATCTTATAGGCAAAGTACTGTCAGAGGTCTCATACCTCTCGACACAGGCATGAGTATTAAATATCAGTTTCAACTCTTGGAACATCATATATGCTCCGTAGTGTTCAAAACATTTTTGAAGTCCCGGTTCTAAGCCGTAAAGCATGGTGCACTAAACTATCAAGTAGTCATCATATCGAGCTTGCCAAACGTTCATAACGTCTGCATCTGCTCCTGCAATAGTTCTGTCACATAGCGGTGCATTAAGGACACAATTCTTCTGTGCAGCATGAGGATAATCCTCAGATCACGGACCTAGTCCACATCATTTCTACTATCATCTTTCAACATAGTTTTTCTCTAGGAACATATCAAAAATAAACGGGGAGCTACATCCCGAGGTATTGATCTACAACATAGTTATGCAAATACTATCAGGACTAAGTTCATGATAAATTAAAGTTCAATTAATCATACTTAAGAACTCCCACTTAGATAGACATTCCTCTAGTCATCTAAATGATCACGTGATCCAAATCAACTAAACTATGTCCGATCATCACGTGAGATGGAGTAGTTTTCAATGGTGAATATCACTATGTTGATCATATCTACTATATGATTCATGCTCGACCTTTCGGTCTCAGTGTTCCGAGGCCATATCTGCATATGCTAGGCTCGTCAAGTTTAACCCGAGTATTTAGCATGTGCAAAATTGGCTTGCACCCGTTGTATGTGAACGTAGAGCTTATCACACCCGATCATCACGTGGTGTCTCGGCACGACGAACTTTTGCAACAGTGCATACTCAGGGAGAACACTTGTACCTTGAAATTTAGTGAGAGATCATCTTATAATGATACCGTCGAACTAAGAAAAATAAGATGCATAAAGGATAAACATCACATGCAATCAATATAAGTGATATGATATGGCCATCATCGTCTTGTGCCTTTGATCTCCATCTCCAAAGGACCGTCATGATCACCATCGTCACCGGCGCGACACCTTGATCTCCATCATAGCATCATTGTTGTCTCACCAACTATTGCTTCTACGACTATCGCTACCGCTTAGTGATAAAGTAAAGCAATTACATGGCGATTGCATTTCATACAATAAAGCGACAACCATATGGCTCCTGCCAGTTGCCGATAACTCCGCTACAAAACATGATCATCTCATACAATAAAATTTAGCATCATGTCTTGACCATATCACATCACAACATGTCCTACAAAAACAAGTTAGATGTCCTCTACTTTGTTGTTGCAAGTTTTACGTGGCTGCTACGGGCTGAGCAAGAACTGTTCTTACCTACGCATCAAAACCACAATGATTTTTCGTCAAGTATGTGTTGTTTTAACCTTCAACAAGGACCGGGCGTAGCCACACTCGATTCAACTAAAGTTGGAGAAACTGACACCCGCCAGCCACCTATGTGCGAAGCACGTCGGTAGAACCAGTCTCGCATAAGCGTATGCGTAATGTCGGTCCGAGCCGCTTCATCCAACAATACCGCAAAATCAAAGTATGACATGCCGGTAAGCAGTGACTATTATCACCCACAACTCACTTGTGTTCTACTCGTGCATATAACATCTACGCATAAACCTGGCTCGGATGCCACTGTTGGGGAACGTAGTAATTTCAAAAAAATTCCTACGCACACACAAGATCATGGTGATGCATAGCAATGAGAGGGGAGAGTGTTGTCCACATACCCTCGTAGGCCGAAAGCGGAAGCGTTATGAAAACGTGGTTGATGTAGTCATACGTCTTCACGATCCGACCGATCCTAGTACCGAAAGTACGGCACCTCCGCAATCTGCACACGTTCAGCTCGGTGACGTCCCATGAACTCTCGATCCAGCTGAGTGTCGAGGGAGAGCTTTGTCAGTAGGACGGCGTGATGACGGTAAGCTACCGGCGCAGGGCTTTGCCTAAGCACTGCAACAATATGACCGAGGTGGATTATGGTGGAGGGGGACACCGCACACGGCTAAGAGATCAATGATCAACTTGTGTGTTCTAGGGTGCCCCCTGCCCCCGTATATAAAGGAGCAAGGGGGGAGGCCGACCGACCCTTGGGGCGCACCAAGGAGGGAAGGAGTCCTCCTCCTAGTAGGAGCAGGACTCCCTGTCGGTGTCAAAACTGGCGGATCTCGGGTAGGGGGTCCCGAACTGCGCGTCTAGGCGGATGGTAACAGGAGACAAGGGACACGGTGTTTTTACCCAGGTTCGGGCCCTCTCGATGGAGGTAAAACCCTACTCCTGCTTGATTGATATTGATGATATGGGTAGTACAAGAGTGGATCTACCACGAGATCAAGGAGGCTAAACCCTAGAAGCTAGCCTATGGTTTTTCGTCCTACGGACTAAAACCCTCCAGTTTATATAGACATCGGAGAGGGTTAGGATTACACAGAGTCGGTTACAATGGTAGGAGATCTACATATCCGTATCGCCAAGCTTGCCTTCCACGCCAAGGAAAGTCCCATCCGGACACGGGACGAAGTCTTCAATCTTGTATCTTCATAGTCTTGGAGTCCGGCCGATGTTGATAGTCCGGCTATCCGGACACCCCCTAGTCCAGGACTCCCTCAGTAGCCCCTGAACCAGGCTTCAATGACGATGAGTCCGGCGCGCATATTGTTCGGCATTGCAAGGCGGGTTCCTCCTCCGAATAATTCATAGAAGATTGTGAACACCAGGATAGTGTCCGGCTCTGCAAAATAAATTCCACCTTCCACCGTAGAGAGAATAATATGCACACAAGTTCGATCTGCTGACGTATTTTGTGGCATGACGTCACGCCACCACCAAGCCTTCGTTTTTTATTATACCACCTCAGCGCGTTTAGCGAAGCGGTTTCCTTGGCACATCTTGTCGAAGCAGAGATCGTGTTCCCCTTATTCTAGGATTCCCATCAATACGGACGTGGGTAACCCAACCGTGCCATTGATGGTGGCGCTTGGGAGGTAAGCGAGTTTTACCAGGCCGGTGGGGACGCATAGTCTTCGTCCGCCCATATATAAGGGGATAAGGATCCACCTTTTTTACCTATGCCTTCTTCCTCCTTTGCTTATCCATCTCCGCACTCGAGCTCTAGCGCCCAAGTTCGCACACCTCGCCTCAACCTTCTCCAGCCATGTCCGGAGCGGGAGGCAAGTGGATGGCTTCCTCCGTTACGGAGGGGCACATCAAAAAACTGCGTGGCGCCGGATACCTGTCCAGCGACATCGCGCACCGGCTGCCTGACAAGGGGCAGCTCATCCCCACCCCCAGGCCCCATGAGAGGGTCGTATTCCTTCCCCACTTCCTCCGCGGACTGGGCTTCCCACTTCATCCCTTCGTCCGGGGGATCATGTACTACTACGGCCTGGACTTCCATGATCTGGCGCCAAACTTCATCCTCAACATCTCGGCGTTTATCGTCGTGTGCGAGGCCTTCCTCTGCATCCAGCCCCACTTCGGCTTGTGGCTAAAAACCTTCAATGTCAAGCCGAAGGTAGTGAAGGGCGTCCAAGCGGAGTGCGGAGGCGCCATGGTGGGCAAAATGCCCAACGTCCTCTGGATCGAGGGCGCCTTCGTGGAAACCATCAAAGGGTGGCAATCGGGGTGGTTCTATATCACCGAGCTGCGTGACCCTAAATGGGCAGCGGCCCCCGAGTTCAGATATGGTACCCCCATGCAGCTCACCTCCTGGAAAGAGAAGGGCTTGCTATGGGGCAGTTCGGAGGAGCTGACCGGACTCCAGTCCTATCTCCAGACCTTGGTGAACAAGAAGCTCAAGCTTGTCAACGTGATCCAGGTCATGCTCGTCCACCGGATTCTCCCCTGCCAACAACGGGCCTTCAATCTGTGGGAGTTTGATCCGGCACAGCACCGGACCCTTAGTGGGCTCTTCGACACAACGTACGAAGCTGCCTGGAGGGTGCTGTTCAAGGGGGGAGAAGCCCCCGCATCCGCAACTGAAGATTGCGGATTCAGCACGAAACGCCCGGCCGGTGTGGTAAGATATGTTATCCTTTATGGGACATTTATTTCTTTCATAGTTTGACTCTTTTGTGGGATCTAAAATTCCCAATGCCTTTAACAGGACTGGCAGAGGACGTCCGGACAGGTTAACTGTCTGGCTCCCCTCCCCGAAGACCCAGCGGACACCCGTTTAACGGGGCTGCTAGTCCCGGCACTTTATGTGGTGCCGGAGAAAAAGGCCAAGAAGAAGGCCACGGGAACCCGAAGGAGTTCCCGGTGCCAGGTGGTATCGGACTCATCGTCCGATGGCTCCGAGGCGGACTCCTCCCCCAAAGACAAGGAGGAGAAAGAGGACTCTCCCCAGGAGGGGGGAGAGAGGAAGAGGAAGGCTTCCCCAACAGGGGAGGCCGAAGGGTCCAAGAGGGGAAGGATCCTTCCTCCGGACAGCTCCGCCAATGCCAACGTTGGCGATGAAGGGTGGCCCTCAAGGGCCAAGCCTCCGGCAAGATCGTAAGTATCCGGATTCCTGAATGATTTGTAATTTCTCTTTTGTGCCACATAGTGTCCTTCTAATGCCGCACACTACCTGTAGTCCGACCGAGGATGATCTTCCCGCTTCATCAAGCGGGTCCTTGGCTCCGTCGGATGTAGATTCCATTCCGACCGCCTCCACCCCTCGCGATGCTGAGGACGCCGAGGTGGGATCCCAGGAGGGGACCCGCCAAGAGGGGGAGGCTCCGGAGGTGCCACAGGGCAACCTCCTGGACTTCATGCCGGACTCCGCGCCGGAACCCGCAGTGGTTCCGGAGTCCGGCAGGTGGCCCCTTCATAAGAAGGGCAAGACCGTGACACCGGCAGCCTCTGTCCAACCGGAGGCGCCGGACAACTTGTTGGAGGCGCTCAACGGCGCTTCCATCGAGGAAGAACACCGCACTATCATGAGTGCGGTGATTCAGAAGGTTCAGCTCGCCAAGAGCGGGCTGGCCGAAGCTTGCAGCAGCCTTCTAACAGGCTTTGAGGTAAGAAGTTTTAAAATATGTAATGTAATACCACATATACAGTAGCCCCTGATGCTTGGTTCGGTGTTCGGAAAGAAAAACCGGACTGAGGATCTAAAAAAGATATACGCAGGAGTTCTAAAAATTATGTCAATATGGGTTTGCAGGCTGCGCTGCTGACCTCAGCCGCACTGACTGCAGAGGTCGGTGCTTTGAAGCAGAACCTCGAGCGGTCCGAGAACGAGCTCGGCCTTGCCAAGAAGCAGCTCGAGGACAAAGAAGGTGAGTAACACCGTATTAAATTTGTACCTTACAGAAAAGGATTTTGGTTGCAATAGAAATGACCAGGATAACATGGGCACTGCAGGGGGCACGAACGAGATGGCGACCCTGAAGGAGGCCATGTCTGCGGCCGAACGTAATGTGGCCGTGGAACGAGCGGAGCGAGAGAAGCAGGAGGCGCGGGTGGCGGAGGTGCGGCAAGAGCTCCAGGCTCTCATGGAAAAGCATGAGAGTTTGGAGCGCGACTCGAAGACTCGAGAGTCCGAGCTTGCCTCGGCTCTTGAGAGTGCCAAAGCCGCTAAGGCCGAGGCCCATAAGGCCCTTTAGGAGATTGAGGCGGTGAAGAAAATAGCGGTGGGTAAGGCATTTTTCATGCAAAGCAAGCATGTGAATGTGAATTACCAGTTACTTACCCGAATTCGGAGCTCTCCAGGAGCGATTGCAGATCTGCCTCGTAGCGTGTCCGATGCCGCCGCATTCTACCAGGCCAAGGAGGGGAGTTCGACGGAGAAGGTCTTCTGGTCTCAGTATGCTGAGGCCGAACATCCGGTGCCCCTTAGCGACCAGCTGAAGCAGCTGGTCGAGCTCCACAAGGTAGCCGAGCAGGCCATGAAGGGCCTCATAGTCCGGCTGTGGCCTGAAGAGGCCATGCCTGGGAGCTACTTCGGCCTCGTGCGGCGGCTGGTGGATGCATGCCCCTGGGTGGAAGTCATCAAGCACTCCGCCTGCATTGAAGGTGCCCGTCGGGCCCTTGCCCACGCAAAGGTGCACTGGGGCAGGCTGGATGCTAAGAGGCTTATAACGGACGCGCCACCGGCGGGCAAGGAGTATCGTACGCCCGAAATGTACTATAAGAGTGTCCTGAAGGGTGCCCGCAAGATTGCGGATGAGTGCCCCAAAGATGTAATTTTTTAATAGACTCGCAATGTGTTATCCTGTGCGCTGAAAACTTTGTTCATATGCGCTAAGCAACGCTTATTAATTTAAAATATTACCTTCTGTGCGGCTGTTTATCAAATCAGAGAGATGGCATGTCGTCGGCTTCAGCCCCCAAGCCACGAGTGTTGGGGTGTTCGGGATAAACTTGAGCGCTCTTGTTCCCATTTTTGGGTCCATCTAGGGAGGCGCTCAACACAACGAACGAGGCAACCGGACTTATAATGCTTGAACACTCTCACTTAGCCATAGAATTCTATAATTTTAAATTTCGGCGAAGCCCCTAGTGTTCGGAAGACCGAATTCGGGGCGATATCCACGCCTGGGCTGGACACAGCCGGTTCCTCGCTCTAAGCGGCATAAGTCTTTAGGGACTCGAAAAGACCTCTCGAACAGCGACCATCTCTCGCCTTATCATGACGGTCAGTTTTAGCTTTCTCCACTGAGGCGCTCGCCCAGCTCAACCGGGGCGCAATCGCAGTGGTTCTCCCAGTGCTATCTTAGCCGATAGAACGGAACGTAAGGTACCAAAACATGGGAGCCGGGCAAACCCAACTATTGACCCAAGACATGATTCGGAGCCGATGCATATAGTGCTATAAGTTCGGGGTGCCGCACTTGTGAAAGTGTTCGGACTTATCACACCATAATGCGGGGAACATAAGCCCCTGATGTATTCGGCCATACCAAAATGTACGGGTGCAAGATGTCATGAACATATGTGTAAAAAAAGAAATGTAATTATAAACAAAAAGTGATGCATTGTTTATTCAAGGAATTCTGCCATGAGTGCAGAACAATACAAATAGTGCGGTAAGCATGGGTTGGACTATTAAAAATGTCTCCCTCCAGGGGTAAGCTGCGGAATGGTTTATTAAACAGATTTAATGCTCATAATGGAGACCACCTGAGTGTTCGTCGTAGCCATTGTTCCTTCCTGGCTGTTGCATCGTGAGTTCGGCAGATCTACTGCCGGACAGGGCCTCTGGTAAACGGAGTCCTGTGGAAAAAAAGAGGAGAAAAAAAGAAAGTGACACACATGGGAGCTCATGGTGTGGTTGAGCCGCACTCTGGGCCTGTCGTGGTCGTGCCCCTCCCCCTATGGCCATGGTATCTTCAGGGCGTAATGATGTACGCGAAGAGCTCATCTTGCAATCATGCAAGGGCTGGGGTTGGGGCCGCATTGCTACGCGTGCTCGGAACGTGCCAGGTGGTCTTGATGTATGTTACTCCGGGCGCGTTTAGTCATGTCCGGTCGTTTAACGGCCGGACTCGAGAATTACCTTAATAGGCTGCTCTGTACTTCTGCGCGAGAGCCGCTGTGTGTTCCTCCATTCGGAGGGAGCGTTCAGTGTTTCCGTTGACCATGATGACTCCACGAGGGCCTGGCATCTTGAGCTTGAGGTATGCATAATGCGGCACCGCGTTGAACTTTGCAAACGTGGTTCGTCCGAGCAGAGCGTGATAGCCACTGCAGAACGGGACTATGTCGAAGATTAACTCCTCGCTTCGGAAATTATCCGGGGATCCGAAGACAACTTTCGGTGTGACTGAGCCTGTACAATTGGCCTCAACACCTGGTATGATGCCTTTGAAGGTCGTCTTTGTAGGTTTAATCCTTGAGGGGTCTATGCCCATCTTGCGCACTGTATCCTGATAGAGCAGGTTCAGGCTGCTGCCGCCGTCCATTAGGACTCTAGTGAGGTGAAATCCATCGACGATTGGGTCTAAAACCAATGCGGCGAATCCGCCATGGCGGATACTGGTGGGGTGGTCTCTTCGATCGAAAGTGATCGGGCAAGAGGACCATGGATTGAACTTCGGGGCGACTGGCTCCATCGCATATACGTCCCTAAGTGCACGCTTCCGCTCCCTCTTGCGTATGTAGGTTGCGTATATCATGTTTACCGTCCGCACTTGTGGGGGGAAACCCTTCTGTCCTCTACTGTTCGGCAGCCGGGTCTCTTCCTCGTCATCGCTGTGCAGCCCCTTGTCATTGTTTTCGGCAATTAACTTGCTTGCCTGCTTGAATACCCAACAATCCCTGTTGGTGTGGTTAGCTGGCTTTTTGTGGGTGCCATGTATCTGGCAAGAGCGATCGAGTATTCGGTCCAAGTTGGACGGACCCGGAGTGGTTCTTTTGAATGGCTTCTTCCGCTGACCGGGTTTAGAGCCTCTGAATCCGGCATTGACTGCCGTATCCTCAGTGTTATCGCCGTTAACGCGGCGTTTGTTTTTGTTGCGACGCGACCTGCCATTGCGGTCCTTGCTGTCCGGACTGCCAGAATTGTTGCTGAGGTTGTTACTGCAAGCTAGCCAGCTGTCCTCTCCCGCACAGAAGCGGGTCATGGGTGATGTGAGGGCTGCCATGGATTTCAGCTTTTCCTGTCCTAGGTGCCGGGCCAGCCACTCGTCGCGGATGTTATGTTTGAAGGCTGTGAGGGCCTCTGCATCCGGACAGTCGACGATTTGATCTTTCTTTGTTAAGAACCGTGTCCAGAACTGTCTGGCCGATTCGTCTGGCTGCTGAATTATGTGGCTTAGGTCATCGGCGTCTGGTGGTCGCACATATGTGCCCTGGAAGTTGTCAAGGAATGCGGCTTCCAGGTCCTCCCAACACCCAATTGATTTTGCTGGCAAGCTGTTAAGCCAATGTCGAGCTGGCCCCTTAAGCTTGAGTGGGAGATACTTGATGGCGTGGAGATTGTCACCACGGGCCATATGGATATGAAGGAGATAATCTTCGATCCAAACCGCGGGGTCTGTTGTGCCATCGTAGGATTCAATGTTCACGAGTTTAAACCCTTCAGGGATTTGATGATCCATTACTTCGTCTGTGAAGCATAGTGGGTGTGCGGCGCCTCTATATTGAGCAATATCCCGACGTAGCTCAAGGGAGCTTTGTCTGCTATGTTCGGCCCGGCCGGAGTTGCTGTATCCGGTGCGATGGTAGTCGTCGTGGGTCGTGGGGCGCCCACGTGATCCGTAGATAGATCTTGATTGTCTTGCCTTATCCTCCAATATATCCCGCAAGTCCGGCACATTCCCCCGTGGCTTCGCGCTTTTCGAGCAGTGCCGGGGTACGGTTCTAGCGGAGGGCCTAGATGCCTCTGTGTCGCGGGCACGAGGTGGTCGGTTTGCCATATTGTGCGCTGGTGATGAAGGTTTGTATGTTTCCTCCTCCAATCGGGGGAGCAACTTGCGTTTTGGGTAGCTTTTGGAGGGGCGTTCGAGTTCATACTCTTCGGCCGCGAGGACCTCGGTCCATCTGTCGTCCAGCAGGTCTTGATCAGCTTGAAGCTGTTGCTGCTTCTTCTTTAGGCTGTTCGCCGTGGCCATTAGCCTGCGTTTAAAACGCTCTTGTTCGACGGGATCCTCGGGCACGACGAATTCGTCGTCATTGAGGCTTGCCTCATCTCCGGAGGGAGGCATGTAATTTTCATCCTCCTCGTCTGCCGCTCTCTCTTGAGGGCTGGCTTCCCCGTCCTCCTGTGTTGAATCTTGCTGGAGGGGGTTGTCTTCGGCACTCTCTGGGGTGTTATTATCTCCGGTGCCGGAATCTCCATTCTTGCTATGGCGGGATTTAGAGCGGCGCCGCTGACGTCGGCGCTTGGGCTGTTTCTTAGAGGAATCTGCCTCCGCTGCTTCTTCGCCGTCCCCATCCTTTGGGGTGTCCACCATGTATATGTCGTATGACGAGGTGGTCTTCCAGTGCCCCGTAGGCGCTGGTTCTTGGTCGTCTCCGGCATCGTCGTCCATGCCGTCGATGTCTTCGAAGTCGTAGTCTAGCATGTCGGTTAGATCATCGACAGTGGCTACAAAGTGGGTGGTGGGTGGGTTTTGAATTTCTTCGTCATTCGCATCCCAACCATCCTGACCGCAGTCCGGCCAGGGCTCTCCTGATAATGAGAGATACTTTAGCAAATTCAGGATGTCGCCAAAGGGTGAGTGCTGAAAGATGTCCGCAGCGGTGAACTCTATGATCGGCGCCCGATTGGATTCGATTGGCAGGGGCGCCGGAGGTTCGGAGTCCGGCAAGGAGTCCGGCACCTTGGAGTCACGAGCATTGCAAAGGACAAGGTCGGTATTCGGCTCCATCGCCGTAGAAGTTGCAGCTCCCGAGGCGGTGTCCAGCCACCTGTCCTTGATCTGCGCGGTCGGCTCCGAACTATAGGTCGGAGCGGATTCATGTGCGGCCTCCAAGGTACTGTCCGGCGGCAGAGCTAGATCATGCCCATCGTGACAGTGCGGCACGCTCGGCTGTGGCTCGAATCCATCGAAGATCAAGTCTCCACGGATGTCAGCCGTGAAGTTTAGGCTTCCAAATCTGACCTGATGGCCAGGGGCGTAGCTTTCGATCTGCTCCAGATGGCCAAGTGAATTGGCCCGCAGTGCAAAGCCGCCGAACACGAAGATCTGTCCGGGGAGAAAAGTCTCACCCTGGACGGCATTGTTGTTGATTGAAGAAGCCATCAATCCTATCGGTGACGACACATAGGAACTCTCAATGAAAGCACCAATGTCGGTGTCAAAATCGGCGGATCTCGGGTAGGGGGTCCCGAACTGCGCGTCTAGGCGGATGGTAACAGGAGACAAGGGACACGGTGTTTTTTACCCAGGTTCGGGCCCTCTCGATGCAGGTAAAACCCTACTCCTGCTTGATTGATATTGATGATATGGGTAGTACAAGAGTGGATCTACCACGAGATCAAGGAGGCTAAACCCTAGAAGCTAGCCTATGGTATGATTGTTGTAATGGTTGTTCGTCCTACGGACTAAAACCCTCTGGTTTATATAGACACCGGAGAGGGTTAGGGTTACACCGAGTCGGTTACAATGGTAGGAGATCTACATATCCGTATCGCCAAGCTTTCCTTCCACGCCAAGGAAAGTCCCATCCGGACACGGGACGAAGTCTTCAATCTTGTATCTTCATAGTCTTGGAGTCTGGCCGATGATGATAGTACGGCTATCCGGACACCCCCTAGTCCAGGACTCCCTCACTCCCCCTTTCCTAGTCCAACTAGGAGGAAGGGGGAAGAAGCAAGGGAGAGGAAGAGGAGAAGGAAAGGGGGGCGCCCCCCTCCCGAGTCCAATTTGGACTCCCTATAGGGAGGGGGTGCGGCTGCCCCTTGTGGGCTGCCTCCCCTCTTCCCTATGGCCCATGTAGGCCCAACTTTCCTCGGGGGGGTTTCGATAACCCTCCGGCACTCTGGTTTTCTCCGAAACCACCCGGAACACTTCCGGTGTCCGAATATAGTCGTCCAATATATCAATCTTTATGTCCCGACCATTTCGAGACTCCTCTTTATGTCCGTGATCATATCTGGGACTCCGAACTACCTTCAGTACATCAAAACACATAAACTCATAATACCGATCGTCACCGAACATTAAGCGTGCGAACCCTACGGGTTCGAGAACTATGTATACATGACCGAGACACGTCTCCTGTCAATAACCAATAGCGGAACCTGGATGTTCATATTGGCTCCCACATATTCTACGAAGATCTTTATCGGTCAAACCACATAACAACATACGTTGTTCCCTTTGTCATCGGTATGTTACTTGCCCGAGATTCGATCGTCGGTATCTCAATACCAAGTTCAATCTCGTTACCGGCAAGTCTCCTTCCTCGTTCCGATATGCATCATCCCGCAACTAACTCATTAGTCACATTGCTTGCAAGTCTTATAGTGATGTGCATTACCGAGAGGGCCCAGAGATACCTCTTCGACAATCGGAGTGACAAATCCTAATCTCGATCTATGCCAACTCAACAAGTACCATTGGAGACACCTGTAGTGCACCTTTATAATCATCCTGTTACGCTGTGACGTTTGGTAGCTGATACATCTCCAATGTATCTATAATTTTGATTGTTCCATGCTATTATATTATCTGTTTTCGATGTTTAATGGGCTTTATTATACACTTTTATATTATTTTTGGGACTAACCTACTAACCGAAGGCCCAGTGCAAATTGCTGTTTTTTTTGCCTATTTCAGTGTTTTGCATAAAAGGAATATCAAATGGAATCCAAACGGAATGAAACCTTCGGGACAGTGATTTTTGGAACAAACGTGATCCAAAGGACTTCGAGTGGACGTCAAGAAAGAAGCAAGGAGGCCACGAGGTAGGGAGGCGCGCCTGCCCCCTAGGCGCGCCCCCCACCCTCGTGGGCCCCTTGCAGCTCCACCGACCTACTTCTTCCTCCTATATATACCCATATACCCCAAAAACATCCAGGAGCACCACGAAACCCTATTTCCACCGCCGCAACCTTCTGTACCCATGAGATCCCATCTTGGGGCCTTTTCCGGTGCTCCGCCAGAGGGGGAATCGATCATGGAGGGCTTCTACATCAACACCATAGCCTCTCCGATGTTGTGTGAGTAGTTTACCTCAGACCTTCGGGTCCATAGTTATTAGCTAGATGGCTTCTTCTCTCTCTTTGGATCTTGATACAAAGTTCTCCTCGATCTTCTTGAAGATCTATTTGATGTAACTCTTTTTGCGCTGTGTTTGTCGAGATCCGATGAATTGTGGGTTTATGATCAAGATTATCTATGAACAATATTTGAATCTCCTCTGAATTCTTTTATGTATGATTTGTTATCTTTGCAAGTCTCTTCGAATTATCAGTTTGGTTTGGCCTACTAGATTGATCTTTCTTGCAATGGCAGAAGTGCTTAGATTTGGGTTCAATCTTGCGATGTCCTTTCCCAGTGACAGCAGGGGCAGCAAGGCACGTATTGTATTGTTGCCATCGAGGATAAAAAGATGGCGTTTATATCATATTGCTTGAGTTTATCCCTCTAAATCATGTCATCTTGCCTAATGCGTTACTCTGTTCTTATGAACTTAATACTCTAGATGCATGCTGGATAGCGGTCGATGTGTGGAGTAATAGTAGTAGATGCAGAATCATTTCGGTTACTTGTCGCGGACGTGATGCCTATGTACATGATCATGCCTAGATATTCTCATAACTATGCACTTTTCTATCAATTGCTCGACAGTAATTTGTTCACCCACCATAATACTTATGCTATCTTGAGAGAAGCCACTTGTGAAACCTATGGCCCCCGGGTCTATTTTCCATCATATTAATTTCCCGTCAACTAGCTATTTCTATCGCCGTTTATTTTGCAATCTTTACTTTATCTTTATTATCATAAAAATACCAAAAATATTATCTTATCATCTCTATCAGATCTCACTTTTGCAAGTGGTCGTGAAGGGATTGACAACCCCTTTATCGCGTTGGTTGCAAGGTTCTTATTTCTTTGTGTAGGTACGAGGGACTTGCGTGTGGCCTCCTACTGGATTGATACCTTGGTTCTCAAAACTGAGAGACATACTTACGCTACTTTGCTGCATCACCCTTTCCTCTTCAAGGGAAAACCAACGCGTGCTCAAGAGGTAGCAAGAAGGATTTCTGGCGCCGTTGCCGGGGATTCTACGTACAAGTCAAGACATACCAAGTACCCATCATAAACTCTTATCCCTCGCATTACAATATTTGCCATTTGCCTCTCGTTTTCCTCTCCCCCACTTCACCCTTGCCGTTTTATTCGCCCTCTCTTTCCGTTCGCCTCTTTTTCGCTTGCTTCTTGTTTGCTTGTGTGTTGGATTGCTTGCTTGTCACGATGGCTCAAGATAATACTAAATTGTGTGACTTTTCCAATACCAACAACAATGATTTTCTTAGCACCCTGATTGCTCCTATTACCAATGTTGAATCTTGTGAAATCAATGTTGCCTTGTTGAATCTTGTCATAAAAGATCAATTCGCCGGCCTTCCTAGTGAAGATGCCGCTACCCATCTAAACAGCTTTGTTGATTTGTGTGATATGCAAAAGAAGAAATATGTGGATAATGATATTATTAAATTGAAGTTATTTCCTTTTTTGCTTAGAGATCGTGCTAAAACTTGGTTTTCTTCTTTGCCTAAAAATAGTATTGATTCATGGAATAAGTGCAAAGATGCTTTTATCTCTAAATATTTTCCTCCCGCTAAGATCATCTCTCTTAAAAATGATATTATGAATTTTAAGCAACTTGATCATGAACAAGCTGCACAAGCTTGGGAGAGGGTGAAATTAATGATACGTAATTGCCCTACACATGGTTTGAATTTATGGATGATTATACAAAAAAATTATGCCGGATTGAATTCTGCTTCTACAAATCTTTTAGATTCGGCCGCGGGAGGCACTTTTATGGAAATCACTTCAGTAGAAGCTACTAAACTCCTAGATAATATTATGGTTAATTATTCTCAATGGCACACTGAAAGATCTACTAGTAAAAATGTGCATGCAATTGAAGAGATTAATGTTTTGAGTGGAAAGATGGATGAACTTATGAAATTGTTTGCTAATAAGAGTGTTTCTTCTGATCCCAATGATATGCCTTTGTCTACTTTGATTGAGAATAATAATGAATCTATGGATGTGAATTTTGTTGGTAGGAACAATTTTGGTAACAACGCTTATAGAGGAAACTTTAATCCTAGGTCGTATCCTAGTAATTACTCTAATAATTATGGTAATTCCTACAACAACTCTTATGGAAATTTTAACAAGATGCCCTCTGATTTCGAGACTAGTGTTAAAGAATTTATGATTTCTCAAAAGAATTTCAGTGCTTTGCTTGAAGAAAAATTTCTTAAGGTTGATGAGTTGGCTAGGAACGTGGATAGAATTTCTCTTGATGTTGATTCTTTGAAACTTAGATCTATTCCGCCTAAGCATGGTATAAATGAGTCTCTCAAAGCTATGAGAATTTCCATTGATGAGTGCAAAGAAAGAACCGCTAGGATGCGTGCTAAAAAAGATTGCTTTGTGAAAGCGTGTTCTTCTAGTTTTCATGATAATAAGGATGAAGATCTAAAAGTGATTGATGTGTCTCCTATTAAATCTTTATGTTGCAATATGAATCTTGATAATGATGGGACTGGAGATGAGACAACTTTAGTTAAAAGGTGTCGCAATGATTCAGAGTTTTTAGATCTTAATGCGAAAATTGGTAAAAGTGGGATTGAAGAGGTCAAAACTTTACATAGCAATGAACCCACTATTTTGGATTTCAAGGAATTTAATTATGATAATTGTTCTTTAATATACTATATTTCCTTGTTGCAATCCGTGCTAAATTCTCTGCATGCTTATGAAGAAAAGCTTGAATTAGAAGTTTCTATCCCTAGAAAACTTTATGATGAGTGGGAACCTACTATTAAAATTAAAATTAAAGATCATGAATGCTATGCTTTATGTGATTTGGGTGCTAGTGTTTCCACGATTCCAAAAACTTTGTGTGATGTGTTAAGTTTCTGTGAATTTGATGATTTTTCTTTAAACTTGCACCTTGTGGATTCCACCATTAAGAAACCTATGGGAAGAATTAATGATGTTCTTATTATTTCAAATAGGAATTATGTGCCCGTATATTTCATTGTCCTTGATATAGATTGCAATCCTTCATGTCCTATTATTCTTGGTAGACCTTTCCTTAGAACGATTGGTGCAATTATTGATATGAAAAAAGGGAATATTAGATTCCAATTTCCGTTAAGGAAAGGCATGGAACACTTTCCTAGAAAGAAAATTAAATTACCATATGAATATACTATGAGAGCCACTTTATGGATTGCATGTCAAACATGATAATACCTAGATCTATCCTTGCCTTTATGCCTAGCTAGGGGCGTTAAACGATAGCACTTGTTTGGAGGCAACCCAATTTTATTTTTATTTCTTGCTTTTTGTTCTGTTTAGTAATAAATCTTTGATCTAGCCTTTGGTTAGATGTGTTTTCATGTTTTAATTAGTGTTTGTGTCAAGTAGAACCTTTGGGAAGACTTGGGTGAAGTCTTTTTGATCTTGCTGTAAAAAAACAGAAAATTTAGCGCTCACGAGATTAGCTACAACTTTTTACTAGAGAGTAATATTTAGTTGATTCTTTTTGAAAATGATTAATACAAAATTTCCTCACCTCCAGAAATTTATTTTAGAATTTTTGGAGTTCCATAAGTATACGTTTTGATACAGATTACTACAGACTGTTCTGTTTTTGACAGATTCTGTTTTTCGTGTGTTGTTTGCTTATTTTGATGAATCTATGGCTAGTATCGGAGGGTATGAACCATAGAGAAGTTGGAATACAGTAGGTTTAACACCAATATAAATAAAGAATCAGTTCATTACAGTACCTTGAAGTGGTGGTTTGTTTTCTTTCGCTAACGGAGCTCATGTGATTTTCTGTTAAGTTTTGTGTTGTGAAGTTTTCAAGTTTTGGGTAAACAGTTGATGGATTATGGAATAAGGAGTGGCAAGAGCCTAAGCTTGGGGATTCCAAGGCACCCCAAGGTAAAACTCAAGGATAACCAAAATCCTAAGCTTGGGGATGCCCCGGAAGGCATCCCCTCTTTTGTCTTCGTCCATTGGTAACTTTACTTGATGCTATATTTTTATTCACCACATGATATGTGTTTTGCTTGGAGCGTCTTGTATGATTTGAGTCTTTGCTTTTAATTTACCACAATCATCCTTGCTGTAAACACCTTTTGGGAGACACACACATTAATCGGAATTTATTAGAATACTCTATGTGCTTCACTTACATCTTTTGAGCTAAATAATTTTGCTCTAGTGCTTCACTTGTATCTTTTAGAGCACGGTGGTGGTTTTATTTTATAGAAATTATTGATCTCTCATGCTTCACTTATATTATTTTGAGAGTCTTCTAAAACAGCATGTTAATTTGCTTTGGCTATAAAATTAGTCCTGATATGATAGGCATCTAAGATGGATATATTAAAAACTTTCATATAAGTGCATTGAATACTAAGAGAAGTTTGATACTTGATGATTGTTTTGACATATGGAGATAATGATATTAAAGTCATGCTAGTTGAGTAATTGTGAATTAGAGAAATACTTGTGTTGAAGTTTGCAAGTCCCGTAGCATGCACGTATGTAAACGTTGTGTAACAAATTTGAAACATGAGGTGTTCTTAGATTGTCTTCCTTATGAGCGGTGGTCGGGGACGAGCGATGGTCTTTTCCTACCAATCTATCACCCTAGGAGCATGCACATAGTGCTTGGTTTTTGATGACTTGTAGATTTTTGCAATAAGTATGTGAGTTCTTTATGACTAATGTTGAGTCCATGGATTATACGCACTCTCACCTTTCCATCATTGCTAGCCTCTTCGGTACTGTGCATTCCCCTTTCTCACCTTGAGAGTTGGTGCAAACTTTGCCGGTGCATCCAAACCCCATGATACGATATGCTCTATCACACATAAACCTCCTTATTTATTCCTCAAAACAGCCACCATACCTAACTATTATGGCATTTCCATAGCCATTCCGAGATATATTGTCATGCAACTTTCCACCATTCCGTTTATTATGACGCGCTTCATCATTGTCATATTGCCTTGCATGATCATGTAGTTGACATCGTATTTGTGGCAAAGCCACCATGCATATTATTTCATGCATGTCACTCTTGATTCATTGCCCATCCCGGTACACCGCCGGAGGCATTCATATAGAGTCATATTTTGTTCTAGTATCGAGTTGTAATCATTGAGTTGTAAATAAATAGAAGTGTGATGATCATCATTAATAGAGCATTGTCCCAAAAAAAAGGAAAGCCCCAAAAAATTAAAAAATAAAAGAGAAATAAAAAGGGACAATGCTACTATCCTTTTTCCACACTTGTGCTTCAAAGTAGCACCATGATCTTTACGATAGAGAGTCTCTTGTTTTGTCACTTTCATATACTAGTGGGAATTTTTCATTATAGAACTTGGCTTGTATATTCCAACAATGGGCTTCCTCAAATGCCCTAGGTCTTCATGAGCAAGCAAGTTGGATGCACACCCACTTAGTTTCTTTTGTTGAGTTTTCATACATTTATAGCTCCAGTGCATCCATTGCATGGCAATCCCTACTCCTTGCATTGACATCAATTCATGGGCATCTCCCTAGCCCGTTGATTAGCCGCGTCAATGTGAGACTTTCTCCTTTTTTGTCTTCTCCACATAACCCCCATCATTATATTCTATTCCACCCATAGTGCTATATCCATGGCTCACACTCATGTATTGCGTGAAAGTTGATTTTTTTTAGATTACTAAAGTATGAAACAATTGCTTGACTTGTCATCAGGGTTGTGCATGATGAGAGCATTCTTGTGTGACAAAAATGGAGCATGACCAAACTATATGATTTTGTAGGGATGAACTTTCTTTGGCCATGTTATTTTGAGAAGACGTGATTGCTTAGTTAGTATGCTTGAAGTATTATTATTTTTATGTAAATATTAAATTTTTATCTTGAATCTTTCGGATCTGAACATTCATGCCACAATAAAGAAAATTACATCGAAGAATATGCTAGGTAGCATTCCACATCAAAAATTCTTTTTTTATCATTTACCTACTCGAGGACGAGCATGAATTAAGCTTGGGGATGCTTGATACGTCTCCAACGTATCTATAATTTTTGGTTGTTCCATGCTATTATATTATCTGTTTTGGATGTTTAATGGGCTTTATTATACACTTTTATATTATTTTTGGGACTAACCTACTAACCGAAGGCCTAGTGCAAATTGTTGTTTTTTTTCCTATTTTAGTGTTTCACAGAAAAGAAATATCAAACAGAATGAAACCTTAGGGAGAGCGATTTTTAGAACAAACGTGATCCGGAGGACTTGGAGTGGACGTCAAGAAAGAAGCAAGGAGGCCACGAGGCAAGGAGGCGCGCCCCCCGCCCTTGTGGGCCCCTTGTAGCTCCACCGACCTACTTCTTCCTCCTATATATACCCATATACCTGGAAAACATCCAGGAGCACCACGAAACCCTATTTCCACCGCCGCAACCTTCTGTACCCGTGAGATCCCATCTTAGGGCCTTTTCCGGCGCTCCGCTGGAGGGGAAATCAATCACGAAGGGCTTCTACATCAACACCATAGCCTCTCCGATGATGTGTGAGTAGTTTACCTCAGACCTTCGGGTCCATAGTTATTAGCTAGATGGCTTCTTCTCTCTCTTTGGATCTCAATACAAAGTTCTCCTCGATCTTATTGAAGATCTATTCGATGTAACTCTTTTTGCGGTGTGTTTGTCGAGATCCGATGAATTGTGGGTTTATGATCAAGATTATCTATGAACAATATTTGAATCTCCTCTGGATTCTTTGATGTATGATTTGTTATCTTTGCAAGTCTCTTCGAATTATCAGTTTAGTTTGGCCTACTAGATTGATCTTTCTTGCAATGTGCTTAGCTTTGGGTTCAATCTTGTGGTTTCCTTTCCCAGTGACAGCAGGGGCAGCAAGGCACGTATTGTATTGTTGCCATCGAGGATAAAAAGATGGGGTTTATATCATATTACTTGAGTTTATCCCTCTACATCATGTCATCTTGCCTAATGCGTTACTCTGTTCTTATGAACTTAATACTCTAGATGCATGCTGATACGTCCATTTTGCATCATGCTTTTATATCAATATTTATTGCATTATGGGCTGTTATTACACATTATATCTCAATACTTATGGCTATTCTCTCTTATTTTACAAAGTTTACCATGAAGAGGGGGAATGCCGGCAGCTGGAATTCTGGCTAGAAAAGGAGCAAACATTGGAAACCTATTCTGCACAACTCCAAAAGTCCTGAAACTCCACGAAACAACTTTTTGGATTTAATAAGAATTTATGAGCGAAAGAAATAGGCCAGGGGGCCCACACCCTGTCCAGGAGACAGGGGGCGCGCCCCCCTGTAGGGAGCGGCCTCCTATCTCCTGGGCCCCCTGGTGGGCCTCCGGCGTCCATCTTCTGCTATATCATCACTTTTACCCTGGAAAAAATCGGGGGCAAGCTTACGGGATGAAACTCCGCCGCCACGAGGCGGAACCTTGGCGGAATCAATCTAGGGCTCTGGCGGAGCTCTTCTGCTGGGGACACTTCCCTCCGGGAGGGGGAAATCATCACCAACATCATCACCAACGATCCTCTCATCGAGAGGGGGTCAATCTCCATCAACATCTTCACCAGCACCATCTCCTCTCAAAACCCTAGTTCATCTCTTCTATCCAATCTTGTATCAAAACCAAAACTTGGTACCTGTGGGTTGCTAGTAGTGTTGATTACTCCTTGTAGTTCATGCTAATTAGTTTACTTGGTGGAAGATCATATGTTCAGATCCTTTATGCATATTATTACTCCTTTGATGTTGAACATGAATATGCTTTGTGAGTAGTTACGTTTGTTCCTGAGGACATGGGTGAAGTCTTGCTATTAGTAGTCATGTGAATTTGGTATTCGTTTGATATTTTGATGAGATGTATGTTGTCTTTCCTCTAGTGGTGTTATGTGAACGTCGACTACATGACACTTCACCATTATTTGGGCCTAGAGGAAGGCATAGGGAAGTAATAAGTAGATGATGGGTTGCTAGAGTGACAGAAGCTTAAACCCTAGTTTATGCGTTGCTTCGTTAGGGGTTGATATGGACCCATATGTTTAATGTTGTGGTTAGGTTTACCTTAATACTCCTTTTTGTAGTTGCGGATGCTTGCAATAGGGGTTAATCATAAGTGGGATGCTTGTCCATGTTAGGGCAGTACCCAAGTGCCAGTCCACCCACATATCAAATTATCAAAGTACCGAATGCGAATCTTATGAACGTGATGAAAACTAGCTTGACGATAATTCCCAATGTGTCCTTGGGAGCTCCTTCTTCATTATTAGAATTTGTCCAGGCTTATCCTTTGCTACATAAAGGATTGGGACACCTTGCTGCACTTTATTTACTTTATTTACTTTTTGCTCGTTACTATTTATCTTATCACAAAACTATCTATCACCTACTATTTCAGTGCTAGTGCCACTTTAGCAAGATGTGCTGGGACAAAATACACATTGATTGGGGTGCTTTCCATGATAGGCTCTCTGCGCTCCAAGAAATACAAGCAGGTTGGCCGAATGCGTTCTTTGTTGAAGTATTTTACACCGCTGCATGGAGCATATGGAAGGAGAGAAATAACAAACACTTCAGGGGTGTTGTCCCCAGCGTGGATTCCTGGTCTGCTCGGTTCAAACACGATTTACGGCTTCTGCAGCATAGAGTTAAGGTGGCACGTCGAACGTCCCTGCTCTCGTATTGTGACGCGCTTGGTTGAGTCACCGTTTCTTTCCCTATTATCCTGGTTGTAAACAGTTAGTACACCACTCACCACCTTGTATGGAGTAGCTGCCCCACCCTCTCTGGTGCTAAACCAGGAGTGGTGGGGTTGATCTGTCTGTATATGTCTATGTAAACATCCCATTTATATAGATATATGAAAAACAGTGGGAGTTCTCTCCCACTGTCAAATCCTCAAAAAAAAACTATTTCAGTGCTTGCAGAGAAAACCTTACTGAAAACCGCTTATCATTTCCTTCTGCTCCTCGTTGGGTTCCACACTCTTACTTATCGAAAGGACTATGATAGATCCCCTATACTTGTGGGTCATTAAGACTCTTTTCTGGCGCCGTTGCCGGGGAGTGTAGCGCTTTTGGTGAGTGGAACTTGGTAAGGAAACATTTATATAGTGTGCTGAAATTTTCTTTTACTTGTCACTATGGAAACTAATCCCTTGAGGGGCTTGTTTGGGGTATCTTCACCCCAACCAGAAGAGCAAAGAGATGCTCCTCAACCTACTGAAATTTATGAAAATATTCACTTTGAGATTCCTTCGGGTATGATAGAAAAACTGCTAGCTAATCCTTTTGCAGGAGACAGAACATTGCATCCCGATTTACACCTTATCTTTGTGGATGAAGTTTGTGGATTATTTAACCTTGCAGGTATCCTCGATGATGTTGTCAAAAGGAAGGTCTTCCCTTTATCTTTTAAGGGAGATGCAATGACATGGTATAGGCTATGTGATGATACGAGATCTTGGAATTATAAGCGATTGAAGTTAGAATTTCATCAGAAGTTCTATCCCATGCATCTTGTTCATCGTGATCGTAATTATATATATAATTTCTGGCCTCGCAAAGGAGAAAGCATCGCTCAAGCTTGGGGGAGGCTTAAGTCAATGTTGTATTCATGCCCCAATCATGAGCTCTCTCGGGAAATGATTATTCAGAATTTTTATGCTCGGCTTTCTCTTGATAATCGCAACTTGCTCGATACTTCCTGTGCTGGTTCCTATATGCTGAAGACTATTGATTTCAAATGGGACTTATTGGAAAGAATTAAACGCAACTCTGAAGATTGGGGTTCTGACGATGGTAAGGAGTCAGGTATGACACCTAAGTTCAATTGTGTCAAATCTTTTATGGATACCGATGCTTTCCGTGGATTTAGCTCTAAGTATGGACTTGACTCTGAGATAGTAGCTACTTTTTGTGAAACTTTTGCTACTCACGTTGATCTCCCTAAAGAGAAGTGGTTTAAATATAATCCTCCTATTGAAGTGAAAGTAGTTGCACCTATTACAATCGAAGAAAAGACTATTACATATAGTGATCCTATTATTCCTACTGCTTATGTCGAAAAACCTCCTTTTCCTGTTAGGATAAAAGATCATGCTAAAGCTTCGACTGTTGTTCGTAAGAGTAATACTAGGACCTATACACCTCCTGAGCAAATTAATGCTGAACCTAGTATTGCTATGATTAAAGATCTCTTCGATGAGGACTTAGATGGGCATGTTATCTCTTTCTTGGGTGAAACTGCTAATATTGCTAGACCCGATACTAAGACACGTAGACCTGTTGTAGGCACGCCTGTTATTTCTGTTAAAATAGGAGATCATTGTTATCATGGCTTATGTGATATGGGTGCTAGTGCTAGTGCAATACCTTATGATCTTTATAAAGAAATTATGCACGATATTGCACCTGTTGAATTAGAAGACATTGATGTTACTATTAAGCTTGCTAATAGGGACACCATTAAACCTATTGGGATTGTTAGAGATGTTGAAGTCTTGTGTGGGAAGATTAAATACCCTGCTGATTTTCTTGTTCTTGCTTCCCCACAAGATGTCCCATTATTTTTGGTAGACCCTTCTTGAATACTGCTAGTGCTAAGATTAATTGTAAAAGGAAGGTCGTCACTGTTGGCATAGATGGTATGTCTCATGAGTTCAATTTTTCTAAATTTAGTAGACAACCTTGTGAAAGGGAACCACCTAGTAAGGATGAAATTATTGGTCTTGCTTCCATTGCTGTTCCTCCAACTGATCCGTTAGAACATTATTTGTTAGACCATGAAAACGATATGTTTATGAAGGAAAGGGAAGAAATAGATGAAGTGTTCCTTAAACAAGAACCTATGCTAAAACATAACCTTCCCGTTGAAATTCTTGGGGATCCCCCTCCACCCAAGGGTGATCCCGTGTTTGAACTCAAACCCTTACCTGATAATCTTAAGTATGCTTATCTTGATGAAAAATAAATATATCATGTTATTATTAGTGCTAACCTTTCAGAGAAAGAAGAAGAAAGATTATTGAAAACTCTGAAGAAGCACCGAGCTGCTATTGGATATACTCTGGATGATCTTAAGGGCATTAGTCCCACTTTATGTCAACACAAAATTTCAGTGGAGAAAGATGCCAAACCAGTTAGACATCCTCAAAGACGATTAAATCCCAAAATGAAGGAGGTGGTAAGAAAGGAGATTCTAAAGCTCCTTGAGGCAGGTATTATTTATCCCGTTGCTGATAGTGAATGGGTAAGCCCTATCCATTGTGTCCCTAAAAAGGGAGGTATTACCGTTGTTCCTAATGATAAAGATGAATTGATCCCGCAAAGAATTATTACAGGTTATAGGATGGTAATTGATTTTCGTAAGTTAAATAAAGCTACTAAGAAAGATCATTACCCTTTACCTTTTATTGATCAAATGCTAGAAAGGCTATCCAAACACACACATTTTTGCTTTCTAGATGGTTATTCTGGCTTCTCTCAAATACCCATGTCAGCGAAGGATCAATCTAAAACTACTTTTACTTGCCCTTTTGGTACTTTTGCTTATAGACGTATGCCTTTAGGTCTATGTAATGCACCTGCTACCTTTCAAAGATGCATGATGGCTATATTTTCTGATTTTTGTGAAAAGATTTGTGAGGTATTCATGGATGACTTCTCTGTCTATGGATCCTCTTTTGATGATTGTTTGAGCAACCTTGATCGAGTTTTGCAGAGATGCGAGACACTAGTCTCGTCCTGAATTAGGAAAAGTGTCACTTTATGGTTAATGAAGGCATTGTCTTGGGGCATAAGATCTCCGAGAGAGGTATTGAAGTTGATAAAGCCAAAGTTGATGCTATTGAAAAGATGTCATGCCCTAAGGACATAAAAGGTATAAGAAGTTTCCTTGGTCATGCCGGCTTTTATAGGAGGTTCATTAAGGACTTTTCTAAAATCTCTAGCCTCTGACTAATTTATTGCAAAAAGATAATCCTTTTGTCTTTGATGATGATTTTGTAGAAGCATTTGAAACACTCAAGAAAGCTTTGATCACTGCACCTATTGTTCAGCCACTTGATTGGAATTTACCTTTTGAAATTATGTGTGATGCTAGTGATTATGATGTAGGTGTTGTTTTAGGACAAAGAGTCGATAAGAAATTGAATGTTATCCAGTATGCTAGTAAGACTCTTGATACTGCCCAGAGAAATTATGCTACTACTGAAAAAGAGTTCCTAGCAGTTGTGTTTGCATGTGATAAGTTTAGACCTTATATTGTTGATTCCAAAGTTACTATTCACACTGATCATGCTGCTATTAAATATCTTATGGAAAAGAAAGATGCTAAGCCTAGACTCATTAGATGGGTTCTCTTGCTCCAAGAATTTGACATGCATATTATTGATAGAAAGGGAGCTGAGAACCCCGTTGCAGACAACTTGTCTAGGCTAGAGAATGTTCTTGATGACCCACTGCCTATTAATGATAGTTTTCCTGATGAACAATTAGCGGTTGTCAATGCTTCTCGTACTGCTCCTTGGTATGCCGATTATGCTAATTACATTGTTGCTAAATATATACCGCCTAGTTTCACATACCAGCAAAAGAAAAAGTTCTTTTATGATTTAAGACATTACTTCTGGGATGATCCACACCTTTATAAAGAAGGAATAGATGGTATTATTAGACATTGTGTACCTGAGCATGAACGGGAACAAATCCTACGCAAGTGTCACTCTGAATCCAATGGAGGACACCACGCTGGAGATAGAACTGCACACAAGGTACTACAATCTAGTTTTTATTGGCCTACTCTCTTTAAAGATGCTCGTAAGTTTGTCTTATCTTGTGACGAATGTCAAAGAATAGGTAAAATTAGTAGACATCAAGAAATACCTATGAATTATTCTCTTGTTATTGAACCATCTGATGTTTGGGGCTTTGATTATATGGGACCTTTTCCTGCCTCCAATGGTTATACACATATTCTAGTTGCTGTTGATTACGTTACTAAGTGGGTAGAAGCTATTCCAACTAGTAGCACTGATCATAACACTTCTATTAAAATGCTTAAAGAAGTTATTTTTCCGAGGTTTGGAGTCCCTAGATATCTTATGACTGATGGTGGTTCACACTTTATTCATGGTGCTTTCCGTAAGATGCTCGCTAAGTATGATGTCAATCATAGAATCGCATCTCCTTATCACCCACAGTCCAGTGGTCAAGTAGAGTTGAACAATAGAGAGCTCAAATTAATTTTGCAAAAGACTGTGAACAGATCTAGAAAGAATTGGTCCAAAAAACTTGATGATGCATTATGGGCCTATAGAACTTCATACAAAAATCCTATGGGTATGTCTCCTTATAAGATGGTTTGTGGAAAAGAATGTCATTTACCTCTTGAACTTGAACATAAAGCATATTGGGCTATTAAAGAGCTCAATTATGACTTCAAACTTGCTGGTGAGAAAAGGTTATTTGATATTAGCTCACTTGATGAATGGAGAACCCAAGCATATGAGAATGCCAAGCTTTTCAAAGAAAAAGTCAAACGCTGGCATGATAAGAGGATACAAAAGTGTGAGTTTAACGTAGGAGATTATGTGTTATTATTCAACTCTCGTTTAAGATTTTTTGCACGAAAACTTCTCTCAAAATGGGAAGGTCCCTACGTTATCGAGGAGGTTTATCGTTTTGGTGCTATAAAAATCAACAACTTCGAAGGCACAAATCCGAGGATGGTAAACGGTCAAAGAATTAAACATTATATTTCAGGTAATCCTATCAATGTTGAAACTAATATTATTGAAACCATAACCCCTGAGGAATACATAAGAGACATGTTCCAGAACGCTCCAGACTCCGAAAAGGCATAGGTACGTGGTAAGGTAAGTAAACTGACTCCAAAACAACTCTAATGGCATTTTTTATCAGTTTTGGATTATTTAAGAATTTTAGGAAGAAAGAAGTAGTCCGAAAGGGACACGAGGCTCCCACAAGAGAGGAGGCCGCCCCCCCCCCCCCCCCTTGTAGGGCGTGCCCCCCTATCTCGTGGGCACCTCATGTGCCTCCCGGACTCCGTTTTCTTGTATGTTATGTATTTTGGTCGGTAAAAATTCATTATATATACTCCCGAAGGTTTTGACCACCGTATCACGCAAATATCCTTTGTTTTTGTTTTGAGCTATTTCCGTTGCAGATTTAGAGCACCATGACTTCTCCTTCCTCCAACAACGAAGACAAGGATGCTTGGCTATTGAAGATAGAGTTGAAAAGAGAGGAACCAGAAGAGATCAACAAGGATGAAGGGATCAAGAAGGCCATGGAGGTTCAAGCTCCAGTGGTGAAAGAAGAAGACATCCCTCAACCTTTACCTAACCTTTTCACTCCGACAGAGATTGAAGCTTTCAAGATGATTGAGTTAGCCCGCATATAGAAAAAGTATCTCACACAGGAGAATATTTTGCTGAAGGATCATATTGCTAGGCTCAAGGGCATTATCCGCAAGTTGGAGGAGCTTTTACGCTCGATGTGCGATTATCCACCGTCATCATCACCACCTCCATCACCTCCGAGGAAATAATCACATGAGTATGGGCACTCCCCTTGGCAACTGCCAAGCTTGGGGGAGGTGCCCCGGTATCATATCACCATCACACTCCTATTTTTACCGCTTTATTTAGTTCGATCCTTTTAGTAGTATCTTGATCTAGTAGTTTGAAGTTTTTTATTTCAAGTAGTTTTGAGTTTTGCATTGTGATCTCTTTATGTAATCAAGTCCGTGTGCTATCTATAATAAAGATTAGTGTTGAGTCAAGGGGGCTTTTCTATGATTGCTATGATCTTGAGAAAGTAGAAAGAATAAAAGAGTTCATATTGATCTTATGGATAGCGATAACTTCACACATAGAAAGTATGAGGCATAAAAATTGTCGAGAGTTGATGAACGTAGCCTTGGTCATCGTTGCAATTAATAGGAAGTGATAAGGAAAGATGGGTTCACATATAAATATATTATCTTGGACATCTTTTATGATTGTGAAGCACTCATTAATTATGACATGCTAAAAGAGTTGATGTTGGATAAGGAAGACAACGTAATGGTTTATGTTTTCCGACATCTCAGTTAAATTATATTGTCATTGACCTTCCAAAAATGTTGAGCTTGCCTTTCCCCCTCTTGCTAGCCAAATTCCTTGCACCAAGTAGAGATACTACTTGTGCTTCCAAATACCCTCAAATCCAGTTTTGCCATGAGAGTCCACCATACCTACCTATGGATTGAGTAAGATCCTTCAAGTAAGTTGTCATCGGTGCAAGCAATAAAAATTGCTCTCTAAATATGTATGACTTATTAGTGCGGAGAATATAAGCTTTGTACGAACTTGTTGTGGAAGTAATAAAAGCGACAGACTGCATAATAAAGGTCCACATACAAGGGGCAATATAAAGTGACGTTCTTTTGCACTAAGACTTTATGCATCAACCCTAAACGCGCATGACAACCTCTACTTCCCTCTGCGAAGGGCCTATCTTTTACTTTATGTTTTACTTTATGCTTGAGTCAAGGTGATGCTCACCTTTCCCTTTTTCGTTTTATCCTTTGGCAAGCTCCTCGTGTTTGAAAGATCATGATACATATATCCAGTTGGATGTAAGTTGGCATAGGCTATTATTGTTGACATCACCTAAAGGTGAATACGTTGGGAGGCAACACAATAAGCCCCTATCTTTCTCAATGTCCGGCTGAAACTCTATAACCACAAGTATTGCGTGAGTGTCAGCAATTATGGGAGACTACGAGATAGTTGAGTATGTGAGCTTGTTGAGAAACTCTATTATTGACTCTTTCTGATGTTACGATAAATTGCAATTGCTTCAATGACTGAGATTATTGTTTGTTAGTTCCCAATGAAGTTTTTGAACCATACTTGACATTGTGAATTGCTTATTACTTGAGCATAGGAAATCATATGACAAAATCTATATATGTTGCTGTTATTAGAATGATCATGATGCCCTCATGTCCGTATTTTATTTTTATCGACACCTCTATCTCTAAGCATGTGGACATATTTTTCGATTTCGGCTTCCGCTTGAGGACAAGCGAGGTCTAAGCTTGGGGGAGTTGATACGTCCATTTTGCATCATGCTTTTATATCAATATTTATTGCATTATGGGTTGTTATTACACATTATATCTCAATACTTATGGCTATTCTCTCTTATTTTACAAGGTTTACCATGAAGAGGGGGAATGCCAGCAGCTAGAATTCTGGCTGGAAAAGGAACAAACATTGGAAACCTATTATGCACAACTCCAAAAGTCCTGAAACTCCACAAAACAACTTTTTGGATTTAATAAGAATTTATGAGCAAAAGAAATAGGCCAGGGGTCCCACACCTTGTCCAAGAGACAGGGGGCGCCCCCCTGTAGGGCGCGACCTCCTATCTCCTGGGCCCCCTGGTGGGCCTCCGGCGTCCATCTTCTGCTATATCATCACTTTTACCCTGGAAAAAATCGGGGGCAAGCTTACGTGACAAAACTCCGCCGCCACGAGGCGGTACCTTGGCGGAATCAATCTAAGGCTCTGGCGGAGCTATTCTGTCGGGGACACTTCCCTCCGGGAGGGGGAAATCATCACCAACGATCCTCTCATCGAGAGGGGGTCAATCTCCATCAACATCTTCACCAGCACCATCTCCTCTCAAAACCCTAGTTCATCTCTTGTATCCAATCTTGTATCAAAACCACAAATTGGTACCTGTGGGTTGCTAGTAGTGTTGATTACTCCTTGTAGTTGATGCTAATTGGTTTACTTGGTGGAAGATCATATGCTCAGATCCTTTATGCATATTATTACTCCTCTAATGTTGAACATGAATATGCTTTGTGAGTAGTTACGTTTGTTCCTGAGGACATGGGTGAAGTCTTGCTATTAGTAGTCATGTGAATTTGGTATTCGTTTGATATTTTGATGAGATGTATGTTGTCTTTCCTCTAGTGGTGTTATGTGAACGTCGACTACATGACACTTCACCATTATTTGGGCCTAGAGGAAGGCATAGGGAAGTAATAAGTAGATGATGGGTTGCTAGAGTGACAGAAGCTTAAACCCTAGTTTATGCATTGCTTCGTTTGGGGTTGATATGGACCCATATGTTTAATGTTGTGGTTAGGTTTACATTAATACTCCTTTTTGTAGTTGCGGATGCTTGCAATAGGGGTTAATCATAAGTGGTATGCTTGTCCATGTTAGGGCAGTACCCAAGTGCCGGTCCACCCACATATCAAATTATCAAAGTACCGAACGCGAATCTTATGAACATGATGAAAACTAGCTTGACGATAATTCCCAATGTGTCCTCGGGAGCTGCTTCTTCATTATTAGAATTTGTCCAGGCTTATCCTTTGCTACATAAAGGATTGGGCCACCTTGCTGAACTTTATTTACTTTATTTACTTTTTGCTTCTTATCTTATCACAAAACTATCTATCACCTACAATTTCAGTCCTTGCAGAGAAAACCTTACTGAAAACCGCTTATCATTTCCTTCTGCTCCTTGTTAGGTTCGACACTCTTACTTATCGAAAGGACTACGATAGATCCCCTATACTTGTGGGTCATCACATGCTAGATAACGGTCGATGTATGGAGTAATAGTAGTAGATGCAGAATCGTTTCGGTCTACTTGTCGCAGACATGATGCCTATATACGTGATCATGCCTAGATATTCTCATAACTATGCACTTTTCTATCAATTGATCGACAGTAATTTGTTCACCCACCGTAATACTTATGCTATCTTGAGAGAAGCCAATAGTGAAACCTACGGCCCCGGGGTCTATTTTCCATCATATTAATTTCCCGTCAACTAGCTATTTCTATCGCCGTTTATTTTGCAATCTTAACTTTTAATCTTTATCATAAAAATACCAAAAATATTATCTTATCATCTCTATCAGATCTCACTTTTGCAAGTGGCCATGAAGGGATTGACAACCCCTTTATCGCGTTGGTTGCAAGTTTCTTATTTGTTTGTGTAGGTACGAGGGACTTGTGTGTGGCCTCCTACTGGATTGATACCTTGGTTCTCAAAAACTGAGGGAAATACTTATTCTACTTTGCTGCATCATCCTTTCCTCTTCAAGGGAAAACCAACGCATGCTCAAGAGGTAGAAGTAGCACACTAAGTGTTCCTCCGGTATTCGGGAGTTGCACAATCTCATAGTCATAGGAACATGTATAAGTCATGAAGAAAGCAAGAGCAATATACTAAACGATCAAGTGCTAAGCTAACGAAATGGGTCAAGTCAATCACATCATTCTCTAATGATGTGATCCCATTAATCAAATGACAACTCATGTCTATGGCTAGAAACTTAACCACCTTTGATTCAACGAGCTAGTCATGTAGAGGCATACTAGTGACACTCTGTTTGTCTATGTATTCACACATGTACTAAGTTTCCAGTTAATACAATTCTAGCATGAATAATAAAAATTTATCATGATATAAGGAAATAAATAATAACTTTATTATTTCCTCTAGGGCATATTTCCTTCAGCATGTCTAGAAGAATGACAGTCTTCAAAGCTAACATGCGTCAAATCACACAGATCAATCTCTTCAGTGATGCTCAGTCACTTTCGCTCTGGTTGAGTTTTTTCACTTAGGATTCTCTCAAAGTTGTCAGAGGACGTGTTGTTCTCAAATGACAAGTGTCAAGTTCTCTCTAAGTAGCCAATCAACAAGTAGTTGTGTGTTGGGGGCAACTATTTATAGCCAGGGGCAACCCGACATGAATTCTAATAAATGCCCTTCTTAGACATGACCGTTGTCAGGATAAGGATCCACTTGACAGTTGGCCCGCGGCGCAGCAATGGTCGGAAAATTGAACTCTCAATTTCGTTGGGGCACTCAATTTCCTCATGATAGGCAGATCGCGTTGGCGAAATCCTAACTCCATAGCCTGATCAAATTCGTTCATGACCAGATGAACTTTGTCACTGTCGCTAGCAAATTCGTCATCTATTCTGGAGATTTCCAAAGGCTTCACTCGAAGTGTCTTGTGTATGTATAGGTTTGAGCATCACTTTGGAAATGTGAACTATGATTCACCTAGATCCCCTTTAATAGTACGGTTTTTCCTATGACTCAAAATAAGAAGAAAGAACCAACGAAAACAAAAGTCTTCAAGCTTCATTGTCTTCACATCAATTTCTTCAAAGGTCGTACCCACCAATTTCTTCACTTGAAGAAATACATTTTTAGGGGTCGTCTTCCATGGGTTAAACCAAATCTTTAGGGACTAACTCCTGTGTACACTCATAACACATTAGTCCCCTCAACCCATTTGTCTTCAGTGCTCCAAAACCACTAAGGGGGCACTTGATGCACTTACAATCTCCTTATGCTAAGTATATGAAAGATATTGTCACTAATAAATGAAAGATACCTGAGGATTAAATTTCCAACATGCTTACAAATTATTATTTTAAGGGTGGAGTACCTAAGAAGTTAGGAGATCCAGGAATTCCTACTATACTATGCTCCATTAAAAGAAGTATGTCAAAACTGCTTTATGTGATTTAGGAGCCGGTGTTAGTGTTATGCCTTTCTTCTTTATATAGAAGACTTGATTTGAATAAGATCACACCTACTGAAACATCTTTGCAAATGGCTGATAAATAACTGCTATACCTATTGGAATTTTGTGAGGATGTGCCTCTTTTAGTTGCAAATGTTACTATCTTAACAGACTTTGTTATACTTGATATGCCTGAGGACGACGCTACGTCGATCATCATTGGTAGACCCTTTTTGAATACTACAAGGGCTGATATTGATTGCAACAAAAGCAAGGTTACTTTTCAAGTTAATGCTAATGAGCATACAATTTATTTTCCGAAGAAACAAAGTTCCTCGAATAGTATCAACACTATGAAAAAATTGCTACAATCACTATTGGAGGTTTCAAATTCCCTCTTCCATCCGTCAAAAAGAAATATGAAACTCTCATCGTTGGGGAGATGCATATCCCCGTTGAGGTAACCTAGTGTTATACAAAGATTCTTTAGTTTCATGTTACTCGGAAATAGTTTGTTAATAAGGCTTGAGCAACCTTATTAATGAATTCTTTTTGAGGGGCATGTGGTCGATGAATTTAGTAATCACAACCTGTTGTACATACTATTTACTCTCTATTATTTAAAGTTTAATAAAGTAGAATGACATGATTATCCTATTTTCTAAATTATCCGTGCAATAAAAAATGGCCCAAAAACTAAAGTTCTTAGAATGACCTAAAAAATTAGTATGATTTCTTCTATAAAATTTAAGAATGTTTGGCACTTAACACACCCCAGGGGTGCACCTATGAGATACAAGCTCATAGGGCCCGCCTAGTGGGCTTGTGGGTCCCACAGGGGCCCCTCACTTATTCCAGCCACTCACAACCTTCTCCTTCTTCTAGAAAAAAATCACCATTGCCTTCAAACCCGTGTTCCTGCTCATTCGTGTGCGATTTTTGATCTCCTTGCTCTGAGCTTCATTTCCGAATTTTTTTGGGGGGATTACTCCTTGGTAGGTGGCTCCGGCAATGTTCCGATTAGTTTTTGTTCTAGTACTTTATATTTTGTAATTTTTTTGCTGCTGTGGTGACCATGTATTTGAGCTTGCATGTTGAATTTGTATTGTCCAAAGTAGTTTTGATGCAGGATATAGCCTCTAGACACTTGTTGGAGTAGTTGCTATCAATCTTGTCAAGTTTGGTTCACTTTTATTTTGAGGTACTAAAAATTTCAGAAACTTTTAGATAAAAGGAAAATGCTTAAGTGGAGGTTGAGAGGTTCTTCGAGCCGGGGTCCTAAGGAAATCCCGAAGCCCAAGTACAATCTTCCTCGTGCGGCCGAGGTGTGACCGTGCGAGTGGCGATGCGACACGTTCTTGAGGGATGCGAGAATTTTTGATGATTTCTATTATTTGGCAAACAATGTCGGCATTATTCCCTTCCTCAAAGATAAGTGTGACCAATACCTCCTCCTCACTAATACTTTCGTGCAAAACTTTCATTTCCATGCTAGAAGAGATATACCCATGGTGTCATTCCACCTCTATGATATTCCTAGAGAGATGACACTTGAGCAATTTTGTGAAGTTTGCATGATTCCCAATGAGGGCATCTCTCTAGAGCCACATCCTAGGGACATCGCGGATTTTATATCCGAAGTAACTGTGGAAGAGTTGAGAAGAGTTTCTGAAGCTAGAGTTGCTAGTTTACACTTTCCTGTTTTACGCTATTACTCATTATTTGCCGGGAGGTGTTTGACTGGATGGTGGGAGAGTGTAACGCTCTTTGTGGCGTGCTCTTTATAGTGATAGAACTTTCAGTTTGGGGGCTATGATTGCTCGAGGTTACACACTAACCGTTTGAAGGGCGTTATTTATGGTGGTATCTATGCTTCCCGCCTCGCTAGGCATTTTGAGATTCCTATTAGGCATGACGAGGCGGAAGAGAGGCTTTTACCTACCAAATATCTTGATCATGGTAATATGGTCGAGCATAATTTTATTAACAATGGCCCGAGGAGATTCCGGTATAACTTAGTATTCAGTTAGGGGACTCGTGAGATTATTACTTTGCCTGTGTCTGCTTTGTTTGATCTTTTTAGGGGCAAATACACTATCATGCCCGAGGACATTTATGCTTATTGGTGCCTGACACCCCCAAGCACTTCAGCCAAAGCCAGCACCTGAGCGAGAGCCCATCGAGGGGCCCATGTATTAGTGGGAGCCTCAAGAGCCCATCTATCAGTGGGAGCCTCAGTATTACCCAGGAATATTCTTTGGCTCCCCTTGTGTCAAATCAATAAATTTGGGTGAAATACTACCCTCGAAGACTTTCGTGATCCCCTATACTTGTGTGTTATCAGTAAGTGTCTGTGATGGCATGGTGGGGATCTTTGAGCATTTTTACTTCTGATTGAAATCCTTTGTGTTGTTTGAGTCGGGGGCGCGCGATGGTTCACTCCTACCAACCTCCTCCCTAGGGGCATGCGAGTAGTACTTTGCTTTGAGGGATAATAAAACTTTCACAATAAGTATATGAGTTTATGAATAATGTGAGTTCATGGACTAATACAACACTCCCACCTATCCACATATTGCTAGCCTCTCTGGTACGATGCTTTGCCCTTTCTCACCTCAAAAGTTGGTGCAAACTTCGCCAGTGCATCCAAACCCCGTGTATGATACGATCTATCACACATAAGCCTCATTATATCCTTCCTCAAAACAAACACCATACCTAACCTATCATGGCATTTCCATAGCCATTCTGATATATATTGCCATGCAACTTCCACCGTTTTGCCACATGACATGTGTATTCATTATCATATTGCTTTGCATGATCATATAGCGCTAACATGATATTTTTGGCAAAGCCACCGTTAATCATTGTATACTTGTTATAATAGATCATTGCACATCCTGGTACACTGCCAGAGGCATTCACATAGAGTCATATTTTTTAGTTTATCGAGTTTAACTAAATAAAAGTTTGATGATCATCATTATTAGAGCATTGTCCCAGTGAGGAAAACAATGATGGGGAATAATGAGTCCCAAAGAATGAGGATGAAGTTCCTGACTTGCAAAAATAAAGAGAAAAGAAAAATGATGGAAAAAGATAGAAGGGGCAATGCTACTTTCCTTTTACCACACTTGTGCGTCAAAGTAGCACCATGTCTTCATATAGAGAGTCTCCTAATTGTCACTTCCATATACTAGTGGGAATTTTTCATTATAGAACTTGGTTTGTATATTCTGCTAATGGGCTTCCTCAAATGCCCGAGGTCTTCATGAGCAAGAAAGTTGGATGAACACCCACTTAGTTTCAGTATTGAGCTTTCATACACTTATAGCTCTAGTGCATCCGTTGCATGGCAATCTCTACTCCTTGCAACGATGTCGATTGAAAGGCCTCTCCATTGCCTAATGATCCACCGAGTTGATGTGAGACTTTCTCCACTTTTTTATTCCCTTATTAATCCCTACCACCGCATTCTATTCCACCCGTGGTGCTATGTCCAGGGCTCACACTCATGTATTGAGTGGAGTTGAAAATGTTGAAGTGCATGAAAAGTATGATCCAATTGCTTGACTTGAGACCGGGTGCTCCTGATTTATACTTATGTGAGGAAGAAAGAGTCATGCCATGATTACATAATTCAATGAGTAGGGATAACATTCGTTAAGCATCTTATATTTTGAAAAAGTAATTATTATGTTCTTGTATTCATGGATATTATTATGTTGGTACTAATTAATTCATCGCCTCTCAATATTTATACCATAAAAAGATTACATGATAGACATGCTAGGTAGCATTCAACATCAAAAATTCCGTTTTTATCATTTACATACTCGAGGACGAGTAGGAATTAAGCTTGAGGATGCTGATACGTCTCCAACATATCTATAATTTTTTATTGTTTCATGCTATTATATTATTAATGTTGTATGCTTTATATGCAATTTTATATCATTTTTGGAAACTAATGTATTAACCTAGTGCCTAGTGCCAATTCCTATTTTTGTCTATTATTTTGTCTGGCAGAAAATCAATACCAAACAAAGTCCAAACAAGATGAAACTTTACGGTGATTTTTTCTGGACCAGAAGGAATCCTAGAAGGTTAGGGAGGAGACCAGAAGATGTACGAGAGGGCCACGAGCTCACACAGCATCCCCAGGGGGGACGCGCCACCTAAGCTTGTGGGCCCCTCGTCACTCCTTTTGCCCTAATTCCACTTCTATAAATTCCCATAAGTCCCAAAAGCACCAAAAGGAGACTCGAAAAATTTATTCCGTCGCTGCAAGCCTCTGTTCTTCTACAATCCCATCTAGAGGCCTCCACCGGTACTCTGCTGGAGGGGGAATCGATCAAGGAGGGTTTTACATCAACCTTGATTCACCTCCGATGATGTGTGAGTAGTCTACCACAGACCTACGGGTCCATAGTGATTAGCTAGATGGCTTCTTCTCTCTCTTTGATCTTCAATACAATGTTCTCCTCAGAGTTCTATCCGATGTAATCATCTTTTGTGGTGTGTGTATTAGGATCCAATGAATTGTGGGTTTATGATGAGATTATTAATTGAAAGTAATTGAGGCTTTTCTGAACTTTATTAAGTATGATTGTTATAGCTTTGTATTTCTCTCCGATTTATCCATTTGGTTTGGCCAACTAGATTGGTTTATCTTCAGTGCGAGAGGTGCTTTGTGGTAGGTTCAATCTTGCGGTGTCCTCACCTTGTAACAGAAGGGGTAGCGAGGCACGTATTATATTTTTGCTACAAAGGGAAAACGACGGGGTTCAATCATATTTCTTGGTTTTATTCTGTCTACATTGTGTCATCATACCTCATGCATTACTCTATTTGTTATGAACTTAATACGTAGAGAGGCAAACATAGAATCACTCTCGAAGTGGAGTAATAGTAGTAGATGCAGGCATGAGTACGTCTACTTGTCACAGACGTAATGCCTATATACATGATCATGCCATGAACAATGTCATAACTATGCACTTTTCTATCAATTGTTCAACAGTAATTTGTCCACCCACCTTATGCTATTTTTCTGAGAGAGAAGCCTCTAGTGAAAACTACGGCCCCCATGCTACTTTAATCATATTATAAAGACCAAAAATACCTTGCTGCAATTTTCTTTCTTTTATTTTACTTTGCAATTTATCTATCACCTATTACAAGATTTGATCCTTGCAATTAACGGTATAGGGGGATTGACAATCTTCTTGCCCGCGTTGGGTGCAAGTATTTGCTCTTGTTTGTGTAGGTACTGCTAAGGAGTGTTCGCGGGGTTCTCCTATTGGTTCGATAACCTTGGTTCTCTACCGAGGGAAATACTATTCGCTACTATATTGCTTCACCCTTCCTCTTTGGGGAAAATCCCAACGCAGCTCACAAGTAGCACCACCTTCCATGCCACCCATGTTACCACCATAGCCAACTCCCATGTCAACCATCATGCCATGAAGCACCACCTCCCATGCCACCCCATGTGTTACCAAAGCCACCTCCCATCATGTTCATGAAGCCGCCCATTCCTCCTCCCATGCCACTCGTTGCTCCTCCGAAGCAACCCATTCCTCCTCCAAAGCCACCCATCAAGTTCCTCATGATCATGGTCTTCTTCATGATCATTTCGTCGCAACAAAGCTCCACAAATGCTTTGTTTCTTCACGTCGAGGCCACTTGTGTGCATGAACATAAACTTCTCCGCTTTCTTCTCCACTGGCTCAAGCTCTTCGGTCACCACCTTCCTCTCGTCTAGGTCGACCCTCTTCTCCTCGATCGTTGCCCTCTTCTCCTTGGCCTCCGCACTCTCCTCCATTTCTTTCAATTTTAAGAGTTTTTCTTTTCTTTAGCATACTCTTTTCTCGCAATGACGATGGCTTCAGACTCTTCTTTAAGATCATTGTCTCCAGCCTTTGATCCTTTGCTTTCTTATTTCCATCGTGTCTATATGCTTTGGAAACTGAGTGAGGAGTGGAGCTCCTTCTCACCTCCTCCTCCTCCTCACCACCACCATCGACAACCAAGCTCTTCTTCATCGAAACTTCAAAAGCTTCCCAATTCTTCCACTTCTCCTCATCCCTGAGCTCTTTGCGGCAATGTTGGAAAGAGAACGATTCCCCTTTCCTCTTCTTCTTTCCCCTTTCTCCCCTCTTTCTTGGAACAAACCTTGAGCAAGCATGGACTACAAAACAATAAAGAAACCCCGTTCATTAGGAACATATGCAACCACTTGGGTTCATGAGAAAGCATTCAAAAGCAAGCACTTACCATGTTGGTTTCATCACAGCCACTTGGGTTCACGCGATCAATATTGGTCAAGAAACCCACCCATTTTTGGCATTCGACGTTGATAGTGGCCCATCAGTGCCAAATAGAATCCTTGATGGAAAGTGACCACTTGTGTTTCACTCATGGAAGAATTCTTTGATGTGGTTCCAATATGTGGCAGCCGATTGGTCAATTCCCACAGATGCATCAAGAGAGACTCGCTTCCAAGTGGTACAAATCAACACATCTTCGACATTCGAGTACTTGGCGGTTCTTCCCTTCACATTCTCAACAAAATCCTCTTCTTCCATGTCAAGATTCTCATCATCAAATGACGTATCATATTTTTGTGATGAAAAATCTTGAGAGACAAAATCTTGGGCCACAACATTTGACATATGCATAAATGTTTCATCATCAACACTACAAATGCACATACACACAATCTCACATTCTATTCATATGAACATTGTCGGTGTACTAAAGTAGGGGGGTACCTTAGCACCCCGAACTTGTGCACGGGCAGTCGTAGCCCCCCGCGGCAAGGCTTGCCGGGCGTCCGCCAAGATCCTCCACGGCTACTTTGACACCATTCAAGATCGAAGTACTCATACCGAGGCCCCGGCAAGAGAAGCTGGCCGGGAAGAGTACAAGGTCCCGGCAAGAGAAGATGGCCAGGAAGAAAACAAAGGCCCCGGCAAGAGGAGCTCGCCGGGAAGGCCAACCAAGGCATCACCGGAAGACTTGCCGCGGCGCCCCGCGCGTCCCGGCAAGGCCCGGCGGCCGGCAAGCTTGCCGGCACAACAAGAGAAGGGCCGCGGCAAGGCACTTGCCGCGGCAAGACTGCCACCCAAACTCCAGCGCATCCGGCGACGTGTCATCACAGGGCCATCCCAAAGGCACGTGGCGAGGCACTACGCAGCCATGCGGGGCGAGGTGGCAAGCGGAGCTGACAGAGACGCCATCGTGGCAACCGGTGGCTCACTTAACGGTCGCTTCTCTGCACTGTTGGGGCGACCGGACGGGCATTAAATGCCCTTGTCCCCAGCCGTCAGATTTAGGTAGGGGACGCTGTTGGTCACTGTTACACCAACCTGCGTTTTTACCTTTCTACCCCCTCTTCTTACGCTGCCACCTGTTGGTGCCCCCTTCAGACTATAAAAGGGAGGCCCATGCGCACGTAGAAGAGGTTCGGTCCATTTGGACACAGGCAACACCACCATACGCTCGCACCCTCGAGCAAGATCGAATACGAACACAAAGCAGCAGTAGGAGTTTTATCTCTCCGGAGAGCTCTGAAGCTGGGTAAAAATCGCCCGTCTCCCCCGCGCGCTCGGCCTCGATCTGCTCTGCGCGCGGCCTCTGGCCCCCTTGCCGGACTAGAAGGGGCCCCCCGTGCCCCATAGGTGCTCGTGGCCACAGAGAGATACGGCCCCGACATCTTTGGCGCGCCAGGTAGGGGGCGCGTCGAGGTCGTGAGCATCTGATCCGGTCTCCGCGTGCGCTGCACCAACGCCTTCATCAACATGCCACCGAAGAAGAAGCCTTCGGAGGTGGCCGCTCCGTCTACATCAATTCCGCCACCACCGCCGGAGCAAACGGGCGGTGGAGTGGACGCCGGCGGAGGAATGGGCGCCGACGGTGGGACTCACGTCGTCACCAGATCCAAAAACAAGGCCCCGCAAGCGTCGGCGACCATGCAGACACCGCACCCTTCCCAGGAAGTGCAAGGTCGACAACGCCCTGGTGCTCCTGGCACCGTTCTCGCGTTGGAACAAGGCCAAGCTGGTGGGTCGCGAGACGCTCGAGGTCAGCATGCACGCCCGCATGCTGGCGCGAGCGAGGTACGGTCGCCAGGGCGGGGTGTTGCACCTCCCAATCCAGTTGGGAGTCCGAGCACATCCCGCTCCTCGCGCCGCTCGTCGCCACCACCACCCAAGACAACAGAGGAAGCGCTGGCCCGAGCCCAGCTGCTTCTAGACTACCCTCCGGCACCGCACAAGATCGACGACTGGAGGATGACCATATACAATCTCATCAGCTTCGCCAACGGCGACAAGCCCCGGCAAACGAGCGCATCGAGGCCCCGGCAAGGCGCCCAGGCACAAGCCGACGCCGACAAGACCGCTGGGGGTGCCACCTCCGTGCACTCCCAGCCCCGAAGGCCAAGATCGCCGGCTCGTCGGGCCAACCCCGGCGGCGACTCCACTGCGTCGTCGGACCCGCGAACCCGACGCGATCAATGCCACGTTCTCCAAGAACGGCGGCACGAAGACGCTCGCACTCGCATCAAGCGCAGAAGGGAAGCGCGACGTCAATCCGACCAGCGCGCTGGGCCCACTGTCGATATGCACGCACCCGGGGAACCAAGCGACTTGCCGTACGCGGCAGGTTGCCCTGCGTTCACCCGCGAGCTGCGGCAAGTCCAGTGGCCCAGAACCAAGAACTTCAAGCCAGACGTGCCCGAGAAGTACGATGGTAGGATACATCCATCGGAGTTCCTCAGCATCTACACCATCGCGGTGCAGGCTGCCGGAGGGCGCGATGAGAAGATCCTCGCCAACTACTTCCCGCTGGTGCTCAAGCCCAACGTCAGGTCTTGGCTCATGCACTTGCCGGACGGTTCCATCTCTTCATGGGCGGACCTGTGTCATCAGTTTGTCGGCGCCTTCACGGGTGGCCACAAGCCTCATGGCCAGGAGAGTGACCCCCACTTGCTCGTCCAGAAGGAGGGAGAACCCCTGCGCAAGTACATACAGAGGTTCAGTTAAGTGCAGCGCAACATCCCAGACGTCGACCCCGCCGCAGTTATCAGCGCGTTTCATCAGAACGTGCGCAACCGCGGGATGAGGGAGGAGATGGCGATGTGCAAGATCCGAGACGTCAGCGAGCTCTATGCTCTGGCCGACAAGTGTGCACGGGCTGAGGAGGGGAGAAAAATCCCCGGAGAGGTTGCAGGAGCAGAAGGATCTGACAGTGAGGATGCCGCCCCGGCAAGGAAGAACCGGAGACGGAACAACAGGAAGAGAAAGGCTAAGGATGTGCTAGATGTTGAGCATTCCGGCAACGGAGGCGGCTCCGACAAGGCCAAGGCCGATGACTCCGGCGAGGCTGTGGTAGCCGCCGACAAGCAGGATGGCTCCGGCAAGCGGTATTGCAAGATCCACCGCACCAAGGGCCACGATCTCCAAACCTGCAAGAAAGTGGCGCAGATGGCGGAGCTACAGAAAGCCGAATACGAGCGCCGCGATAAGGAGAGAGCCCAGGGAGGTGGCGGAGGATCCGGCAAGAAGCCTCCCGCCCGGGGAGGACACCACGGCAAGGCCAAGCCGCGGCAAGGAGATAGGCCTCCCCGCGGCCGCGACAAGGATGGAGATGAGGATGAGGATGATGAGATGGAGGAGGATGAGACCAATGACCAAGAGTTTCAGAAGGCAACAGAGGTGCTGTGCATCGACGGCGGCGCCTCTCTGCATGCCTCGCACCGCCAACTCAAGCAGTGGGTCCGAGAGGTGAATGCAGCGGAGCCGTCCGTCGAGGCGCGCAAGCCTCTGAGATGGTCCGACACGCCCATCATCTTCGATGTCGAGGACCACCCTGATTGCATCACTGCGGTCGGGTGCTTGCCGATGTTGGTCTCACCAACAATCCGCAACCTCAAGGTCACGAAGATGTTGGTTGACGGCGGGGCCGGCCTGAACCTGATTTCCTCCGCAGTACCCAAGAAGCTCCAGATCCCCGACAGCGAGCTCGAAGAAACTGGTACCTTTCAAGGGATAAATCCGGGAAGGAGCAAGTCCAAGGGGAAGATCATGCTGCCAGTGACGTTTGGCAGCGAGCTGAACTTCAGGACAGAGAGGGTCATCTTCGATGTTGTTGATATCCCATTACCCTACAATGGGATACTCGGCCGTCCAGCGCTTGCCAAGTTCATGGCAGCCTCTCACTACGCATACAACGTGCTCAAGATGCCTGGTCCGACAAGTGTCATCTCTGTCCAAGGCGACAAGAAGGATGCACCCATCTGCACCGACAAGATCTACCGGGAAGCAGTAGCCACGGCAGAGTGCAAGCCACTCGCCGCTGAAGCTCCCCGGGGGAAGAAGAAAGTCAAGTCCGGCAAGAGCAGCTCTGATGCCCACTCCGGCAAGTGCACCTCCCCGGAGTGCTGCGCTGCCGTCGAGGACGCACCATCGAGCCCCTCCGGCAAGTGCAAGAAGGCAAAGACAGATCCACCAAAGACTAAGCCCGGCAAGAACAGCTCTGGTGCCTGCTCCGGCAAGCACGCCTCCCCGGAGTGCCGCGCTGCCGTCGAGGATGCGCCATCGAGCTCCATCGGCCAGTAGGGCGAAGAAAGCGTCCAGTTTCGAGCTTTTGAATTGTATTCCCTGAGACTCCGTACCTTGTATGAAGAACCTGTGCGCAGAAGGGTCGAATTGTGGCTAAGTTGCGCCCTTGATCTGTTTCGAGTCCGCTCAACGATGAAAGCGCGCCGCAACTAGCCCGACAAGTTTTTCCTGCCGGAGGCAACACCGCCAGCGGGCTGCTGATGTTCCGCACTCAGCAAGCGTGCTTGCACCGGCGGGTTCCCCGAAAGCGTGAGGGTGAAAGCATACAAGGAAGGGAATCAAGGGGGAAGTGCGACCTTACCGGAGCACGGAAGACAGAAAAGCTAAGTTGCCCAAGTTCGAATAGAATACGTTCAGTTTTAAATTTCTATGTTGCATTCCTTGAACATTCGTGCCTTGTATGAAAAACCCGTGCGCAGAGGAACCAACTCGCGGTTAAGTTGCGCCCTTGCTTTGTTTCGAGCCCGCTCAACAATGAAGGTGCGCTGCAACTGGCCCGACAAGGTTTCTTGCCGGAGACAACACCGCCAGCGGGCTGCTGATGTTCTGCACTCAGCAAGTGTGTTAGCGCCGGCAAGTTCCCTGAAGGCGTAGGGTAAAAACATACAAGGGATGTGATGGAATAAAGGATGTAACATAGTAAGCCTTGCCATGGGACGTCCTTTGTATGAGAAGCTTGTGCGCCGAGGAGCCGACTCGTGGCTAAGTTGCGCCCTTGACTTGTTTCCGAGTCCGCTCAATAATGAAAGCGCGCTGCAACTAGCCCGACGAGGTTTCTTGCCGGGGGCAACACCGCCAGCAGGCTGCTGAGGTTCCGCACTCAGCAAGCGTGTATGCACCGGCAAGTCCCCTAAAAGCGTAGAGCGTAAACATACAAAGGGCGAAACACGGCGTTGCATTGCCCAACTTGAAGTTACGTTGCAAAAAGTAACTTATTGCGGCGCCGTCTAAATTTTTTCTCATGACTAAAATGATAGCAACAAGGAATGAATAGAAGGGCGCACTGGCCCCTGGGCCCCGGCAAACCAGCATCGCTGGGGGCTGCGAGTACCAAGATTCCTCCGCGGCAAGTCAGGGTCCCCGGGGGCTGCGACGCCGGCGGCAAGGATGAAGCAAGGCGCACTGGCACCTGGGTCTCAGTGAGCCAAAGTTACCGGGAGCTGCGGATACCAAGGTTCACCCCCGGCAAGCCAGAGTCACCGGGGGCTGTGATATCAGATAAGCTTTTCATCCCTCGTCATGCATCCTCTTATAGACTGGGGAATGCGAGGCCGCGTCCTTGAACGAATGTGTCTTGTAAAAAAAACCTGTGCGCGGAGGAACCGGCTCGTAGCTAGTCGCGCACCGACTGTTGTTTCGAGTCCGCTCGACAACGTAGGTGAACTGCGGCTAGCTCAACGACAAGGTTTCTTGTCGGTCGCGGCACCGCCGGCAGAGAACCAACTCGTAGCTAGTTGCCTTACTATCGTTTCGAGTCCGCTCAACGACATAAGTGAGCCGCGACTAGCTCCGCGACAAGGTTTCCTGTCGGTTGCAGTTCCGTTGCCGACGTTCCGCACTCGGTGCTCACGGCAAGGTGCCCGCACCGGCAAGTTCCCTAAAAGCGTAGGGTAAAAACTTACAAGGCACAAAATCAAGTAAAGGGCATAATCCGGCAAGCATTCCCCTCTTTTCATTAAAAAAACATCCCAATCTAGTACAAGTCCATAGAGGATGAAAAACATGATAGAGAGGATTACAAATTTTAAATGCAGCTAAGGCCCGAAGGCTTACAAATTAAAAGATAAGATGCCCGTAATCCCTCTCCTGTTTCTCTCGTCAGGAAGTAGGTCAAGGAGGCCCCGGCAAGAGAAGCTTGCCGAGCTTGCCGGGGAAGGCAAAAGGGGCGCCTAGGTGAGCTACGGGTGCCAGAAGACACCAAGAGAACTTCCCGGGGGCCGGCCAGGAGCTTGGCGGAGACGGAGGCGCCGGAGGCAGAGCTCGAAGACGGGGCGGCAGGACGTCAGCACGCTGTCGAGGGCACCTCGCCCTCGTACTCCGACTTGACGGCCTTGCCGCCACCCCTCTTCCTCTTCCGCAGCCTCCCTACGCCAGCCGCCCAAGGAGACGGCCCCGGGGAGTTCAGAAGGCCGGCGACCCGGATGATGGAGTCGCCGGTGGCGCGCGTGAGGCGGCGTCCGGCGCCTAGTCGGACCCGCCGTCCTCGTCGTCGTTATCGCTCCCCTCCTCGTCACTCTTGCTCGAGGAGGGGCCTTCGCTATCGGAGGAGCTGTCCACGCAGCATCTCGCCCAGATGCCGGAGTCCCCGAAGACCTTGACGGCGAGAAGGTCGCCCTCCATTAACTTAAAATGGAGGGTAAACCCCGCCGTCAAGCTGTGGATGCGGGCGAACGTCTTCCACCCTCGATCGAAGTACATCACGCCGGGGGCTGGGGATACGACACTGACTCGAGTGCCGCTGATCCCGCAGCCCCTCATGCGCAGCTCCAGCATCTCGGGCGGGTCCGGTTCCATCGCGCTCGCAAACGGAGCCGGAAGCCGGAGGCGTCGACGAGGTGCCCGGCGCAGCTTGACGAAGAACTCCCAGGGGCCGTCCCCGATGTGGACCGCCTTGAGGAGAGGAGCCGCCGGCGGAGACGGGGGTGGCGCACCACCCCGGCCGCCTCTTCCCCGAGCGCCTCGGCCACGCCCTCAACCTCGTCCACGGCCTCGCCCCCTCCCTCTTCCCCTCGCGGCCGGCTCCGCCAACGCAGGCGCGAGAGAGGGAGAGTTGCGCTGTCTGGCGGCAACCCTCGCCGCCACCGACGAAGGGCCAGGGTTCCCTTTCTCCATGGAAAATGGGAGAAAGGGTAGTAGAAGTTGAAGAAAGAAGGAGATGAGAGAGTGCGGGCTTCCGTGCCCCCCCTCCCGCTCTTTATAAAGGAGCGAGGTGGGAGCCCGGCCGCCCAGCTCAGCAAATCAAGGCACGGGAAGAGCAGGGAATCAGGACCGACCCGCTGCCTCTGCTCGCGACGGCCCGGATTCCCACTCCCACCGTCCGTGACCCCAAGTGCATGGGAGCTACGTGGCGGGGATGCAGGGCCGGGGTGACGGGTGAGGCGGCCTCGCCCCACCCCGTGATCGTGGGGTTGGACGCCTCGAAAACCGCGCACCGGCCCCATTCAGTAACTGCACCACGCCCCCACGCCTACCTCCGTTTAGGTAGGGGGGCGTGAGCCGTCCCCTTCATCATGGCTTGATGCATGCTCGCGAGGCTCAGTCCCGCACGCGCCACCCACGTCACCCACGACGCCGCGTTTGACGCGTGCCGCTCTGGGCGTGCGTGGTGGAAGCGGAGAGATATGCGGTGTGACCTAGGCCGCGCGTGCCCGTGCACTGTTTTGGGCCTGGCCCAACAGCGTTCGGCACCGTGTATGGCCCAGGCCCAGGGGCTCCTGTCGGTGTACTAAAGTAGGGGGGTACCTTAGCACCCCGAACTTGTGCACGGGCAGTCGTAGCCCCCCGCGGCAAGGCTTGCCGGGCGTCCGCCAAGATCCTCCACGGCTACTTTGACACCATTCAAGATCGAAGTACTCATATCGAGGCCCCGGCAAGAGAAGCTGGCCGGGAAGAGTACAAGGTCCCGGCAAGAGAAGATGGCCGGGAAGAAAACAAAGGCCCCGGCAAGAGGAGCTCGCCGGGAAGGCCAACCAAGGCATCACCGGAAGACTTGCCGCGGCGCCCCGCGGGTCCCGGCAATGCCCGACGGCCGGCAAGCTTGCCGGCACAACAAGAGAAGGGCCACGACAAGGCACTTGCCGCGGCAAGACTGCCACCCAAACTCCAGCGCATCCGGTGACGTGTCATCACAGGGCCATCCCAAAGGCACGTGGCGAGGCACTACGCAGCCATGCGGGGCGAGGTGGCAAGCGGAGCTGACAGAGACGCCATCGTGGCAACCGGTGGCTCACTTAACGGTCGCTTCTCTGCACTGTTGGGGCGACCGGACGGGCATTAAATGCCCTCGTCCCCTACCGTCAGAGTTAGTTAGGGGACGCTGTTGGTCACTGTTATACCAACCTGCGTTTTTACCTTTCTACCCCCTCTTCTTACGCTGCCACCAGTTGGTGCCCCCTTCAGACTATAAAAGGGAGGCCCATGCGCACGTAGAAGAGGTTCGGTCCATTTGGACACAGGCAACACCACCATACACTCGCACCCTCGAGCAAGATCGAATACGAACACAAATCAGCAGTAGGAGTTTTATCTCTCCGGAGAGCTCCGAAGCTGGGTAAAAATCGCCCGTCTCCCCCGCGCGCTCGGCCTCGATCTGCTCTGCGCGCGGCCTCCGCCCCCCTTGCCGGACTAGAAGGGGCCCCCCGTGCCCCATAGGTGCTCGTGGCCACAGAGAGATACGGCCCGGACAAACATGATAAAAAACAATTATGAAAGAAGAAGATTTTGTTTACCTTTGGGACATTTCACCAAGCATGTTGTAGACAGTGGCCGCATGCGTCGGCGACTCCTTCTACATGGCCAACGGTGGGGCATGAGGTGATGGAGGAGGGAGCACTCCATCGGCAACAACAACATCTGCGATCATCGACGGCATGCGGCCGCCACCACGTGGTTTGGCCGCAGCATGATTCTTCTTTGGTGGCGGCCACGGGAGAGTGGGGGTGAGGGCAAATCCGACACGATATTTTTGGGGTGCCATGGCGGTGGTGGTCTGCGATGGGGGCCGTGGGGTCGAGGGAACTGTCCATTTGGTCCGGTGGGGCCGGCGGGCGGCAGGAGGGCGGGCGGGTGGCAAGAAACTTCTGCTTGGCAGTTGGGCGTTAGCGCGACACTACAAGTTTTTGCTTGTGCGGCGGCTGGTGATACAAATATTCGTCAACAAGTGATGTATTTTACATTTAGAGCAAGTTTGAGTAATTTTTTTACATCTATTTCTTTAGGGAAAGGGCGTCATGGATAGCTTTATTAATATCTAATATCAAACAATGCTTACACCATCTGCTAAAAAGTTCATAAATAAAAGCAGGAGGTGAGTCCAACCATAAGTTTGGTCGATCAACACAACCATTTTGCACTAGCACACGAGCTACCATATTAGAATCACGATTACAATACTCTAAGATGACCTTCCCGAAACCAACTAAAAGTAACCGACATTCCTCCAGAATTGGTCGTGCCACCATCGAACCATGTTTTGTTGCAGGGATTCTATTAGAACCATGCAGTCTAATTGCATCCGGACTGAATTACGACCAACTATATTTGCAAGCTTCAGGCCCTCTACAGAGCTGCAGCCTCAGCGGAACAAACATCAGGTACACTATCAAGCTTCGCAGTCGCTATTGCAATCAACATGCCAGTACCATCTCGCAAAATTGCTCCACATACCCCATGTTATCTTCCTCTGAAAATGTTGGGTCCACATTTAGTGCAACTTGGCTTTGTAGTCAGGTTCGGGCCTTAGGGTGTGCAATCTGTGCGCTCGCACAAGGCCACCAGTTTTAAGGGGCCCCTTTTTGCTAACAGCAGTGCAGCAGGAGCAGGCCCAGTTGCCTTCAATCCTGACCTCCTGGGGCCCTGACGGCTTGTGTTGCACGGAGCAGATGCCTCCCGATTGGTCGATCCTTGTCTGACACGTACTATATGACAAAAGGGTCCATGCTCAAGTCTAGCGCGTGGCACCGTGGGCGACTGGGCGATCGGCGTCGTGTGACTTGCGCCTCTTCTTTCTTCCACAACGACGTGGCAATCTCAAATCGAGATCGATCCTATGACCTTTGCTTACGCTTATGATAAGAACATGAGCACGAAGGATCAGTGACCTCGTGAGGCCCTTGTCACGCCCAATATGCGACCCTATCCAAAAGGAACTCGAAGGTCCCACCAAGGATAGACCCGCATATTGAGACGCTTTTGCAAGGTGGATATCATTACATCAACATTACATAATAGAGGGGATACATACATAAGGCATACAATGCCACATGAATACAACATCACATATACATAAGATCAACATCCGACTACAGATGAAACACAAACAGAAGCTCAAACGACATCCACCCTGCTAGCCTAGGCTGCCGACCTGGAACCTATCCCCTGATCGAAGAAGCAGAAGAAGAAACTCAACGCAAGCAAGCATCGCTCTCGCGTCAAGATCATCGCATAACCTGTACCTGCAACTGTTGTTGTAGTAATCTGTGAGCCACGAGGACTCAGCAATCCCATTACCATGGGTATCAAGACTAGCAAAGCTTAATGGGTAAGGAAGGGGCAAAGTGGTGAGGTTGCAGCAGTGGCTAAGCAAGTATGGTGGCTAACCAACGCAAATAAGAGCGAGAAGAGAACAAGCGGAACAGTCGTGAAGCTAGCAATGATCAAGAGGTGATCCTGAACTCCTACTTACGTCAAACATAACACAGAAACCGTGTTCACTTCCCGGACTCCGCCGAGAAGAGACCATCACGGCTACACACCCGGTTGATGCGTTTTAATTCGGATCTGGTGTCAAGTTATCTACAACCGGACATTAACAAATTCCCATCTGCCACATAACCGCGGGCACGGCTCTCGAAAGTTTAAACCCTGCAGGGGTGTCCCAACTTAGCCCATGACAAGCTCTCACGATCAACGAAGGAATAGACCTTCTCCCAGGAAGACCCGATCAGTCTCGGAATCCCGGTTTACAAGACATTTCGACAATGGTAAAACAAGACCAGCAAAGCCGCCCGATGCGCCGACAATCCCGATAGGAGCTGCGCATATCTCGTTCTCAGGGCAACACCGGATAAGTCAAGCTACGAGTAAAACCAGACGTCGAGTTGCCCCGAGGTGGCCCCGCAGGTTGCTCGTTTCGGACCAACACTTAGACAAGCACTGGCCCGGGGGGCTAAAATAAAGATGACCCTTGGGTTGGCCGACCCAAGGGAAGGGTATAGGTGGTGGTGAGGCAAATGGTAAAACCAAGGTTGGGCCTTGCTGGACAAGTTTTATTCAAAGCGAACTGTCATGGGGGTCCTATAAATCACCCGACCGCGTTAGGAACGCAAAATCCGGGAACATAACACCGGTATGACGGAAACTAGGGCGGCAAGAGTGGAACAAAACACCAGGCATAAGGCCGAGCCTTCCACCCTTTACCAAATATATAGATGCATTAATAATATAAGAGATATTGTGATATCCCAACATAAACCCTGTTCACCATGGAGAAAATTTCAACTTCACCTGCAACTAGCAACGCTATAAGAGGGGCTGAGCAAAGCGGTAACATAGCCAAACAACGGTTTGCATAGGAAAGGTGTCAAAGGTTAGAGGTTCATGGCAATATGGGATGGCTTGATAAACAGGTAATAGATAGCGCAGCATAGCGATAGAACGAAGCAACTAGCATAGCAATGATAGTAGTGAGATCCAGGGTAGCGGTCATCTTGCCTGAAATCCCGCAAGGAAGAAGAACGAGTCCATGAAGAAGATGAAGCCACGAAGACGAACCACACGTAGACGAATGCATCCTCACGATCGCAAAGAAACGAGAACTATCGAGAAGAAGCACACAACATAGTAAACACACCACACATGAACAAGACATGATGCACAACAAGCATGATGCATGACAAGGCTACATGAAGCTACTCGAAATTGGTCCAGAACTGAATAAACCTTAAGTTGAAGTTGTTAAACAGCAAGTTAAAGAGCACCAAGATGATCTACACGAAATTCTAGTCAAGTTACATATAAAGTTCATTAGATTTGGAGCTACGGCCTAGAAGATATGAGCAAAACAAGTTAAACATGGCATTGATGCAAAATGCATACAAACATCAAGCAAACACACCAAAACAAGGATGCAACATGATAATATGAAGCTACATGCAAGATCAAGCAAGTTTCATATAGAGCACACTCAAAACGGAGCAACAGTTCAACACATACACTCTATATAAGTCATAACAACAATCTGTCTATAACTGCAACTAGGCATCTTACAAGCATCAAAACAATATGCTACAGCACCCCAACATAATAACAAAAGGCATGGGCATGAAGTACACGTAAAGCATAACAAAACATGAACACTGCTATCTCCAGAAATCACTAGAACATGCTCAAAAGGACATGGTAAGATTGCAAATTATAACAGTTTCAGACTTTGCAGAAATAACATCAGGTTGCAATGTTTAGAGCTATGAAACAACATGTTACAGGAACATATCATGGCAAACAAAGGCATGGCATGATACTACTAAATGCATAGATCAAAAGTCCCTTACTGACCATGAGCCAAAAAGGAACAGAAAATATGATGGCACCCATGTAAACATGGCAAGTTATATTACAGATTCAAACATAGCAGGAACAACAATAAGTAGGCATGTTCGTGAGCTCGAACCACTCACTACAGAGCAATACATGGCATGGAAAGGAAACCAACAGTAAGAAGGCATGTTTTTGAAGCTAAGCATGGCAAGAGCAAGTTCATAGGTTGCATGGATCACTAGCAAAACACATGGGAACAAGTGAACTTCATGTTAACAGGTTGACAGCAACATTATCAAGCAACTTTGGAGCAAGATATGAACATGTTCCAGCAGGCTATAATTGCAACCAAGGGCATGAATGGATAGAGGATGACATGTAGATCAAAACATGTTTATAGATCATCTCCAGATTATGCATAGAATGATTAGTAGAAACATGTTTACATAGCAACAAAATATAACAGAATCTGTCAGGAAAACAGCAACAGCAAGTACCCTACTTAACAAGCTCGATGCACTCACTACAAGCATCACAAAAATACATGGTTGGCACCCCTGGAAATATGGCATGGCATAGATCAACACACATGTAGAGCTCATACTCATAGGATGCACACATCAATCATGGCAAACATGATAAAACAGCAAGTTATAACAGTTTCAGCAGGTTAACATCAACATGCACTCTTCCAACAGCATTTCGGGCATCAAGATGAGCTCAAATGAAAATGATGCAATGGAATGAAATGAAGTACTCGTCAAGGCGAACAATTTGACATATTACACGCACGAAACGGAGCTACGGATGCAAAGATACGATGCAACGAACATGACATGATTATATGAAAAACTGGGGACTTAGACGAAATATCACCTCCGGGAAAAGTCAACCCGGGACGGAGGCGTGCGGGACGAGGAGATCCTGGCGGGGCAGGGCGCTGTTTGGATCGCGGTGGTGGTGGATCTCGTCCACCTTTTTGGATCCGGCTGGAGAGGGCTTCGGCGACGACGGGGAGGCGCGGGGACGCGGCGGCCGAGGCAGGGGCTCGGCGGCGGAGATGGCCGCGGGGCCGGACGGCAAAGGGGGCCGGCGGGCGGCCGGGGCGGCGCCGGCAAAGCGCTGGAGACGCGGCGGCGGCGGAGCGCCGACGGCGGGAGGCGCGGGCGCGAGGCGGCGGAGGCGGGCGCTGGGGCGGCGCGGACGGCCGGCGCCGGCGCGGGAGGAGGCAAGGCAGGGCGGTCTCCGGTGCGGGGCGGAGCGGGGCAGTCCGGCGAGGGGCCGGCCGGTGGCGGAGGGCGAGGCGGCCGGCGGCGGCGGCGCTCGCCGGCGGCGGGCCGGGAGCCGAGGCGCGGGCGTTGGGGCGCGGCCCGGTTCGGGCCCGGCGGGGCCGGATCTGGGTCTCGGCGGGCCTGCGCGGTGGAGGACGGCGGCGGGGACACGTGGCGTGCCCGAACTGGCTGGGCGGCGGTGGCGGACGCGTCCGGACGGCGGCGGACACGTCCGGCGGCGCGGAGGGGAGATTTTGAGGGTTTGGACTGCGAAAATTCGGAGGGGAAGGTGTATTTATAGGTAGAGGGAGCTAGGAGAGTCCAAATGAGGAGCGGTTTTCGGCCACGCGATCGTGATCGAACGACCGAGAGCATGGAGGGGAGTTAGATGGGTTTTGGGCCACTTTGGAAGGGGTGTTGGGCTGCAAAGAGAAAGAGGCTTTTGCGGTTACCCGGTTAACCGTTGGAGTATCAAACGACCTCCAAATGGCACGAAACTTGACAGGCAGTCTACCGGTGCTATACCAAGGCCGCTTGACAAACCTCGGTCCATTCCGAGAACGTTTAACACCCGCACAAGAGAAGAGGCAAAAAGGGGACGCCGGGGAACATAGGAGTGCCGGATTGCAAAACGGACAACGGGGAAAAGGCTCGGATGCATGAGATGAACGCGTATGCAGAATGAGATGCACATGATGACATGATAAAATGCATATGATGACATGGCAAAGTGCAACACGCAAGCAAATGACATGGCAACAACGGCAAATAACTGGCGGACACCTGGCGCATCGAAACCGGGGCGTTACAGCCCTGCCTTGACCGTGGGTTCCGTCTTCACTAGCAGATTTGACTTTTGATTTTTGCCAAACTTTTTATCTAATTTTGTTCTTTTTATATATTTTATATAAACTAGGGTTTGGCCTAGTGTTCGAGAATACCATTGACGATTTCATTTTAATAAAGAAAGCTAAAAGAATGTTGTTATTTAATGGAAGACTATGCAACGAAATATATGCAATACTTATAATGAACATAGGTGATTTTTTATATAGTTCTATTTATATATTTATATTGATCTATACATGTCACGCCCAATATGCGACCCTATCCAAAAGGAACTCGAAGGTCCCACCAAGGATAGACCCGCATATTGAGACGCTTTTGCAAGGTGGATATCATTACATCAACATTACATAATAGTGGGGATACATACAAGAGGCATACAATGCCACGAGAATACAACAATACAACATACAAGAACAACATCCGACTACGGATGAATCATAAATAGAAACTCAAACAATATCCACCCTGCTAGCCCAGGCTGTCGACCTGGAACCTATCCCCTGATCGAAGAAGAAGCAAAAGAAGAACTCAACGCAAGCAAGCATCGCTCTCGCGTCATGATCATTGCATATCCTGTACCTGCAACTGTTGTTGTAGTAAACTGTGAGCCACGAGGACTCAGCAATCCCATTACCATGGGTATCAAGACTAGCAAAGCTTAAAGGGAAAGGAAGGGGTAAAGTGGTGAGGTTGCAGCAGCGACTAAGCAATGTATGGTGGCTAACCAACGCAAATAAGAGTGAGAAGAGAACAAGCGGAACGGTCGTGAAGCTAGCAATGATCAAGAGGTGATCCTGAACTCCTACTTATTTCAAACATAACCCAGAAACCGTGTTCACTTCCCAGACTCCGCCGAGAAGAGACCATCACGGCTACACACTCGGTTGATGCGTTTTAATTCGGATCTGATGTCAAGTTATCTACAACCGGACATTAACAAATTCCCATCTGCCACATAACCGCGGGCACGGCTCTCGAAAGTTTATACCCTGCAGGGGTGTCCCAACTTAGCCCATGACAAGCTCTCGCGATCAACGAAGGAATATACCTTCTCCCAGGAAGACTCGATCAGTCTCGGAATCCCGGTTTACAAGACATTTCGACAATGGTAAAACAAGACCAGCAAAGCCGCCCGATGCACCGACAATCCCGATAGGAGCTGCACATATCTCGTTCTCAGGGCAACACCGGATAAGTCAAGCTACGAGTAAAACCAGCCCTCGAGTTGCCACGAGGTGGCCCCGCAGGCTGCTCGGTTCGGACCAACACTTAGACAAGCACTGGCCCGGGGGGGGGGGGGGCTAAAATAAAGATGACCCTTGGGTTAATTACTCCCAAGGGAAAAGTAGGTGGTGGTGAGGCAAATGGTAAAACCAAGGTTGGGCCTTGCTGGACAAGTTTTATTCAAAGCGAACTGTCAGGGGGGTCCCATAAATCACCCGACCGCGTTAGGAACGCAAAATCCGGGAACATAACACCGGTATGACAGAAACTAGAGCGGCAAGAGTGGAACAAAACACCAGGCATAAGGCCGAGCCTTCCACCCTTTACCAAATATATAGATGCATTAATAATATAAGAGATATTGTGATATCCCAACATAAACCCTGTCCACCATGGAGAAATCTTCAACTTCACCTGCAGCTAGCAACGCTATAAGAGGGGCTGAGCAAAGCGGTAACATAGCCAAACAATGGTTTGCATAGGAATAGTGTCAAAGGTTAGAGGTTCATGGTAATATGGGATGGCTTGATAAACAGGTAATAGGTAGCGCAGCATAGCGATAGAACGAAGCAACTAACATAGCAATGATAGTAGTGAGATCCAGGGTAGCAGTTATCTTGGCTGAAATCCCGCTAGGAAGAAGAACGAGTCCATGAAGAAGATGAAGCCACGAAGACAAACCACACGTAGACGAACGCATCCTCACGATCGCAACGAAACGGGAACTATCGAGAAGAATCACACAACATGGTAAACACACCACACATAGGCAAGACATGATGCACAACAAGCATGATGCATGACAAAGCTACATGAAGCTACTCATGGCAAGAGATGATGCAAACAAGAACAACACATCAAGGCAAGTTTAAATGAGGCCGGAAACAACATATAACAATTCCGGTAAGTCCTCATATGCAAATTTCGAATTGGTACAGAACTGAATAAACATTAAGTTGAAGTTGTTAAACAGCAAGTTAAGATGCACCACAATGATCTACACAAAATTCTAGTCAAGTTACATATAAAGTTCATTAGATTCGGAGTTACGGTCTAGAAGATATGAGCAAAACAAGATAAGCATGGCATTGATGCAAAATGCATGGCATTGATGCAAAATGCATACAAACATCAAGCAAACACCTCAAAACAAGGATGCAACATGATAATATGAAACTTCATGCAAAATCAAGCAAGTTTCATATAGAGCACGCTCAAAACGGAGCAACGGTTCAACACATGCACACTATACAAGTCATAGCAACAATCTGTCCATAACAACAACTAGGCATATTGCAAGCATCAAAACAACATGCTACAGCACCCCAACATAATAACAAAAGGCATGGGCATGAAGTACAGGTGAAGCATAACAAAACATGAACACTGAGCTATCTCCAGAAACAACTAGAACATGCTCCAAAACACATGGTAAGATTGCAAATAATAACAGTTTCAGACTTGGCAGAAATAACATCAGGTTGCAATATTTAGAGCTGTCAAACAACAAGTTACAGGAACTTATCATGGCAAACAAAGGCGTGGCATGATACTACTAAATGCATAGATCAAAAGTCCCTTACTGACCATGAGCCAAAAGGATCAGAAGATAAGATGGCACCCATGTAAACATGGCAAGTTATATTACAGATTCAAACATGGCAGGAACAACAATAAGTAGGCATGTTGGTGAGCTTGAACCACTCACTACAGAGCAATACATGGCATGGCAAGGCAACCAACAGTAAGAAGACATGTTTGTGAAGCTATACATGGCAAGAGCAAGGTCATAGGGTTCATGGATCACTAGGAAAACACATGGGAACAAGTGAACTTAATGTTAACAGGCTGACAGCAACATTTTCAAGCAACTTTGGAGCAAGATATGAACATGTTCCAGCAGGCTATAATTGCAACCAAGGGCATGAATGGATAGAGCAAGACATTTAGATCAAAACATGTTTATAGAGCGTCTCCAGATTATGCATAGAATGATTAGTAGAAGCATGTTAACATAGTAACAAAATATAACAGAATCTGTCAGGAAAACAGCAACAGCAACTACCCTACTTAGCAAGCTTTATACACTCAGCACACAACTCATAAAAATATATGGTTAACACCTCTGGAAAGATGGCATGGCATAGATCAACATTCATGTAGAGCTCAACCTCATAGGATGCACACATCAATCATGGCAAAAATGATAAATGAGCAAGTTATAACAGTTTCAGCAGATTAACATCATCATGCACTCTTCCAACAGCATTTTGGGCATCAAGATGAGCTCAAATGAAAATGATGCAATTGAATGAAATGAATTACTCGTCGAGGTGAACATTTTGATATATTACACGCACGAAACGGAGCTACGAATGCAGAGATGTGATGCGATGAACATGGCATGTTTATGTCAAAAAAATCTGGGACTTAGACGAATTTTACCCTCCGGAAAAGTCAACGGGTCGGTCGCGGATCGGGTCGGAGGGGTGGATCCGGGCGCGGGCTGGAGGAGGCCATGGCCGGAGCTGCGCGCCGGCGAGCTCGGCGATGGCGGGAGGCGGGGTGAGGTTGGATCCGGCGCGGAGAAGGCCGGGGACGGCGCCGGTGCGCCGGATCCGGCCGGAGGCGGCGGCGACCGGGCGCGGCGCCGGCGGGGCGCGCGGCCAGGAGGCGCGGAGGAGGCACAGGGGAGCGGCGGCGCGCTCCGGCACCGACGCGGTGGCGGGGCACGGCGCGGGAGGCGATGCGGGCGGCGGCCGCGCCGGCGCGGGAGGCGGAGGCGCGGGAGGCGATGCGGGCGGCGGCCGCACCGGCGCGGGAGGCAGAGGCCTTGGGCGCGGGCGGCGGCGGAGATCCTGGGCGGCGACGACGCCGAGGCGGCGGCGAGCGGCGAACGGCGGCGAAGGGGCCGGCTGCCGGCGGCGGCGGCGCAGCGAGCGAGGCGGGGCGCGGGCGCGGAGGCGCCGGCGGCGGGCGGGCCGCGCGGGCCCGGCTCGGGCCCCGCGGGCCGGCGGCGGCGGGAGGGCGCGGGGGCCACGTGGCGCCCCGTGGTTGGCTTGGGCGGCGGCGGAGCTGACGCGGCGCGCCGTGATTCGTCGGAGTGACGCGGCCGGTGGACGCGGCCGGTGGACGCGTTCGGCGTGGGCGGACACGTCCGGCGGCGGAGAGAGGAATTTTTAGGGTTTCGGGGGAAATCATTCGCGAATTTGGACGGGAGGCACATATTTATAGGTAGAGGGAGCTAGGAGAGTCCAAATGAGGTGCGGTTTTCGCCCACACGATCGTGATCGAACGACCGAGAGCATGGAGGGGAGTTAGATGGGTTTTGGGCCACTTTGGAAGGGGTGTTGGGCTGCAACAAAAGAGGCCTTTACGGTTACCCGGTTAACCGTTGGAGTATCAAACGACCTCCAAATGGCACGAAACTTGACAGACGGTCTACCGGTGCTATACCAAGGCCGCTTGGAAAACCTCGGTCCATTCCGAGAACGTTTAATACCCGCTCACAACGAGAGACAAAAAGGGGACGCCGGAGGGCATAGGAGTGCCGGATTGCAAAACGGACAACGGGGAAAATGCTCGGATGCATGAGACGAACACGTATGCAAAATGAAATGCACATGATGACATGATATGAAATGCAGATGATGACATGGCAAAGTGCAACACGCAAGCAAATGGCATGGCAACACGACGAATAACTGACGGACACCTGGTGCATCGGATCCGGGGCGTTACAATACATATATTTCTATTCTGTAGCGAGGTAGGCCCTTTTTTAGGATTTTGCACGGGGCCTCGGATTTTGCCGGCCCGGCCTTGTTTGTAGTGGCTTCTTCCAACAACTCAATCGCCATAGTAGCCGTCGGTTTAGATGCGCACACACATAGTTCAAGGTCAACCCTTGGATAGCTTGGCCCGAACGTACCGGTGGTTGCACCAGTTCCTGACGAACGACCCTTCTCTGCCACCATAAATACCAACTTGCGACAATCATAGGTTCAGGGAGTGGGACTACATCCATATACTTTATATTATGTGCCGGATCACATAAAAATATCTCTAAAATTTCTGCACCCGAGCGCCCCGGCACTGTTACTGTGCTCACTATTTCATGTAGCCTCAATCCTCCAAATTTCTCTAGCTCTTTCACACTTGAACAGAAAGGTGCACGGTGTCTTCCGCATGTAGTGAACAAATAGGACGTTGTGCAGACCAGGATATATGTCTGTTAGTTAGAACACAACAGCATGGAATAGCATTGCGTATACAATGCGAGAGAAATATTTTTACCTTGCCGGATACAATTAAATTCCATAGATTTTTCCATACTGGATGCGGCGAAGAGCCTTGTGCACTCAATTTTTTAAACATCTACATTGTATGTTGGAGCACTATTTTTGGCGTTCGTGGTGTAAATTTGCTTAATTTTACTTTACATTTGCTTTGAGACAATTTTTTACTTTTTATACATTACCTATTGGAGATGTTCACCGGCCCTTTTCTTTCTTCCAGACTCCAGAAAATCCGCAGAAGCTGGCCTTGACGCCGAAGTCGACCGAAAAGGTTGAGCGGGCCTTGTCCGGGCCGGGTAGCGAACGGGCCCAACCCGTCCCGTCATAGCTCCAGGCTTCTGGTTTAGCCTGTGGCCGGCCGACCCGAATAGCGCCGCCCGCCGTCGTCTCTCCACTCTCCGCGTGCCCCTCCTGTCTGTTGGAGTCGAGCTCGCTGTTAGGGTTCCCCATCTCACCAGATCCCCTTCCATGGCGGACGAACCCAACCGAGCGGTAAGTGCTAAGTTTTCTTGGCTGATCTCTGGTTGTCAACCTTCTAACTTGCACCCTTCTTTGCGCGGCGTCAGGCTTTCGTAGAGCTGCAGAGCCGGATGATCGAGACCACCGGGAAGATCAAACAGGTCAAAACCTATACCTTTGCTTCGTCTTACTATTATTCTAAATAAATAGCCTGATTAGTTCCGTCTTGGTCACGATGCATACGCACGGGCATCTCATCTCCAAAGATTGTTGTTGTGTGTGTGGGTGTGGGGGGGGGGGGGGGGGGGGGGGGGGATGTTCGGTCTTACTATGTTCCGTTTGCTAGAAACCCCTTTCCTAGATTCGTGCGCTGGAATCTTGTACCCGAGCGGTATGCTTTTGGTGGTTATTCGAACAGCATTGCTACCCGTTTCTAGATTGTGATTCTACCCAACAATGTTTGTATCATTGAGCCGACTCTTCAGTTTGCTCATTGACACTCACTACGATAAGCTTTCATACTGCATTAGATAGCCCCCCAGCAAATGTCTGTAATTGATTTGATTTTATTGAGCTGGCTTTTCAGTTCGCTAAATGACACTTAATTCCATAGGCCGTATTTCGCTGCATTAGCCAGCAGCAGCAGATGTTCATGATTCTACCTGATGTTCTTTGAATTTAAACTACTAAAAGCAATTGTATTTCTGATGTATTGATTCTTGCAAAATTGGGTGCCTAACACTCCCTTTACATCAGAAATTGATTGATCAATTGAATGTTTTGATAAAAAACAGAAAAATAGGGAAAACGTTTGATTATTTAGTTTTCCATACATATATGTAGTTCCACCGATGTATAATCATAATCTGCATCAGATCCTACCTTCATTATAATTAGTTGGCATTATTTGTTGAGTTACTTCATTTCAAGTATAGCTGAGGAAATGATCATTTCAGAGAAAGGAATGGAAACATTTTGAGTTCTTGTGAGGGAACACAAATATTTCCTTACTCTGGATTCCGCTGGACCACATCTTTAATTTATTAATAAGCTTTTTTGCTGTTTTGTTTAGCTAAGGATAATTTACGGTGATCTATTTCTTGTCATCTAGTTTTCACATTGCTTTCTTTGCTGTGATTACTGAGCACTGGTGCATTTCTTGTTGTACTCTGTTATGTGACATCCAGTACCCTGGCTAGAACAGAGGAGGACCAAAATTGTACATGGGCCATGGATTGTGAGATGATCTGTTTTTTCCTGAATGATATAATAATTGGTGTGGTATTCTTCTGTTTCTAGTCTAGAGCCAGTATTTTTTGGCTTTTCGGGGTATATTACTGCAGAATTAATTGGTGCCAGTGTATCGCTCAAAGCTGTATTGATTATCTTCTCCATTTTTAAAGGCTGAGCTATATTGTACATTGCTTGTAGAAATAATTCTTGTGTACATAAAGAAAGTAAATGCCAACCTTAATGAGCATAATCTTTATTCAAGCGATGAATGATAAGTACTCCCTCCGTCCCATAATGTAAGACGTTTTTTGACACTAATGTAAGACGTTTTTTAACACTACGTCTTACATTATGGGACGGAGGGAGTACCTTCCAACTGTCCTAACTTACATATTTTACAGTATGTTCTAACTTTTACCTTAGAGCCTGTTTGGGACTGCTCTGCTCCTTAAATTCAGCTCCGCTCCAGAAAACACAAGTCAAACGGGGTAGCTCCATGATATGCCGCTCCGCAAAAAAACTAGAATCTGGGGTACAACTCCCAATTTTTTACGAAGCTCTTTAGGGGGTGCTCCAAAAAACTCTAGAAGCTGGAGTTGGGGGGGAAATTACCCACCACTGCCACCAGTAAGTGGATAACCCTTCGTTTCTCCCCCCTCGTCCAATCAAATAGATCCTTTCCACCAAATTTCCCATTCTTGAAGCTGGAGCTAGATGGAAGCCAAACATTCTCTTTGCTGGTGCTACAGCTTCTGTATGAAACTGCTCCAAAGTGAATTTGATGGATTGAAACTGATTTTAATGAAGCGGAGCAGTCCCAAACAGGCCCTTAGTTTGAAACATCAGTGGAATAAGAAGTTGATAGATTTTGGATTGCCGAAATATATTTGAGCCATTATGCACACGCAATGTTATCACATTGTTTTAGTCTTTGTGCAATATGGGCATGCCATAAATAATGATAATATGAATCTTGTTATCTTATTGGTATTTAATTGAGTTGATGGCTATTTAGATTGCTGAAATAGATCATTTATGTTATCTTGTTGGGTTTCTTGCTCGGTGGTGGCTATCCTTGCAATGGGTGTTTCTGTCAGAAATTCCTTCAGTATCTCTAGCATATATACTTGTGCCCAAGATTCCCCGACCGATAACATTTATTACAACAGTTTTCTTCTTTCATCAGCTACAAACTCAGATGCGTTCTAAAGAGAGTGAAAAGAAGCGTGCGTATCTTACACTGGAGGAACTTAGCCAATTACCTGATGATACGAACACTTACAAGGCCATTGGTAAGAATTACTTTTCTTCTAATGGATGCATCAAAGCTATTTGTCATTTATTTTTCGCTCGAAATTTGTTGAACACCTTCAACACCAATGCCTTTGCCAAATGTGTCCAAAACTGTACTTACTTAGATGTAGTGGAGAAAATATCCTGTGGTAACTGTCCTTAGATGCAGTGGAGAAAATATCCTGTGGTAACCAAGTTATGATGAAAAATTCCATGGAAACAACATTTGGAAGTTCTGAAATTGTAAAGAGAAAACAGCTTGTTAGGAGGAGATGCTCATCTGAAATTTCTAGTTCAAACTCATATCCATTATGGAGGTATGTAAAAACAAGTTCATCTAGTGGTGTTTTACTATTCACCACTATTTTCTGAATTTGTTTCTATTAATACCTCCCAAATGAATTTGATTTTGAGCTTGAGATGTTACATGCTTATAGAAATTCACCTCCCCAACATACTTTGTTTTTTGATCTTTTTGGATACCTTTTACACTTTATGCTAATTTCAGGGGCTGATTTTTTTTCTCAGTCTATTTTTTGCCCTTTAACCCTGTTATGCCTGCGATTGGCGGGGTGCCCATTGTTTCCAGCCTCTGAAGCCCATTAACAATGGTTGTATGGCCCATTTGGGTGTCGCCTAAATAGATTACGCTTGCTGGATCAAATCTATAGCTAATTAGCCACCAGCACTAAACATAAGCTAATCAGCCAGCATTCGCTAAAAGAAAAGGTAGTTAGCATCCATAGGCAGATCTCGAAGCTGCACCCAGCCTTGCACACATTTTAATTTGCTCTGTAGACACTTTATAATTCATCCTTTGAAGATTATCATAGAATAGTTGCACTTTGTTCTTGTACGTTACGGAGTAGTGCAAGCTACCTGTAATCTACTCCCTAAAAAAAGGGCAACCTGGTGCATGTAGCTCCCGCTTGCGCAGGGTCCAGGGAAGGGTCCGACCACTTTGGGTCTATAGTACGCAGCCTTTCCCTACATTTCTGTAAGAGGCTGTTTCCAGGATTTGAACCCATGACCTCATGGTCACAAGGCAGCAGCTTTACCACTGCGCCAAGGCTCCCCTTCCTGTAATCTACTCCCTCCGTTCCTAAATATAAGTCTTTTTAGAGATTTCAATATGGACTACATACTGATGTATATAGACATATTTTAGAGTGTAGATTCACTCATTTTGCTCCGTATGTAGTCCACATTGAAATCTCTAAAAGACTTATATTTAGGAACGGAGGGAGTATATGCATAATTTCAATCTTGATCTTTTTATTTGTTTCCTGCGTGCTTTGCTATTCTCTTTCTTTTCTGTCAGGGTAGAAATTACTCCCAAGATTTCTGCCTATTAGTGCCAAAGGCGTGCCTTGGCGCCCGCCCGCAGGCAGTTTGCTAACAATTTCAGCTTCAAATAAATTGTTCTCTGAATAACTCCAGCGGTGCAATCAGTGCAAGCGCTGGGGCACCAACAAAATCCTCACTGGTGTTACCACGGGTAATTAGACGATATGTAAGCCAGGAAACACATATATACTGAGAGCAACAAATTCTTTTTGAGTTATATATAAGAGCAGTATAAAAACAAAGAGAAATCCTAACTGGGAAAATTACACGGAACAACTGAGCCAAGTTCACTTAGAAATCGAAACTAATACATGATACATCAGTTTTTTTTTCTGCCATGGTAACATTATCAGTTCAGCATGATTATCAGTCTACAATCGCACCCAAACTTAGGAAAGTAAGACATGCCAGGAAGTAGTACAATACACTAATTTTGTAGAAGTTTGAACATAAAGTTGCGATTGTTAGGCTCCAGTGCTCCACAGGAGGCGGGTGGCTCTCTAAAATCTTCCAACCTGCTACCACTACCATAAAAGCAAATAGAACTGTGGAGAAGGCGTGAATCATCAGCTACTGGGTTAGGTCATGGCCGTGACATTTAATGCTATATTGCTGTGCTAACCACTCCTATGACACGTATGGCAATAGCAAACAAAACAGGATTACATAACCAAAAAACTATACAGGCATGAAAATGGAACCTGGCAGCACCACATACATCACTGATTCAATACATGGCACCTCTCTTAGACCAACCTAGCATGGACTTCTAAGAGTTCAGGTTCATCTGTTCACCTTTTCGACCAACCATGGATAAAGGTATTTACCTTCTTTCTTACTTAATCTTGAATTATTCAACAAAGTAGTTACTGGATGCTACACTTACCTGATAGAACCAAGTCTACCAGGTCAGATCTAGTGAACCTTCGTACAAACCATGAAGCATAACAGGACCATCGACACAAGTATGCCATGTCATATACTGCACCCAGATATTCTGTATAGCAGGACAAGAATATTTCACAGTTATACACCAGACGATTAGCTGCAAGTCTTACATAAATTCATGCAACAACGAGCGAACGAACTGGCAGCCCAAGAGCAACATTCAGCAGTGCATTTTTGTTAGTACCGGCATGAAGGTTAACATTGCCCTTGTATGAGACTCTTCTATCTTCCCTGGTTCCAGCAGAACCTACACCAGAAGTAAAATTGTTTTATTCACTACTCAGCTTCCAACATGCTAGTGCTGAAACAAGAGAGCAGTTTTGAGTGGAAAACACTGTGGCTAGCTGTCTATTGATAAACAAAAGCAGACTCTCATGCACATATATAATGAATCCATTTTTCCTGGTAAAAAATGATTTTTTCCCCACAATTCACAGGGGGGAGTACAACTAAAAAAATCATGGTCGTGGTGTAAAGGAAAATCAAACCGGGGAATAAGAGAACCAGCCAAACCACAGAATCGAACATCAGGCATAATTCTGGGCGGGCAAGTACGGAAGAAAAACATGCCAAAGAAGTACAACATTTTCGTCCCATATCTGAGGGATGGGGAAAAGAGGCAGGAGAGGAAGAACAAGGCAACAAAAAGAAAATGCCCTGAACTCACAGAGGAGAAACAAGGGACTGAGCCAGAGGAATATATTTCATCTGCATTCCAGAGAAAAGATCAAGCAAGCAAACAACAAACTTGGACAGAGAGCTAGGAATGCAGGAAGGGACGCCTGCGTAGCTTCATCTCGGAGAGGAGGACGCGCTCGTGCTTGTGGACCCATGGCGGCGCCGTGGCGTGCAGAGGTTGTCAGCGAGGATGCTGCCTGGATTCGCCTGTCAGCCGACGCGGCGTGGGAGGGATGAAGGCAGCACAAGAGGAGAAGCCAGCTTATAAAAAAGTGACTGAGATTCTCACTAATTTCAGGCAGCTAAAAAGTAGGCAACCACAACTTTCAAACATGATTTTCATGTGGTTTCCACCCAGGTTGCAATACGAAGTACAGTGATGCTTTCATCATTTACTCTCTGGAATTAGCTGTCTTTGTAATTCAGCTGATAATATCATGAAGCGATGCACTAAAAAAATGTTGTGTTTCAGCTAAGTAGAGGAGTATGAATCTGCATCTTATTATTGCTAGCTAGAAATCTGTCCTTTTTTGCAATGATTGTAGTTTGTAGTTTATTTTCAATTTTTGTGTACTTGGAGAAGAAATTGGTGGACCTACCAGAATGGTGACAAGTGAATACAGGTGGTGTTTAATGTGAAAACTTTTGCTGTAGGTTTTGTTAATTGTCATTGATCCATTGCCTGTCTTGCGTGATTAGCAGCCATTGCTATACTGGTTGAACATTGGCTTTCTGTTTGTGTAAAGAACATTTCAGTTGGGTGACTAAATTTAGTTTATTAGTTTTCCTTTGCACACATTGGGTTGAATTTCATCATTGCACATCGAATGATGCAATTGCAATCATCCAATTTTGAATTGGATATAAATATGCATTGCTTCCTGCTGGTTTTGATGGCTTTTTCATTGTTTACAGGTAAAGTGTAAGTAAATCTGGAAAATCAGCTTTGCCAGGGGCCTGCTTACTGCTCTGCTCTTGTATGGTAACTGTATTTATAATATCATGTTTATACATCGTTTCATTTGTAGGTTTATTTTGGAGCCGAGATCACTTATGGTAAATGAGCAAGAGAAAAAGCTAAATGATAGTGAGACTGCAATATCGTCGATGCAGGTATGCCTGCGAATGACCCTTGTTCTGTTGTGTCGAAATTTGAAGGGTAAAATGGATCCTCACTCACATTGGTTTTTATGATGGCTAGACTTCCAAGGAATATCTTGAGAAACAGTTGGGAGAAGTGGAGAACAACATTAGAGAGCTACTTCAGCAGGACCCTGGGCTTGCACGCCAGATTCTCTCAATGACTGTTCAGTGAGAGGTTGTTTCTGAATGTATTTCTAGATGGAAAGTGTCAACAAGATTTGTGTTTTGCCCTGAGGAAGGAGAAGCCCCTTCTGTTATGAGCTTAACTGGAACTGGATTTGTGATGAGCTTACCTTCCATCTTCATATTGTGAAAAATATGACGTGAACAATCCATGCCTGAATGTTGTATGATGTTGAATTATCATTTATCTATATTGCGTGCGCTTTCCATGACAACAAGCTTAGAGCATCTGATGTAGGGCGGAACCCTAAGGGCCTATCTTTCACGTTTGGAGTGGATCCTACGGGGGAACACAAAGAACACGTGGAAAACACGGGGAGAAACGAGAGGATCACTAAACCGACAAGTAATCGATCACACAAGGCTAGATCACCGAACACATAAGGTAGCACAAGATTCTTCGTGAGGAGGTCTGGATTGTCTTCCCTTGAAGGGGTCTTGAATTCGCTTGGGGGATCTTCTCCGAAGAGGTCGTGAGCTCTGAGGAGACGTAATCAAGTGGATGAGCAAGGCTCTGACACAAAATATGAGCTAAACCAATGCTAACCCTAAAACGTACGGGATGAGGGAGTAAATATAGTCAAAGGGCGAAGGGGTACATGGGTCACAGCCCAAAGGAGCTGCGCGCAGGCAGAGGGCGCCGGATGTCCGGGCGCTCACGAGGTGCCGGATGTCCGGGCTGGACGGGCCGGATGTCCGGGCCAGGGGAGTTGACTCTTCTGTTCATTGGATGGGTGACGCCGGATGTCCGCTCGGAGGGGCCGGATGTCCGCGGCTTCGGGAGGCGCCGGATGTCCGGGGCGATCGCCGGATGTCTGGGCTGACGGGGCAAGCTTCTGTGCTCCCTGGACACCGGTGCCGGATGTCCGGGGTTTCGGCCGGATTTCCGGTGGGGGCCGGATGTCCGGGCGGGACGCCGGATGTCCGGTTCCTGTAGCTTCTTCTGCAGATGCCTGGCCTTGTGGATCTCCAGGGGCGGATGTCCGGGGTCCTGGCCGGATGTCCGGTGCCTGGAGGCTGTTCTTGCCTTCTTCCATTGGTTCTCTTCTTCCATGGACTTGGGGTCTTGACCATCTTCATGTGCATCCTCGGGAGGGTCCTCTTGGTTCCTAATCATGCACAATATTCTGGATTGAGGTAGTAGCCATGTCTCGAGAGGATCATATGAGATATCATTAAGGAGAGAAGTCACCTCGGTCTCGAGAGGTCTAGCTCGTGCTCTAGTCATGGGTCCTCTTGGTGCTTGGTGAGACGATTGAAGGTCCATGGGGATGACCGAAGGATGCTCCGCATCATCTCCCCCCCCCCCCCTTGGGAAAGATCCGACCTCGGATCGAAATCCTCATCACCATGGTACGGGGAGAGATCGGAGACGTTGAAGATGTCGCTCACGTTGTACTTGTCGCGTGGGAGATCGATCTTGTAAGCATTGTTGTTGTAGCGTGCTAGCACCTTGAAGGGTCCGTCGGCTCGAGGGAGAAGCTTGGACTTGCGTTCGTTGGGGAAGCGGTCCTTGCGAAGGTGTAGCCATACGAGGTCTCCAATGTTGAATATCATGGGATGCTTGTTGACGTTGATCTTGGTCGCGAGTCGTTGTACTTGGCGCTCGATGGTGTGCCTTGTATCTCCATGCATCTTCTTGATGTAGCTTGCCCGGGCGCTTGTGTCGAGGTTGGTGCGCTCTTGTAGAGGAAGATGTAGAATGTCCAATGGGGACAACGGGTTGAAGCCGTAGACGACCTCGAAGGGGGACTTGCCGGTCGTCAAATGTCTTGCGCGGTTGTAGGCGTACTCGGCGATGGGTAGACACTCCTCCCACTCCTTGATGTTCTTCTTGATCAACACGCGAAGTAGAGTGGAGAGTGTATGGTTCGTCACCTCCGTTTGGCCGTCGGTTTGAGGATGGTATGTGGATGAGAACAAGAGCTTGATTCCGAGCTTGGCGCATAGGGTCTTCCAAAAGTAACTCAAGAACTTGACGTCGCGGTCGGAGACGATTGTCTTTGGTACTCCATGGAGACGCAAGATTTCCCTACAAAAGAGATTTGTAACGTGTGAAGCATTGTCTATCTTGTTGCAAGGGATGAAATGTGCCATCTTAGAAAATCGGTCCACAATAACAAACACGGAATCCTTGCCATTTTGAGTTCTAGGCAAACCAAGTACAAAATCCATGCTAATGTCTTCCCAAGGTTGATAAGGAATAGGAAGAGACATGTAAAGACCATGGGATTGAGCTTTAGACTTAGCTTTGCGACATGTAGAGCATCGGGTGGTGAAGCGTGAGACGTCATGGAACATCTTGGGCCAAAAGTAGTTCTTGGAAAGCGTGGCGAAAGTCTTGTCGCGTCCAAAATGTCCCATGAGTTCGCCTCCATGAGCCTCTTGCAAAAGGAGCAAACGAAGAGAAGACTCGGGAATGCATAGTTTGTTAGCTCTCATAAGATAACCATCCTTGATATAATATTGTTCCCAAGATGTGTGCGTCAAACATTTAGCATAAGGAGTTGCAAAAGATGGATCATTATCATACAAGTCTTTTATGTGCTCAAAGCCAATAACATTCAACTCAAGTTTAGTGACAAGCGTGCATATGCGTGAAAGTGCATCGGCAACTACATTGTCCTTACCCTTAATGTACTTGATCACATAGGGAAAAGATTCAATAAATTCACTCCATTTGGCATGATGCTTGTTCAACTTAGTTTGACCTTTTAAGTACTTAAGCGTTTCATGATCGGTATGGATGACAAACTCATGAGGTCTAAGATAATGTTCCCAAACATGTAGCACACACACTAAAGCATACAATTCTTTGTCATAGATGGGATAGTTAATTTGAGCACCGGAGAGTTTTTCACTAAAATATGCAATGGCTCGTTTTTCTTGCATCAAAACTCCGCCAATTCCGGTACCACTTACATCACAATGAACCTCAAAAGTTTTGTCAAAATTGGGCAAAGCAAGAATCGGAGCATGAGTAAGCAAAGACTTAAGCTCATCAAAAGCGGTGGATTGCAAAGATCCCCGAACAAAAGGAGCATTCTTCTTACTCAAAGCATGCAAAGGAGCGGCAATAGTGCTAAAATCTTTCACAAAGCGACGATAAAACCCTGCTAGACCAAGAAAACTACGCACTTGTTGCAAATTGGTGGGTTGGGGCCAAGTTTTAATTACTTCAATTTTAGATTCATCAACATGGACACCCTTGGAAGATACAACAAAACCCAAGAAAACCACTTTGTCAACACCAAATGTGCACTTTTTCATGTTGGCATAAAGACGTTCGTTACGAAGGGTTTGCAAAACAACCCTAACATGATTAAGATGCTCTTTCATGGTTTTGCTAAACACAAGAATGTCATCGAAGTAAACCACAACAAAGACTCCAATATAAGGGCGAAGCACATAATGCATGATACGCACGAAAGTACTGGGAGCCTCCGATAAACCCATAGGCATGACTAACCACTCATATAAGCCAAATTTGATTTTGAAAGCAGTTTTCCATTCATCACCCTTTTGTATGCGGATTTGATAATAGCCACTTTTAAGATCAATTTTTGAGAAAAAGTTGGCTCCACTAAGTTCATCAAGCATATCATCTAAGCGAGGAATGGGATGCCTATAGCGAACGGTAATAGCATTTATAGGTCTACAATCGGAGCACAAGCGGAAAATTCCATCGGGCTTAGGCACAAGTATAACGGGAATGGCACAAGGGCTTAAGCTTTCACGTACATGACCGTTGTCGATTAGTTGTTGTACTTGCCGTTGAATCTCCTTGGTTTCTTCGGGATTGACACGGTATGGAGCTTTGTTTGGAAGTGGCACTCCGGGGATGAGGTCGATTCGATGCTCAATGCCTCGTAGAGGAGGTAGACCTGGAGGTAGCTCATTGGGGAAAACATCTTGGAATTCCTGCAAAAGAGATTGAAACACTAAAGGTAGCTCGTGAGAGGTGTTAGTTTTTGGTTCTCCATCCTTGCACACAAGGACAAAGTGCATAACACTCGATGGGTTCTCACACACTTCTCTTATCTCACTTTTTGTGGCGAATAGGACTCTCTCTAGGCGAAGAGGCGCTCAAGTTTGGCTTGTGGCTCTCACTCACTTTTGGGTGGATCACTTTCTCACTCTTCTCTCCACGATGGGTGGCTTGCTTGTCGGCTATCACTTGACTAGGAGACATAGGTCGTAGCACATATTCCTTCCCTTTCATCTTGAATCTATAGTGATTGGTGCGCCCGTTGTGGATGACACCACGGTCGAATTGCCATGGCCTACCAAGAAGGAGGTGGAAAACGGTCATGGGGACCACATCACACTCCAAAGTGTCTTCATATGCACCAATTTTGAAGGAGACTTGGACCGTATGCTCAACTCGTATAGTGCCGGAGTCACTTAGCCATTGAACTTTGCAGGGGTGCGGGTGCTTCCTCTTTACCAATTGAAGCTTGTAGCATAGTTCTTCACTTGCCAAGTTGTGGCAACTACCTCCATCAATGATGACCTTGACGAACCTTCCATTGATGTCGGCCTTTGTGTGGAAGATGTGGCATCGTTGGTCTTCTTCTTGTTGATGTTGAAGAGTCAAGACCTTGGAGACAACAAGAGCGGGGCTCGAATCCTCATCACAAAAGACTTGATCCTCTTCATCCTCATTCACTCGCCGGTGCATGGCCACTTGCTCAAGAGCTTCCATCTCCTCATCACTCATTGAGTCGTAGGTGCCATCGTCGTTGAGGATCATGGTGTGCTTGTTTGTGCATTCATATGACTTGTGGCCTCGGCCGCCGCAAGTGAAACACTTGAAGGAGCTTGTCTTGATGGTCTCATCGGACGGAGTAGATGATGAAGCACGCGCTTGAAGTTTCTTGTAGTAGGAGGAAGACGACTTGAACTTGTCGAAGTTTTCTTGTAACTTGACTTGTCGTCGTTGCTTGGAGAAGGCTTGGTTGATGTAGATGTTGGAGGAGTTGTTGAAGATTGGTTGTTGGAGAAGCCGTAGGTCTTGGACGAGTACTTGGCGTACTTTAAGTCATCTTATACTTGACGTTCCGCCTTTGTAGCTTGATGCACGAGCTCAATGAGGTTGGAGTAGGGTTGGAAGTCGGCGATCTTCTTGATGGGATGATTGAGTCCATTCAAGAACCGTGCCATTGTTTGCTCATCATCTTCCGTGACATTGGCTCGAATCATGGCTATCTCCATTTCCTTGTAGTATTCTTCAACACTCTTTGTACCTTGCTTGAGGAGTTGTAGCTTCTTGAAGAGATCGCGGTTGTAGTAGGTTGGCACAAAACATGCTCGCATGACTTCCTTCATTTGAGCCCAAGTGGTGATTGGAGGTTCACCTCTTGCTTGTCGGCGCTCAAGGACTTGTTCCCACCATATGAGCACATAGTCTTGGAACTCAAGTGATGCCATAGCGATCTTCTTCTCTTCCTCATAGTTGTGCAAACGGAAGATTTTGTCGACCTTCAATGCCCATGAGAGGTATTTTTCGGGATCATTGCTTCCATTGAACTTGGGCATTGTGAATTTGAGCTTGCCATAGCGTTGCTCTTCATTGTGTTGTTGGCGATGGTGATGATGACGCCCTTGACGTGGAGGGTAATCATCCTCATGTTGCTCTTGGCGTGGTGGAAGTCCATGATCAACTTGCTCTTGTTGAACTTGAGGTTGGGGTGGAGCTTGACGAGCTTGTGGAGGAGCTTGTGGAGCTTGACGTTGCACGCGTGGTTGGTAGTTCCTCTCTTGGATTTCTTCTCGAAGGACTTCCTCTTGATTGCGCCGTTCGCGATTGCGGTTGGCGATAGCTCAACTTGATTCTTGAAGGGCACATTGCGCCTCAAGAGCTCGCGCCTCACATAGTTGTTGTTGAAGATGCCGCGCCTCGGCGTCTTGTTGCTCTTGGTGTAGACGTGCTCGTTCTTCTTCTTCTTGGCGACGAAGACGTTGTCGTTCTTGAGCTTGGGCAAAAGCGACTTGATTTGATTGAGGATGAGGGACTTGCTCATCGGCTTGCTCTTGCGAATGCTTGACGTGTAGCGGGTTGCGAGATGCATGACGGTCTTGACGCGCGGCTCGTCGAAGAGTGTTCGATGACGATGTACTTGAACCGGAGAAGGAGTCATCGGAGTGTCGACTTGAGTGGCTCCGTCTTGAGTATGACGATGTAGAAGGAGGCCGGTTGACCAACAAGGCGCGGATCTCGTCCATTCTTGCGTCGTTCTCTTGCTTGTGCGCGTCGAGCTTGTTGTCGAAGTAGTCTCGTGTATGTTGCTCGGAGAGTCGCAAGTCGGTGGCGAGGTTGTCGATGCGGTCGTTCATTGCTTGTTTCTCTTGATGTAACGCTTGTTGTGCACCAAAGAGGTGGCTCTTGGTGACGTATGATGACATGTCGTCGTCTTGCTCGATGAAGAGTGGGTTGGTAGAAGTACTTGGCCTATCCATCATTCCAAGCAAAAATGTGAGTGGTAGAAAGAGAAGAACTTATACCAATGTACCTTGACCGATGTTGATGATGAATCAAGTTCACTCAAATGCGGACAATGACATAGCACTATTGGTACCAATTCTTGTCGGTTCTCACACCTACACAAGTAAAAGCTTATGGTGGAGCTTGGTTAGGATGGTGGCATAAAATTTGATGCAATTGAAAGTGAGATTCAATAATGTTGGAAAAGATTCACAAATTTGCAAATGCAACAAGTAGACCAAGCAAGTAGGGGTACACGGAAACACACATGCAAATAGATAAATGGGATTGTGCAAACCAAATGTGAGCCAAAATGTGGAATCCACGAAAATGCTCTTGTTGCACAATACTAGAGAGACGCTAGCACGATTGCACAATAGGCGGATACAGAGCTTGTGCACAACCTACTAGGCAAAAATGCAACGATCTCTATCCCAAGTATGCTATATGTATGGTATTTCGGTGCTATGATCCAAGATGATCTTATATGACAATCTTAATGTAGTATGATGCTATGGTTCTTGCTTATAAGCTTTTTGCTTATCTTTCCTCTTTGCTTAAAAGCTTGGGTGGCTCTTTGACTTTTGAGCTCTTTTCTCATGCAAAACTTCACGAACCAAGGTAGCAATTGTGTATGCTATGACAACTTTGTGACACACAAGTTGATTCCAAGATATGCACCACGGTGGTATGGTATGTATGCTATGGAGTATGATCACTAATGTGCACAAGTCACGTTGCCTGCAATACTCAATGGCTAGTCTCGATGGGTAAGCTACGCAAAAGTAAGGCCATGTGGGGTGAGGGAGTCCTAGATTAGGGGGTGTCCGGATGGCCGGACTATAGCCTTTGGCCGAACTCCTGGACTATGAAGATACAAGATTGAAGACTTTATCCCGTGTCCGGATGGGACTTTCCTTGGCGTGGAAGGCAAGCTTGGCGATACAGATATGTAGATCTCCTACCATTGTAACCGACTCTGTGTAACCCTAACCCTCTTCGGTGCCTATATAAACTGGAGGGTTTTAGTCCGTAGGACAGAACAATCATACCATAGGCTAGCTTCTAGGGTTTAGCCTCTCTGATCTCGTGGTAGATCTACTCTTGTACTACCCATATTCAATATCAATCAAGCAGGAGTAGGGTTTTACCTCCATCGAGAGGGCCCGAACCTAGGTAAAAACATCGTGTCCCTTGTCTCCTGTTACCATCCACCTAGACGCACAGTTCGGGACCCCCTACCCGAGATCCGCCGGTTTTGACACCGACATTGGTGCTTTCATTGAGAGTTCCTCTGTGTCGTCATCTTTAGGCCCGATGGCTCCTCCGATCATCAACAACGATGCGGTCCAGGGTGAGACTTTTCTTCCCGGACAGATCTTCGTATTCGGCGGCTTTGCACTGCGGGCCAATTCGCTTGGCTATCTGGAGCAGATTGAAAGCTACACCCCTGGCCATCAGGTCAGATTTGGAAGCTTGAACTATACGGCTGACGTCCGCGGAGATTTGATCTTCGACGGGTTCGAGTCACAGCCAAGCGCGCCGCACTGTCATGATGGGCATGATCTAGCTCTGCCGATGAACAGTGCCCTGGAGGCCGCACCAGTGTCCGCTCCGACCCTTAGCTCGGAGCCGACTGCGCCGATCGAGGACGGGTGGCTGGACACCGCCTTGGGGGCTGCTATCTCTACGGCGGTTGAGCCGAACACCAACCCTGTCCTTTGCGAAGCTCATGACTCCAAGGTGCCGGACTCCTCTCTGTACTCCGAGCCTTCCGCGCCCCTGCCAATCGAATCCGATTGGGCGCCGATCGTAGAGTTCACCACCATGGACATCTTTCAACACTCGCCCTTTGGCCACATCCTGAATTTACCGAAGTCTCTCTCTTTATCAGGAGAGCCCTGGCCGGACTATGGTGTTGGGGAACGTTGCAGAAAATAAATTTTTTTCCTACGGTTTCACCAAGATCCATCTATGAGTTCATCTAAGCAACGAGTGATAGGAGTGCATCTACATACCCTTGTAGATCGTGAGCGGAAGCGTTCAAGAGAACGGGGATGATGGAGTCGTACTCGCCGTGATCCAAATCACCGATGACCAAGTGCCGAACGGACAGCACCTCCGCGTTCAACAAACGTACGGAGCGGATGACATCTCCTCCTTCTTGATCCAGCAAGGGGGAAGGAGAGGTTGAGGAAGAAGGCTCCAGCAGCAGCACGACGGCCTGGTGGTGGTGGAGAGGCAGTACTCCGACAGGGCTTCGCCAAGCTCTTAACGGAGGAGGAGAGGTGTTGGGGAGGGGAGGGGCTGTGCCTTGGATGTTGTGTGCAGCCCTCCCCTTGCCCCTCTATTTATAGGGGAAGGGGGAAGGGGGCCGGCACCCTCTAGATGAGATCTAGAGGGGGGGCGGGGGGCGGCGGCCAAGGGAGGGGGCTTGCCCCCCAAGCAAGGGGGGCGCCCCCACTAGGGTTCCCCCCCAACCCTAGGCGCATGGGCCCAAGGGGGGGGGGTGGCGCCCAGCCCTCCAGGGGCTGGTTCCCTGCCCACTACGGCCCATGAGGCCCTCCGAGAGAGGTGGCCCCTCCCGGTGGACCCCCGGAACCCCTCCGGTGGCCCCGGTACAATACCGATACGCCCCCAAAACTTTCCGGTGACCATATGATAACTTCTCATATATTAATCTTCACCTCCGGACCATTCCGGAACTCCTCGTGACGTCCGGGATCTCATCCGGGACTCCGAACAACATTCGGTAATCACATACAAGTCTTCCTAATAACCCTAGCGCCACCGAACCTTAAGTGTGTAGACCCTACGGGTTCGGGAGACACGCAGACATGACCGAGACGGCTCTCCGGTCAATAACCAATAGCGGGATCTGGATACCCATGTTGTCTCCCACATTCTCCTCTATGATCTCATCGGATGAACCATGACGTCGAGGATTCAATCAACCCCGTATACAATTCCCTTTGTCAATCGGTACGTTACTTGCCCGGGACTCGATCATCGGTATCCCAATACCTCGTTCAGTCTCGTTACCGGCAAGTCACTTTACTCGTACCTTAATGCATGATCCCATGACCAAACACTTGGTCACTTTGAGCTCATTATGATGATGCATTACCGAGTGGGCCCAGAGATACCTCTCCGTCATACGGAGTGACAAATCCCAGTCTCGATCCGTGTCAACCCAACAAACACTTTCGGAGATACCTGTAGTGCACCTTTATAGTCACCCAGTTACGTTGTGACGTTTGGTACACCCAAAGCACTCCTACGGTATCCGGGAGTTACACGATCTCATGGTCTAAGGAAAAGATACTTGACATTGTAAAAGCTCTAGCAAAACGAACTACACGATCTTGTGCTATGCTTAGGATTGGGTCTTGTCCATCACATCATTCTCCTAATGACGTGATCCCGTTATCAACGACATCTAATGTCCATAGTCAGGAAACCATGACTATCTGTTGATCAACGAGCTAGTCAACTAGAGGCTTACTAGGGACATATTATGGTCTATGTATTCACACGTGTATTACGATTTCCGGATAATACAATTATAGCATGAATAAAGACAATTATCATGAACAAGGAAATATAATAATAATCCTCTTATTATTGCCTCTAGGGCATATTTCCAACAGTCTCCCACTTGCACTAGAGTCAATAATCTAGTTACATTGTGATGAATCAAACACCCATAGAGTTCTGGTGCTGATCATGTTTTGCTCGCGAAAGAGGTTTAGTCAACGGATCTGCGACATTTAGATCCGTATGTACTTTGAAAATATCTATGTCTCCATCTTGAACATTTTCACGGATGGAGTTGAAACGACGCTTGATGTGCCTAGTCTTCTTGTGAAACCTGGGCTCCTTGGCAAGGATAATAGCTCCAGTGTTGTCACAGAAGAGTTTGATCGGCCCAGACGCATTGGGTATGACTCCCAGGTCGGTGATGAACTCCTTCACCCAAATTGCTTCATGTGCCGCCTCCGAGGCTGCCATGTACTCCGCTTCACATGTAGATCCCGCCATGACGCTCTGCTTGTAGCTGCACCAGCTCACTGCTCCACCATTCAACATATACACGTATCCGGTTTGTGACTTAGAGTCATCCAGATCTGTGTCGAAGCTAGCGTCGACGTAACCCTTTACGACGAGCTCTTCGTCACCTCCATAAACGAGAAACATGTCCTTTGTCCTTTTCAGGTACTTCAGGATATTCTTGACCGCTGTCCAGTGTTCCTTGCCGGGATTACTTTGGTACCTTCCTACCAAACTTACGTCAAGGTTTACATCAGGTCTGGTACACAACATGGCATACATAATAGATCCTATGGCTAAAGCATACGGGATGACACTCATCTCTTCTTTATCTTTTGCCGTGGTCGGGAATTGAGCCGAGCTCAGTCTCACACCTTGCAATACAGGCAAGAACCCTTTCTTGGACTGATCCATTTTGAACTTCTTCAAAATCTTATCAAGGTATGTGCTTTGTGAAAGACCTATGAGGCGTCTCGATCTATCCCTATAGATCTTGATGCCTAATATGTAAGCAGCTTCTCCAAGGTCCTTCATTGAAAAACACTTATTCAAGTAGGCCTTAATGCTGTCCAAAAGTTCTATATCATTTCCCATCAAGAGTATGTCATCTACATATAATATGAGAAATGCTACAGAGCTCCCACTCACTTTCTCGTAAACGCAGGCTTCTCCATAAGTCTGCATAAACCCAAACGCTTTGATCATCTCATCAAAGCGAATGTTCCAACTCCGAGATGCTTGCACCAGCCCATAAATGGATCGCTGGAGCTTGCATACTTTGTTAGCATTCTTAGGATCGACAAAACCTTCCGGCTACATCATATACAGTTCTTCCTTAAGATGTCCGTTAAGGAATGCCGTTTTGACGTCCATCTGCCATATCTCATAATCATAGTATGCGGCAATTGCTAACATTATTCGGACAGACTTCAGCTTCTCTACGGGAGATAATGTCTCATCGTAGTCAACCCCTTGAACTTGTCGATAACCCTAGCGACAAGTCGAGCTTTATAGATGGTAACATTACCATCCGCGTCCATCTTCTTCTTAAAGATCCATTTGTTTTCTATCGCTCGCCGATCATCGGGCAAGTCTGTCAAAGTCCATACTTTGTTTTCATACATGGATTCTATCTCGGATTGCATGGCTTCAAGCCATTTGTTGGAATCTGGGCCCGCCATCGCTTCTTCATAGTTCGAAGGTTCACCGTTGTCTAACAACATGATTTCCAAGACAGGGTTGCCGTACCACTCTGGTGCGGAACGTGTCCTCGTGGACCTACGAAGTTCAGTAGCAACTTGATCCGAAGTACCTTGATCATCATCATTAATTTCCTCTCCAGTCGGTGTAGGCACCACAGGAACATTTTCCTGAGCTGTACTACTTTCCGGTTCAAGAGGTAGTACTTCATCGAGTTCTACTTTCCTCCCACTTACTTATTTCGAGAGAAACTCTTTTTCCAGAAAGGATCCGTTCTTGGCAACAAAGATCTTGCCCTCGGATCTTAAGTAGAAGGTATACCCAATGGTTTCCTTAGGGTATCCTATGAAGACGCATTTTTCCGACTTGGGTTCGAGCTTTTCAGGTTGAAGTTTCTTGACATAAGCATCGCATCCCCAAACTTTTAGAAACGACAGCTTAGGTTTCTTCCCAAACCATAATTCATATGGTGTCGTCTCAACGGATTTAGACGGTGCCCTATTTAAAGTGAATGTAGCTGTCTCTAGAGCGTATCCCCAAAATGATAGCGGTAAATCGGTAAGAGACATCATAGACCGCACCATATCCAATAGAGTGTGATTACGATGTTCGGACACACCATTACGCTGAGGTGTTCCAGGCGGCGTGAGTTGTGAAACGATTCCACATTTCCTTAAGTGCGTACCAAGTTCGTGACTTAAATATTCTCCTCCACGATCTGATCGTAGGAACTTTATCTTTCGGTCACGTTGATTCTCTACCTCATCCTGAAATTCCTTGAACTTTTCAAAGGTCTCAGACTTGTGTTTCATTAAGTAGACATACCCATATCTACTCAAGTCATCAGTGAGAGTGAGAACATAATGATATCCTCCGCGAGCCTCAACGCTCATTGGACTGCACACATCAGTATGTATGATTTCCAACAAGTTGGTTGCTCGCTCCATTGTTCCAGAGAACGGAGTCTTGGTCATCTTACCCATGAGGCATGGCTCGCATGTGTCAAACGATTCATAATCTAGAGACTCTAAAAGTCCATCAGCATGGAGCTTCTTCATGCGCTTGACACCAATGTGACCAAGGCGGCAGTGCCACAAGTATGTGGGACTATCGTTATCAACTTTACATCTTTTGGTATTCACACTATGAATATGTGTAACATTACGCTCGAGATTCATTAAGAATAAACCATTGACCATCGGGGCATGACCATAAAACATATCTCTCATATAAATAGAACAACCATTATTCTCGGATTTAAATGAGTAGCCATCTCGTATCAAACGAGATCCAGATACAATGTTCATGCTCAAACTTGGCACTAAATAACAATTATTGAGGTTTAAAACTAACCCCGTAGGTAAATGTAGAGGTAGTGTGCCGACGGCGATCACATCGACCTTGGAACCATTCCCGACGCGCATCGTCACCTCGTCCTTCGCCAGTCTCCGCTTATTCCGCAGCTCCTGCTGTGAGTTACAAATATGAGCAATGGCACCGGTATCAAATACCCAGGAGTTACTATGAGTACTGGTAAGGTACACATCAATTACATGTATATCACATATACCTTTAGTGTTGCCGGCCTTCTTGTCTGCTAAGTATTTGGGGCAGTTCCGCTTCCAATGACCCTTCCCTTTGCAATAAAAGCACTCAGTCTCAGGCTTGGGTCCATTCTTTGACTTCTTCCCGGCAACTGGCTTACCGGGCGCGGCAACATCCTTGCCGTCCTTCTTGAAGTTCTTCTTACCCTTGCCCTTCTTGAACTTGGTGGTTTTATTGACCATCAACACTTGATGTTCTTTCTTGATCTCTACCTCTACTGACTTCAGCATTGAAAATACTTCAGGAATAGTTTTCACCATCCCCTGCATATTGTAGTTCATCACAAAGCTCTTGTAGCTCGGTGGGAGCAACTGAAGGATTCTGTCAATGACCGCCTCGTCCGGGAGGTTAATGTCCAGCTGGGACAGGCGGTTGTGCAACCCAGACATTTTGAGTATGTGCTCACTGACAGAACTATTTTCCTCCATCTTACAACTGTAGAACTTGTCAGAGACTTCATATCTCTCGACCCGGGCATGAGCTTGGAAAACCATTTTCAGCTCCTCGAACATCTCATATGCTCCGTGTTGCTCAAAACGCTTTTGGAGCCCCGGTTCTAAGCTGTAAAGCATGCCGCACTGAACGAGGGAGTAATCATCAGCACGTGACTGCCAAGCGTTCATAACGTCTTGGTTCTCTGGGATGGGTGCTTCACCTAGCGGTCCATCTAGGACATATGCTTTCTTGGAAGCTATGAGGATGATCCTCAGGTTCCGGACCCAGTCCGTATAGTTGCTGCCATCATCTTTCAGCTTGGTTTTCTTTAGGAACGCGTTGAAGTTCATGTTGACATGAGCGTTGGCCATTTGATCTACAAGACATATTTGCAAAGGGTTTAGACTAAAGTTCATGATAATTAAGTTCATCTAATCAAGTCATTTAATGAACTCCCACTCAGATTAGACATCCCTCTAGTCATCTAAGTGTTACACGATCCGAGTCGACTAGGCCGTGTCCGATCATCACGTGAGACGGACTAGTCATCATCGGTGAACATCTCCATGTTGATCGTATCTTCCATATGACTCATGTTCGACCTTTCGGTCTCTGTGTTCCGAGGCCATGTCTGTACATGCTAGGCTCATCAAGTTAACCCTAAGTGTTTTTGCATGTGTAAAACTGTCTTACACCCGTTGTATGTGAACGTAAGAATCTATCACACCCGATCATCATGTGGTGCTTCGAGACGATGAACTTTAGCAACGGCGCACAGTTAGGGGAGAACACTTTTCTTGAAATTGTTATAAGGGATCATCTTATTTACTACTGTCGTTCTAAGTAAACAAGATGCATAAACATAATAAACATCACATGCAATTATATAGTAGTGACATGATATGGCCAATATCATATAGCTCCTTTGATCTCCATCTTCGCGACTCCATGATCATCTTCGTCACCGGCATGACACCATGATCTCCATCATCATGATCTCCATCATCGTGTCTCCATGAAGTTGCTTGCCAACTATTACTTCTACTACTATGGCTAACGATTTAGCAATAAAGTAAAGTAATTACATGGTGTTAATCATTGGCACGCAGGTCATACAATAATTAAGACAACTCCTATGGCTCCTGCCGGTTGTCATACTCATCGACATGCAAGTCGTGATTCCTATTACAAGAACATGATCTCATACATCACAATATATCATTGATCATTCATCACAACTTTTGGCCATATCACATCACAAGGCAATTGCTGCAAAAACAAGTTAGACGTCCTCTAATTGTTGTTGCAAGTTTTTACGTGGCTTCTATAGGTGATCTAGCAAGAACGTTTTCTTACCTATGTTAGAGCCACAACGTGATTTGTCAACTTCTATTTACCCTTCATAAGGACCCTTTTCATCGAATCCGCTCCAACTAAAGTGGGAGAGACAGACACCCACTAGCCACCTTATGCAACTAGTGCATGTCAATCGGTGGAACCTGTCTCACGTAAGCGTACGTGTAAGGTCGGTCCGGGCCGCTTCATCCCACAATACCACTGAAGCAAAATAAGACTAGTAGCGGCAAGAAAGTTGACAACATCTACGCCCACAACAAAATTGTGTTCTACTCATGCAATAGAGAACTACGCATAGACCTAGCTCATGATGCCACTATTGGGGAACGTTGCAGAAAATAAAATTTTTTCCTACGGTTTCACCAAGATCCATCTATGAGTTCATCTAAGCAACGAGTGATAGGAGTGCATCTACATACCCTTGTAGATCGCGAGCGGAAGCGTTCAAGAGAACGGGGATGATGGAGTCGTACTCGCCGTGATCCAAATCACCGATGACCAAGTGCCGAACGGACAGCACCTCCGCGTTCAACACACGTACGGAGCAGATGACGTCTCCTCCTTCTTGATCCAGCAAGGGGGAAGGAGAGGTTGAGGAAGAAGGCTCCAGCAGCAGCACGACGGCGTGGTGGTGGTGGAGAGGCAGTACTCCGACAGGGCTTCGCCAAGCTCTTAACGGAGGAGGAGAGGTGTTGGGGAGGGGAGGGACTGCGCCTTGGATGTTGTGTGCAGCCCTCCCCTCGCCCCTCTATTTATAGGGGAAGGGGGAAGGGGGCCGGCCCCCTCTAGATGAGATCTAGAGGAGGGGGCAGCGGCCAAGGGAGGGGCCTTGCCCCCCAAGCAAGGGGGGCGCCCCCACTGGGGTTTCCCCCCCAACCCTAGGCGCATGGGCCCAAGGGGGGGGGGGTGCCCAGCCCTCCAGGGGCTGGTTCCCTGCGCACTACGGCCCATGAGGCCCTCCGAGAGAGGTGGCCCCTCCCGGTGGACCCCCGGAACCCCTCCGGTGGCCCCGGTACAATACCGATATGCCCCCGAAACTTTCCGGTGACCGTATGATAACTTCCCATATATAAATCTTCACCTCCGGACCATTCTGGAACTCCTTGTGACATCCGGGATCTCATCCGGGACTCCAAACAACATTCGGTAATCACATACAAGTCTTCCTAATAACCCTAGCATCACCGAACCTTAAGTGTGTAGACCCTACGGGTTCGGGAGACACGCAGACATGACCGAGACGGCTCTCCGATCAATAACCAACATCGGGATCTGGATACCCATGTTGGCTCCCACATGCTCCTCGATGATCTCATCGGATGAACCACGATATCGAGGATTCAATCAACCCCGTATACAATTCCCTTTGTTAATCGGTACGTTACTTGCCCGGGACTCGATCGTCGGTATCCCAATACCTCGTTCAGTCTCGTTACCGGCAAGTCACTTTAATCGTACCATAATGCATGATCCCGTGACCAATCACTTGGTCACTTTGAGCTCATTATGATGATGCATTATCGAGTGGGCCCAGAGATACCTCTCCGTCATACGGAGTGACAAATCCCAGTCTCGATCCGTGTCAACCCAACAAACACTTCCGGAGATACCTGTAGTGCACCTTTGTAGTTACCCAGTTACTTTGTGACGTTTGGTACACCCAAAGCACTCCTACGCTATCCGGGAGTTACACGATCTCATGGTCTAAGGAAAAGATACTTGACATTGTAAAAGCTCTAGCAAAACGAACTACACGATCTTGTGCTATGCTTCGGATTGGGTCTTGTCCATCACATCATTCTCCTAATGATGTGATCCCGCTATCAACGACATCTAATGTCCATAGTTAGGAAACCATGACTATCTGTTGATCAACGAGCTAGTCAACTAGAGGCTTACTAGGGACATATTATGGTCTATGTATTCACACGTGTATTACGATTTCCGGATAATACAATTATAGCATGAATAAAGACAATTATCATGAACAAGGAAATATAATAATAATCCTCTTATTATTGCCTCTAGGGCATATTTCCAACAGTCTCCCACTTGCACTAGAGTCAATAATCTAGTTACATTGTGATGAATCAAACACCCATAGAGTTCTGGTGCTGATCATGTTTTGCTCGCGAAAGAGGTTTAGTCAACGGATCTGCGACATTCAGATCCGTATGTACTTTGAAAATATCTATGTCTCCATCTTGAACATTTTCACGGATGGAGTTGAAACGACGCTTGATGTGCCTGGTCTTCTTGTGAAACCTGGGCTCCTTGGCAAGGGCAATAGCTCTAGTGTTGTCACAAAAGAGTTTGATCGGCCCCGACGCATTGGGTATGACTCCCAGGTCAGTGATGAACTCCTTCACCCAAATTGCTTCATGTGCTGCCTCCGAGGCTGCCATGTACTCCGCTTCACATGTAGATCCCGCCACGACGCTCTGCTTGCAGCTGCACCAGCTCACTGCTCCACCATTCAACATATACACGTATCCGGTTTGTGACTTAGAGTCATCCAGATCTGTGTCGAAGCTAGCGTCAACGTAACCCTTTACGATGAGCTCTTCGTCACCTCCATAAACGAGAAACATGTCCTTTGTCCTTTTCAGGCACTTCAGGATATTCTTGACCACTGTCCAGTGTTCCTTGCCGGGATTACTTTGGTACCTTCCTACCAAACTTACGTCAAGGTTTACATCAGGTCTGGTACACAGCATGGCATACATAATAGATCCTATGGCTGAAGCATACGGGATGACACTCATCTCTTCTTTATCGTTTGCCGTGGTCGGGCATTGAGCCGAGCTCAATCTCACACCTTGCAATACAGGCAAGAACCCTTTCTTGGACTGATCCATTTTGAACTTCTTCAAAATCTTATCAAGGTATGTGCTTTGTGAAAGACCTATGAGGCGTCTCGATCTATCCCTATAGATCTTGATGCCTAATATGTAAGCAGCTTCTCCAAGGTCCTTCATTGAAAAACACTTATTCAAGTAGGCCTTAATGCTGTCCAAAAGTTCTATATCATTTCCCATCAAGAGTATGTCATCTACATATAATATGAGAAATGCTACAGAGCTCCCACTCACTTTCTCGTAAACGCAGGATTCTCCATAAGTCTGCATAAACCCAAACGCTTTGATCATCTCATCAAAGCGATTGTTCCAACTCCGAGATGCTTGCACCAGCCCATAAATGGATCGCTGGAGCTTGCATACTTTGTTAGCATTCTTAGGATCGACAAAACCTTCGGGCTGCATCATATACAGTTCTTCCTTAAGATGTCCGTTAAGGAATGCCGTTTTGATGTCCATCTGCCATATCTCATAATCATAGTATGCGGCAATTGCTAACATTATTCGGACGGACTTCAACTTCGCTACGTGAGAGAATGTCTCATCGTAGTCAACCCCTTGAACTTGTCGATAACCCTTAGCGACAAGTCGAGCTTTATAGATGGTAACATTACCATCCACGTCCGTCTTCTTCTTAAAGATCCATTTGTTTTCTATCGCTCGCCGATCATCGGGCAAGAAAAGCCAAGAACAATGGCCGCATTAACAAGCCTCATGACCTGCTTTTGCGCGTGAGAGGATAGCTGGCTGGCAAGATGCAGTACCAGCGACCCAAGTACATCCGAAGTCAGGGATGGAAACGGGAAACCGCGACGCAGCAAGGACCAGCGCCGGACAAAGGGAAATAGCCCGAAGAGCACGACAGTCAACGCCGGATTCAAAAGCTCACGGCAGAATCATACAAAACTGCCCCTTAAGGATAACAGGGACGAGCTATCTAACTTAAACAAAATCTTGGACAAGATATGCCAAATCCACAGTACTCCCGGGAAGCCTGCAAACCATACCCACAGAGATTGTTGGGTCTTCAAGCAGTCCGGCAAACTCAACGCTGAACACAGGGGGCTTGACACACCAAGCGAGGACGATGACGAACCCCACAAGCAGAGCACCGGAAAACAAAAGAATTTCCCACAAGTCAAAACAGTAAACTCACTTTACGTGACAAAAGGGAAAAACAGAATGGCGCCCATAGAGATACACGCCATGCGGCCTATCCCAGAGGAGTCCCGCCACTGGTTATTAAAACCAATCACCTTCGACCATCAGGATTACTCTAGAAGTATCCGGAACGCAGGATGAACTGCCTTGATATTAGACCCGATAATCGACGGACTCCAATTTACACAAGTCCTATTGGACGGCGGCAGTGATCTAAACCTGCTATATCAGGACACAATCCGCAAAATGGGGATAGACCCAACCAAAATTCGCCATAGCAACACTTCCTTTCATGGGGTAATGCCAGGCCCATATGCCTATTGTACGGGCTCTCTACTGCTAGAAGTTGTGTTCGGCTCACCCGACAACTTCCGCTGCGAAAAGTTAAACTTCCACCTCGCCCCATTTGCAAGTAGCTACCAAGCACTACAAGGACGCGAAGCTTTCGCCCGCTTTAATGCAATACCGCATTATGCATCCTTACACTAAAAATGCCTGGTCCGCGAGGCATCATCTCCTTAAAAGGAAATACCAAGTGTTCCTCGAGCGCGGAAGATTGTGTGACTGCCTTGATAGCCACACACTAAACCGGCTTCTCCAATCAAAGCACCTAAACAGGTCGTCCAGACCCCGGACACGGCTAGACGAGTCCGGCGTAAACATACAAGGGCTTACTAGCCGCATACCCCTGTGCAAGGGGCTCCGTGCATGTACAACAAGAGACAATAAAGCTCAATTTTATTCACTTTTTTTTGAATCGTACCTTGTTTATTTAACATAACGTACACTTTCGCATGATCTTTTTCAACTAAGTTCCTCTCTTTTACAGATGAGCACCGTGCTACACCCGTCCAGGATACGGCACAACGGAGACACAGGCGCAGACGTGCAGTAGGGACCCGTGACAAGGATTCTTTTCAGATTAAGACCCTGCGTAAACCTTTTTTACTGTCTCTTGTTGATACACATCCCCAGGTTTCTTGCTATAACCGAGGAGGAGGCTGGCGTTTTGGCATGGGCCATGTCAGAATTTTGCGCGTACCTGGACACCAGGGGCTTATTACCAAGGGCGTTGTTCGGCCCGTTTTCATAAAGACCGAATACCTTAGGGAGTGTTCGGCGTCTCGAGTTAGGCCTTATATGCATCAGCTCCGAATCATGTCTTTGGTCAAATGTTGGGTTTGCCCGGCTCCTGTGTTTTGCTGCCTTACGTTCCGCTCTATCGGCTAAGGCGGCACCAGGAGAACTACTGCGATTGTGCCCCGGTTCGGTTAGGCGAGCACCTCAGTAGAGAAAGCCGAAAACTGACTGTCATGATATAGCATGAGACTGGTCAACCACTCGATGACCCGCCAGAATCTTTAGGATTCCTCCGCTTTGAAGAAGGGCCGTTTCCCGGTCAGGCACTTGCGCGCCCTGAATTCGGGTGAGCGCGGTGCCCCTAGGGGCTATATAGTAGCCCCACTGTCAAACTCCTATGGCTAAGTGAAAGTGATAAAGCATTATAGTCCGGTTGCCTAGTTTGCCGCGCTACCACCTCCTTTATAGGACCAAGACGTTGGATCAAGTGTGAAAATGCGCCTTTTGCAAACACCCCCGCATTATATGCATGGGGGCTGAAGCCGAAGATTGCCATCTTTCAGGTTATATACACATATACATTAACGGCCACACAAGAGGTATTTTAATTCTTGAAGGCACAAGTATAAAAGCTTTTATATTTCATCGAAACATTGTTTCACAATAATACATGTTATTCGAACATAATATCCTTCGAGCACTGCGTCTCTATTAAACGAGCGCCCTGCAGAACTTCCTGAAAATAGTGCTCGACAGGTACTTGGCTTTCGTCCGAATCTTGGGATGCAACATCGGTGGCCTTCATCTCCGCCCAGTATGTCTTGACATGGGCAAGAGCCATCCGCGCACCCTCTATGCATGCCGACCTCCTCATTGCATTGATATGTGGCACCGCACCAAGGAACTGCTGCACCAAGCCAAAATAACTCTTCGGCTCGGGCCTCTTCGGCCACAAAAAACTCACGACATCCTTCATGGCAAGTCCGGATAACCTATTCAGCTCCGCCCATTCAGCCAAGCAATCGGTTAATGGAAGTGGGCGCTCTGGATTATGGAACTGCGACCAAAAAACCTTTTCCATTTCGTGATCCTTTTGATCTCGGAAGTGTTCGGACGCGTCCGCGGCACTTGCCGCCAAGTCCAGATAAGCATCCTCCGCACTCCACAGCCGGTCCAACTAAGCATATTTAGGATCCATGAATTTCCTCCACAGTAGAAAGGGCTTTCCAGCCGCGATATCTCCGGCCTGACACAGCTCCTCCTTCATAGCTCTCATCATAGAGCGAGCATCCTTGGCCTTGGGAGTGGCCTTCTTCAGGTCCTCTTGTACTGCTCGATCTTCTTTTTCAAGAAGCTTGCAGTGGTCGGCAGCATTCTTCAACTTCACGGCCATCTCGGCCATTTCATTCTTGCTTCGGCAGTGAGCAGCCTGTTCGGCTTTTAGCTCTTCGGCCGCCTTCAAGGCAGCTGCATCACTCTTTCTGGCCTGCTCCTTAGCTCGGGCGAGCTCCGCCCGAAGGTTCTCCATGGCAGCAGCACCATCTGCATCAAGCATACATGTTGTAAGGCACGGGCATCAAGCTCCCTTACCAGGTGTCCGCGGAGAAATTGCATACCTTGTGACTCGTCAAGTCGCTTATTGACAAGCGCGATGTCGGCATCCGCCACGTCAAGTTGCCGCTTTAGTTCGGCAAATTCATCAGTCCGGCTAGCCACCGGACCCTTCGCCACCTACATAGGACGGGCAACATATTATACCTGGGATTATGATCCTCGGCGCGCTGTCATTTTTTGACAACACACTGAGCCTTAGGGGCTACTATCTACACAGGGCGCATTTTATATGCGGAACTGTCAGAAGGTACATCATTTTGCGTACCTCAAAACCTGTTAGTAAACTTCTGACGGCTTCCTGCAATCCGCTCTCAATGGATGAAATCCTTTCAATCAGCGTACCCATTAACGCACGGTGATCTTCTGAGATAGACGCTCGCCCGAGCAGATCCTTCAGCTCCTCCGACCGTACACCAGGTGGTGCCGGACTGGTCCGATGGCCTTTTTCGAAGGCCGGACACGGAGGGCTTTGGGGGGACATACGGCTGCCTTCTGGCCCCGCCGGACTCAGAGAAACCCTCCGCAACGACACCTCAGGGTCGCCCACCTCGCAAGACGGTACGAGAGGGGGAGGCGTTTCGCTCTCTATCATCTCCGGTCGAAGATCCCCCGAAGATGAGCTCTGCTGAGAAGGGCTGAGATCCGAACTACAAGGTAAAATTTCGGTTATCTTCATCAGAAATAAGGCAGGGATATCCTTTATTTTAACTCCCCATTTTTACTTACGGCTCTGTGGAGGGCTGATCCCCTTGGGGGCACAATGCGGCCGAGGCATCTCTCGGCGCAGGACCCTCTAACAAAGATTTCTTCCCCCGCTTTGAGACCATGGTCTCCGGGTCTTCAGAGGCGGTCCTCTTCTTCCCTTGGATGGAGGGATTCTTGATCCCTCCTTTCCTGACAGCCTCCTTCCCGGAGGCGGTAGCTTCCTTGTTCCCCCCTTCACCTTCTTCCGAAGGCGCAACCTCCAGCATCCTGGTTAACACGGGATCCGGCGTGGTCTCAGGGAGGGGGGGCCGGACACCTGATTAACTTTGCTTTCGCTATCCACTCCTGTTCAAGGGGCAACTCTTTTGAGGGCAAATTCATGATAAATATGGGATAGTGTGTCCGGGTATATGGCTACTTACTAGAGTATCCGGGCGATTGCAGCTCAGACCCGCGTCCTCAGTCAAGTCATACACAATAACTATTCTTTCATAACGGATGACATGTTCTTATACCATGCATCAAATTTCTTTGAGCGATGCTTATCTTGTGCTAACTCACATGTGCACATACACATCATTATGGATGATGTGTACATTTACCACGCGCACAATTTCTTTGGTTTGTGTTTCTTTTGTGTAGGTACCCATGAATACTTGTCAACCTCGGAATCCCACGAGTTGACAAAACGAGCTCTAGAGAGCAACGATGGCTTGGGATCCCTTGGAGTGTCTTTCCCACCGCTCTCTTTGCGCAAAGACTTCACACATTTCTTCTACATGGCTCTCACATGGTTATGGGCTATTTACCACTTCTCACTTTATGCTCATATTGCAATGTTCACTTTGCATGATATGCTCATTCCTATGCCTTTGCCATGCATTTGCGACCCATGCTTTGCATTACACATGATGATTGATTCTACCACTTGTATGTGTATTTGCAAGCTTGGTGGAGATATTTCTTGTTATTGCCATGTTCTACCTATGACCCATGCCTATGATGATACTATGATCTTGTTTTGTGTTCGTGCTTGTGATATGTCATGTGCATTGTCTATGCTTATTATTTGCTCACATGACATGATTGCCATGAGTTCCTCTAGTGTATTGCATCTTCGCCCCACTAGTTTGCATGACTTGATTTCTATGCTTTCTCATGTTGCATCCAATTCTTGGATTACTCGCTGCTATCACATGTTTGGTTGCAACCATGTCATTCCTTCACATATGCCATGTCCTAGTGATTGCTACATGCTTGCCTTGATTGCCTCACACATGATGAACAATTGCTCTTTCCATTGTGTTGAGTGCCACATTATCTTCACCACACCATATGCACATTATGCTTCGATTGTCTTGCACTTGCATCATGTGTTTAGCCATTCCATTTCATTTGGTGTTGTGAATGACTCTTATGCCTACCATAGACCATTTGTCGAGCGCTTTATGCATGTTTCCTATGATCTTGAGGTCGATGCTTGATCTCTTGTCAAACATATTTGCATCACTACCTCACATTTACATGCTTGTTTCCATGATGTCCTTGATTTGGCTCAACTTATGTGCTTACATGACATGTCACAATCCCTTGTCACACCATATGCTCTGCTTGATGACGACACTTGTTTGGTGAATCACCTATTGAATGCTTGGTTTTTCTCTAATGCTGACCACATTTGTTTTTCCAAGTGTTTGCTCTACTTGTTCCTTTTGAAGGAATCACTAGACCGTGCGACATTGGAGAGTGCGCATTTCAATCTTGACGATGATGAGTACTGGGCAGTTGCCCACTTCTACATGGCGACGCCATCTCTTTCCCATGGTGATGAAGATCACGATCCATGGACGGATCTCTCCCAGGGGGGGGGGGAGATGATGCGGAGCATCCCTTGTCCATCCACATGGACACTCCATCACCATCGCAAGCATCGAGAGGACCGGTGACAAGAGCACGTGCATGCAACATCGACAACGAGGTCACTTCTTTCCTCTTTGAGTCTCATTCAGAATCGCATATGAATCGGGTCCTACCTCAAACGGAGATGTTATGCTTTCTTAGGTACTTGGGAGATCGTCACGAGGAACACGGAGGGAAACACCAAGTTCACCCGGAGACACATGCACCTATGGTGAAGGAGAAGGAAGAAGGACGCGCGAGGCGTGAAGCAAGAGTGGTCGCGGACCACCCCGGGTGCCCGGTCACTAACACCCCCGGGTGCCCGGCCATCAGCCGCCAGCTGGCCAAGGCCCTGGCCACCCCGGGTGCCCGACCAGGAGGCCCCGGGTGCTCGGCCCTGCCCGCCTGGGCGCTGGAGCTGTCCCCCCCGGGTGCCCGGGTCGCCACCCCCGGGTGCCCGGCCCCTGCCAGCCCCACTCCGGGTGCCCGAGCCATCACCCCCCGAGTGCCCGGCCTCCTCTTGGGCGCGGCCCATCCCCCCACCGGGTGCCCGGGCTCTCAACCCCCGGGTGCCCGGCCCTCTATAGCGCCCCAACCAAGGCTCCCTGACCGGCCCGGGTGCCCAGCCCTTCGGCCCCGGGTGCCCGGCCACCTACCAGCGCACCTCCTCCGGGTGCCCGGGCCCTTTACCCCGGGCGCCCGGACCCCCTCCGCGTGCCTGCGTGCACTTTTGGGATTTGGTCCCTTGTATCCCCCTCTTCCTCTCATTTCGTCCCTAGACTATATAAGCACCTCCCCTAGCTCATTTAGAGGATAGCTAAGAATAGACACAAATCATAGAGCTTAGCTCATGTACCTCCCCTTGTGGGATTCCTCTTGAAAGAGAAGACTCCATTGGAGTACAAGACCTCCATTGGAGAAGATCCCTAGGGATTCAAGCCCCCCTTGAGGGAAGGACCTACCTAGATCATCAAGCCCTCATCTCCTTCATAGAATTTGGGATGAACTCTACCCTGTTTCTTTTTTCCCTTTGATTATTCATGTACCTTGTGGATCTTGTGTGTTTGTTGGTCTAGTGGATGTGTGATTGGACTTGTTCTTGAGTGTTCCTCTTGTTTTCTCTCTTCTGTTCATCTTGTTCTTGGGGATTCCCCCTCCAATTCGTGAAAGATCTTCACTTAGGGTTTCACCCTACAACATCTAGGCCAGGAGGCCCCGGGTGCCCGGTCCTGCCCGCCTGGGCGCTGGAGCTGTCCACCCCGGGTGCCCGGGTCGCCACCCCTGGGTGCCCGACCCCTGCCAGCCCCACTCCGGGTGCCCGAGCCATCACCCCCGGGTGCCCGGCCTCCTCTTGGGCGCGGCCCATCCCCCCACCGGGTGCCCGGGCTCTCAACCCCCGGGTGCCCGGCCCTCTATAGCGCCCCAACCAAGGCTCCCTGACCGGCCCGGGTGCCCAGCCCTTCGGCCCCGGGTGCCCGGCCACCTACCAGCGCACCACCTCCGGGTGCCCGGGCCCTTTACCCCGGGCGCCCGGACCCCCTCCGCATGCCTGCGTGCACTTTTGGGATTTGGTCCCTTGTATCCCCCTCTTCCTCTCATTTCGTCCCTAGACTATATAAGCACCTCCCCTAGCTCATTTAGAGGATAGCTAAGAATAGACACAAATCATAGAGCTTAGCTCATGTACCTCCCCTTGTGGGATTCCTCTTGAAAGAGAAGACTCCATTGGAGTACAAGACCTCCATTGGAGAAGATCCCTAGGGATTCAAGCCCCCTTGAGGGAAGGACCTACCTAGATCATCAAGCCCTCATCTCCTTCATAGGATTTGGGATGAACTCTACCATGTATCTTGTTTCCCTTTGATTGTTCATGTACCTTGTGGATCTTGTGTGTTTGATGATCTAGTGGATGTGTGATTGGACTTGTTCTTGAGTGTTCCTCTTGTTTTCTCTCTTCTGTTCATCTTGTTCTTGGGGATTCCCCTGCAATTCATGAAAGATCTTCACTTAGGGTTCCACCCTACAACAAACCGCCGCCGACGCCCTCCCACCGAACGCGGCGACCCAGGTGCCAGAAAATCATCGTCATGGCGTCGAAGTCCCAGAGGATGGGACCCAGAGTCCGCAAGAAATCGACGCCGAGGATGAAGTCGAAGCAGCCCAAGCCGATGCCGACGTAGGTGACGGTGAAGTGCAAGGCGCCGATGGCAATAGGGACATGCCTAACAATACCCTGGCAGTGGAGACGGTCACCATTGGCCACAGTAACGCGTAACTGCTCTCCGCCGGTCGGCTGTAGCGCCATGCGGCGCATGGTGGCCCCTGGCAGGAAGTTGTGGGTGGAGCCCGTGTCCAGGAGTGCGAGGAACCGCTCGCCGTTGATCTTACTGGCAGCAGCATAGTGTTCTCCGTCTGGATGCCCGCTAGTGCATGGAGGGAGACGACGAGGGCGTTTGCCTAGGCCGGTCCCGACGGAATCTCATCGGCCAATGGAGGGGCCAGGTCGCCCTGCCCGGCGGTGGCGGCGTCCTCCTCAATGTAGTCTACAGCCTCAAAGTAGAACAGGCATGGGAAAACGTGGCCCGAGACGTAGGGCTCGTCGCAGTTGTAGCACAACCCCTGACGGCGGCGCTCGAGCTACTCGGCCGGGGTGAGCCGACGGAAGGGGTGCATCTCGGCCGGCGCGTTGGGCGTCGCGGGGGCCTGGGCTGGACGCCCCGGCGGTGGTGGTTTCGGTGGCGGCCGGGCGGGCAATCGGGCGCCCCGGGACGATGACGCCTGCTGCATGGCCACCGTGCAACGCTCGAAGGCGCGGGAATAGTACATGTCCGTATGGAGGTCCTGTTGTCCCCGCATCTCCACGTCCACGCGGATATGATCCGGCAGGCTACCAACGAAGATCTCAGCCCGCTGGCAAACCATCACGCTGGGCCATGGCACGCCAGGGCCTGGAAGCAGTCGGTGAAGTCTTGCACCATAGAGGTGAAGGGTAGGCGCCCAACCTCCGCCAGCCGGCTCCCGCGTATCGGCAGCCCGAAGCGTAAGAGGCAAAGCTCACGAAAACGCTCCCATGGGGTCATGCCGCCCTCGTCCTTCTCGAGGGCGTAATACCATGTTCGTGCGGCGCCTCATAGGTGATAGGAGGCGATCTAGGTGCGGTCGGACGCGAGCGTGCGTTGCCCCCTGAAAAACTGGTTGCACTGATTGAGCCAGTTCAGGGAGTCCATGGTGCCGTCGTAGGTGGCGAACTCAAGCTTGGAGAAGCGCAGTGGCGTCTGGCCGTGGACAAGGAGGGGTACATCTCATCGGTGCGGAGCAGCGAGGATGACGACGCCGAGTAGGTGGGCATCAGAGGGCCACCCTAGAATAGGGGCCCGTCGACGCCGGCGTAGGGGTCAGCGGTGAAGGAAATATGCCCTAGAGGCAATAATAAAGTTATTATTTATTTCCTCATATCATGATAAATGTTTATTATTCATGCTAGAATTGTATTAACCGGAAACATGATACATGTGTGAATATATAGACAAACATAACGTCACTAGTATGCCTCTACTTGACTAGCTCATTAATCAAAGATGGTTATGTTTCCTAACCATAGACATGTGTTGTCATTTGATTAACGGCATCACATCATTAGGAGAATGATGTGATTGACATGACCCATTCCGTTAGCCTAGCACTTGATCGTTTAGTATGTTGCTATTGCTTTCTTCATGACTTATATATGTTCCTGTAACTACGAGATTATGCAACTCCCGTTTACTGGAGGAACACTTTGTGTGCTACCAAACATCACAACATAACTGGGTGATTATAAAGGAGCTCTACAGGTGTCTCCGAAGGTACATGTTGGGTTGGCGTATTTCGAGATTAGGTTTTGTCACTCCGATTGTCGGAGAGGTATCTCTGGGCCCTCTCGGTAATGCACATTACTATAAGCCTTGCAAGCAATGTAGCTAATGAGTTAGTTACGGAATGATGCGTTACGTAATGAGTAAAGAGACTTGCCGGTAACGAGATTGAACTAGGTATTGGATACCGACGATCGAATCTCGGGCAAGTAACATACCGATGACAAAGGGAACAATGTATGTTGTTATGCGGTTTGACTGATAAAGATCTTCGTAGAATATGTAGGAGCCAATATGAGCATCTAGGTTCCGCTATTGGTTATTGACCGAGAATAGTTCTAGGTCATGTCTACATAGTTCTTGAACCCATAGGGTCCGCACGCTTAACATTACGATGACTGTTTTATTATGAGTTTATAAGTTTTGATGTACCGAAGATTGTTCGGAGTCCCGGATGTGATCACGGACATGACGAGGAGTCTCGAAATGGTTGAGACATAAATATTGATATATTGGAAGCCTATATTTGGATATCGGAATGGTTCCGGGTGAAATCGGGATTTTATCGGAACACCGGGGGGTTACCAGAACCCTCCCGGGGTTTAATGGGCCTTAGTGGGCCGTGAGGGAGAAGAGGAGGGCCGGCCAGGGCAGGCCGCGCGCCTCCTCCCCCCTAGTCCGAATAGGACAAGGAAGGGGGGGGGGGGCGCCCTCCTTTCCTCTTTCCCCTCCCCCCTTTCCTTCTCCACCAAGGCAAGAGGGGGGAGTCCTACTCCCGGTGGGAGTAGGACTCCTCCAGGCGCACCCCTAGGGGGCCGGCCGCACCTCCCCCCTCCCTCCTTTATATACGGGGGCAGGGGCACCCTAGAACACACAAGTTGATCTTCGTGATCGTTCCTTAGCCGTGTGCGGTGCCCCCCTCCACCATATTCCACCTCGGTCATATCGTTGCGGTGCTTAGGCGAAGCCCTACGTCGGTAGAACATCATCATCGTCACCACACCGTCGTGCTGACGGAACTCATCCCTGACACTTTGCTGGGTCAGAGTTCGGGGATCGTCATCGAGATGAACGTGTGCTAAACTCGGAGGTGCCGTATGTTCGGTGCTTGGATCGGTCGGATCGTGAAGACGGAGTCCGGGAAGTGAACACGGTCTTTGGGTTATGTTTGACGTAAGTAGGAGTTCAGGATCACCTCTTGATCATTGCTAGCTTCACGACCGTTCCGTTTGTTCTCTTCTCGCTCTTATTTGCGTATGTTAGCCACCATACTTGCTTAGCCGCTGCTGCAACCTCACCACTTTACCCCTTCCTTTCCCTTTAAGCTTTGCTAGTCTTGATACCCATGGTAATGGGATTGCTGAGTCCTCGTGGCTCACAGATTACTACAACAACAGTTGCAGGTACAGGTTTGCGATGGTCATGACGCGAGAGTGATGCTTGCTTGTTTTGGAGTTCTTCTTCTGCTTCTTCTTCGATCAGGGGATAGGTTCCAGGTCGGCAGCCTGGGCTAGCAAGGTGGATATTGTTTGAGTTTTTGTTTATGTATCATCCATAGTCGGATGTTGATCTCTTGTATGTTGATGTTGTATTCGTATGGCATTGTATGCCTTTTGTATGTATCCCCATCTATTATGTAATGTTGATGTAATGATATCCACCTTGCAAAAGCGTCTTCAAGATGCGCTTCTATCCTTGGTGGGACCTTCGAGTTCCTTTAGGATAGGGTCGCATCTTGGGCGTGACAAGTTGGTATCAGAGCCTCGACTGACCATAGGAGCCCCCTTGATTGTTGGCCGTTGTTGACTCTAGAAGAAAAGTATTTTGAGTCTTAGGATTATATATATATCGGAGAGTAGGATTCTTTTTACTCCTCAGTCCCTTCGTCACTCTGGTGAGGACTCTCGACGTAGATGTTTTGTCTTTCCTCTCCTCAATTTTTCACAAATTATTTTTTTAGGATCACGCGGGTATCTTGGGATCGTTCCGATATTCTTATGACGAGAACATTGTTCTTGGTGCCTCCTGTCATTTAGGGGTTGTGGCAGTGTCCCGGGGAGTTGAGCTCCGAGGTGTTGTCGTCATAATTTTATCGTTGCAGTTCTGGAATACCTGAGTTTTGCCGACATCAAAAATCTCTTTTATGCAGTTGTTGGTGAGATAACCTCGACGCCACCCAGTACTGGGGATTTCGGGAGTATTGCCATAGCTCGTATAACGGATGCTTTTCGAAGGTTGAGGTACACGATTTCCGGAGTTTTCTTGGTTATGTGTTGACGGATGGATACAGGTGGATGTAGGGATTGTTAGTTTGGGTGAGATTTATTGATTCCCCTGTATCCCCAACACCAGATTGCATAACCAGAAAGTTTCGGGAGTTTATAGGTGGGAATTCAAGTAGCTCCTAGAATATCTTTCCGACAGATGCATGATATGGGATTGGGTAAATCTCTATCATATGTGTTTGTTTCCGGCTTATTCTGCAAGCCAAATCCTTTGTTTTGTTTTGAGTTGTGGTATTTGAGTTGCTTCAAGTCAAATGTTGAATCCATACCTTTCCTAAACGGTGTTCTCATATTGCTATGTGAATACTAATCCTTTCGATCATTGAGGTTGTCATGTTAATTCTTTTCCAACTGGTGTGCTTCTCTTTGAGATGATCCCATCATTCTCCCCACCCGCAAGATCAATTCTAAGTTTTCTCAACGGTGTTTGTTTCGTTCATTCCAAGTTGTCCTTGTTTTTCCCCACCCTCCCACCCTTTTCTTCAAGGACTCATATATTTTAATCAAGTATCCATTTATTCATGTGAAGTCTCTTCACTCTTTTCAATCAATGTTCTGATCCGGTGATCCCTCGTGAAGATGCTCACGAGCTTCAAGTTCATCATCCTTCATTGTTGTTTCTTCTTCGGTGGATTTAATTCAAGCTTTTGATATTCATCATATTCCTTTCCTCGTTTCTAATGCTTTCTCATGCCGATGCACCTGTTAATCATTCACTTCTTCCTATTCATTTGTTCTGGAGTGTTGAAGATATCTCACAAGACTTGTGTTTCCATTCTCAATCCGTTCAAGTTATTCCGAGGTTGTTATCTCATTCAAGCCATTTAATTCAACCGGTGCAACCTCTCTTTAAAATTGTTCAACGGTGTTTTCTTTTGAGTGGGCCCTAACCCACAGGTCTTTTCCCAGGATCTTACCTGACTCTTCGAATTATGAGGAGCAATTCTCAAATTCATTTCCAAGTTTGACATAAGAATGAATTTTCATCAGTCACATGCCTTCTCCAAGGTCATTTTCAAATTCTTTTCATCTTTGGCTCAACCTTTTTATTTTAATCCTTCCAGAGTGTCTCAACAATTCATGGTGGTGTTTCTCATCGTCATTCTCGGATTTTGAAGACCGAAGAAGAGTTCCTCTTAAATCCTTACCCGTTCTTCCAAAGATGCGTAGTTCAAGTTTGACACCATCCTCTCATAATTGTTTTTGATTGTGAGAATTCTTTTCACCCATCCAGAGCATTTCATGAGTTGTTTCCATTTCTTTCCTCCGAAGGCCATCATGTCATAATTCTTCAGTGTGTAGCTATCGTTCTCCAAATCTTACCGGTGAATCGTCCAAATACCCTCTAATCAGTTCATGATCTTGTTGTTCTCATGTATTTAAACCCCCTCAAGTATCTTCATTCGTTTTCCAATTCTTCCCAGTGAATTGTGCCTTTGCAGCGTTCATTTTCAATTCTTACGGTGGTTCGTTCAAGATTTCTCTTCCTTCGTTATTGTATCAATTCATTCATTCTTTTGTTGTTTCAATCCTACCGGTGGTTCCATCAATACCTTCTCAAGTTTGCGCTATATCTCTTTTAATCCTTTCGACGAGAATAAGTAGTATGCCAAATCCGTATTTGTCATCAATTTAAATTGGTGAAGGATACGCAGATCGTAATTCTTATTATTGTTTCATCCAAGTGATCTAGTTTCTTCTTTCCATCGTTGTTCATCATGTCACATTTTTCTCGGTTCCAGATGCTTCATCTTTTCTTTTCTGGAGTTCCAAGTTTTCCGCATTATCTCATCGCGAAGCTCCATCTAAATCATCGCAAGGCTTCACCTTGTGTTTTCAACTTCTCTTTCTTTTCATCATCCTTTTATTACCGGAGTTCTTCATGGAGGCTCTACATGATGGTTCGTCAAGGATTCTTTTCATTCTTCAATTGTTCTTCAAGATTTCTCTTGAAGTTATGACCCGCCAAGATATACTCAAAAATAAACATGGTGCCCAACACATGTTTTGTTTTGAGGAGCTCAAGTATTCTTCATCTTGCATTCCAAAGTGCAATTCTTTCTACATTATCTTTTGAGATGGTGTTATATCATTCTTGACAATTTCCATTCATGTTTCGTGATTCATATGTTGTCAAGAATGAGGTACTCTATATCCATTAATCCCTCCATTGGAGTTATGTTGGTAAAGATTTCACCTAAAGCCTTCCCTAAGGAATATTGCTAATTATGGTGCTATCAATGATCCGAATTTTCTCCTTCTCATCTCGGTGAAGAAGTTTTTCATCTCTTTGGTGCTCTCAATCAAATCAATGGTTTCCATTAGTGGTCGGTTGTCACCTCATCATTTTGAGATGTTTGCCATAAGCCCACAACAAGCTTGTGCTTTCGTTGTTGATTTTCCAACAACTCCGTTATAACCTTCTTGCAAGGGTGCTTTGCAAGCTCATTGTGGCAGAAGTTGGCATTTTCTTCTTCATTCTGTTATTCCAATGATCTATCTTCTATTCTTTCTTCCGGAGGCATTGTGTTGTTGCTCTCGTCTAGTATCATCTTGTTTGTCAAGATCATGTTCTTTTCCTTGCTAATCCATTTAACCAGAGTGTTGTGTCATCTCTTCAAGTTCTTTTCATCTTATCAAGTTTTCTTCTCTTTTCTACCGGAGTGCTGTCCAAATTCTGTCATTCTTGTTCCTTGGCTATCTCATTATACGGAGGTGGTCATATTCTTTTCGTTCGTGAAGCTCTTATTTCCATGTCTTTCAACCTTCAAGTTCTCGTAATACTCCTTGTTCCTCTTTTCTAACGGATTGTTTGCAATCTCGTTCATCTCTGTTGTGCTCTTTCTTTTAAATCGCTCAACCTCTCAAGGTTCGTGGTTTCACTCGTTCGTCAAAGACGCAACTTTGTTTTACCTCTCCTCTTCTGTTTCTCTCCGGTGCCATCCTAGATCTCGGGACGAGATCCTCTCGTAGTGGTGGAGTGTTGTAACACCCCGGATACAACTTTCCATATTCGTAACTCCAACTCTTACCTTTTCCGGAGATGCGATATATTATTTCCTCCGTGGTTGGGTTTTGTCTTTTGTTTTGCATTGTGTTCATGTCATGCATCTCATCTCATAGCATCATGCACATTGCATCTGCATGTTTTCTTAAAACTCGTAACCGTTCGCAGTTGCCCTTTCTCTCTTTGCCTTCGTTGTCATTTTGTCAGGCCCTTGTCCTCGTTGACCTCCTCAGACCGCTTTGCCTTTGTTAACCGTTCCAGACCAACCGGGTTTCGTTCCCCTCTTATTTGTCTGCCTACGCAACCTCTCCGCGCAACCACCGACCCCCTTTTGCGCGCGTCCGAAAACTGCTCCGAACCCGAACCGTGCTGTCGTGACCGATTAGTCCGGATCATCCACAATCATTTATAAAACATCTCCGTTTTATTATTTGGACTCCCTGCCTATTTTGTTCTTGACCGTTTGATTTTGATCGAAGGGTTCATTTTGCCCTAAGCTAGTCCACCTAGCTATTTAAATAGTCCTAACCCTAAAATCTAGGGACTTTGTCCCTTCACCCGCCGCCGCCGCACTCAAATCCCACCTCGGGATCTTCCCAGATCCCTCCCGATCCACCCACCTACCTCCCTTGGTTTCGGCCACCGCCCAATCCACAGCCCAAATGCCTCGTCCCCGAGCCGAGCACCATGGAAGAGGAGCAGCGCTCCGCCCTCTCTCTGCTTTGCGTTTGAACACCAGCCGCATCGAGCACCCGCAGCTCCATTCCCGTGTGCCTCCTCTGCTCAGCCTCGCCGCCGTTCCGCCACCCCGAGCAAGCTCCGGTGACTAGCAGGTCCCCAGCGCCGCCCTTTTCCCCTGCATCCTCTGTTACCTGCTCTCAATCCCCCCCTCTCTCATGTCCATGTCCCTCTCCCCGCCATGGACAGGTAACACCAAGCCGTCGGCCACCAGGAGCTCAAGACGGTGCCGCCCCATCGCCTGGATCCGTTGCTCCGTCCGGCCTCCCTCGCCTCTCCCGCGTCACCGGAGGTCGCCTCCGCCCGCGCATCTTCGTCCCGGAGCGCCTCCCCGCCATGGCCGCCCGAACCTGAAGCTCTATCCTGCCTCGTTCCACGCCTCGGCTCCGGCCAGAACGAGCCGTCCCCGGCCTCCTCGTCAGACCGGTTTCCCTCGTCAAGTCCCCACGTCGCCCCAGGTCGCGTGCCCCTGCCTCTCTCTTCTTTTCCCTCTCCATCTCTCTGCTCTCTCATGGTCTCTCTCTCATTCTCTACACAGGGACATGGCGCCGCTCGTTCTTCTGCAAGCCGGAGCAAGGACCCGTAGGACCCCCGCCGTTCGGATCCGCAACCCCGTGCCTCCTCCTCGTACATGCCCGGCCGCGCCACCGGAGCCCCGCAGGTCGCGTGCCCGCGAAGACTCTGCTTCCAGTGCACCGCTTTGTTCATTATCTGCCACGTCAAGCTCGATCCGGTCCCCGTTGACCGCGAGCGTCGGCTGGGTCGCAGTCGCGCAGGCCCAGCTCCCTTCGCCCGCGAGGCCCAGCTCCGCGCGGCCCTATTGGCCCAATGTGAGCAGCCCAGTCCCAGCAGATCTGGCCCGTGTCATGTTTTTTTTCCGTTCAACAAATTTGTCTATTATCCAGAGAACTGCAGTTTTACAGAAAAACCCTCATGTTCATGCATTTAATAACTCACAAATGGTGCATCGGATTAAAATGATTTATATATGTAAAATCCTTAGAATTTATCTAGTTTCATAATATGCCACTTTCATCCATGCTTAAAATGTTTAAAATGCTGTTTGTTTAAATTTGCTTAAATGCCATGCTAAAATGATTTATTTCATAACTAAATAACCGTAGCTCGGTCTTAAATAAACTTTATACGTAAATGGGGTAGAAAAATGCCTAGTTTAACATGGTCCACTTTATTTTCCTGTTTAACAACTTTAAAATATGTTTTAGGGCAGAACAGTACCAAATTCAAAATATGGACATGAGGATTTTTCGGAATTGTTGTTTGATGTTTATGCTTGTGCATTTACCATGTTGGTTGTTTCTTTCCGGTGTTGCTTCTTAGTTCCGGTAATGTTGCGATTGTGAGGATTCGTTCGACTACTCCCGTTCGTCTTCTTCATGGACTCGTTCTTCTTCCTAGCGGGATTTCAGGCAAGATGACTGCTACCCTGGATCTCACTACTATCATTGCTATGCTAGTTGCTTCGTTCTATCGCTATGCTGCGCTTCCTATCACTTGTTCCTTAAGCCTCCCAAATTGCCATGAACCTCTAACCTTTGACACCATTCCTAGCAAACCATTGCTTGGCTATGTTACTGCTTTGCTCAGCCCCTCTTATAGCGTTGTTAGTTGCAGGTGAAGTTGAAGATTGCTCCATGGTGGACAGGGTTATGTTGGGATATCATAATATCTCTTATTTATTAATGCATCTATATACTTGGTAAAGGGTGGAAGGCTCGGCCTTATGCCTGATGTTTTGTTCCACTCTTGCCGCCCTAGTTTTCGTCATACCGGTGTTATTTCCTGGATTTTGCGTTCCTTACGCGGTCGGGTGATTTATGGGACCCCCCTCTACAGTTTGCTTTGAATAAAACTCCTCCAGCAAGGCCCAACCTTGGTTTTACCATTTGCCTCACCTAGCCCTTTTTCCCTTGGGTTTACGGAGCCCGAGGGTCATCTTTATTTACCCCCCCGGGCCAGTGCTCCTCCGAGTGTTGGTCCAAACTAGAGCATCATGCGGGACCATTCCTTGGCAACTTGGATTCGTCGGTACCTGTACGCTTAGCTTATCCAGTGTGCCCTGAGAATGAGATATGTGCAGCTCCTATCGGGATTTGTCGGCACAGCGGGTGGTCTTGCTGGTCTTGTTTTACCATTGTTGAAATGTCTTGTAAACCGGGATTCCGAGACTGATCGGGTCTTCCTGGGAGAAGGTATATCCTTCGTTGATTGCGAGAGCTTATCATGGGCTAAGTTGGGACACCCCTGCAGGGTATAAACTTTCGAGAGCCGTGCCCGCAGTTATGTGGCAGATGGGAATTTGTTAATGTCCGGTTGTAGATAACTTGGCACCAGATCCGAATTAAAATGCATCAACCGCGTGTGTAGCCGTGATGGTCTCTTCTCGGTGGAGTCCGGGAAGTGAACACGGTCTTTGGGTTGTGTTTGACATAAGTAGGAGTTCAGGATCACATCTTGATCCTTGCTAGCTTCACGACCGTTCCGTTTGTTCTCTTCTCGCTCTTGTTTGCGTATGTTAGCCACCATACTTGCTTAGCCGCTGCTGCAACCTCACCACTTTACCCCTTCCTTTCCCTTTAAGCTTTGCTAGTCTTGATACCCATGGTAATGGGATTGCTGAGTCCTCGTGGCTCACAGATTACTACGACAATAGTTGGAGGTGCAGGTTTGTGATGGTCATGACGCGAGAGTGATGTTTGCTTGTTTTGGAGTTCTTCTTCTGCTTCTTCTTCGATCAGGGGATAGGTTCCAGGTCGGCAGCCTGGGCTAGCAGGGTGGATATTGTTTGAGTTTTTGTTTATGTATCATCCGTAGTCGGATGTTGATCTCTTGTATGATGATGTTGTATTCGTATGGCATTGTATGCTTTTTGTATGTATCCCCATCTATTATGTAATGTTGATGTAATGATATCCACCTTGCAAAAGCGTCTTCAAGATGCGCTTCTATCCTTGGTGGGACCTTCGAGTTCCTTTAGGATAGGGTCGCATCTTGGGCATGACAGTCAACGTCAATTGCCACCTCTTCCATCCCTTTCAGGAAAAAAAGAGCCTCCTCATTCCAGTTGATTGGAGCCAATGAATCTTTGACAGTACAAAATACTTATATGTAGACATGCTGTGCAAGGTTTGACTCGGATAGCTTCGAAATGGTTCACACTAATTCACCGCTAAGGTGTCCCGTGGCAACACTGGCGACAACTGCTCATTGTATGACTCCCTTTATAATAATGTACTCCCTCCGTCCCACAAAATAAGACCGTTTTTCAAGCTACATAGCATTTAGATGTCAATATGCAGTGTCTTTTATACATATTTCTTATTGTGACCTTTTTACCTAAGTTTAATATTTGAGTTATTATATTTTTCAATAAGTATTTATTTTGGTGGGTAGTTAACCATACTATTCCACCGCATCAAATTATATTTGTCTGTATATTAGAGGCCAGAGTTGAAAAAGATGGACTTACACAAGAAGGGCACTGGGTGCATGTGGGTGCCAGCGCATCCTATTTGCACAAATAATTTTTTTGAACACAATACAAATGCAGACACTCATACATACACACATATACTCACTCATATGAACACACGCCCACATACCTGTCGGTGTACTAAAGTGGGGGCACTCCTTTGTACCCCTTACTTCTGCGCGGGCAGTCAGAGCCACAGGCTGAAGTCACACTTAGCAGGGCAAAAGGGAGGAGTCGAAGCCGCAAGATGATCAAAGCAACGCCAAAGACCGAGACCATAGAGAGCAGATGGGCGAAGCAGGTTTCCTCGGCAAGACCCTTGCGGGGGCAACCCCAGCAAGCCCCTTGCTGGGGCGGTTCGCCCACACCAGCGGAGTGAGCCACCCTCGAACCCACGGTCTCCAACACCATCAACTACGTTGGGCGAGGGCTCGGGAGGCACCTCCATGGTGGCATGCAGATCTTTGTGAAGAGAAAGAATATTCAAGATCAGATGAGGGTTGGAAGGCAACGATCCCCGACAAGATCCTTGCCGAGGAAACCCGCAAGACCCCAGGCAAGATCCTTGCCGAGGACGACAACGCGCCACGGCAAGACCCTTGCCGGGCCACCCGGCAAGACCCTTGCCAAGGGCGTCAGCGGGGCCACTGCCAGGCCCGCGCCAACCAAGTCTCCACCGCCGTTCACATGTAGCTGCTAGCCCAACCAGCTAGGCAGGCACCTGCGTGGCAACATGCAGCTTCCAGGCCAACTCAGCACACGCCTGCGTGGCGGCATGTAGATCTTCGTGAAGGCTCCAGCACCGCGCCACCTCAGCTGCTTGCCTGCCTACATGGCGCCGCATTCATCGCTGGCCAGGGCGCGTGTCGAAGCGAGGAGGAGCGGCGACGGACGGGACGGGCCTCGCTCCCGTCCCTGGTAAAGCAAGAGGACACCTAAGCTACGCATTAAATGCGCCTTGTCCTCTAATACGAGCAATAAGCTCAGAGCACTGTAGGCCTTTCCACCTCCTGTGTGCCACTGTGGCAGCCCCTTCGACTATAAAAGGAGGCCCATGGCGTACTGGAGAGGGATTCGACTCTTTTGAACCAGGCAGCCACCGTAGCTTGTTCAAGAGCTCAAGAACACTCAATACATCCACCAAAGTAGGACTAGGGTTTTACGCATCCTCGCGGCCCGAACCTGGGTAAACGATCCTTGTGCTGATTGCTAATCGCGCTCTTCTCATAACCCCGTGCCCCACAACCATAGTAGGGATTCTTGCGATCCCATAGGTGTCATTTCCCACCGAAATCTTTGGCGCGCCAGGTAGGGGGCACAATTGTGAGAATCTGGTCTAGTAGTTGGCCTAGTGGTTCTTCATCGCCATGGCTCCTAAGAAGAAGACGACCACGGCGATCAGTTCATCCAGGACCGGACTGCCGGTACCGGTGCGGACCTGTAGCGGGCAGTCGTGGAGAGAACCCGTGGCGCGGCCCGCGAACATCCACATCACCATGGCAGTCCAGGCCTGGTGAGCGGCGTCGTTCGTACTCCAGGCGATGAGCCACGCGTCGCGGGCTCCAGAGACCGAGTCGGGCCCCCCGCAGGCGTCGCGGGGCCCTCCAGGGGCGTCGTCGTGCTACCATACGGCGGCGCAGCGACCTCCAAGACGCCAACACCAGCACCCACGACACGCTCTTCTCAGGTCATGCACGATGAGCAATGTTGCCCTACTGGTGACCCTGGGCGCCCCCTGGGAAGAGTCCCATGCGCCCTTCACATGATGAGGAGGGCCAGCATGCGCGCTGAGGTGCTGGCGGCGGTGGCGGATGGCTGCGGGGCCGTGATGGGGCTCCTTCTAACACGGTTAGAAGTCGAAGCGCATCGCGGTCCACACAGCTTTCGCCGCCGCCCACGCCAGCAGAAGCCCTAGCACGCGCGCAGCTGCTCCTTGACTTTTCTCCCGCTGCGGAGAAGCTTGACGAATGGAGGGCCACCGTCCGGAGCCTCGTCGGCATCGCTACCAACGACGAGTTGCGGCCGGCGGGACCCGTAGGCTGTTGCTCCGTTGAGCCACCGCATGCTAGTGGAGGTCGGGCCGGGGGCGATGCGGCCACGGTGCACTCCCTTCCTTCATCCCGGCCACCGCGGGTGTCGGTCCGTCGCGACGACACTCGTGATGATATCTCCATAGTGTCGTCCGACCCGCGAACCCATCACGACCAGTGTCAAGTTCTTCGGGAGCGAGCTCATGAAGACGCTCGAACCACCATCGAGCGCCGGCGTGACGCGCGCCACCAGTCGGACAGGTGGGCAGGGCCCACTACGGACCACCCAACACCGGGAGGCTACGGTGGCCTACCCTACGAGGTGGGTTGTCCGGCCTTCTCCGTGAGCTGCGGCAGTTCCAGTGGCCCTCCCACCGCACATTCAAGCCCGACGTTGGCGAGAAGTACAACGACAAGACTCACCTGTCGGAGTTTCTCAGCATCTACACCATCGTGATGCAAGCTGCTGGGGCCCGCGGCGATAAGGTGCATGCCAAGTACTTCCCGTTGGCACTCAAGCCCAATGTTATGTCATGGTTGATGCACTTGCCGGTGGACTCCATTTCTTCTTGGGCAGATCTGTGTCATGATTTTGTTGGCGCCTTTACGGGAGGCCACCAAGCTCATGGCCAGGCGAATGATTTGCATATCATCCCCCAGAAGGAAGGAGAAAACTTGCGCAAGTACATCGAAAGGTTCAACCGAGTGCAGTACAACATCCCCGATGTTCATCCTGCCGCCGTGATCAGTGCATTCCATCAGAATGTGTGCAATTGTAAGATGCGTGAGGAGCTGACGATGAACAAGGTCAAGGATGTGTTTGAATTTTATGTTCTGGCCGATCGGTGCGCTCGCGATGAAAAGGGAAGGAAGTACCCCGGCAAAGACGCCGGCGCGGAAACCGACTCCACGGATGATACTGCCACCCTGGCGAAGAAGGGCCGGCACCGTAACAGGAAGCGCAAGGGCAAGACTGTGCTTGCCGTCGAGGGGTCCGACGATACCAGCGCCACCTAGAAACCCAAGGCGAGTGACCCCGGCAAGGAGGTTGCCGGGTGTGCCGCTTGCCGGGCCTTGGCGGCTGCCGATAAGCCAGGGGGCTCCGACAAGCAGTATTGCAAGATCCACCGCACCAAGGGCCATGACCTCCAGAACTGCCGGCAAGTGGAGCTGCTCGCTGAGAAGCAGAAAGCCGAGTATGAGCGGCGGGACAAGGAGAAGGGCCAAGAGGGTGCCGAGGGATCCGGCAAGAAGCGTGGCAGCCAAGGAGGCCGCCGTGGCAAAGACAATCAGCAAGAGAGGCCTGCCCGGGGCCGCGATAAAAAGCCAGAAGGCGATGATCATGACGAGGACGATGAGTCCGGCGACCACTAGTTCTAGAAAGCCACAGAAGCCATGTGCGTCGATGGTAGCGCCTCGCTGCATACATCCCACCGCCACCTCAAGCAGTGGGCGTGTGAGATCACAACGGTGGAGCCGTCGTTCGACGCACGGAAGCCGCTGAAGTGGTCCAGCACGCCTATCATCTTCGACGCCGAGGACCATCCTGACCGCACTACTGCGGTCGGGTGCTTGCCGTTGTTGGTCTCACCAACAATCCGCAACCTCAAGTTGACGAAGATGTTGGTTGACGGCGGGGCCGGTCTGAACTTGATCTCGCCTGTTGTGATCAAGAGGCTGCAGATCCCTGATGGAGACCTCGAGGAGACGGGCACGTTCCAAGGGGTCAACCCGGGGAGGAGCCAGCCGAAGGGAAAGGTCACGCTGACCGCGACGTTCGGAGGCGAGCTGAATCACAGGACGAAGAGGATTGTCTTTGATGTAGCTGAAATCCCCTTGCCCTACAATGGGATCCTTGGCCACCCGGCACTAGCCAAGTTCATGGCGGCTTTACATTACGCCTACAACACGCTGAAGATGCCCGGGCCGATGAACATCATCATCGTCCCCTCCGACAAGAAAGACGCGTTGATTTGCGCTGACCAACTCTACCGGGAAGCAGTTGCAGCAGCTGCCGCCAAGGCACCTGCTCCTGCCGACGGAGCCCCGGGAGGGAAAAAGACCGACGAGACCCCTCGCACCCACTCCGGCAAGCGCACCTCTTCGGGGTGTTGCGCTCCCGTTGAGGACGTGCCAGAGAGCTCCATCGGCAAGAGCAAGAAGTCTAGAGCTGCACCACTAGAGACCAAGAAGGTGCCCGTCAAGGAGGACGGCACGGGGGGAGCTTTTACCATAAGCTCCACCCTCGACGGCAAATAGGAAAGCGAGCTTGTCACTTTCCTGTGGGCGAATGTCGATGTGTTTGCATGGCAAGCCTCCGACATCCCTGGCGTTCCCAGGGAAGTGATTGAACACCATCTTGCTATCTATCCTCATGCACGGCCCATCAAGCAGAAGGTCAAGAAGCAAGCTCTGGAGAGGCAGGAGTTCATCATGGAGGAGGTCAGAAAACTAGAGGCGGCAGGCTTGGTAAGGGGGGTGCTCCATCCGACGTGGTTGGCCAACCCGGTAGTGTTGCGCAAGGCAAACGAGAAGTGGAGACTGTGTATTGATTACATAGACATCAATAAGGCTTGTCCAAAGGATCCCTTCCCGTTACTGCGCATCGACCAAATTGTTGACTCCATAGCTGGTTGTGACCTATTATCATTCCTCGACACCCACTCAAGGTACCACCAGATCTTCATGACAAAACAAGACGAGGATAGGACAGCGTTCATCACCCCATGTGGTACGTATTGCTTTTTACGGATGCCTTTCGGGTTGAAGAGTGCTGGCTCAACCTTTGCAAGAGCAGTCCAAATTGGTTTTGAGCCCCAGCTACATAGAAATATGGAAGCTTATATGGATGACATAGTGGTCAAAACCAAGGACAAAGCAACACTTGTGCAAGATCTGGAGGAAACATTTGCGAAACTGCCGCAAGATCAACCTCAAGTTGAACCCTGAGAAGTGTGTCTTCGGTGTCCCATCCGGCAAGCTTCTCGGGTTCTTTGTGTCGCAGCGCGGGATTGAGGCAAACCCAGACAAGATCATGGCCATCGAGCAGATTGAGGCAGCTAAACGGATCAAAGACGTGCGTCGGCTCACTGGTTGCGTTGCCGCCATGAGCAGATTCATCTCCAAGTCCGCGGAGCGTGCCCTTCCCTTTTTCAAGATCTTGAAGAAGATGAGCCCAATGGAGTGGACCCCGGAGGCCGAGGCAGCGCTGCAAGATTTGAAGAAGTACCACTCCTCTACCCCAGTGCTGGTAGCGCCCAAACCACAAGAACTGTTGCTGCTGTACTAGCGGCAACAAATCAGGTGGTTAGAGCCTCACTAGTGGCGCAGAGAGAGGTCGACGAAGAGGCAGCGGCAGCGGCAGAGTCAATGGATGGCGAACTGGAACCCTCCCCGGCAGGGCTCGGTCTCGGCAAGACCGAGTCCCCGGTAGAGGCTGACTGTCGTGGGAAACGAACACCTATGGGGCAGGGCCCCTTTCGGTCCGGCAGGGAGCGGAGGGCGCACGAAGAGCGGACCGAGGCGGAGCACGCGAGCGATTTTTACCCAGCTTCGGAGCTCTCCGGAGAGATAATGCTCCTACTGCTGCTTTGTGGTTGTATTCTGTTCTTGCTCGAGAGCGTGAGAGTGTTCTGGTTTCGAATGAGTCGAACCCCTTCTACGTTGCGCATGGGCCTCCTTTTATAGGCTCAAGGGGTCACCGACAGGTGGCAACGCATGCAGGGGTAAAAGTGTAAAAAGAGCTACGGTTGGTACAACTGCTTCTACAGTGGATCCTACCTAACTCTGACGGCAGGGGACAAGAGCATTTAATGCCCGTCCGCGTCGCCCAAACAGTGCAGAAAAGCGACCGTTAGGGGCGCCACCGTTCGCCACGATGGCTATCTCGTCATCTCCACTCGCCACCTCGCACCGCTTGGCTGCACAGCTTCCCGCCACGTGCCCTGGAACGGTCCTGTGGCGACACGTCGACGGATGCGCTGGAGCGTGGGCACAGAGTGGTGGCTTCGCCGCGGCAAGCGCCTTGCCGCGGTCATTGTCTTGTCGCGCCCGGAAGCTTGTCGCTTGCCGGGTCTTGCCGGGGCGCGCGGCACGTCGCGACAAGTTTCTTGAAATGCCTTGGTTGGCCTTCCCGGCAAGCTCCTCTTGCCGGGGCCTTGTCCTTCCCGGCAAGCTCCTCTTGCCGGGGTCTTGTCTTATCAGTTAAAACACTTTGTTCTTGAATGTCATCAATAGGAACTACGGAGGATCTTGGAGGGCACCCGGCAAGCCTTGCCGCGGGTCGCTGCGACTGCCGTGCACAAGTTCGGGATACTAAGGTACCCCTACTTTAGTACACCGACAGGAGCCCCCGGGCCTAGGCCACACACGGTGCCGAGCGCTGTTGGGCCAGGCCCAAAACAGGGCACGGGCACGCGCGGCCTGGGTCCACACCGTATCTAACTCCGTATCCACCGCGCTCTCCCGTAACGGCACGCGTTGAACGCGGCATCGTGGGAGAGATCGTGGGTGATTCTTTATTCAGAAAAAGCGTAACGTTCACCTCCTCCTCTTTATAAGCAGGGGAAACAGGGGCAGTTCCCCCACCTTCGCCACTTGCGGTTCCTTCCTCAGAAATCTCCGCCGCTCCCCTCTGCTTCCCAAGGCCGAAAGAGAGCAGCGCTCCGCCCCCCGTCGCCGCCGTCGCCGCCAACGCCCTCGCTCTACCCCACCGCCTCCGCCATGGCTCCGAAGACCGGGAAGGGTGCAAAGTCGGCCGAGGCACTGCGGCTTGAGGCGCTGCGGAAGGAGCGAGCACTTTTCCCCCCTGAGTTCTCCGCGAAGGAGCTGAGGGAATGGTCTATCTCTTATGGTCGACGGAGACGCGGGCGGATCCGCGCACGCAGGTACTTTCCGCCGCTGCTTCCACTTCGAAACGGTGTCCAAAAGGATACCCCTTCTTCGCACTGTTCTTCTATTGCGGGCTCTGCCCGCCCTTCTCCGATTTCTTCTGTGATATCATGAATACCTACGGGTTCCACCTCCTCGATTTCACCCCCAACGCCGTTCTGACCATGGCGGTTTTCGCACACCTTTGCGAGAACTTTGTCGGAATCCACCCAAACGTAGCCCTTTTCCGCCACTACTTCATGCCCCGGGTCGAGAAAGGAGAGCCCTTAGCTGGCGGGATCGCCTGGATCTCGAGAGTCGGCATGAAGGATGTCTATATGGAGGGGGAGCTCCGTAGCAAATGGGAGGAGTGGAGAGCGGAATGGTGTTGGATTGTTGATGAGAACCCGTAGCCATTCACCAACTTGCGCCAAGCCCGAGTAGTGCGTGGCGGCGATTGGAGCGCCCTGGCGGCGGATGATGCTAGACTGAAGATCGCCACCACTCGGATCTTGCGGCTCAGGCTTGCCGGGCTCACTGTAGGTGCTGTTGGCGCGGACTTTCTTCGCCGTCGCATTGCCCCTCTGTAGGAGAGGGGGAGACCCGCCTGGCTGTTCGGGGGTCCGGCGGATATCATGAGGCTGCGCCCGGGCCTCAACTTCAATTTCACTGTTTTGGAGTTGGATGGGACGCTCAAGGAACTGTTCAAGCACGACCCCAACCATCCCGAGTGGTTCAGGCTGCCGCAGGGCGTCGTCCCATTGTGCAACAACTCCCAGCTCGATCGCATCCGCGCAATGATGCCAGAGTGCGACTCGCATGGGATTATCCCAACTTGGCAGGAGCCCGCCGACGACGTCGTGCAGCAATTCTTCGACGATTTGGTGGAGGTGGCGGTCCGCGCCGACGAGCAGAGGAGCCTCACCCGCGACACCACCGACGATGAGATGCGGCGCATTGCCACCAGGGCGGAAGAGGCGGCGGCGGCCGCCGCCGCGAGCGAGTTCGGGTTTACTGTGGAGGAGGCAGAGGCAGCCGAGGCGGCAAGCCTTGCCAAGCGGGAGGAGCTTGTCGGGGAGGTCGTCGGCAAGGGAGAACCCGAAGCCGAATCGAGCGAGCCCGTCGAGGGTGCAAGCGGCCAGCCGTCTTCAAGTAACTTGCCGCAAGCGGAGCTCCCAGTGCAGCCCCCAGCTCCACCAAGAAGGCGCCTCCGCAGGACCGGAGACATAGCAGGGCGGCAGACGGGCCAACCGCCGCGCCGCGGGACACGCTCCACGCGACAAGCACTGTTGCCACGGAAGCATCTCATGCCGCGCCGGGAACTGGAGCGGGGTCCTCTCGAGCCGCCGCTTCAGATCCTACCGCAGCTCCCGCCAAGCGTCCAAGGGAGCCTACTCCTCCGCCTCGTCGCGCTGAAAGAGTACCGGACTTCGACCTCTCCGCGCTCAGTTCCGACGAGGAGGAAGAAGAGGAGGAGGAGTAAAACTTTCTTTTTGTTGTACTTATACTTCTTCGATTCTTGTTGTTTTTTGTCTTGTATCTGATCTGCTTTCTTCTGAACCTTGTTCCTTTTCAGGATTCTGGCCCAGAGAGCGGCGAAGAGGGCCAAGGTCCCCGTGGTTGTCATCGAGGACGATCCTGCTGTGACAACAGAGGGCGCGTCCGAGACCACCTTGTCGGACCCGGCAATCTCTCCCCGAAGCAGCCCCCAGCGCAGCCCCCAGCGTAAGTACATAATTTTACTTCCCGCTGTCAGGCGCGCATGGGTGTTCTTTCCTTGCTGATATCTTGATTGTTGGTTTGCTTGTGTAGGAACAGAACAGGCCCACCAGGAACAGCTAGAAGCCGTCCCTGAGGTGCTATCTGCTTCCACTACGCCGGCAAGGGATGACTCCCCGGCAAGGGAGCGCTCTCCAGCAAAGGAGAGGTCCCCGGCAAGGGGCAGTTCTCCGGCAAGGGACGGGACCAGTGATCCCCCGGTGGTGGAGCCCATGATTACAGAGCCCAGCACAGGTAATCCTTCTTGTCAGAAAACTTCCCTTGGGTTCTTCTTCTTCTGATCTTCTTTCTTGGATATTTGCTTGACTTTTTCTCCCTCTTCCTGTCTTCAGATCCTCCCTCCACGGAGCCGATGGAGACCGAGGCCACCGGCGAGGAGAACGTGCGCGGCAATACTGACGAAGCCGCTGCCACCGAAGAAGAGGCCGGCGCTGATGATCCTATCGACGAAGAGGCCGCCAAGGCTGCTGGCGCAGGAGCTGGCGAGGGGTCTGGCGATCGTACTGATGACCCGGGGGCCGCAGGAGCGCAAGGCGCTATGCCGACCACCGATCCCTCTGCCGCTGACGCAGCGCCAGGCTCCGAAGAGCCCCAGCCCGGCGCCTACTTGAAGGCCGGCGACAGTGTCTTCATCAAGCTCCCCTGGGCGTCAAGCTCCAGGGCACCGGTCGAGGGAGAGGCTTTCGACGGAGAGGTGCTCGCCTCCGCTGGGCTGACAGTGGTTGACGCGCCAAGCAGCAGCAGCGGCGAGTCCGAGGAGGAGCAGCTGCTCCGGAAGCTGGTGTCACTCTACCGCGCCCGACAAGCAAAACTAGAGTCCCGGGAAGCGCTTGTCGCGCAGGCGGGAGTGGACATTGAGAAGCATGCGGAGGAGCTCCAGAGCCGCAACCAAGAGGCCCTCCGGTCCATTGCAGAGGAGAGGGCGCAGGTTGCCGAGGCGCGGAAAGCCTTCCTCCTCGAGAAGGCTGAAGCCGAAGAGCAGCGGCGGCTTGCTGCCGAGGAGATGTCCGTGCGAGAAGGCGAGCTGACGCAGAGGAAGGTTAACTTGGACAGCTATGAGGAGGAGCTTGCCGCACGCGAGGAGACACTTGGCGGGGCCCTCAAGGAAGTGAAGGATGCTGCTGCAGCTGCCGAGGCCGCCAAGAAGGAGCTGGAGGTGAAGATGACGGAGCTAGAAGCCACTCTCAAGGCGAAGAACGAAGAGCTTGCTGCGCTCCAGCGCGAGCGTGAGAAGGACGCCCTTGCCCATGGCGAGCTGCAGGGTCGTCTCCTCGAGAGGGGCAAAGAGCTGAGCGCCGCCAAAGACTCAAATGCTGATCTGGAGCTGAAGCTGGCCACGCTGACTGAGACGCTGGACGGCGCCAAGAAGCAGGAGGCGGACTTGAAGGAGGAGCTCAAGGCCAATGAGGCACTGCTGACGAGGGCCGCTGAGACCCAGAACACCTTCAGGGACACTGTGGAGCTCTGGACGGAGGGCCTCGTGAACATTGCCGTGGTCATTGACGAGGAGCTGACGCAACTGGAAATGGAGGGCTTCGGGTACTCCTCCGACGAGAACCTCCAGCCCAGCGCCAAGCTCAGTCTGTTCTTCAAGGGCGTGGCGACGGCTCTCCAACAACTCCGGGAAAGGATCCCAAAGCAGCTGGCTGACGAGTCGCGCGCAATCTGCGCCAGAGTTCTGGAGAAGGTGTTGGTGAAGGTGCTCTTCCGCAACCCGGGCCTCAACCTCACCAACGTCCTCAAGAAGCTGCCGGCGGGTGCTGATCTTGAAGAGCTCAAGACCCTCGTCGCACCCATTGTGGACAAGGTGAATGAAGTCAGGAGGGTCGATGGTGGCCGCGTAGATTAGGCCGCCCATTTTCTCCTTTTCTTGCCGCTACTAGACACGTTATGGGAACAATCTATTAGAGCGCGGCAAGTTATCTTTGTAATATAACTTTTATTCTGGGCAATATTGGCTATGTTATTTCCTTTACTTGATTCCTTCCTTTGTATGTTTTTACCCTACGCTTTAAGGGAACTTGCCGGCGCAGGCACCTTTGCCGCAAGTGCTGAGTGCGGAACATCAGCAGCCTGCTGGCGGTGTCGCTTCCGGCAAGAAACCTTGTCGCGACTAGTCGCAGCACACTTAAGTTGTTGAGAGAACTCGAAACAAAGTAAGGGCGCAACTAGCTACGAGTTGGTTCCTCCGTGCACAGGTTTTCCATACAAAGCACGGTCGTTCAAGGGAGATAACTTAAATTTTTTTAAAACTGATTGTGCTCAAACTTTGGCAACTTAGCTTTTCTGTCGTCTGCGTCCCGGCAAGGTGATACTTTCTTGAACGACGCCTGGTCCACACCATTATCTTCTCCTCCCCCCGGTGAACTTGTGGGCGAGGGAACCTTCCTTTTGAGAAAAAGAAAGAAGAGAAAATAAAGATATGGAGCCTTAAGGCTCGTTATTGCTTACCGGGGGTAAGCGCTGCACAAAGTGTCAGACAATTCATGCAAAAAAGAAAAAACTATGAAATTTGACAAGATGTGCGGAGCATATGATCTTTATTTATGCACGGGGTCTGTGCCCGACTTTGTACAAAGGGTTACATGAAACAGCGGCAAGGCTTGTACAAAAGGTGATTGCCGGAACGGGTTCCGGCAACCGCGCCTTACGGGTAAAACTTACGAAGATGCTCAATGTTCCAGGAGTTGCTCACCGGAAAGCCATCTTCGGTCTCAAGGCGGACGGCACCAGGCCTAGTGACTCGTTTCACCCGATAAGGGCCTTCCCACTTTGGCGTCAACTTGTTGGAATTCTTGGCGGATTGAACGCGCCGAAGGACAAGGTCGCCTTCCTCGAGATTTCTGGCATTGGCTTTGCGGCTATGGTAGCGGCGCAAAGCTTGCTGGTATCGAGCAGCTCGTACAGCAGCCTGAAGAAGATCCTCCTCAAGGAGCAGCGTGTCATCTTGTCGCAGCTGCTCTTGCTCAAGCTCATCATAAGCGAGCACTCGAGGCGATCCGTATACGAGTTCCGTGGGGAGAACTACCTCTGCTCCATAGACTAGAGCGAAAGGTGTCTGGCTAGTGGCTCGATTTGGCGTTGTCCTGATCGACCAAAGAACCACCGACAGCTCCTCGATCCAGTTCTTTCCGCACTTGTGCAGCCTGTCGAAAGTTCTGGTCTTGAGCCCGCGCAGCACTTCAGCGTTTGCCCTCTCCGCTTGACCGTTGCTTCTCGGGTGAGCAACAGAAGCGAAACAGACCTTGGCGCCAAGATCTTGGACGTACTGCATGAAGGTGCGGCTCGTAAATTGTGTGCCATTGTCGGTGATAATCCTGTTAGGGACTCCGAAACGGCAAATAATCGACCTGAAGAACTTGACTGCTGACTGTGTTGTCACCTTCCTCACTGCTTCCACTTCCGGCCACTTTGTGAACTTGTCGATTGCAACGTACAAGTACTCAAAGCCCCCGACAGCTCGGGGAAAAGGGCCGAGGATGTCGAGCCCCCAGACCGAAAATGGCCAGGATAAAGGGATCGTCTGGAGAGCTTGAGCTGGTTGGTGTATCTGCTTGGAGTGGAACTGGCATGCTTCACACTTGGTTACTTGCGCAGTTGCATCGTGGAGAGCTGTTGGCCAAAAGAAACCTTGCCGGAATGCTTTGCCGGCAAGTGCTCTTGCGCCAATGTGATGACCACATATGCCTCCATGTATCTCCGCCAACAGCTTTTGTCCATCTTCCCGAGGAATGCACTTCAATTTCACTCCGTTAAATCTTCTTCTGTACAGTATGTCTTCAACAAACTGGTACATACTTGATTGCCGGGCTACTCTCTCCGCTTCTTCTTGCCCTTCGGGAAGTTCCCCTGTCTGAAGGAAACGGACAATCTGCTGTGCCCATGCTGGAGCTTGCGGCTCGACAACAAGGACTAAAGGCACAAATGCTGCTGCGGGAACATCTGCTTCTACGGCAAGAACCTGCGGCTCAGCCGGAGCTTGATGTTCCCCGGCAAGCTTGCCTGAGCAAAACTTGTCGGGAGCGTCTGCTTCAACGGAACAAAACTTAGGACTTGTCGGAGCAGACTGCTCCTCAGCACTCTTGGTGTTGATCTTGGGGACCTTCTTGGCGGCGGCTTCGGGGAGCTCTGCCGGAAAGTAGTCACCAGAAACCAACTTCCTCTTATTGCTCTGTCCAGTTGATGGTGTTACAGATGGTTGAGTCAGCTTGAGCACAAAGATCCCTGGTTCCACAGGTAACTTTAATGCAGCGCATTTTGACAGGCCATCGGCAACGTCGTTCTGGGCTCTCGGAACGTGTTCCATCTGCAGGCCGTCAAAATGCTCTTCCAACTTTCTCACTTCATCAATGTAAGCTTCCATCAATGGACTCTGATAATCTTTGTTTACTTGGCGGACGACAAGCTGCGAGTCACCCCTAACAATAAGCTTCTTGATCCCAAGGTCTGCCGCAATCCTGAGTCCGGCAAGCAAACCTTCATACTCTGCAGTATTGTTTGTCGCTTGCTCCTTGGGAAAATGCATCTGGACCATGTACTTGAGGTGCTCTCCGGTGGGTGCGACAAGTAACACGCCCGCACCGGCGCCTTGGAGCGAGAAGGCACCATCAAAGTACATGATCCATTCTTTGCTTGCTTCCTTGACGGGGATGTTCGTCTCTGGAGTTTCTTCATCAGGTGTTGGCGTCCATTCTGCTATGAATTCTGCCAATGCTCGGCTTTGGATAGTTGAAGTACTCTCAAACTTGAGGCCAAAGCTTGACAATTCCAGTGCCCACTCGACAATCCCGCATGTTGCTTCTGGATTCTGCAATATCCTCTTCAACGGAAAGCGAGTAACAACTGTGATCTCATGTGCTTGAAAGTAATGGCGCAGCTTTCTCGAGGCCATGAGAAGGCCGAAAAGCAACTTCTGCACGCCAGAGTACCTTGTTCTATCCCCTTGCAGAAGGGAACTGACAAAGTAAACTGGGCGCTGCACCATTTTCTTCTGTTTCTCTTCTTGTGGCTGCGCAGATCCATCCTTGTCAGGACCAGAGCTTGTCGGGGAAGCCCCCTGCTTGTCGCTGGACGCGCTTGCCGTGGCCGCTGGCTCATCATCCGCCTCCCTTTCTGCTACTAACGCAGCACTAACCACTTGATTGGTTGCCGCTAGATACAACAACAACTTCTCTTGTGGTTTAGGTGCGACAAGTATTGGAGTGGAGGACAGGTATCTCTTCAAGTCCTGCAGCGCAGCCTCCGCTTCCGGAGTCCATTTCATTGGACCTGCCTTTTTCAATATTTTGAAAAATGGCAGGGCGCACTCAGCAGACTTAGAGATGAACCTGCTGAGAGCAGCTACACAGCCGGCAAGCCTTCATACATCCTTGACGCGCTTCGGTGCTTCGATCTGCTCAATGGCCTTGATCTTGTCGGGGTTGGCTTCAATTCCCCACTGAGACACAAAGAACCCGAGAAGCTTGCCGGAAGGGACTCCAAACACACACTTCTCGGGGTTGAGCTTGAGATTGATCTTGTGCAGATTTGCAAAGGTCTCATCCGAATCTTGAATCAGAGTTGCTCTATCTTTGCTCTTGACCACTATGTCATCCATGTAAGCCTCTACATTTCTGTGCAACTGCGGCTCAAAAGCTTCGTGAACTACCCTTGCAAATGTTGAACCAGCATTCTTTAGCCCGAAAGGCATCCGTACAAAGCAGTACGTGCCACATGGAGTAATGAATGCGGTTTCTCCTCATCCTCTTTTGCCATGATGATTTGATGATATCCTGAATATGCATCAAGAAATGAAAGCAAATCACATCCTGCCGTGGAGTCGACAATCTGGTCAATGCGCGGCAAGGGAAATGGATCTTTGGGACAAGCTTTATTAACATCAGTGAAGTCAATACAAAGCCTCCATTTTCCGTTCGCCTTGCGCACGACTACAGGATTGGCCAGCCACGTAGGATGGAGCACTCCTCTGACAAGGCCTGCTGCTTCCAACTTCTTGATCTCTTCTGCAATGAATTCTTGGCGCTCCACTGCTTGTTTTCTGACTTTCTGCTTGACGGGCCGCGCGTGAGGACAGACGGTGAGGTGGTGCTCAATTACTTTCCTGGGAACACCGGGGATGTTAGATGGTTGCCATGCAAACACATCAACATTCGCCCGCAGGAAAGCAACGAGCGCGCTTTTCTATTTAGGATCAAGCGTGGCACTGATGGTGAAGGTACCACCAGTGCCGTCCTCCTTGGCGGCCACTTTCTTGGTCTCTGGCGGAGCTGCCTTCACCTTCTTACACTTGCCGTGGAGCTCGATGGTGCGTCCTCGATGGTAGCGCAGCACTCCGAAGAGGTGCGCTTGCTGGAGTGGGCATCAGAGCTCTTGCCGGACTTGGTCTTCTTCTTCCACCCGGGAGCTTCAGCGGCAAGTGTCTTGCGAACTGCTGCGGCTGCTGCTTCCCGGTAGATCTTGTCGGTGCAGATAAGGGCATCCTTCTTGTCGCCAGGGACAGAGATGACACTTATCGGACCTGGCATGTTGAGCACGTTGTAGGTATAGTGAGAGGCTGCCATGAACTTGGCGAGCGCTGGACGGCCGAGTATCCCATTGTAGGGCAATGGGAAATCAGCAACGTCAAAAGTGACTTTCTCTGTTCTGAAGTTCAGCTCGCTGCCAAATGTCACCGGCAACGTGATCTTCCCCTTCGGCTTGCTCCTTCCCGGATTGATTCCTTGGAAGGTACCAGTCTCTTCAAGCTCGCTGTCGGGGATCTGGAGCTTCTTGAGTACCACTGAGGAGATCAGGTTCAAGCCGGCCCCGCCGTCAACTAGCATCTTTGTGACCTGGAGGTTGCGGATAGTTGGTGAAACCAACATCGGCAAGCACCCGACCGCAGTTATGCAATCAGGGTGGTCCTCAATGTCAAAGATGATAGGCGTGCTGGACCACTTCAGAGGCTTGCGTGACTCAACTGGTGGTTCTGCTGCATTCACTTCCCGCACCCACTATTTGAGCTGGCGGTGCGAAGTATGCAGAGAAGCACCACCGTCAACGCACAGAACCTCTGTTGCTTTCTGAAACTCCTGCTCGTCGGCCTCGTCATCTTCCATATCCTCATCTTCATCCTTGTCGCGGCCACGGGGAGGCCTGTCTCCTTGCCGCTGCTTGGCCTTGCCGCGGCGTCCTCCCCGGCCGGGGCCCTTCTTGCCGGATCCGCCAGTACCTTCCTGGGCCTTCTCCTTGTCGCGTCGCTCGTACTCAGCTTTCTACTGCTCGACAAGTTGCTCAACCTTCTTGCAGCTCTGGAGATCGTGACCCTTGGTGCGGTGGATCTTGCAGTATTGCTTGTCGGAGCCGCCCTGCTTGTCGGCGGCCGCCACAGGTTCTGCTTCCTTGGCGCCACCTCCGTTGCCGGACTACTCGACAGCTACCACATCTTTTCCTTTCCTTCTTTTGTTGTTCCGCCACCGGTTTTTCTTTGTCGGGGCAACATCCTCACTGTCAGACCCCCCTGTTCCTGCGTTCTCTCCAGGGAGCTTCCTCCCTTCCTCAGCACGTGCACACTTGTCAGCCAGGGCGTAGAGCTCGTTGACGTCTCTTATCTTGCACATCGCCATCTCCTCCCGCATCCTGCAGTTACGCACGTTCTGATGGAACGCGCTGATGACCGCGGTGGGGTGGACATCTGGGATGTTGCGCTGCACTTGGCTGAATCTCTGAATGTACTTGCGCAGGGGCTCTCCTTCCTTCTGGGCGAGCAGATGAATGTCGCTCTCCTGGCCATGAGGCTTGTGGCCGCCTGTGAAGGCGCCGACAAACTGATGGCACAGATCCTCCCATGATGATATGGAGTTGTCCGGCAAGTGCATGAGCCAGGATCTGACATTGGGCTTGAGCACCAGCGGGAAGTAGTTGGCAAGGATCTTGTCGTCGCGTCCCCCGGCAGCCTGCACCGCGATGGTGTAGATGCTGAGGAACTCCGACGGATGCTACCTGCCGTCATACTTCTCGGGTACATCTGGCTTGAAGTTCTTTGTGCTGGGCCACTGGACTTGCCACAGCTCACGAGTGAACGCAGGGCAACCTACCGCGTACGGCAAGTCGCCTGGTTCCCCTGGCGCATGCACGTCGACAGCGGGCCCAGCGCGCTGGTCTGACTGATGCCGCGCTTCTCTTCGACGCTCGATGCGGGTATGAGCGTCTTCTTGTTGTCGTTCTTGAAGAACTTGGCGTTGATCGCGACGAGCTCGTGGATCTGACGACGCCGTGGAGTCGGTGTCGAGGTTGACCCGGCGAGTCGGCGATCTTAGCCTTCGGGGCGGGGAGTGCACGGTGGTTGCACCTCCACCGATCTTGTCGCCATCGGCTCGCATCCAGCAATCTTGCCGCGGCCGCGATGTAGTTGGCTGCCGTGGAGTGTCGCCGTTGGCGAAGTCGATGAGGCTCTGTATGGTGGCCCTCCAGTCGTCGATTTTGTCCGCCGTTGGAGGGTAATCCAGGAGCAGTTGAGCTCGGGCCAACGCTTCTTCTGGAGTCTTCGGTGGCGGCGGTGAACGGTGCGAGGAGCGGGATATGTTCGGACTTCCAACTGGGTTGGAAGGAGCAGTACCCCGTCCAGGCGACCGTACCTCACTCGTGCCGGCATGCTGACGTGCATGCTGGTCTTGAACGCCCCGAGATCCACCAGCTTGGCCTTGTTCTAACGCGAGTATGGTGCTGCGAGCGCCATGACGCTGTCGATCCCGCGCCTCCTGAGATGGGCGTGGTGCGTGTACGGACGCCGAAGTTTGCGGGGCCTTGTCCTTGGATCTGGTAACAACGTGAGCTCCCTCGTCGGCGCCCGTTCCTCCGCTGGCGTCTACCCCACCGCCCGTTTGCTCCTGTTGCGGTGGGATCGACGCGGACGGAGCAGCCACCTCCGAAGCCTTCTTCTTCGGTGGCATGTCGATGAAGATGATGAAACAGATGAAGATCTGGCTCGCGCGAACGCTGGATCGGGTTCACACAACCTCGACGCCCCCTACCTGGCGTGCCAAAGATGTCGTGGGAAACGAACACCTATGGGGCAGGGCCCCTTTCGGTCCGGCAGGGAGCAGAGGGCGCACGAAGAGCAGATCGAGGCGGAGCACGCGAGCGATTTTTACCCAGCTTCGGAGCTCTCCGGAGAGATAATGCTCCTACTGCTGCTTTGTGGTTGTATTCTGTTCTTGCTCGAGAGCGTGAGAGTGTTCTGGTTTCGAATGAGTCGAACCCCTTCTACGTTGCGCATGGGCCTCCTTTTATAGGCTCAAGGGGTCACCGACAGGTGGCAACGCATGCAGGGGTAAAAGTGTAAAAAGAGCTGCGGTTGGTACAACTGCTTCTACAGTGGATCCTACCTAACTCTGACAGCAGGGGACAAGAGCATTTAATGCCCGTCCGCGTCAAAACAGTGCAAAAAAGCGACCGTTAGGGGCTCCACCGTTCGCCACGATGGCTATCTCGTCATCTCCACTCGCCACCTCGCACCGCTTGGCTGCACAGCTTCCCGCCACGTGCGCCTGGAACGGTCCTGTGGTGACACGTCGACGGATGCACTGGAGCGTGGGCACAGAGTGGTGGCTTCGCCGCAGCAAGCGCCTTGCCACGGTCGTTGTCTTGTCGCGCCCGGAAGCTTGTCGCTTGCCGGGTCTTGCCGGGGTGCGCGGCACGGCGCATCGCGGCAAGTTTCTTGAAATGCCTTGGTTGGCCTTCCCGGCAAGCTCCTCTTGCCGGGGCCTTGTCCTTCCCGGCAAGCTCCTCTTGCCGGGGTCTTATCTTCTCAGTTAAAACACTTTGTTCTTGAATGGCATCAATAGGAACTACGGAGGATCTTGGCGGGCACCTGGCAAGCCTTGCCGCGGGGTGCTGCGACTGCCCGTGCACAAGTTCGGGATACTAAGGTACCCCTACTTTAGTACACCGACACTGACGCCAGTGCGACAGGGCCCGCACGACCGTGTGAAGTGGCGCAGAAGAAGAAAATGATGCAGCACCCAGTTTACTTCGTCATCTCCCTCTTGCAGGGGGCTAGGTCGAGGTACTCAGGTGTGCAAAAATTGCTCTTCGGCCTCCTTATGGCCTCGAGGAAGCTGCGTCATTACTTCCAAGCGCACGAGATCACCGTGGTCACCCGCCTCCCATTGCAACGGATACTGCGTAACCTAGATGCAATGGGGAGGATCATGGAATGGGCCCTGGAGCTTTCGAGTTTTGGTTTAAAGTTCAAAAGCACCTCGACGATTCATAGCAGAGTCTTGGCGGAGTTCTTTGCAGAATGGACCTTGACGCCCGACGAAGAGGTACAGGAGACCACTCTCCCCGGCAAGGAAACGAGCTGCAACTGGATCATGTACTTCGATGGGGCTTTTTTGCTGCAAGGCGCCGGTGATGGTGTGCTGCTTGTCGCACCCACAGGAGAGCACCTCAAGTATGTCGTCCAAATGCACTTTCCCTGGGAGATGTCAACTAACAACACCGCCGAGTGCGAGGGCTTGCTTGCCAGTCTCAGGATCGCGGCGGACCTCGGAGTCAAAAAGCTCATCGTCAGGGGCGACTCGCAGCTCGTCGTCAGGCAGATCAACAAAGATTATCAAAGCCCGTTGATGGAGCTTATGTGGATGAAGTGAGGAAACTGGAGGAGAACTTTGACGGTATACAAGCAGAGCGCATCCCTCGGATGGAAAACGACATCGCCGACTACCTGTCAAAGCGCGCTGCCCTCAAGCTACCTGTGGAACCAGGTACTTTTGTGCTTCGGTTAACTCAACCATCCGTCGAACCATCAACCAGGCAGAACAAGCGGAGGAAGCTAGGCCCCGGCAAGTACTTCCCCACCGAGCTCCTCGGAGCCGCTGGCGAAGATGTTGCCGTGGATGCTGATCCTTCCGTGGGGCAACCGACTCCGGCAGGGTCTCAGGCCACAGCCGTAGAGACAGCTGCTCCCGTGGCAGAAGTGATGCCTTTGGTCCTTTTCGTCAACACACCGTCCGATTCCCCCCAAAAGGAGAGCTTCCTGAGGAGCAGGAAGAAACAAAGATAGTAGCCCGCCGGTCTGCTCTGTACCAATTCGTTGACAACGTCTTGTACAGAAAGAGACCGAATGGGGTGAAATTGAAGTGCATCTCCCGGGAGGAAGGACTAGAGCTCTTGGCAGAGATACATGGAGGCATATGTGGCTCCCACATAGGGTCGAGGGCCCTTGCTGGCAAGGCTTTCCGGCAAGGTTTCTTCTGGTCCACTGCCCTCCAGGATGTGACGACACTAGTAACCAAGTGTGAAGCATGCCAGTTCCATTCAAAGAAGCTTCATCAACCAGCTCAAGCCCTTCAAACTATCCCTCTCTCCTGGCCCTTCTCGATCTGGGGGCTCGACATATTGGGCCCTTTCCCTCGTGCCGTCGGGGGCTTTGAGTACTTGTACGTTGCAATCGACAAGTTCACAAAGTGGCCAGAGGTGGAAGCGATGAGGAAGGTGACAACGCAGTCGGCCATCAAGTTCTTCAAGGGGCTAGTTTGCCGTTTTGGGGTACCCAACAGGGTCATCACCGACAATGGCACACAGTTCACAAGCCACACCTTCATGCAGTACATTGAGGATCTCGGCAGCAAGGTCTGTTTTGCTTTCGTGGTACACCCACGAAGCAACAGCCAAGCAGAGAGAGCAAATGCTAAAGTTCTGCGAGGCTTAAGAACGAAGACTTTTGACAGGCTGCGCAAGAGTGGATGGCGCTGGATTGACGAGTTGCCGGTGGTTCTTTGGTTGATCAGAACGATGCCAAATCGAGAAACCGGTCAGACACCCTTTTCCCTGGTCTACGGGGTAGAAGCAGTTCTCCCGACGAAACTCATATACGGGTCACCTCGAGTGCTCGCTTATGATGAGCTTGAGCAAGAGCGACTGCGGTAAGATGACACAACTCCTCCTTGAGGAAGATCGTCTCCAGGCGGCTGTGAGAGCAGCACGCTACCAGCAAGCCTTGCGCCGCTACCATAGCCGCAAGGTTCATGCCTGGAGCTTTGAGGAAGGCGACCTTGTTCTTCGGCACGTTAAGTCGGCCAAGAATTCCAACAAGTTGAAGCCAAAGTGGGAAGGCCCTTATCGGGTAACACGAGTCACCAGGCCTAGCGCAGTCCGCCTGGAGACCGAAGATGCCATTCCCGTGAGCAACTCTTGGAACATCGAGCATCTTCGCAAGTTTTACCCATAAGGAGCGGCTACCGGGCCTCCTGGCAAGCCACCTTTTGTACAAGCCTTGCCGGCAAGGCATGTAACCCTATGTACAAAGCCAGGCGCAGACCCTGAGCATAAGTAAACGAAGCGCTGGCGCCCTAAGTTATAGCATGCATGCTAGGTCGAGTCTCTCCCTCGGTTAGGGTTGATAGTTCTTAGCGGCGGCTAACCCCTAGCTTAGATGTCGAGTGCGCGTCTCTCTGTTCTTTTTCGTCCTCTTTGGTTCGCAGGGCACATGAGCACTTCTGTCGAGCTATTTGGAAGAAAGGGAACAGACCGGCGTCCCGACCCCGGCAAACCAAAGTTGCCGGGGGCTGCAAGTACAAGGATCCAACCGCGGCAAGCCAACGTTGCTGGGGGCTGCAAATCCAGATAAGTCATGTATCCTCTATCATGCATTTTGATATGGAACTGGGATATGTGAAACCTCGTTTTATTTCTAGGCTACCGTGTGAAGGAAATATGCCCTAGAGGCAATAATAAAGTTATTATTTATTTCCTCATATCATGATAAATGTTTATTATTCATGCTAGAATTGTATTAACCGGAAACATAATACATGTGTGAATACATAGACAAACAGAGTGTCACTAGTATGCCTCTACTTGACTAGCACGTGAATCAAAGATGGTTAAGTTTCCTAACCATAGACATCAGTTGTCATTTGATTAACGGAATCACATCATTAGGAGAATGATGTGATTGACTTGACCCATTCCGTTAGCTTAGCACTTGATCATTTAGTATGTTGCTATTGCTTTCTTCATGACTTATACATGTTCCTATGACTATGAGATTATGTAACTCCCGCTTACCGGAGGAACACTTTGTGTGCTACCAAACGTCAAAATGTAACTGGGTGATTATAAAGGTACTCTACAGGTGTCTTCGAAGGTACTTGTTGAGTTGACGTATTTCGAGATTAGGATTTGTCACTCCGATTGTCGGAGAGGTATCTCTGGGCCCTCTCGATAATGCACATCACTATAAGCCTTGCAAGCAGTGTAGCTAATGAGTTAGTTATGGGATGATGCATTACGTAACGAGTAAAGAGACTTTCCGATAACGATATTGAACTAGGTATTGAGATACCGACAATTGAATCTCGGGCAAGTAACATATCGATGACAAAGGGAACAACGTATGTTGTTAGGCGGTTTGACCGATAAAGATCTTCGTAGAATATGTGGGAGCCAATATGAGCATCCAGGTTCTGCTATTGGTTATTGACCGGAGACGTGTCTCGGTCATGTCTACATAGTTCTCGAACCCGTAGGGTCCACACGCTTAAAGTTAGATGACTGTTCTATTATGAGTTTATGTGTTTTGATGTACCGAAGGTAGTTCGGAGTCCCGGATGTGATCATGGACATGACGAGGAGTCTCTAAATGGTCGAGACATAAAGATCGATATATTGGACGACTATATTTGGACACTAGAATGGTTCCGGGTGAGATTGGGACAATACCGGAGCTCCGGGAGGTTATCTGAACCCCCCGGGAGGTATATGGGCCTTAATTGGCTTTAGTGGAAAGGAGGGGAAAGGATCAAGGGAGGGGGCGCGCCCCCCAAGCCCAATCCGAATTGGGAGGGGGGCCGGCCCCCCTTCCTTCCTCCCTCCTTCCTCTTCCTTCCCTATCCTTCTCCAAATAGGAAAAGGAGGAGTCCTACTCCCAATGGGAGTAGGACTCCCCCATTGGGCGCGCCTCCTCCTCTTGGCCGACCTCCTCCTCCACTCCTTTATATACGGGGAGGGGGGCACCCCATAGACACAACAATTGATCCCTTGGATCTCTTAGCCGTGTGCGGTGTCCCCCTCCACCATAGTCCACCTCGATAATATCGTAGCGGTGCTTAGGCGAAACCCTGCGACGGTAGAACATCGTCATCGTCACCATGCCGTCGTGCTGACGGAACTCTCCCTCAAAGCTCGGCTGGATCGGAGTTCGAGGGACGTCATCGAGTTGAACGTGTGCTAAACTCGGAGGTGCCGTGTGTTTGGTACTTGATCGGTCGGATCGTGAAGACGTACGACTACATCAACCGCGTTCTGCTAACACTTCCTGTTTCGGTCTATGAGGGTACATGGACAACACTCTCCCCTCTCGTTGCTATGCATCACCATGATCCTGCGTGTGCGTAAGAATTTTTTTGAAGGTACTACGTTACCCAACAGTTGCATCAGAGCCAGGTTTTATGCGTTGATGTTATATGCACGAGTAGAACACAAGTGAGTTGTGGGCGATACAAGTCATACTGCTTACCAGCATGTCATACTTTGGTTCGACGGTATTGTTGGATGAAGCGGCCGGACCGACATTACGCGTACGCTTACGCAAGACTGGTTCTACCGACGTGCTTTGCACACAGGTGGCTAGCGGGTGTCAGTTTCTCCAACTTCAGTTGAACTGAGTGTGGCTACGCCCGGTCCTTGAGAAATTTAAAACAACATTAACTTGACGAACTATCGTTGTGGTTTTGATGCGTAGGTAAGAATGGTTCTTGCTAAGCCCGTAGCAGCCACGTAAAACTTGCAACAAAAAAGTAGAGGACGTCTAACTTGTTTTTGCAGGGCATGTTGTGATGTGATATGGTCAAGACGTGATGCTATATTTTATTGTATGAGATGATCATGTTTTGTAACCGAGTTATCGGCAACTGGCAGGAGCCATATGGTTGTCGCTTTATTGTATGCAATGCAATCACTCTGTAATTGCTTTACTTTATCACTAAACGGTAGCGATAGTTGTAGAAGCAATAGTTGGCGAGATGACAAGGATGCTACTATGGAGATCAAGGTGTCACACTGGTGACGATGGTGATCATAACGGTGCTTTGGAGATGGAGATCACAAGCACAAGATGATGATGGCCATATCATATCACTTATATTGATTGCATGTGATGTTTATCTTTTATGCATCTTATCTTGCTTTGATTGACGGTAGCATTATAAGATGATCTCTCACTAAATTTCAAGATAATAGTGTTCTCCCTGAGTATGCACCATTGCCAAAGTTCATCGTGCCCAGACACCATGTGATGATCGGGTGTGATAAGCTCTACGTCCATCTACAACGGGTGCAAGCCTGTTTTGCACTCGCAAAATACTCAGGTTAAACTTGACGAGCCTAGCATATGCAGATATGGCCTCGGAACACTGAGACCGAAAGGTCGAGCGTGAATCATATAGTAGATATGATCAACATAGTGATGTTCACCATTGAAAACTACTCCATTTCACGTGATGATCGGTTATGGTTTAGTTGATTTGGATCACGTGATCACTTAGATGATTAGAGGGATGTCTATCTAAGTGGGAGTTCTTAAGTAATATGATTAATTGAACTTAAATTTATCATGAACTTAGTACCTGATAGTATTTTGCTTGTCTATGTTTGTTGTAGATAGATGGCCCTTGTTGTTGTTCCGTTAAATTTTAATGCGTTCCTTGAGAAAGCAAAGTTGAAAGATGATGGTAGCAATTACATGGACTGGGTCCGTACTTGAGGATTATCTTCATTGCTGCACAGAAGAATTACATCCTGGAAGCACCGCTGGGGGCCAAGCCTGCTGCAGATGCAACTGACGACATTAAGAACGTCTGACAGAGCAAAGCTGATGACTACTCGATAGTTCAGTGTGCCATGCTACGGCTTAGAATCGGGACTTCAACGACGTTTTGAACGTCATGGAGCATATGAGGTGTTCCAGGAGTTGAACTTAATATTTCAAGCAAATGCCCGGATTGAGAGAGATGAAGTCTCTAATAAGTTCTACAGCTGCAAGATGGAGGAGAATGGTTCTGTCAGTGAACATATACTCAAAATGTCTGGGTATTGCAATCACTTGATTCCGCTGGGAGTTAATCTTCCGGATGATAGTGTCATTGACAGAATTCTTCAATCACTGCCACCAAGCTACAAGAGCTTCATGATGAACTATAATATGCAAGGGATGAACAAGACAATTCCCGAGCTCTTCGCAATGCTAAAGGCTGCGGAGGTAAAAATCAAGAAGGAGCATCAAGTGTTGATGATCAATAAGACCACCGGTTTCAAGAAAAAGGGCAAAGGGAAAAAGAAGGGGAACTTCAAGAAGAACGGCAAACAAGTTGCTACTCAAGAGAAGAAACTCAAGTCTAGACCTAAGCCTGAGACTGAGTGCTTCTACTGCAAGCAGACTAGACACTGGAAGCGGAACTGCCCCAAGTATTTGGCGGATAAGAAGGATGGCAAGGTGAACAAAGGTATATGTGATATACATGTTATTGATGTGTACCTTACCAGAGCTCGCAATAGCACATGGGTATTTGATACTGGTTTTGTTGCTAATATTTTCAACTCGAAATAGGGAATACGGATTAAGCGGACACTCGCTAAGGAGGAGGTGACGATGCGCGTGGGAAATGGTTCCAAAGTCGATGTGATCACCGTTGGCACGCTACCTCTACATCTACCTTCGGGATTAGTTTTAGACCTAAATAATTGTTATTTGGTGCCAGCGTTGAGCATGAACATTATATCTGGATCTTTTTTGATGCGAGACAGTTATTCATTTAAGTCTGAGAATAATGGTTGTTCTATATATATGAGTAATATCTTTTATGGTCATGCACCCCTAAAGAGTGGTCTATTTTTGATGAATCTCGATAGTAGTGATACACATATTCATAATGTTGAAGCCAAAAGATGCAGAGTTGATAATGATAGTGCACCTTATTTGTGGCACTGCCGTTTGGGTCATATTGGTGTAAAGCGCATGAAGAAACTCCATACTAATGGACTTTTGGAATCACTTGATTATGAATCACTTGGTACTTGCGAACCATGCCTCATGGGCAAGATGACTAAAACGCCGTTCTCCAGAACTATGGAGTGAGCAACTGATTTGTTGGAAATCATACATATTGATGTATGTGGTCCAATGAATATTGAGGCTCGCGGCGGGTATCGTTATTTTCTCACCTTCACAGATGATTTGAGCAGATATGGGTATATCTACTTAATGAAACATAAGTTTGAAACATTTGAAAAGTTCAAAGAATTTCAGAGTGAAGTTGAAAAATCATCGTAACAAGAAAATAAAGTTTCTACGATCTGATCGTGGAGGAGAATATTTGAGTTACGAGTTTGGTCTACATTTGAAACAATGCGGAATAGTTTTGCAACTCACTCCACCCGGAACACCACAGCTTAATGGTGTATCCGAATGTCGTAATCGTACTTTAATAGATATGGTGCGATCTATGATGTCTCTTACTAATTTACCGCTATCATTCTGGGGTTATGCTTTAGAGACAGATGCATTCACGTTAAATAGGGCACCATCAAAATCCGTTGAGACGACGCCTTATGAACTATGGTTTGGCAAGAAACCAAAGCTGTCGTTTCTTAAAGTTTGGGGCTGTGATGCTTATGTGAAAAAGCTTCAACCTGATAAGCTCTAACCCAAATCGGAGAAATGTGTCTTCATAGGATACCCAAAGGAAACTGTTGGGTACACCTTCTATCACAGATCCGAAGGCAAGACATTTGTTGCCAAGAATGGATCCTTTCTAGAGAAGGAGTTTCTCTCGAAAGAAGTGAGTGGGAGGAAAGTAGAACTTGATGAGGTAACTGTACCTGCTCCCTTATTGGAAAATAGTTCATCACAGAAACCGGTTCCTGTGACGACTACACCAATTAGTGAGGAAGTTAATGATATTGATCATGAAACTTCAGATCAAGTTACTAACGAACCTCGTAGGTCAACCAGAGTAAGATCCGCACCAGAGTGGTATGGTAATCCTATTCTGGAGGTCATGTTACTTGACCAGGGCGAACCTACGAACTATGAGGAAGCGACGATGAGCCTAGATTCCGGAAAATGGCTTGAGGCCATGAAATCTGAGATGGGATCCATGTATGAGAACAAAGTATGGACTTTGCTTGACTTGCCTGATGATCGGCAAGCCATCGAGAATAAATGGATCTTCAAGAAGAAGATTGACGCTGATGGTAATGTTACTGTCTACAAAGCTCGACTTATTGCGAAAGGTTTTTGACAAGTTCAAGGGGTTGACTACGATGAGACTTTCTCACCCGTAGCGATGCTTAAGTCTGTCCGAATCATGTTAGCAATTGCCGCATTTTATGATTATGGAATTTGGCAAATGGATGTCAAAACTGCATTCCTGAATGGATTTCTGGAAGAAGAGTTGTATATGATGCAACCAGAAGGTTTTGTCGATCCAAAGGGTGCTAACAAGGTGTGCAAGCTCCAACGATCCATTTATGGACTGGTGCAAGCCTCTCGGAATTGGAATAAACATTTTGATAGTGTGATCAAAGCATATGGTTTTATAAAGACTTTTGGAGAAACCTGTATTTACAAGAAAGTGAGTGGGAGCTATGTAGCATTTCTAATATTATATGTGGACGACATATTACTGATTGGAAATGATATAGAATTTCTAGATAGCATAAAAGGATACTTGAATAAAAGTTTTTCAATGAAAGACCTCGGTGAAGCTGCTTATATATTGGGCATCAAGATCTATAGAGATAGATCAAGACGCTTAATTGGACTTTCACAAAGTACATACCTTGATAAAGTTTTGAAGAAGTTCAAAATGGATCAAGCAAAGAAAGGGTTCTTGCCTGTAATACAAGGTGTGAAATTGAGTCACACTCAATGCCCGACCATTGCAGAAGATAGAGAGAGAATGAAAGAATTTCCCTATGCTTCAGCCATAGGCTCTATCATGTATGCAATGCTCTGTACCAAACCTGATGTGTTCCTTGCTATTAGTTTAGCAGGGAGTTATGATACGTCTCCAACGTATCTATAATTTTTGATTGCTCCATGCTACTTTATCTACTGTTTCGGACTATATTGGGCTTTATTTTTCGCTTTTATATTATTTTTGGGACTAACCTATTAACCGGAGGCCCAACCTAGAATTGCTGTTTTTTTGCCTATTTCAGTGTTTCGAAGAAACGGAATATCAAACGCAGTCCAAACGGAATGAAACCTTCGGGAACGTGATTTTCTCACCGAACGTGATCCAGGAGACTTGGACCCTGCTCCAAGGAACAAAATAGGCGGTCACGAGGGTGGGGGGCGCGCCCCCTGGGCGCGCCCCCCTACCTCGTGGGCCCCCTGTTGCTCCACCGATGTACTCCTTCCTCCTATATATACCTACGTATCCCCAAACGATCAGAACAGGAGCTAAAAACCTAATTCCACCGCCGCAACCTTCTGTATCCACGAGATCCCATCTTGGGGCCTGTTTCGGAGCTCCGCCAGAGGGGGCATCCACCATGGAGGGCTTCTACATCAACACCATAGCCCCTCCGATGAAGTGTCAGTAGTTTACTTCAGACCTTCGGGTCCATAGCTAGTAGCTAGATGGCTTCTTCTCTCTTTTTGGATCTCAATACAATGTTCTCCCCCTCTCTCGTGGAGATCTATTCGATGTAATCTTATTTTTGCGGTGTGTTTGTTGAGGCCGATGAATTGTTGGTTTATGATCCAACTTATCTATGGAAAATATTTGAATCTTCTCTGAATTCTTTTATGTATGATTGAGTTATCTTTGCAAGTCTCTTCGAATTATCCTTTTTGGTTTGGCCAACTAGATTGGTAGTTCTTGCTATGGAAGAAGTGCTTAGCTTTGGGTTCAATCTTGTGGTGTCCTTTCCTAGTGACAGCAGGGGCAGCAAGGCACGTATTGTATTGTTGCCGTCGAGGATAACAAGATGGGGTTTTTATCATATTGCATGAATTTATCCCTCTACATCATGTCATCTTGCTTAAGGCATTACTCTGTTTTTAACTTAATACTCTAGATGCATGCTGGATAGCGGTCGATGAGTGGAGTAATAGTAGTAGATGCAAAATCGTTTCGATCTACTTGTCTCGGACGTGATGCCTATATACATGATCATTACCTAGATATGCTCATAACTATGCTCAATTCTGTCAATTGCTCAACAGTAATTTGTTCACCCACCGTAGAATATCTATGCTCTTGATAGAAGCCACTAGTGAAACCTATGGCCCCCGGGTCTATTCTTATCATATCAATCTCCATTACTTTATTTCTTGCTTTGTTTTTACTTTGCCTTTTACTTTTCACTTTGCATCTATCTATCAAAAATACCAAAAACATTATTTATCATCTCTATCAGATCTCACTCTCGTAAGTGACCGTGAAGGGATTGACAACCCCTAATCGCATTGGTTGCGAGTAGCTATCGTTTTGTGTAGGTACGAGGGACTTGTGCGTGGTCTCCTACTGGATTGATACCTTGGTTCTCAAAAACTGAGGGAAATACTTATGCTACTTTGCTGCATCATCCTCTCCTCTTCGGGAAAATCCAATGCAGTGCTCAAGAGGTAGCAAGAAGAATTTCTGGCGCCGTTGCCGAGGAGTCTCACGCAAGCAAGTCAACCATACCAAGTACCCATCTCAATCCCTATCTCTCGCATTACATTATTTGCCATTTGCCTCTCGTTTTCCACTCCCCCACTTCACCCTTGCCATTTTATTTGCCCTCTCTTTCCCAATCTCCTCCTCTCTTTCCCGTTTGCCTTTTTTCCATTGCCTTCCTGTTTGCTCGTGTGTTAATTTGCTTGCTTGTCATCATGACTAGTCTCATATCTTCTCCGTTATCTCCTGAGAATGAAGTTCTAAATTTTAACCAAAGGGAGGGAGAAAATCTAAAAGACGCTTGGTATAGAATTTGCAATGCTCAAAATAGATCTACCGGGAAGCAATCTACTTCAGTTCTTCTTCGTAATTTTTACGTAGGTGCAAATCCTTGGTATAGATATATCCTTGATACCATTACCGGAGGGAATTTCTTGGGTAGCCATACTTTTGATTCTTATAATGCTTTAATAGATTTATTTGGTTCACCACCTCTTTTGATTAATGGAACTACGTTAACTTTGGAGCATGTTATGCAAAGACTTGAAATTATTGAGAATAAAGTTGCTACTATTGAATCAATTGAAAATCTTGATAAAAAGATCCACAATCAAATTACCCAATATGGATCTAAGGTAGGAATGACTTTGAAAAATATTAAAGAAAAAGAACCCACGGTAAATGAGAAAATAAATCTAGATTCCACAAGAATCGATAAACTTGAGGGTATCATTACCAACTTGGGAACCGCTTTTTCTTCCGTACAAAACACTCCAAGTTCGTCTACTAAAAATACTAAGCTCATTTATGTTCCTAGGAATAAGGGTGAATCATCTAGTAAGGAAACTGCGGATCTTAAATCTATAAGTGTTCATCCCAATCTTTTTACCATCATTAAGGAACCTTTTGCTATGAATGAATTTTTCGATCTTTTGCCTAAAAATTTGACAATTACTGGAAAGAAAGAAAATTCTAAAGGAGGTAGATGCCTCATTGAAGAATTGCCTACCAAAGATGGCAATACCTAGATCTATCCTTGCTTTTATGCCTAGCTGGGGCGTTAAACGATAGCGCTTGTTGGGAGGCAACCCAATTTTATTTTGTGTTTTTTGTTTTTGCTTCTGTTTAGGAATAAGTAATCCATCTAGCTTCTATTTGGATGTGGTTTTATCTTTTAATTAGTGTTTGTGCCAAGTAGAACCTATAGGATAACCTACGATGATAGTTGATTTGATTCTGCTGAAAAACAGAAACTTTGCGCGCACAAATATAATTTTTTTTAAATCACAGGTTGTGCTTTTGCGTTGATTCTTTTTGCTGATGTTAAATAAGCAAATTTTCCAGGACTTACTATTTTGGTAGAATTTTTGGAGTTCCAGAAGTTGCGTTAGTTACAGATTGCTACAGGTTGTTCTGTTTTTGATAGATTCTGTTTTACGTGTGTTGTTTGCTTATTTTGATGAATCTATGGCTAGTAAAATAGTTTATAATCCATAGAGAAGTTGGAATAAAGTAGGTTTAACACCTATATAAATAAAGAATGAGTTCATTACAGTACCTTAAGTAGTTCTTTGTTTTCTTTCTCTAACGGAGCTCACGAGATTTCTGTTGAGTTTTGTGTTGTGAAGTTTTCAAGTTTTGGGTGAATTCTTGTGACGGATTATGGAACAAGGAGTGGCAAGAGCCTAAGCTTGGGGATGCCCATGGCACCCCCAAGATAATCCAAGGACACCAAAAAGTCAAAGCTTGGGGATGCCCCGGAAGGCATTCCCTCTTTCGTCCACTTCCATCGGTAATTTACTTGGAGCTATATTTTTATTCACCACATGATATGTGTTTTGCTTGGAGCATCTTGTATTATTTGCGTCTTTGCTTGTTAGTCTACCACAATCATCCTTGCTGTACACACCTTTTGAGAGAGCCATACATGAATTGGAATTTGTTAGAATACTCTATGTGCTTCACTTATATCTTTTGAGCTTGATAGTTTTGCTCATAGTACTTCACTTATATCTTTTGAGCGTGATAATTTTTTCTCTAGTGCTTCACTTATATCTTTTAGAGCACGGTGGTGGATTTGTTTTAAAGAAACTATTGATCTCTCATGCTTCACTTAGGTTATTTTGAGAGTCGTTAATAGCATGGTAATTTGCTTAATGTTAATATACTTAGTGTTCAAGATATGTGAAACTTTCTTTTGAGTGAATTGAATACTAAGATAAGTTTGATGCTTGATAATTGTTTTGAGATATGGAGGTGATAATATCAAAGTCATGCTAGTTGGGTAATTGTGAATTTGATAAATGCTTGTGTTGAAGTTTGCAAGTCCCGTAGCATGCACGTATGGTTAAAGTTGTGTAACAAATTTGAAACATGAAGTGTACCTGGCTTGTGCATCCTTATGAGTGGCGATCGGGGACGAGCGATGGTCTTTTCCTACCAATCTATCCCCGTAGGAGCATGCGCATAGTACTTGATTTTTGATGACTTCTAAATTTTTGCAATAAGTATATGAGTTCTTTTGACTAATGTTGAGTCCATGGACTATACGCACTCTCACCTTTCCGCCTTTGCTACCCTCTTTGGTACCGTGCATTGCCCTCTCTCACCTTGAGAGTTGGTGCAAACTTCGCCGGTGCATCCAAACCCCGTGATACGATACGCTCTATCACACATGAACCTCCTTATATCTTCCTCATAACAGCCACCATACCTACCTATCATGGCATTTCCATACCATTCCGAGATATATTGCCATGCAACTTCCACCATCATCATCATGACATACCTTACTTTTGTCATATTGCCATTGCATGATCATGTAGTTGACATCGTATTTGTGGCAAAGCCACCATGCATTATTTTTCATACATGTCACTCTTGATACATTGCACCATCCCGGTACACCACCGGAGGCATTCATATAGAGTCATATCTTGTTCTAAGTTTCGAGTTGTAATCCTTATGTTGTAATAATTAGAAATGTGATGATCATCATTGTTAGAGCATTGCCGCCCCCAAAAAAGAAAGGCCAAAAGAAAAAAAAAAGAAAGGCCAAAAAAAGAAAGGCCAAAAAAAGGGACGCCCAAAAAAAAGAAAAAAAAGAAAAAAAGGGCAATGCTACTATCTCTTTTTCTACACTTGTGCTTCAAAGTAGCACCTTGTCCTTCATATAGTGAGTCTCATATATTGTGCTTCAAAGTAGCACCTTGTTCTTCATATAGTGAGTCTCATAAGTTAGCTTTTTATACTAGTGGGAATTTTTCATTATAGAACTTGGCTTGTATATTCCTACGATGGGCTTCCTCAAATGCCCTAGGTCTTCATGAGCAAGCGAGTTTGATGCACACCCACTATTTTTCTTTTGTTGAGCATTCATAGCTCTAGTGCATCCGTTGCATGGCAATCCCTACTCCTCATGTTGACATCAATTGATGGGCATCTCCATAGCCCGTTGATTAGCCTCGTCAATGCGAGACTTTCTCCCTTTTTGTCTTGTCCACACAATCCCCATCATCATATTCTATTCCACCCATAGTGCTATATCCATGGCTCACGCTCATGTATTGCGTGAAGGTTGAAAAAGTTTGAGATTATTTGAGTATGAAACAATTGCTTGGCTTGTCATCGGGGGTATAGAAGTTGGGAACATCTTTGTGTGATGAAAATGAAGCATAGCCTAACTATATGATTTTGTAGGGATGAACTTTCTTTTGCCATGCTATTTTGAGAAGACATGATTGCTTTGATTAGTATGCTTGAAGTATTATTATTTTTGTGTCAATATGAACTTTTGTCTTGAATCTTTCGGATCTGAATATTCATATCACAATTAAGAAGATTTTTACATTGAAATTATGCCAAAGTATCACTCCGCATCAAAAATTCTTTTTTATCATTTACCTACTCGAGGACGAGTAGGAATTAAGCTTGGGGATGCCTGATACGTATCCAACGTATCTATAATTTTTGATTGCTCCATGCTACTTTATCTACTGTTTTAGACTATATTGGGCTTTATTTTCCACTTTTATATTATTTTTGGGACTAACCTATTAACCGGAGGCCCAGCCCAGAACTGATATTTTTTTTGCCTATTTCAGTGTTTTGAAGAAACGGAATATCAAACAGAGTCCAAATGGAATGAAACCTTCGGGAACGTGATTTTCTCACCGAACGTGATCCAGGAGACTTGGACCCTGCTCCAAGGAACAAAAGAGGCAGTCACGAGGGTGGGGGGCGCGCCCCCCTGGGCGAGCCCCCTACCTCGTGGGCCCCCTGTTGCTCCACCGACGTACTCCTTCCTCTTATATATACGTGGGTATCCCCAAACGATCAGAACAGGAGCTAAAAAACTAATTCCACCGCCGCAACCTTCTATATCCACGAGATCCCATCTTGGGGCCTGTTCCGGAGCTCCGCCGGAGGGGGCATCCACCACGGAGGGCTTCTACATCAACACCATAGCCCCTCCGATGAAGTGTGAGTAGTTTACTTCAGACCTTCGGGTCCATAGCTAGTAGCTAGATGGCTTCTTCTCTCTTTTTGGATCTCAATACAATGTTCTCCCCCTCTCTCGTGGAGATCTATTCGATGTAATCTTCTTTTTGCGGTGTGTTTGTTGAGACCGATGAATTGTGGGTTTATGATCCAACTTATCTATGGAAAATATTTGAATCTTCTCTGAATTCTTTTATGTATGATTGAGTTATCTTTGCAAGTCTCTTCGAATTATCCTTTTTGGTTTGGCCAACTAGATTGGTAGTTCTTGCAATGGAAGAAGTGCTTAGCTTTGGGTTCAATCTTGCGGTGTCCTTTCCCAGTGATAGCAGGGGCAGCAAGGCACGTATTGTATTGTTGCCATCGAGGATAACAAGATGGGGTTTTTATCATATTGCATGAATTTATCCCTCTACATCATGTCATCTTGCTTAAGGCATTACTCTGTTTTTAACTTAATACTCTAGATGCATGCTGGATAGCGGTTGATGAGTGGAGTAATAGTAGTAGATGCAGAACCGTTTCGATCTACTTGTATCGGACGTGATGCCTATATACATGATCATTACCTAGATATGCTCATAACTATGCTCAGTTCTGTCAATTGCTCAACAGTAATTTGTTTACCCACCGTAGAATATCTATGCTCTTGAGAGAAGCCACAAGTGAAACCTATGGCCCCCGGGTCATTCTTATCATATCAATCTCCATTACTTTATTACTTGCTTTGTTTTTACTTTGCCTTTTACTTTTCACTTTGCATCTATCTAACAAAAATACCAAAAACATTATTTATCATCTCTATCAGATCTCACTCTCGTAAGTGACCGTGAAGGGATTGACTGTAATGCCCCGGATTCGATGCGCCAGGTGTCTGCCAGTTATTCGCCGTTGTTGACATGTCATTTGCTTGCGTGTTGCATTTTATCATGTCATCATGTGCATTGCATTGCATACATGTTCGCCTCATGCTTCCGAGCATTTTCCCCGTTGTCCGTTTTGCAATCCGGCACTCCTACGTCCCCCGGCGCCCCCTTTTGCCTCTTTTCATGTGCGGGTATTAAACGTTCTCGGAATGGCCCGAGGTTTGCCAAGCGGCCTTGGTATAGCACCGGTAGACCGCCTGTCAAGTTTTGTGCCATTTGGAGGTCGTTTGATACTCCAACGGTTAACCGGGTAACCATAAAGCCCTCTTTTGTTGCAGCCCAACACCCCTCCAAAGTGGCCCAAAAACCCATCTAACTCCCCTCCATGCTCTCGGTCGTTCGATCACGATCGTGTGGGCGAAAACCGTGCCTCATTTGGACTCCCCTAGCTCCCTCTACCTATAAAAACGTCCCTCCCCTTCCATTTTCGCGGATGAATCCCCAAACCCTAGATCAAATCGCCCTACCGCGCCCGGACATGTGCGTGACATTGACAACCTCTAATCGCGTTGGTTACGAGTAGCTATCGTTTTGTGTAGGTACGAGGGACTTTGTGCGTGGTCTCCTACTGGATTGATACCTTGGTTCTCAAAAACTGAGGGAAATGCTTACGCTACTTTGCTGCATCATCCTCTCCTCTTCGGGGAAATCCAACGCCGTGCTCAAGAGGTAGCAAGTTACCAAAGTAATCCAGGAGTGGATCATTGGACATCGGTCAAGAACATCCTGAAATACCTGAAAAGGACTAAGGATATGTTTCTCGTTTATGGAGGTGACAAAGAGCTAGTCGTAAATGGTTACATCGATGCAAGCTTTGACATTGATCCGGACGATTCTAAATCACAAACCGGATACGTGTTTATATTGAATGGTGGAGCTGTTAGTTGGTGCACTTCTAAACAAAGCGTCATGGAGGGATCTACATGTGAAGCGGAGTACATAGCTGCTTCGGAAGCAGCAAATGAAGGAGTCTGGATGAAAGAGTTCATATCTGATCTAGGTGTCATACCTAGTGCATCGGGTCCAATGAAAATCTTTTGTGACAATACTAGTGCAATTGCCTTGGCAAAGGAATCCAGATTTCACAAGAGAACCAAGCACATCAAGAGACGCTTCAATTCCATCCGGGACCAAGTCCAGGTGGGAGACATAGAGATTTGCAAGATACATATGGATCTGAATGTTGCAGACCCGTTGACTAAGCCTCTTCCACGAGCAAAACATGATCAGCACCAAGGCTCCATGGGTGTTAGAATCATTACTATGTAATCTAGATTATTGACTCTAGTGCAAGTGGGAGACTGAAGGAAATATGCCCTAGAGGCAATAATAAAGTTATTATTTATTTCCTCATATCATGATAAATGTTTATTATTCATGCTAGAATTGTATTAACCGGAAACATAATACATGTGTGAATACATAGACAAATAGAGTGTCACTAGTATGCCTCTACTTGACTAGCTCGTGAATCAAAGATGGTTAAGTTTCCTAACCATAGACATGAGTTGTCATTTGATTAACGGGATCACATCATTAGGAGAATGATGTGATTGACTTGACCCATTCCGTTAGCTTAGCACTTGATCGTTTAGTATGTTGCTATTGCTTTCTTCATGACTTATACATGTTCCTATGACTATGAGATTATGTAACTCCTGCTTACCGGAGGAACACTTTGTGTGCTACCAAACATCACAACGTAACTGGGTGATTATAAAGGTGCTCTACAGGTGTGTCCGAAGGTACTTGTTGAGTTGACGTATTTCGAGATTAGGATTTGTCACTCCGATTGTCGGAGAGGTATCTCTGGGCCTTCTCGGTAATGCACATCACTATAAGCCTTGCAAGCAATGTAGCTAATGAGTTAGTTACGGGATGATGCATTACGTAACGAGTAAAGAGACTTGCCGGTAACGAGATTGAACTAGGTATTGAGATACCGACGATTGAATCTCGGGCAAGTAACATACCGATGACAAAGGGAACAACGTATGTTGTTATGCGGTTTGACCGATAAAGATCTTCATAGAATATGTGGGAGCCCATATGAGCATCCAGGTTCCGCTATTGGTTACTGACCGGAGACGTGTCTCTGTCATGTCTACATAGTTCTCGAACCCGTAGGGTCCGCACGCTTAAAGTTAGATGATGGTTATATTATGAGTTTATGTGTTTTGATGTACCGAAGGTAGTTCGGAGTCCTGGATGTGATCATGGACATGACGAGGAGTCTCGAAATGGTCGAGACGTAAAGATCGATATATTGGACGACTATATTTGGACACCGGAATGGTTCCGGGTGAGATTGGGACAATACTGGAGCTCCGGGAGGTTATCGGAACCCCCTGGGAGGTATATGGGCCTTAATGGGCTTTAGTGGATAGGAGGGGAAAGGATCAAGGGAGGGGGCGCCCCCCAAGCCCAATCCGAATTGGGAGGGGGGCCGGCCCCCTTTCCTTCCTCCCTCCTTCCTCTTCCTTCCCTCTCCTTCTCCAAATAGGAAAAGGAGGAGTCCTACTCCCAGTGGGAGTAGGACTCCCCCATTGGGCGCGCCTCCTCCTCTTGGCCGGCCCGCTCCTCCACTCCTTTATATACGGGGAGGGGGGCACCCCATAGACACAACAATTGATCCCTTGGATCTCTTAGCCGTGTGCGGTGCCCCCCCTCCACCATAGTTCACCTCGATAATATCGTAGCAGTGCTTAGGCGAGGCCCTGTGTCGGTAGAACATCATCATCGTCACCACGCCGTCGTGCTGACGGAACTCTTCCTCAAAGCTCGGCTGGATCGGAGTTCGAGGGACGTCATCGAGCTGAATGTGTGCTGAACTCGGAGGTGCCGTGCGTTTGGTACTTGATCGGTCGGATCGTGAAGACGTATGACTACATCAACCGCGTTGTGCTAACGCTTCCACTTTCGGTCTACGAGGGTACGTGGACAACACTCTCCCTCTCGTTGCTAGCATCACCATGATCTTGCGTGTGCGTAGGATTTTTTTTGAAATTACTACGTTCCCCAACACCGTGCTCCCCTTTTTCTGTACCCAAGGATTATCCCTGGGTTCGGATTTGGTTGTAGTCGCGGCAGCAAGGAAATGGAACGAGCAGCCTAAGCCCACTTCATCCCTGCCTCCACCAAGGGCACGAGAAAGGTCGAGCAAAGTGGGGGGACGACAAGGCCTGTTGCCAGGCGAAAAACGTTTATCTTAAATAATAACGAGGATTTGCTCCTTGTCGCGGGTTACACCCACGAACGAAAAACCCGGCAAACATCCCTTTTTCATTAAAAACACCCCGTACAGGTATAGTTCATACGGAGTGAAAAACATGAGCAAGAGGATTACAGGTTCTAAATTTAACAAAGGTCCGAAGGCTTACAGACTGAAAAGAGATAAGATGCCCGTAATCCCTTTCTTGTCCCTCTCCTCGGAGGTAGGTCAAGGAAGCAAAAAGGGGCAAAAGGAGCGCCTAGGCAAGCTACGAGCGGCAGAAAGCACCAAGAGAACATCTCGGTGGCCGTCCAAAGGCTGGCTGGTGATGACGACGCTGGGGGAAAAGCTCGAAGACGAGGCGGCAGGACGCCAATATGCGATGAAGGCGTCGGTGCCCGCGTACTCCGACTTGACGGCCTTGCCGCCCGCCCTCTTCCTCTTCCATAGCCTCCCAACGCCAGCCGCCCAAGGAGACGACCCTGAGAAGTTCAAGGAGCTGGCCCCTCCCCCGGCAGATTCTGCCGAAGGAGCGGCCAAGTGCAGATGCTGCTGCTGCCGAGCCCGCCCAGGCGCGGGGTGTCCGACGCCTAGTCAGACTCGTCCCCGTCATCTGCCCCGCTATCCTCCTCGCCATTCTCGCTCGAGGAGGAATCTTCATCGTCAGAGGAGCTCTCCACACAACACCTTACGCGAGTCCCGAAGTGCCCAAAAACCTTGACGGAGAGGAGGCCGCTCTCCATTAATTTGAAATAGAGAGTGAGCCCCTCCGTCAGGCTGTGGATGCGGGCAAAGGTCTTCCACCCTCGGCAAAGATACATGACATGAGGGGCGGGGAACTCGACGTCGGCCCATGTGCCGCTGTTCCCGTAGCCCCTCATATGCAGCCGCAGCGCCTGCGGCGGGTCTAGCTCCATCTCCCGCGCAAATGGGGTCGGGAGGCGAAGACGACAGCGCGGCGGCTGGCGCAGCCTGATGAAGAACTCCTAAGGGTTGTCCCTGACATGGCCCTCCACCGGGGGAGGGGCCGCTGGCAGAGGCGAGGCTGATGCGCCGCCCCGTCCTCCTCTTCCCCGAGCACTGCGATGGCCTCTACCTCGCCCCCTCCCCCTTCCTCTAACAGATGGCTCTGCCGGCACGAGCTCTTGGGGAAGAATGACGCGTTGTCTAGCCAAGACCCTTGCCGCCACCGATGAAGCGTCACCATGCGCCCTCGCCATGGCAGAAGGAAGGAGGAAGCAGGAATGGGGAGAAGCGGATGACGAAGGATTGAGAAGCGCCGTTCCTCCCGCTTCCCTCTTTATAAAGGGGCGTGGGCAGGGCTCGATCGCCCCTTTAGGCCAATCCGGCCCATTGAAGTGACAATGGGCGGGGCCGTCGACCGCCCTCCCCACTCAATTGAAGGCGCGTCCTTCCCGTATCCCGTGCACCTATTGTTCGCTCTGCGTCATGCATGTAGCAAACGTGGCGCAAGAGACAGGTGCAATAGGACGCGTGGAGCGATGATTCCCAAGTAAGGGCATTAAATGAGCAATGGCCCTGCGGTCTCGAGGAGACACGCAAGCTGCCTCTTTACTGTCCACCACAAGATAACGCTAGCGTGCTTCGGTCACGCGCACACGCGCGACCCCCACTTCGCGCATTCAACGCGGGTCGTGGGGAAGCGCAGCAGACGGAAAGTTACCGCGATAAAAACCGCCCCGCCTGCCCGCGCACCGTTTTGGGCCTGACCCAACAACGTGTTGCGCCTACATGTGGCCCAGGCCCGGGGGCTCCTGTCGGTGTACTAAAGTAGGGGCACTCCTTTGTACCCCTTACTTGTGCGGGGGCAGTCAGAGCCACGGGCCGAAGCCACAATTAGCAGGGCAAAAGGAAGGAGTCGAAGCCACAAGATGATCAAAGCAACGACAAAGACCGAGACCACAGAGAGCAGATGGGTGAAGCAGGTTTCCCGGCAAGACCCTTGCCGGGGCGGCTCGCCCACACCAGCGGAGTGAGCCACCCTTGAACCCACGGTCTCCAACACCATCAACTACGTTGGGCCAGGGCTCGGGAGGCACCTCCATGGTGGCATGCAGATCTTTGTGAAGACAAAGAATATTCAAGATCAGATGAGGGTTGGAAGGCAACGATCCCCGACAAGATCCTTGCCGAGGAAACCCGCAAGACCCCCGGCAAGATCCTTGCCGGGGACGACAGTGCGCCACGGCAAGACCCTTGCCGGGCCACCCGGCAAGACCCTTGCCAAGGGCGTCAGCGGGGCCACTGCCAGGCCCGTGCCAACCAAGTCTCCTCCGCCGTTCACATGCAGCTGCCAGCCCAACCAGCTGGGCAGGCACCTGCGTGGCAACATGCAGCTTCCAGGCCAACTCAGCACACGCCTGCGTGGCGGCATGCAGATCTTCGTGAAGGCTCAATCACCGCGCCACCTCAGCTGCTTGCCTGCCTACATGGCGCCACATGCATCGCTGGCCAGGGCGCGTGTCGAAGCGAGGAGGAGCGGCGACGGACGGGACGAGCCTCGCTCCCGTCCCCTATAAAGCAAGAGGACACCTAAGCTACGCATTAAATGCGCCTTGTCCTATAATACGAGCAATAAGCTCAGAGCACTGTAGGCCTTTCCACCTCCTGTGTGCCGCTGTGGCAGCCCCTTTCGATTATAAAAGGAGGCCCATGGCGTACTGGAGAGGGATTCGGCTCTTTGAACCAGACAATCACCGTGGCTAGTTCAAGAGCTCAAGAACACTCAATACATCCACCAATGCAGGACTAGGGTTTTACGCATCCTCGCGGCCCGAACCTGGGTAAACGATCCTTGTGCTGATTGCTAATCCTGCTCTTCTCACAACCCCGCGCCCCGCAGCCGTAGTAGGGATTCTTGTGATCCCATAGGTGTCGTTTCCCATCGATAATACCCTACCTGTATGAGCACCTCTGAAAGACTGAGCCGACACATCATCTCGAGAATAATGAGAAGTCGCCATAAACGCCTTCGTAGTCGACGAGACGTCTCCTTCCATTAAACGCACATCGACAAAAAACCTAAAATAAATTCAAAAAAATGCGACCACTAAAGGTAGGTCTAGGACTTGAACACTGATGATTTGGATGCATAAAATAATATAATAATTACAAACAAGCGTGAAAATTCCAAAACTATTTTGGAAACAAATATGATCAAGTATTGTACCCCTACAAAGTTTCACGAAGGAATAATGTTTGTTAACTTGACGACAAACTAAACATACCTTCGAGGGCAAAATGTTCGTACTTGTATATAGCGTTTAAATTTTTTGCCTAGAGTACCATAAAAGTCATTCATTGGTGAAACTTTTTACACAAGTTTAATACTTGATCATCATGACTAAAGAGACTAGTTTTCAGACGGCAGAAAAAGATGGACGACAGATAAGAAGGAGGATATTTTGCCCCGAAAGAAAGGCGGAACTCTTGTAGCATACCGTGAAGACTACTGTGATTTTTCCTTGAAACGTCGCCGTCAGCTGATCTGTTCACCAAGATTTTCTTGAAAGATTTGGCATTTGTCATCAGGACAGGGAAACCTCTACCTATCCGAGATTACTCTCACCTTTCTTTTCCTGTCATCTGACTAGAATAGTATTATTAGCCCGTTGATAATTGTTGGTTTGCAGATCGAGCCGAAATTAAACATTGAGGGCTCATTTGGTTCTTGGGGATGGTATACCCTGGGCAAGAAACCACCAAGGGGGAGTTTCCCTGCTCACTTGGAATCCCTGGACCATCACGGGTTAAATCACCATTGCTATTTGGACGCCATAGGGGAGGAGGGGACGGGGTAGGAGGAGGAGCAGGAGATGGCTTACTTTTGTCGAAGGAGGAGGAAAACGAACGCCCGATGGGACTGCATGTGTAGAGCTTAGGGGCCGACGCCGGAGGGAAGTCGAGCTGCTGTTCCCGATTGCCGGAGAGAAAAGCTCGAGAGCGCCGTCATAGGTCGGACGTGTGAGAGCGAGCGACCGTGGGTTTTCTACCCGACCTATCGAGGCGTGGAACTATCTACCGGGGAAAAGCCAGGGAAAGGGTCTGCAACGGCCCGTGGATTCTCGGGCCAAATGGCATGATAGATTTACCCGGGCTGCACCGGATCGTGGATTCTCGGGCCAGGAAATAAGCGGGGACCCCCTGGGATCCTCGACTAGCAAACTAGCCCTGAAGGGGATCATGTGTGCCACGTTCTTAATGTTAGCTGGTGGCTGCTTGTTTGTCTAAAAAAAAGGGTGGTGGCTGCTTGTTTGAGGCAATGGTAGCCCTATCATCTTTACATGTGTCTCAGTCTTCGGGTTTCTTGTAGTATTCAATTTGAGCATTTTCAATCAAGTTTGTCTCTCCTGTTGGATTCTTCTGTAACACTGGATTATGATTGGCGCGCGTTGTTGCGCCTGTCTATTTTGGCAATAAAATGATAGGAATTTCTATAAATGCAAGGAGACAAAAGGTAAACATAATTGAATCACAAAATATGGAAAAGGATACAATAGTCTGACAAAAGTTGTTTCATAAAAGTTATGTATACAATCTACGGCCCCGTTTGATAGCAAAGTATTTTCTAAGCATTTTGAGAATACTGTAGTTTTTGAGATTACCATAGTTTTATTTACAATGAGTTGTTTGATTGCCGCTAAAATTGCTGTTTTAATATTGTAGTATTCGACAAACTGCAGTTTTTTCTCTGTATAATAAAAAGAACCCTAGACATGTTTTTAAAAAACAGAGAAGGCGAAAAGAAGGGCTGGCGTCGTTATCCTTCCGCACTCTGCTCAACAACTCGCTACTTGCTCTGGCCCTGTTCCCACGCCGCCGCCACCGCCGCTGCCCTGTCGTCTTTGGAGAAATCTTCCCTGGCGGCCATGGGGAAGCAAAGAGACGGCTGCTCTATTGTCGTCGGCCGCCACACCCCGCATGATTTGTCTGAAATCTAACACTTATACCATAGGGATTTTGCAGTTTTTCATTTAGACATTCAGATTCAGGTATCCATGTTCAAACCAAAGCACAACAAACTACACCTGGTACTTTTAGCACGGGGTGGGGACTAGAGGCGAGTGCATGGAACGGTGGCTCAGCTCGGCTCAGCCGGCGGGAAGGAGTGAAGGGGACATATGAGCTGGTTGTTTCTTCCTCCGGGCTCCTGATGTGATGGCCCGTATGTTAGCTAGCTGACCATGTTGATCAGCTAATACTGTGTTTTGCGGCAACAACCAAACAGGTCACAATAATCTCAATACTTCAACATACTTTGGTATGTCAAAACTGTGGTATCTTGTACCCACTAACAAAAATATTGTGGTTTTCAATACTTCAATTTTTCTAATACTTTGCCACCAAACATAGCCTACATGTCCAGTTGTAGCTTTGGCTACTTTCAAATGAAAATGTCAAAAAATAAATTGACATAATAGATCTCCCTATAACTTAAACAACATCTAAAAGCTAACAGTGTTGATCAAGAAGCAACATCTAGCCTTCAATCAGTGGACTAGTTGCAGTAACCTGAACAATAATATGCAGGAAACCGTAAAAGTTATACTTCAGGATTCAGCTAAACATCCACGTACGGATTAACTCTGCCAAAGCCGCTCAATGGAGCCTACGGTTTTTGTGAGTGGCGTAGTACACACTACATGGCATGTCAAATAATTGCCGAATCTAAGTTCTAAATCTGAATTTCTGTAGAAGAAAATCATGCATGTGTGCACCTCTGATAAATGATATCATAATAATTTCCACATGGAAAGAAAACCATACATGGTTATTCTTATGCTTAAGGAAATCAAATGTACATATAAATGATTCGTCTTATGCTTCAGGAAATCAAATGTATATATAAATGATTCATCTTATGCTTCAGGAAATCAAACGTATATAACTGTCAATGGTGAAGATGTGTGCAGCGTATTAGCGAAAATCATTCGTACAATCCAGTAGACAAATAACTTATTTAATAGAGAACAAAACTTGCAAGTAAATAAAAGTTACAAAAATAAAGTAAATAATATGTGCAAGAATCCATGCAATGTATTGAAGGTAACCCGACCTGAAATGTAAATAGAGAAGCATTGCATGACCTCTCGGCAGAACAAAACCTATATTATTTTTATTACACTTCAACGCCTATAGAGTTACAAGCTACAGTACTTTTACGGATGATTTATAAGCATTTGAAAATTAAAGAAGAAAAACATGCATATAATGTGATCATATATATATACATGTATTAGCTTTTGAAGGGCCTTCTTTTTTGGCAAGAAAGCTTCCGAAGAGCCTATGCTTTTCTAATTCTCTAATAATAGGTAAACATAAATTTAATTTTAAAAGGATAATTAAGAGACTATACTATTACTGCCCAGTAATAAATATGTAATAAATATGTGGTCTAGTACAGCCTCGTCAATTGATCTTTTATTCTAATTTGGATCAAGCAATGTCTACAAAACAAAAAAAAGAAATGAGTCTGTGTATCCTTGCTGAAGATTATTGGCTTTCCAAACTATGCATGTACCTTTCCCAACTAATTAGCTTTCCAAACCATGCATGTACCCGTTCAAGGCATTTTTTCACCTGCAAAACACGAACAGATAAACCGCAAAACTTACAAAATAGATCATATTACCACAAGAAAGTTTTAATGCAATCAGAAAAGACGATATAGAAAATTGCACAAAAATTAGAATAAGTAATGATCTGATAGGGTTAGTAAAAAACATAAGTTCAGGCTGAAATTTAATATAAGGGAAGGAGGAAACAAAGACATGGCAAATATTGGGCCAAAGGGATTTCAGAAAATCATACTGTGCCAACGAAGTAGTAACAATTTATATACCCACATAAGAAATTCACCGATGCGAGGATCCATGTTTCAAAATTATGATTTGCTACTCTTCCCCGAAGCTTAATTCAAATGTACAAAAACTTATAACTAATTGATGGGCCTTAGATGGAACTAAATGTTACAACACAAACAGGTGAATGTCAATAAATGGAAGTACCTAGTAGAAGCAAATGTTGTTGTTCACATTCTCTTCAGAAGCATGCATCTTATTTATAAAAGCACACACCAGCAAGAAGTGTGTTGGCATAACAATATTCAGTTTCCGACCCCTTTTTCCACTTCATAGAAAAAAATCGATGTAGTGGCACCAAAATGAAGTCTAGCCTCTCAATGAAAACGAAGCAACATTAAGAATATATGCAAATAAGCAGAGCGAGAAGATAAGAAATCAGTTGGGACACATGAAGAACCAAAGGCACCATGTTGTTTAGCTTCAAGGTAAATAATAAATAATGTTGCTGACAGGCTATTTACAACCCATGTGGCATAAAAGTGATCTGCTTAAATGTAAACAATCCTTCCTTGAACAACATTTCACATGGTGTGCAGTTCAGAATTCTTATTGAATTTAAACTTAAATACTTCTGAATTAGAAAGTCTAAAGCGAATTCTAAACTTGTAATTTCAAGTCTATATTAATCGCTTCACCAAATACATACTTTAGGATTGAACTGTTTTCTTTTTAGAAATTTGCCTGAACATTACGGGAGCAGTACATTGTTCCTCTTCAATTTGTGTCTATATATATTTGGGAGTATCATTGTATTGATCTTATCGTCAAATAAATGCATCTTTTATTTTCACGTTATTCTTCCTAGATGCACACTCCCTACATACTGTCATGTTCATCAGTACAATGAAACTAATGATACTACAAAAATCAAAAGTAACATCAGAGATTGCCAGATAATAAGAGAAAATAACCTGGGAGCAGAGAGGAAGAACAAGATTATTGATCAGGAGGACAGTACATGCAAACTTGTGAGGTTTTGGGGGATACAGGGTGGAGAATCAGACCAAGGAGGATAAGCTGCAGGTGGCGGTGGTGTCGCGTCGGATCTGGTACGCCATGCGCCGCTTCTTGGATGCTAAATAATGTCCAATAAGACCAAGGAATCAATGTATACAGTTTTCAATACTAAAATCTAATAAAAATCTTCACTTATATATAAATGAAGGATACAATGTAAACATTTTTAACTGTCCTGCTATTATATAAGCAAAATTTCAGACTCGACATGAACTCTATTGTATTGTGCCCATGATCTCCACTATATTTGCCAATATCATGTACAGCCACAGTGCATGGAAAAAATCAAACAATACAGACATGTTGACTTGGACGGATAACTCACTGCTAGTTGGCCCAAAAACTCTTGCTGGAAATTGAATCAAAGGTAGTAAACAAGGAGATGGATTTGGGGATGCACACCTTGCAGATGATTTGGCTGGACTCTGACTTCATTTTATGGTTTGATGTCACGATGATGTGCTTAGTACGCTGGCTTTCTGCCAGTTCAACCTTTCCTAGTGGAATATGTGGTGCCAAGAGGATTGGTGAGGGACCGGCGAGGAGGATGGATGAGCCTGCAGCCCCAACACCACAGGTCCACAGCTGTGCCGAGCTGTGCGAAACACATGGTGCGGGTGATGAAGACGATAGATCTGCGTGCCGCGGGTCCTTGTCTCCAGCGCCGCTGCTTGACCTCCAACCATCTCGTCACAATGGCCCATCCCTCCTCGATCTCCTCTGCTCATACTCCTACCGCTGGAATTTGGCGTGGATTAGGATGAGAGCTCCTGGATGGCGCCGAAGGACTCCAGGAGCCGCGGATTTGCACCTCGGTGGTGGCGGACCTCAGCAAGATCTGGTCCGTCAGGGTCGGGAGAGAGCTCGGGGAGAGGAGAGGTATCCGTCACGGCGGCATGTCGAGGATCGCCATTGGCGAGTGAGAGAATGCGAAACAGACCACCAGGGTCACGACCGCCCTTGTTTTAGCCTTTTAGCGATCGACAGGAATCAGCATAGGCCCATTAAGCCAGTAGGCCCAATTGAATGTCGGGTGGCCAAAAAAGCCACCGGAGCAGCGACCCGATAAGGCTAGCGCGGCCTGTACGCACGATTTAGCGTGTAGGTGCGATTTAGGTGGGATTAAGAGCGAATCGGATGGCCAGAAAAGCCTCAAAAGACGATCCAACGGATAGAAATGCTGATGGTCTGAGAGGGCTGGAAAAGTGCTTAGTTATAATGTATCTAAATTTCGCTCGCATCGGCTGGATTGACCACGGCCACGACAATCCAGCCACGATAAATCCATCCAGTGTTAGAATATGTGGCCCAATAAAAAAGTTGTCGAATATAGTAATCACGATTACCTCAACCACGATAACACCATCACAAGCTCTAGGCTTACTTGGGACAACACAATTGGCCATCACCTCGTCGGCTTCCACAAGAATCTAAAGATGCTTGCAATGAGACACCGTCTGATGGATTCATGTACCTAGGGTAGGGTTATAGGCCTGATCTAAGTGCCCTACCCAAGGACACCCTTAGAAGAGATCACCTTCCAGTCGACCTACGAGGAACCCACTCGACTGACTCGAAGGACTCGACCATGAAGACTCACTCGACCACCACACTGCAACGGCCTGTAATTGAATAGACTTTATGGTAGTTAAGACACTTTATGTGGGGCGTTACCAGTAACGCCCCAGACTTAATGTACTTTAAACCCTTCATTACGTGGGCTGGCAGGGGTCCTGGCGCACTCTATATAAGCCACCCCCCTCCACAGGCAGAAGGGTTCGCACCCCTGTAACACATACACATATAATCCACTCGACCGCCTCAGGGCTCTGAGACGTAGGGCTTTTACTTCCTCCGAGAAGGGCCTGAACTCGTACATCGCTTGTGTTTACAACCTCTCCATAGCTAGGACCTTGCCTCTCCATACCTACCCCCCACTCTACTGTCAGACTTAGAACCACGACAGTTGGCGCCCACCTTGGGGCAGGTGTTTTAGCGATTTTGTGGAGAAGTTGCGGTACTTCCGAGTACTTTCACCATGATGACTGCTGGAGTTTTGGTCGAGGGGCGCGAGATCCGTCTCGGCGCTCTCACCTTTGTCGCCGACGACTCCGCATGGCTCCAGGAGGCTCCACTCGACGTTGATGCGCTCCCCGTCCGCGGTGCGACGCATTTTCGCGCATGTGTCCGCGGCATTCTGCTGCGGCAACCGTCGACCCTGTATCGGTCGACTCCCCTATCGGTCACCCGTCCGGTCTCCCACCAGCGCAAGCGCTCTGGTCGGTCGAGGCTCCAGTGGTGGGTGAAGCACACGGTGGCTCGTCAGACGGCCACCGCCCAGGTCGCGACAATTGAGCCCGACGAGTCTCTCTACGGCCTGTTTGATCTGTCGACTGGCTCCGTAAAGACTGCATCCGAGTGTGATAGCAGTGATCCGGCGGCAGAAATCCTGATGATCAACGGACCCCGCAGTCCTCCTGGCTTCGCCCTCGAGGGCGGGGCAGGCGGCGGAGGTTACCCCGTACGAGACCACGAAGAGTACCAGCCCGAGACACTCGACTCTCTGCAGAAGGAGGAGCTTCGCCGCAGGAACATGGATGCCCTGCATACTCCCATCGCGGGAGAAACCCCCGAGGCTCGTGCCTTGGAGGAGCCACGTTTGGCCAATCTGGCTGAACGCGCTCGTCTGGAGATCCTTTAGCGAGCACTCGACGAGCGTGCGCGGCAACGAGTTCCCGACGCCAATCGACGTCAACTCTTCCCGCCGACTCAGGTATATCGAACCCCAATCCAGAATTTAGCAGCTGCAACCCGTATAGCAGAATCCATCCAGCCCTCTCAGTCGGAAGCTGGCAGAGGCTTGATGCAGATCAGAGATTTGCTCCGGGCAGCGGGGGACCAGAATTCAGCCGTGTCGTAGTCGCGCAACAGAATTCACAGTCGATCCGTCGCTGCGAATACGGTTCAGTCGGCTCACAGTCCCAGATCGCCTCCGCGGCGGGAAGGGCGCGAGAATCGGCGAGACCAGTATGGAGACCGACACGACCGAGATGACAGGCGTTGAGTGCCCTCTTCCCCTCCGAGGGATGGGTCGTACGCTCCTCGGGACAGGGTGACAGGCGTCAGCTCAGTGTGGGGCGAAGAGCTCCAGTCGACCCCAGGGAACCAGGCTTCGATGCGCGATCCATTATCGTGCAAGGCTTGGTCGACCGGAACAGAGCCCATCGAGGCGGACCCGAGAGAGATGCGCCCACGAGCAGTCGGGTGCATGTTTCTGGTCCAGAATGTTTCAGCAAGGCTATCAGAGCCGCAGTGATCTCCCCAATTTTAGATTGGCAACAGGAGTCAGCAAGTTCATTGGTGAGTCTAAGCCTGAAACTTGGCTTGAGGACTACCGAGTGGCTGTTCAGATTGGTGGTGGGAATGACGAGGTGGCCATGAAGCATTTGCCCCTCATGTTGGAAGGTTCTGCCAGAGCATGGCTGAATCAGTTACCTCCTGGCAGTATCTACACTTGGGAAGATCTGTCCCGAGTGTTTGTCAGAACATTTGAAGGAACTTGCAAGCGACCAGCTGGATTGACGGAGCTGCAAGTCTGTGTGCAGAAGACCAATGAGACTCTCAGAGAGTATATTCAGAGATGGATCACTTTGCACCATACTGTGGAAAATGTGTCTGATCATCAGGCAGTTTGCGCCTTCAAAGATGGCGTCAAGAATAGAGAATTGAGTCTGAAGTTTGGTCGAACAGGGGACATGACCTTGAGTCGGACGATGGAGATTGCTACCAAGTACGCCAACGGCGAGGAAGAGGACCGACTCTGAAGCGGCAAGTACAAGCCAAGTCAGTCGGAGAAGGGAAACTCCAGTCGGAAACAGAAGCGGAAGGCCGAACCAGCAGCTCCTGGAGAGGCCCTGGCCGCGACTCAGGGAAAGTTCAAGGGGAAGCCAAAAGGATCCTGGAATCCTAAGAAAGTAAAGGATAAAGAAGGAAATGACGTGATGGATATGCCGTGTCACATCCACACGAAGAAAGATGAAGAGGGCAATATCATTTACCCAAAGCATACCACTCGCCAGTGTCGACTCCTGATCCAGCAGTTTCAGGGAAAACAGTCTAAGGACAAGGAGAAGGAGCCGGACAAGGCCGAAGACAAAGAGGACAGTGAGGAAGGATATCCGCATGTCAACTTCACTCTGATGATCTTCGCAGATGTGGAAAGCAAGAGTCGACTAAAAGTCATTAACCGTGAGGTGAACATGGTTGCGCCAGCAAAACCAAGTTATCTGAGATGGTCCCAAACACCCATCACATTCGACCAATCTGATCACCCGACTCATATTGCCACCCCTGGGAGGCAAGCTTTGGTGGTCGATCCAGTTGTCGAAGGCACTCGACTGACAAAAGTGCTGATGGACGGTGGTAGTGGGCTGAACTTGTTGTATGCAGACACATTGAAAGGAATGGGCATTCCAATGTCCCGACTGAGCACCAGTAACATGAGTTTCCACGGTGTCATACTAGGGAAGAAAGCTGAGTCACTCGGCCAAATAGCTCTGGACGTGGTGTTTGGTGATTCAAAGCATTTTCGCAAGGAAAAGTTGACGTTTGAGGTCGTGGACTTTCAGAGTGCGTACCACGCCATTTTGGGGAGGCCAGCCTACGCACGGTTCATGGCTCGACCATGTTACGTGTACCTCAAACTGAAAATGCCAGGTCCCAAAGGAGTGATCACTGTCACCGGTGATTGGAAAAAGGCAGAAGAGTGCTTTCAAAAGGGCTCGAAGATTGCCGATTCCCAGGTGACAGCGGTCGAGTTCGAAGAGTACAAGCAAAGCGCAGATCCGAGTGATTTGTTGCGATCCAAGAAACCCGCCACAGAATCTGCATTTCAGTCGTCTGGTGAGACGAAGCCTGTTCACATTCACCCGACCGACCCCAATGCAGCCCCGAACCACATCTCCACAACACTTGACCCGAAATAGGAAGAAGCGCTCATCCAGTTCCTCCGTGAGAACTGGGACATTTTTGCATGGAAGCCAGCTGACATGCCAGGTGTTCCCAGGGGACTGGCTGAGCATCGCCTCAGAGTCGACAAATCAGCAAAACCAGTCAAAGAGCATCTTCGGCGGTCCGCCGTCCAGAAGAGAAAGGCTATTGGTGAGGAAGTGGCTCGACTGTTGGCGGCAGGATTTATCCGGGAGATATACCACTCCGAGTGGCTCGCTAATGTTGTCATGGTTCCCAAGAAGGACAAGTCACTCCGCATGTGCATTGATTTCAAGCACATCAATCGGGCCTGCCCGAAAGATCATTTTCCTCTCCCTCGCATCGATCAAATTGTTGACTCGACCGCGGGATGTGAGAGATTGTCTTTTCTAGACGCGTATTCCGGGTATCATCAGATCCGTCTGTATGGACCCGACGAAATAAAAACAGCTTTCATCACTCCATTCGGGTGCTTTTGCTATATCACCATGCCATTCGGCCTCAAGAATGCCAGAGCCACATTTATGCGAATGATTCAGAAGTGTCTGATCACTCAAATCAGTCGGAATGTGGAAGCGTATATGGATGATATCGTCGTCAAGTCGCGAAAGGGTTCCGACCTGCTTGCTGACCTCGCCGAAACATTTGCCAACCTCAGAAGGTATGATATCAAGCTCAATCCATCAAAGTGCACATTCGGAGTTCCTGGCGGAAAGTTACTCGGTTTTCTCGTTTCCGAATGAGGGATCGATGCTAATCCAGAGAAGATCGGTACTATTCTCCGAATGAAACGCCCTGTGCGAGTGCACGATGTCCAGAAGCTTACTGGATGCTTTGCCGCATTAAGTCGATTCATCTCACGACTCGGTGAAAAGGCATTGCCTCTTTACCGACTGATGAAGAAGGCAGACAAGTTCGAGTGGACTCCAGAAGCTGATGCAGCGTTTGCCGAGCTAAAAGCTCTGCTATCCACCCAGCCGGTGCTTGCTGCTCCAATCAGCAAAGAGCCTCTGTTGCTGTATATCGCAGCCACAGGACAAGTCGTCAGTACAGTGCTTACGGTCGAGCGCGAAGAGGAAGGAAAAGCCTTCAAAGTTCAGCGCCCAGTGTATTATTTGTCTGAAGTCTTGACTCCATCCAAGCAGAGATATCCTCATTATCAGAAGCTTGTGTATGGAATATACATGACCACGAAGAAGGTTGCTCATTATTTCTCTGATCATTCCATCACAGTCGTCAGCGACGCCCCATTATCAGAGATTCTACACAACAGAGATGCAACTGGTCGAGTGGCGAAATGGGCGATTGAACTTCTTCCCCTTGATATCAAGTTTGAGGCAAAGAAAGCCATTAAGTCCCAGGCAATAGCAGATTTCCTCGCCGAGTGGATTGAACAACAGCAGCCGACTGAAGTTCACTCGGAGCATTGGACCATGTTCTTTGATGGCTCTAAGATGCTGAATGGTTCTGGTGCTGGGGTTGTTCTGGTTTCCCCCAGAGGAGATAAGCTTAGGTATGTGCTCCAGATTCACTTTGATTCCTCCAACAATGAGGCAGAGTATGAGGCCCTTTTATATGGATTGCGCATGGCCATCTCACTCGGCGTCCGTCGCCTGATGGTCTATGGCGATTCAGATTTAGTGGTCAACCAGGTGATGAAGGAGTGGGACGTGAGAAGCCCAGCCATGACTGGATACTGCAATGCAGTGAGGAAGCTGGAAAAGAAGTTCGAGGGGTTAGAGCTCCATCACATCCCCCGACTGAAAAAATCAGGCAGCAGATGATCTGGCAAAGATAGGTTCCAAAAGAGAAGCCATTCCGAGTGGTGTGTTCTTGGAGCATATACACACTCCGTCAGTCAAAGAAGATCCCTTCACAGAAGAAGCTCCACAGCCCAAGAGTGCCACAGATCCGACTGAGGTTGAGGTCCCAGCAGTGGTCGACTTAGTCATGGAGGTCTTAGTGGTCACTCCCGACTGGACAATTCCCTATATCGCGTATATCCTGAGAAAAGAGCTCCCAGAGGATGAGGAAGAGGCTCGGCAGATCGTCCGTCGATCCAAAGCCTTTACCGTTATCAAAGGACAGTTATATAGAGAGAGCGCGACTGGAGTTGGTCAAAAATGCATAACGCCAGAAGAAGGTCGAATCATTCTCAATGATACCCACTCGGGGACCTGTGGTCACCATGCGTCCTCTCGGACCATAGTAGCCAAAGCATACCGAGCCGGATTTTACTGGCCAAGGGCGAATGAGATGGCGAAGGAAATAGTGGACAAGTGCGAAGGATGTCAGTTCTACTCCAATATGTCACACAAACCTGCGTCGGCTCTGAAGACCATTCCACTCGTCTGGCCTTTCGCAGTATGGGGGTTGGACATGGTCGGTCCCTTGAGAACATGTCGAAGTGGTTTCACGCATGTACTGGTAGCAGTCGACAAGTTCACCAAGTGGATTGAGGCTAAACCAATCAAGAATCTTGACGCCGGTACTGCTGTTACCTTCATCAGGGAGCTGACGTTCAGATATGGAGTCCCGCACAGCATCATTACGGATAATGGGTCGAACTTTGACTCGGAAGAATTCAGAGATTTCTGCAACTCTCAAGGCACACGAGTCGACTACGCTTCAGTCGCCCATCCGCAGTCGAATGGACAAGCAGAACGAGCCAATGGCTTAATCCTCAAGGGTTTGAAGCCCCGACTGATGCGTGATCTCAAGCACGCGGCTGGAGCATGGGTCGACGAACTCCCCTCGGTGCTTTGGGGATTGCGGACCACACCCAGTCGGTCGACCGGAAGAACTCCATTCTTCTTGGTCTATGGAGCTGAAGCAGTCTTGCCGAGTGATCTTCTTCACAATGCTCCTCGAGTTGAACTCTACAACGAAGCAGAAGCTGAGCAAGCGCGTCAGGACGCAGTCGACCTTTTAGAGGAACAAAGGGAGATGGCTCTGATCCGATCGACCATCTACCAACAGGACTTGCGTCGCTTTCACGCCAGAAATGTGAGAGGTCGAGCCTTCCAGGAAGGAGATCTAGTTCTCCGAGTGGATCAGCAGAAACAACATAAGCTCGCTCCTTCTTGGGAAGGACCCTTCATCATCACCAAGGTTCTCCACAACGGGCATACCGTCTTTACAACGTCGAACACAATATCGAAGAGCCCCGAGCTTGGAATGCGGATCCGCTCCGCCCATTTTACACTTAAAAGTTTTTCACTCGGATGAGTTGTAATAAAGTACTTCTGTAGTTCATGGATTTCGAAATAATAGTGTCATAATTCCTTCATAATTTTTGTCACTTTTTATTTTTGTCTAGTAAAATTTTCCCCCAGTGGGTGGCTTAGCCGCGAATCCGTTTCGCCTAAGTTTGTAAAAATCCTACCGAGTGGTAAGCCAGACTTCCACTCGGAGGCTTAGCCGCGAATCCGTTTCGCCTAAGTTATCAAAATCCTACCGAGTGGTAAGCTAGACTTCCACTCGGGGGCTTAGCTGCAGCCCAGTGCTCGCCTAAGTTATAAAAAATCCTACCGAGTGGTAAGCCAGACTTCCACTCGGGGGCTTAGCTGCAGTCCAAGTACTCGCCTAAGTTATCAAAATCCTACCGAGTGGTAAGCCAGGCTTCCACTCGGGGGCTTAGCTGCAGTCCAAGTACTCGCCTAAGTTATAAAAAATCCTACCGAGTGGTAAGCCAGAGTTCCACTCGGAGGCTTAGCTGCAGTCCAAGTACTCGCCTAAGTAGAACGTACGCTCGCAAGGAGGACGAGGTGCAGGTCGACTGCGACCCTTTCCTCTGAGCTACGCCATAAGTACAATGTGTGCTCGCAAGGAGGACGAGGTGCAGGTCGACTGTGACCCTCTCCTCTGAGCTACGCCATAAGTACAATGTGTGCTCGGAAGGAGGACGAGGTGCAGGTCGACTGTGACCCTCTCCTCTGAGCTACGCCATAAGTACAATGTGCGCTCGTGAGGAGGACGAGGTGCAGGTCGACTGCGACCCTCTCTTCTGAGCTTCGCCACAAATACAACGTAAAAATCCTACCAAGTGAAGAGCAAAACTCTCACTTGGAGGCTTAGCTGCAACCCAGTGCTTGCCTAAGGAATAAGTCGACTGCAGAGAGCATCTTGCTGTGAACCTGCAAAGGACATTTCGAGCCAAAAGCAATCATATTCAAACATCAAATCCAAGTTCAGATCGATACCTAAAGGAACTGAAAGTGCTCAGACGCTAAGCCTGTTAAGGTTTATCGGTTACAACTCCACTCGGCATACCGAGGCAAATTTAAAGTGTCGGGCTTAAAAGAGGTTTTTTACCCCTCCCGTGGAGGGCTGGAAGGAGCAACGAACTCATCAAGGTCGATTCCGTTTGCGATCCGAGTGGCAGCATCGATGAAGGTTTCCATGAAGGACCTGAAGTCGTGTTTCTTGGTGTTGGCCACCCGGAGAGCCGCCAGCTTGTCTTCTCGCGCATCTTTGCAGTTGACTTGGGCCAGACACAGAGCAACATCTGCACCGCAACGAGCCGAGGACTTCTTCCACTCCTGCACTCGGTCAGGGACTGCGTTCAGTCGAGCCATCAGCGACTCGAGGTCATTCTGGAGTGTCGCCCTGGGCCAGAGCGTCGAGTCGATGCGGGACGTGGCAACCTTCAGCCTTGCAAGATAGTCCACGACAGCTGCAACACGGGACTCCAGTCGGAAGACATTCATGGCAACTTCATCATTCACTGGAGAATTGACGGGGTCAAGGTTTGGTTCCAACTGGCTAGTCTCTTCTTCAAAGTTTCGACAGAATTCTGCAAGGACAAATGCCGAGTCAAGACAGTGGTCGAATGGAAGCATCACAGTTGAAAATGTTGGTCGAGTGTAAAAGGTTACCTTCGAGCATAAGGAACAATTTCTTGGCAAGTCCACCCAGGAAGGCTTCCAGGTCATTTTTCTTCCCAGTCAACTGGTTGATCTTATCGGTCAGAGTAGTCTTGTCAGTCTTTAGTCGGTCGACTTCCTTGTTGGCAATCCCAAGAGCAGCTTTCAGATTGGTATTTTCCTGTTCAAGCTTGGTGACTGAAGCTAACTTCTCGTCAGCAAGCTTGGTCTTCTCAGCTAGCTCAAGGTCTTTTCTCTTCTGGGCCTCCTTCACCTTGCCTGCAAGTTACAGCAAAGTCAGATTTTGAAACAAATGAAGGGAAAAAGGAGTCGTCGAGGTCTCACCGAACATACCTTTGGTCTCCTCCTTCGCCTTCGTCAGATTCTCCTGCACCAGCTTCAGATCCAGCTCGAGCTGAATGTGCTTCTGCTCCAGCTCGGTATAGCGAGCCGCAAGGTCACAGGATTTCTACGAAGAACAAATCGACAAAATATCAAAGATAATTCACTTCCGAGTGGATAAGAGAAAATCATACGTTTCTAAGACTACAGCCGAATGCAAGCATTCGACCGTAGTCTCGGGGACTACACCCAGTGGGTGCACTCAGCGTGCCCCCACTAGTTCTATTAAAGATAGAGTCGACCAGTCGACCCACAAAAAAAAGAGACGTGTTCTTCAGACTGTAATCAACTGCAAGCAGTCGACCACACTCTCGGGGACTACACCCAGTGGGTGCACTCAGCGTGCCCCCACCGGTTTCGGAAATTCATTCGCTTCAGTCGAGTGACGAAAAGCCTTTACTTGTAAAGCCTAAGGCCGACTGCCAGCAGTCGACCTTAGCCTTGGGGACTACACCCAGCGGGTGCACTCAGCGTGCCCCTGCTAACACGGAGTTTTTTATCGACACACCCAGTGGGTGACTGCTATGGATTCCAGAAAGAAAAGTTTTGATAGCATATCCGAACAGAACAGGCGGTGGTCGACTGACCTTAACATTGCTTTGAATGGCAGAGCTGGCGTCGTAAGCTGCCTGGCTTGCATCCCGGATGGTCTTCACCTGCTCCATCATGATCCCCGCCTGGCGTATCGCTTCCTTAGCAGCGCTGGCTTGGTCCTCTGGGACGTGGTGCGTCGTGAAAAGAGAAGGTTGTGCGGCACTCGATGAAGCAGGATGAGCACTCGTCAACGGCACCGCGAAGGACACGGTGTGTCGAGTGGTGTTCTCCTCCCCCGTGGCCAGAGTCTCGGGCGCCGTCGCATCCTAGGCCACCCTGCCGGCAGATGCTTTCCTGCTCCTTCTATGCTTCAGCGGTTCCTCATCCTCATCATCATTAGGAAGAGTGATGACGACATTGGATGGAGCTACAGAAAAGAATCAGAATCAGAGATCATGAATCAGTCGACTGAAAAACGGAATTAAGAGTATAGTACCAGGGTTTGAGGTTGCTGCGCCCTCCATCTCATGGTCGTCAGCCTTGCCAGAGGTCTCAGAAGTAGCAGCACTGCAGTTCCAAAGAGTCAGTCGGCCAACTCAAGTATCAACTAGAGATAAAGTTTGTACAAAACAAGAAGACTCAAGCAGCATGTTTACCCTGATATGGTGGGGATGGACACCTTCATCTTCGGCAGGAGCTTGGTTGGCTTTGACGGAGCCACCTTGGACTGCTTCGGCGCCTTTTCAGTCGGCGCCGGATAAGTGGTCCGAGGGCGTTTGGTCAACTGCGAGGCAGTCGCAACCCCCTTGCCACGTTCAGTCGCAGGGTCATGGACAAGTTTTGACCGCCTCTCCGAGTGCAGTGGAGCAACCTCCTCCTCCTCCTCTTCCTCGTCCTCATCATCGTCGTCGTCATCGTCGTCTTCTTCGGCAGCGTCTGAGTCCCACTCCTCCTGGCTCTCGCCCCAGCTTGCTTCTCCCTCTTCAGTCGGAGCCTGAGCTCCATTGGGCATCGAGTACAGCTCGGTGAGGGCCTGAGAGACGTCAAGACAGAGATCAATCGACCAATTTGCGAAACATACAGAAATGAATACGACAAGTATACAATGGAAGGCAGAGCAAACATACCTTGTCTGGAACGCTGTGATGGTCGAGTGGAGGAATCCTCCTGGATCCACGGGGATTATCCTTGTTCCCAGTGACCGTAGCCATCCACCTTTCCACCGTGGCGTCGTCGACTGCTTCCGGGTGGACCCGAGTCTCGTCTTCAGTTCCGCAGTACAACCACATGCAATGGCTCCGGAACTGAAGAGGCTGGATACGCCGCCTAAGAAAAACCTCCAAAAGGTCCATGCCAGTAACTCCGTCTCGAACCAACTGCACCACGCGATCCATCAACATCTTCACGTCAGCTCTCTCCTCCGGAATCACCTTCAGAGAGGAGGGCTTGTTCACTCGGTCCATGGTGAATTGAGGGAGTCCACTCGACTGACCCGGCGTCAGCTCATTCTGGCAGTAGAACCAGGTCGACTGCCAGCCCCTGACCGACTCGGGAAACGTCATGGCTGGGAAAGTGCTCTTGTTCCTCACTTGGATCCCCAGGCCCCCACACATTTGGACAACTTGGGTTTTCTCATCGCCTGGGCTCGCCTTCTTCACGGTCTGAGAGCGACACGTGAATATGTGCTTGAACAAACCCCAGTGCGGTCGACAGCCCAGGAAATTCTCACACATGGATACAAACGCAGCAAGATATGCAATAGAGTTCGGGGTGAAGTGGTGGAGTTGGGTTCCGAAGAAGTTCAAAAAACCACAGAAGAAAACACTCGGTGGCAAAGAAAATCCGCGGTCGACATGGGTGGCCAGGAGCACGCACTCACCCTCTTCCGGCTGGGGCTGCCACTCTTTCCCCGGAAGCCTTGCGGCGCCGTGGGGGATCAGCCCGTCGTCGGCATGTCGAGGAGATCCTTCTCCTTGATGGTCGACTGGATCCAATCTCCCTGGACCCAGCCCTTCGGCAGGCGAGTTCTAGACGAAGACCCGCTGCGACTGGTGGATCTCCCCTTCGCCTTCTCCGCCGCCGATGCCTTCTTTGCGCGCTCCAGCACCGCCATCTTCTCCTTGACCATGGCTGCCGGCGAGATGCGCGAAGAGGAGCTTTGCGGAGGTGAAAGCGGGCGCGTTGGGCGGAGGCGAGGAGAGCAGAGAGGAAATGATGAAGCACTATTCAGAAAACCCTCGCTGGTCGCATTTATAACATCCCTTCCGAGTGGATGACAGGTGGACCCGGTCAGTCTAATCATATCCCGAAACAGTTGCATTGACGTGATACGTGGCGGAAAAGGCGGCGCGGGGATCGAGGCGTCTATGCCCTATCCCATCCGAACGCCGCAGTCCGCCCCGCTTCGCGCGCTTCCCCAAATTTCGTATCCCGTAGAATCCGCGAATGGCAGATCGGTCTGTCAGACGCAGGATCTCCTGCGACCCGTCGCTCGGGAACTGGCGAAGCCCAAAAGGTCACTCGACGAAAGACAAGAATGGATCGAGTCGACTGAAGAAAAGTTGCTCGTTATCAACAAAGAAGATCTTGATCCAGAACAACGCATAGCCAGTATGCAAAAGTCAATCGAAAACAGCATCAACTCCTTCCTCACTCAAGCCTCAATCCATTCGGGGGCTAATGATGGATTCATGTACCTAGGGTAGGGTCATAGGCCTGATCTAAGTGCCCTACCCAAGGACACCCTTAGAAGAGATCACCTTCCAGTCGACCTACCAGGAACCCACTCGACTGACTCGAAGGACTCGACCATGAAGACTCACTCGACCACCAGAAGGTCAGGAGGCACTCTGCACTGCAACGGCCTGTAATTGAATAGACTTTATGGTAGTTAAGACACTTTATGTGGGGCGTTACCAATAACGCCCTGGACTTAATGTACTTTAAACCCTTCATTACGTGGGCTGGCAGGGGTCCTGGCGCACTCTATATAAGCCACCCCCCTCCACAGGCAGAAGGGTTCGCACCCCTGTAACACATACACATATAATCCACTCGACCGCCTCAGGGCTCCGAGACGTAGGGCTTTTACTTCCTCCGAGAAGGGCCTGAACTCGTACATCGCTTGTGTTTACAACCTCTCCATAGCTAGGACCTTGCCTCTCCATACCTACCCCCACTCTACTGTCAGACTTAGGACCACGACATCGGCACCGCCCTGGATAGGCTTTTTCCTCGTGGGTCCCAAATGATAAATCCAAATATGTGACTACCATGCAGCTTTTCTTATTAAGAATTACATCCCTTGGTGTGCAAGCTGAAAATAAGTTTGTGGGTGCTGGTGGGCACTAAAAACTTGTGGTTTTGTAATGAACAAAGATCTCAAGGATCCCACGAGAGTGATGTTCTTTGCCAATGTTGTGAATGCTTATAATATTTATGTCTTAATTGAAGAAATGGCAAGCCATTGGCTCAGTATGAAAGAAAATATGGGTCAAAGCCGAGTTGAAAAGGGCAACAATATCTAACTCCAGCTAACAAACAATACAAAAGCATGAGGATTAATTACTCATCACATTTAGACAAAATCCAAATTGAACAGGACAATGACATCTAACTCAACCAAAGTTTTCGGCAGTCACAATCAAATGGATCGATCCGATCCATAAAATCAAGATCAGCGGCCAGAAATTCTACTGGTCCATGATGACAAGTTGTTGTAAATAGAAGCCAAGCATGATCAGAAGCCCTTAGATCCACATGAAACTTCTTTTTACGTTGTTCAACACCTGCAGCCGTAAGAAATTTCTTGTTGAAAAACTTAATACTCACGGACTCGCATTCAACATGAAGAATGTGACAAAGCTAGTGTTTGCATTGTTGTATGCATATCCTTCCAGTGTTACTGTCTTCAAACAAATGTCGTGAGATCTGAGAAAATCCCGGTGATTCTTGAACCATCGATTGGTTATACCTTTTTTCCATGTGTTAGTGCCTAAATAAAGATGAAGATCAAAAACAGTTAATGTCTAAAAAAGATTATGTTGAAAGAGTGATAGCTGAATGATTAATTATAGTACATTATATATGGGCTTTCAATGTGAGTGAAATCATCACCTTCATATACAAATTCTCCAGACATGGAAAGCATTGCAGCAAGGCAATAATGATGTTGAGATCAAAACACCACATAGTGATATATAAGGTCTTGACAGAATCCACCACCACTGATAGGATGGACAAGCACTTCATTGAGCATAGAACATAATATTAGCACTGAAAGTGTACTCCAAGATGATACTTCACTTATGCGCACAATTGAAAATTGCAAATTACAAAAGTGTACGTGAATAATATACAATACCTCAATAGGTGTGGAGGCAAACACCATCTCGAACCATTCAAACGGATCACTAATTGCACCCAAGGTCTCCAGTTTAGGCGCAGAGACCACAGTTATTTGTAAAGGTTTATAACAACAATTAAGGAGTAACCTTTGAAGTGAAGGGGTGTGTTCGATGATGAGCTCCTGCCCTTCAAAATGAATTCCAATGCTTACAAGGTGAGACGACTTTATTTTGAGACAAGGGATATGGATTCCTATTCCAAAAACAAGCACCAAACGCTGTAGTGTAGGGCAGCTAGAGTGGATGATGCTATGAAGTGAGGCCACCGACAGATCAACCAACACAAGCGCAAGTTTTTTTTAGCACTGGCAATCGAAGCATTTGTACCAGATAGTCTGCTAGATGGCACCGGGTCAAGGTGGCAGTGTGGAGAGAGGAGGAAAACCATGAGATGGGCATCAGTGGTGAGGGCACAGATGCATCTCTTGGTGGAAACCTATCACTGTAATGGTAGAACTCATGTTGCTGGAGTTTATCAAATTGACGGGATGTCAGCCAGGTGGCCACCATGCAGGGTATGTCTAGCAGTAGCATGCCGGGATGCAGATGCGTTGAACGGAGCCCCGGTGGGAGGAGATGATGGCTCCGGGGAGCTCAGAATCAACATTGACTAATAGCTGGCGACAGTCGAGATTAAGAGGCGCGGTGCGCCACAGAATGCGCCATCGAGATGCGAGGACTTGTGTGCGGCAGCCATCCTTGGTGGGGAGAAGGGAGATGATCTCCCCAAGGATTCCGTCTGGGAGATCGCTGATGCGGTCCGCCGGAGATTCTACTGGTTCCTCACGTCCAGGGGGCGCTTCTGGCCGCACAGCCGGGTCGAAGATCTACATCCGGCGGTGGTGGTGGCCCGAGCCTCATTTGTGCTCATACCAATCTAGAAGAAAAAAATGGCATAACATGTAGGACATTCGAAATAAATTCCCAAGATCAGGAAGAAAAAAGGCACAAACATATATGTAGGTGACTAGGTTTTCCGTTAGAGTCGCAGTTGTTGCCGGAGTTGCTGTTGACCTTCGGCTCCAGCTGGGGGGGCACAATGGCACCGACAAATTCAAGGTCGTGCTGCTGCCCATGCGAGACCTCGTCGGCGGCGACAGAAACCTCTGTGGCTAGCTTGACGCGTTGTGCGGGTGCTTCACCAGCCCCGGCGTCGCCACTCCCTCCGATGGTGCGCTTCGGCAGCATCATCATACACTCCGGAGTCCAGACATCGCTGACCACTATGGACCGGGGGTGCGGCCACCTATTATGGTCTACGGCTCGGGCGCGCAATTAATACGGACCAGTGGGAGCGAGGAAGGTTGCGGTCAAAAGTTGTCTCGCCTCCCAGTGAGCCTGCGCGGCGGACGTCTGTCACTCCTACCATCATTACAGCTACTCGCACGCCTCCCTGTCAATACACACACCTGCACGCACTCCTCTCGGTATGCCTGCGCAGCGGACTGCTCGCATGCGTCCCGTCAACTCACGCCTACTCGCATGACACACGGGGCGTGTGGCAGCACGTATATGTTTTGGTTTATTTTCTGCCGCATTACTGCTTCACTGAACCGTTTGCGTTGAAGAGAAGCAGAAATCCTGCATTGAACATCTTGCACTTTTCTCGGTGAACTTGCGCTCCGGACGAGTTTTGGATTTACTAGAATTTAAAAACCAGGCATCTAAACGTTTTGCCGGCAATCAACAGTGCCCTGGTGTTTGAAATTCATTCTCATTTCTTGCATGGGACCTGAGCATGCACATAAGGACACAAATTTGATTTTTCAACCAATTTATAGTCACTGGAGCATGCACATGTAGTTCAAATTTGAATTATGCACATAAATGCATTAAAAACTCAGTTAATGCATAAAAATGTCCAAACGAACCCCGAAATATCACAAAAATTGACACAACACTCTTGTTGTTCTATGTTGACAATAAGAGGAAATGGATATCGTTTCGTCCACAAAGGTGGGATGTTCCCTACCGAAAACCATCATGCTTGTTGTGAGAAGCTCCAGTTTGTGAGAAGCATATACCCAAACCTACCCCAAATGGGACAAAATTTGTACCAAGGCATGCGGGTGCCCTTCCATGATAGCATGGCAAGTTTCATGAATTCCAGACGAGTTTTGGATTTAGTTAAACTTAAAAATCAGGCATCTCAATTTTTTGCCAGCAATAAATGGTGCCCTGGTGTTTAAAATTCATTCCCATTTCTTGCATGGGACCTAAGCATGCACCCAAGGACATAGATTTGATTTTTCAACCAATTTATATGCACTAGAGCATGCGCATGTAGCTAAAATTTGAATTTTGCACATAAATGCATTGAAAACTCAGTTAATGCATAAAAATGTCCAAGCGAACCCCGAAAAATCACAAAAATTCACACAACACTCCTGTTGTTCTATGTTGGCACGAGAAAAAATTTGAAAGCAATAAGAGGCAATGGATATTGTTTCATCCCCAAAGGTGGGACGTTCCCTACAGAAAACCATCATGCTTGTTGTGAAAAGCTCCGGTTTGTGAGAAGCATACACCCAAACCTGCCCCAAATGAGACAAAATATGGACCATGACATGTTGATGCCGCTCCATGATAGCATGCCAAGTTTCATGAATTTCAGACGAGTTTTGGATTTACTACAATTTAAAAACCAAGCATCTAAATAATTTGCCGGCAATCAACAGTGCCCTGGTGTTTGAAATTCATTCTTATTTGTTGCATGGGACCTAAGCATGCACAAAGGGACACAGATTTGATTTTTCAACAAATTTATAGTCACTGGAGCATGCGCATGTTGTTCAAATTTGAACTATGCACATAAATGCATTGAAACCTCAGTTAATGCATAAGAATGTCCAAACGAACCCCAAAAATCACAAAAATTGACAACACTCCTGTTGTTCTATGTTGACACAAGAAAAAAATTTGAAAACAATAAGAGACAATAGATATCGTTTCGCCCCCAAAGGTGGGACGTTCCATACCGAAAACCATCATGCTTGTTGTGAGAAGCTCCAATTTGTGAGAAGCATATACCCAAAACTGCCCCAAATGGGACAAAATTTGTACCACGTCATGCGGGTGTCCTTCCATGATAGCATGCCAAGTTTCATGAATTTCAGACGAGTTTTGGATTTATTTGAATTTAAAAACCAGGCATCTCAATGTTTGCCGGCAATCAATGGTGCCCTGGTGTTTAAAATTCATTTCCATTTCTTGCATGGGACCTAAGCATGCACCCAAGGACACATATTTGATTTTTCAACCAATTTATATGCATTGGAGCATGCGCATGTAGTTCAAATTTGAATTATGCACATAAATGCATTGAAAACTCAGTTAATGCATAAAAATGTCCAAACGAACCCCGAAAAATCACAAAAATTCACACAACACTCTTGTTGTTCTCTATTGGCACGAAAAAAATTGAAAGCAATAAGGGGCAATGGATATCATTTCGTCCCCAAAGGTGGGACGTTCCCTACAGAAAACCATCATGCTTGTTGTGAGAAGTTTCGGTTTGTGAGAAGCATATACGCAAACCTGCCCCAAATGGGCCAAAATTTGTACCATGACATGTTCATGCCGCTCCATGATAGTATGCCAAGTTTCAAGAATTTCAGACGGGTTTTGGATTTACTAGAATTTAAAAACCAGGCATCTCAATGTTTTGCCGGCAATCAACGGTGCCCTGATGTTTGAAATTCATTCCCATTTCTTGCATGGGACCAAAGCATGCACCCAAGGACACATATTTGATTTTTTAACCAATTTATATGCACTTAGCATGCGCATGTAGTTCAAATTTGAATTATGCACATAAATGCATTGAAAACTCAGTTAACTTATAAAAATGTCCAAATGGACCCTGAAAAATCATAAAAATTCACAACACTCCTGTTGTTCTATGTTGGCATGAGAAAAAAATTGAAAGCAATAAGACCCAATGGATATCGTTTCGTCCCCAAAGGTGGGACATTCCCTACTGAAAACCATCATGCTTGTTGTGGGAAGCTCCGGTTTGTGAGAAGCGTATACCCAAACCTGCCTCAAATGGGACAAAATTTGTACCACGGCATGTTGATGCCGCTCCATGATAGCACGCCAGGCTTCATAAATTTTAGATGAGTTTTGGGTTTAATAGAATTTAAAAACCAGGCATCTCAATGTTTTGCCGGCAATCAACGGTGCCCTGGTGTTTGAAATTCATTCCCATTTCTTGGATGGGACCTAAGCATGCACCCAAGGACACATATTTGATTTTTCAACCAATTTATATGCACTTGAGCATGCGCCTGTAGTTCAAATTCTAATTATGCACATGAATGCATTGAAAACTCCGTTAATGCATAAAAATGTCCAAACGAACCCCTAAAAATCACAAAAATTCACACAACACTCCTGTTGTTCTATGTTGGCACGAGAAAAAAATGAAAGCAATAAGAGGCAATGGATATCGTTTCGTCCCCAAAGTTGGGACGTTCCCTACCAAAAACCATCATGCTTGTTGTGAGAAGCTCCGGTTTGTGAGAAGCATATAGCCAAACCTGCCCCAAATGGGACAAAATTTGGACCACAGCACGTTTATGCCGCTCCATTATAGCATGCCAAGTTTCATGAATTTCATTCTCATTTCTTGCATGAGACCTAAGCATGCACATAAGGACACACATTTGATTTTTCAACCAATTTATAGTCACTAGAGCATGCACATGTAGTTCAAATTTGAATTATGCACATAAATGCATTGAAAACTCAGTTAATGCATAAAAATGTCCAAACGAACCCCGAAAAATCACAAAAATTGACACAACACTCCTGTTGTTCTATGTTGACACAAGAAAAAAATTTGAAAGCAATAATGGGCAATGGATATTGTTTCGTCCCCAAAGGTGGGACGTTCCCTACCAAAAACCATCATGCTTGTTGTGAGAAGCTCCAGTTTGTGAGAAGGATATACCCAAACCTGCCTCAAATGGGATAAAATTTGTACCACGACATGAGGCGCCGCTCCAAGATAGCATGCCAAGTTTCATGAATTTCAGACGAGTTTTGGATGTTATAGTATTTAAAAACTAGGCATCTCAATGTTATGCCGGCAATCAACGGTGCCCTGGTGTTTGAAATTCATTCCCATTTCTGCATGGGACCTAAGCATGCACCCAAGGACACAGATTTCATTTTTCAACCAATTTATAGTCACTGGAGCATGCGCATGTAGTTCAAATTTGAATTATGCACATAAATGCATTGAAAACCTAGTTAATGCATAAAAATGTCCAAACGAACCCCGAAAAATCACAAAAAATCACACAACACTCTTGTTGTTCTCTATTGGCACGAAAAAAAATTGAAAGCAATAAGAGGCAATGGATATCGTTTCGTCCCAAAAGGTGGGACGTTCCCTACAGAAAACCATCATGCTTGTTGTGAGAAGTTTCGGTTTGTGAGAAGCATATACGCAAACCTGCCCCAAGTGGGCCAAAATTTGTACCACGACATGTTCATGCCGCTCCATGATAGTATGCCAAGTTTCATGAATTTCAGACGAGTTTTGGATTTACTAGAATTTAAAAACCAGGCATCTCAATGTTTTGCTGGCAATCAACGGTGCCATGGTGTTTGAAATTCATTCCCATTTCTTGCATGGGACCAAAGCATGCACCCAAGGACACATATTTGATTTTTCAACCAATTTATATGCACTTAGCATGCGCATGTAGTTCAAATTTGAATTATGCACATAAATGCATTGAAAACTCAGTTAACTTATAAAAATGTCCAAATGGACCCTGAAAAATCATAAAAATTCACAACACTCCTGTTGTTCTATGTTGGCACGAGAAAAAAATTCAAAGCAATAAGACCCAATGGATATTGTTTCGTCCCCAAAGGTGGGACGTTCCCTACTGAAAACCATCATGCTTGTTGTGGGAAGCTCCGGTTTGTGAGAAGCGTATACCCAAACATGCCTCAAATGGGACAAAATTTGTACCACGGCATGTTGATGCCGCTCCAGGATAGCAAGCCAAGTTTCATAAATTTTAGACGAGTTTTTGGTTTAATAGAATTTAAAAACCAGGCATCTCAATGTTTTGCCGGCAATCAACAGTGCCCTGGTGTTTGAAATTCATTCCCATTTCTTGGATGGGACCTAAGCATGCACCCAAGGACACATATGTGATTTTTCAACCAATTTATATGCACTTGAGCATGCGCCTGTAGTTCAAATTCTAATTATGCACATGAATGCATTGAAAACTCAGTTAATGCATAAAAATGTCCAAACAAACCCCTAAGAATCACAAAAATTCACACAACACTCCTGTTGTTCTATGTTGGCACGTTGGCACGAGAAAAAAATGAAAGCAATAAGAGGCAATGGATATCGTTTTGTCCCCAAAGTTGGGACGTTCCCTACCAAAAACCATCATGCTTGTTGTGAGAAGCTCCGGTTTGTGAGAAGCATATAGCCAAACCTGCCCCAAATGGGACAAAATTTGGACCACATCACGTTTATGCCGCTCCATTATAGCATGCCAAGTTTCATGAATTTCATTCTCATTTATTGCATGAGACCTAAGCATGCACATAAGGACACACATTTGATTTTTCAACCAATTTATAGTCACTAGAGCATGCACATGTATTTCAAATTTGAATTATGCACATAAATGCATTGAAAACTCAGTTAATGCATAAAAATGTCCAAACGAACCCCGAAAAATCACAAAAATTGACACAACACTCCTATTGTTCTATGTTGACACAAGAAAAAAATTTGAAAGCAATAATGGGCAATGGATATTGTTTCGTCCCCAAAGGTGGGACGTTCCCTACCAAAAACCATCATGCTTGTTGTGAGAAGCTCCGGTTTGTGAGAAGCATATTCCCAAACCTGCCTCAAACGGGATAAAATTTGTACCACGACATGAGGCGCCGCTCCAAGATAGCATGCCAAGTTTCATGAATTTCAGACGAGTTTTGGATTTTATACTATTTAAAAACCAGGCATCTCAATGTTATGCCGGCAATCAACGGTGCCCTGGTGTTTGAAATTCATTCCCATTTCTTGCATGAGACCTAAGCATGCACCCAAGGACACAGATTTCATTTTTCAACCAATTTATATTCACTTGAGCATGTGCATGTAGTTCAAATTTGAATTATGCACATAAATGCATTGAAAACTCAGTTAATGCATAAAAATGTCCAAACGAACCCTGAAAAATCACAAAAATTCACACACCACTCTTGTTGTTCTCTATTGGCACGAAAAAAGTTGAAAGCAATAAGAGGCAATGGATATCGTTTCGTCCCCAAAGGCGGGACGTTCCCTACAGAAAACCATCATGCTTGTTGTGAGAAGTTTCGGTTTGTGAGAAGCATATACGCAAACCTGCCCCAAATGGGCCAAAATTTTTACCACGACATGTTCATGCCGCTCCATGATAGTATGCCAAGTTTCATGAATTTCAGACGAGTTTTGGATTTACTAGAATTTAAAAACAAGGCATCTCAATGTTTTGCCGGCAATCAATGGTGCCCTGGTGTTTGAAATTCATTCCCATTTCTTGCATGGGACTAAAGCATGCACCCAAGGACACATATTTGATTTTTCAACCAATTTTTATGCACTTAGCATGCGCATGTAGTTCAAATTTGAATTATGCACATAAATGCATTGAAAACTCAGTTAACTTATAAAAATGTCCAAATGGACCCTGAAAAATCATAAAAATTCACAACACTCCTGTTGTTCTATGTTGGCACGAGAAAAAAATTGAAAGCAATAAGACCCAATGGATATCGTTTCGTCCCCAAAGGTGGGACGTTCCCTACTGAAAACCATCATGCTTGTTGTGGGAAGCTCCGGTTTGTGAGAAGCGTATACCCAAACCTGCCTCAAATGGGACAAAATTTGTACCACGGCATGTTGATGCCGCTCCATGATAGCACGCCAGGTTTCATAAATTTTAGACGAGTTTTGGGTTTAATAGAATTTAAAAACCAGGCATCTCAATGTTTTGCCGGCAATCAACGGTGCCCTGGTGTTTGAAATTCATTCCCATTTCTTGGATGGGACCTAAGCATGCACCCAAGGACACATATTTGATTTTTTTCAACCAATTTATATGCACTTGAGCATGCACCTGTAGTTCAAATTCTAATTATGCACATGAATGCATTGAAAACTCAGTTAATGCATAAAAATGTCCAAACGAACCCCTAAAAATCACAAAAATTCACACAACACTCCTATTGTTCTATGTTGGCACGAGAAAAAAATGAAAGCAATAAGAGGCAATGGATATCGTTTCGTCCCCAAAGTTGGGACGTTCCCTACCAAAAACCATCATGCTTGTTGTGAGAAGCTCCAGTTTGTGAGAAGCATATAGCCAAACCTGCCACAAATGGGACATAATTTGGACCACATCACGTTTATGCCGCTCCATCATAGCATGCCAAGTTTCATGAATTTCATTCTCATTTCTTGCATGAGACCTAAGCATGCACATAAGGACACAGATTTGATTTTTCAACCAATTTATAGTCACTAGAGCATGCACATGTAGTTCAAATTTGAATTATGCACATAAATGCATTGAAAACTCAGTTAATGCATAAAAATGTCCAAACGAACCCCGAAAAATCACAAAAATTGACACAACACTCCTGTTGTTCTATGTTGACACAAGAAAAAAATTTGAAAGCAATAATGGGCAATGAATATTGTTTCGTCCCCAAAGGTGGGACGTTCCCTACCAAAAACCATCATGCTTGTTGTGAGAAGCTCCGGTTTGTGAGAAGCATATACCCAAACCTGCCTCAAATGGGATAAAATTTGTACCACGACATGAGGCGCCGCTCCAAGATAGCATGCCAAGTTTCATGAATTTCAGACGAGTTTTGGATTTTATAGTATTTAAAAACCAGGCATCTCAATGTTATGCCGGCAATCAACGGTGCCCTGGTGTTTGAAATTCATTCCCATTTCTTGCATGGGACCTAAGCATGCACCCAAGGACACAGATTTCATTTTTCAACCAATTTATAGTCACTGGAGCATGCGCATGTAGTTCAAATTTGAATTATGCACATAAATGCATTGAAAACTCAGTTAATGCATAAAAATGTCCAAACGAACCCCGAAAAATCACAAAAATTCACACAACACTCTTGTTGTTCTCTATTGGCATGAAAAAAATTAAAAGCAATAAGAGGCAATGGATATCGTTTCGTCCCCAAAGGTGGGACGTTCCCTACAGAAAACCATCATGCTTGTTGTGAGAAGTTTCGGTTTGTGAGAAGCATATACGCAAACCTGCCCCAAATGGGCCAAAATTTGTACCACGACATGTTCATGTCGCTCCATGATAGTAGGCCAAGTTTCATGAATTTCAGACGAGTTTTGGATTTACTAGAATTTAAAAACCAGGCATCTCAATGTTTTGCCGGCAATCAACGGTGCCCTGGTGTTTGAAATTCATTCCCATTTCTTGCATGGGACCAAAGCATGCACCCAAGGACACATATTTGATTTTTCAACCAATTTATATGCACTTATCATGCGCATGTAGTTCAAATTTGAATTATGCACATAAATGCATTGAAAACTCAGTTAACTTATAAAAATGTCCAAATGGACCCTGAAAAATCATAAAAATTCACAACACTCCTGTTGTTCTATGTTGGCACGAGAAAAAAATTGAAAGCAATAAGACCCAATGGATATCGTTTCGTCCCCAAAGGTGGGACGTTCCCTACTGAAAACCATCATGCTTGTTGTGGGAAGCTCCGGTTTGTGGGAAGCGTATACCCAAACCTGCCTCAAATGGGACAAAATTTGTACCACGGCATGTTGATGCCGCTCCATGATAGCACGCCAGGTTTCATAAATTTTAGACGAGTTTTGGGTTTAATAGAATTTAAAAACCAGGCATCTCAATGTTTTGCCGGCAATCAACGGTGCCCTGGTGTTTGAAATTCATTCCCATTTCTTGGATGGGAACTATGCATGCACCCAAGGACACATATTTGATTTTTTCAACCAATTTATATGCACTTGAGCATGCGCCTGTAGTTCAAATTCTAATTATGCACATGAACGCATTGAAAACTCAGTTAATGCATAAAAATGTCCAAACGAACCCCTAAAAATCACAAAAATTCACACAACACTCCTGTTGTTCTATGTTGGCACGAGAAAAAAATGAAAGCAATAAGAGGCAATGGATATCGTTTCGTCCCCAAAGTTGGGACGTTCCCTACCAAAAACCATCATGCTTGTTGTGAGAAGCTCCAGTTTGTGAGAAGCATATAGCCAAACCTGCCCCAAATGGGACAAAATTTCGACCACAGCACGTTTATGCCGCTCCATCATAGCATGCCAAGTTTCATGAATTTCATTCTCATTTCTTGCATGAGACCTAAGCATGCACATAAGGACACACATTTGATTTTTCAACCAATTTATAGTCACTAGAGCATGCATATGTAGTTCAAATTTGAATTATGCACATAAATGCATTGAAAACTCAGTTAATGCATAAAAATGTCCAGACGAACCCCGAAAAATCACAAAAATTGACACAACACTCCTGTTGTTCTATGTTGACACAAGAAAAAAAATTGAAAGCAATAATGGGCAATGGATATTGTTTCGTCCCCAAAGGTGGGACGTTCCCTACCAAAAACCATCATGCTTGGTGTGAGAAGCTCCGGTTTGTGAGAAGCATATACCCAAACCTGCCTCAAATGGGATAAAATTTGTACCACGACATGAGGCGCCGCTCCAAGATAGCATGCCAAGTTTCATGAATTTCAGACGACTTTTGGATTTTATAGTATTTAAAAACCAGGCATCTCAATGTTATGCCGGCAATCAACGGTGCCCTAGTGCTTGAAATTCATTCCCATTTCTTGCATGGGACCTAAGCATGCACCCAAGGACACAGATTTCATTTTTCAACCAATTTATAGTCACTGGAGCATGCGCATGTAGTTCAAATTTGAATTATGCACATAAATGCATTGAAAACTCAGTTAATGCATAAAAATGTCCAAACGAACCCCGAAAAATCACAAAAATTCACACAACACTCTTGTTGTTCTCTATTGGCACGAAAAAAATTGAAAGCAATAAGAGGCAATGGATATCGTTTCGTCCGCAAAGGTGGGACGTTCCCTACAGAAAACCATCATGCTTGTTGTGAGAAGTTTCGGTTTGTGAGAAGCATATACGCAAACCTGCCCCAAATGGGCCAAAATTTGTACCACGACATGTTAATGCCGCTCCATGATAGTAGGCCAAGTTTCATGAATTTCAGACGAGTTTTGGATTTACTAGAATTTAAAAACCAGGCATCTCAATGTTTTGCCGGCAATCAACGGTGCCCTGGTGTTTGAAATTCATTCCCATTTCTTGCATGGGACCAAAGCATGCACCCAAGGACACATATTTGATTTTTCAACCAATTTATATGCACTTAGCATGAGCATGTAGTTCAAATTTGAATTATGCACATAAATGCATTGAAAACTCAGTTAACTTATAAAAATGTCCAAATGGACCCTGAAAAATCATAAAAATTCACAACACTCCTGTTGTTCTATGTTGGCACGAGAAAAAAATTGAAAGCAATAAGACCCAATGGATATCGTTTCGTCCCCAAAGGTGGGACGTTCCCTACTGAAAACCATCATGCTTGTTGTGGGAAGCTCCGGTTTGTGAGAAGCGTATACCCAAACCTGCCTCAAATGGGACAAAATTTGTACCACGGCATGTTGATGCCGCTCCATGATAGCACGCCAGGTTTCATAAATTTTAGACGAGTTTTGGGTTTAATAGAATTTAAAAACCAGGCATCTCAATGTTTTGCCGGCAATCAACGGTGCCCCGGTGTTTGAAATTCGTTCCCATTTCTTGGATGGGACCTAAGCATGCACCCAAGGACACATATTTGATTTTTTCAACCAATTTATATGCACTTGAGCATGCGCCTGTAGTTCAAATTCTAATTATGCACATGAATGCATTGAAAACTCAGTTAATGCATAAAAATGTCCAAACGAACCCCTAAAAATCACAAAACTTCACACAACACTCCTGTTGTTCTATGTTGGCACGAGAAAAAATGAAAGCAATAAGAGGCAATGGATATCGTTTCGTCCCCAAAGTTGGGACGTTCCCTACCAAAAACCATCATGCTTGTTGTCAGAAGCTCCGGTTTGTGAGAAGCATATAGCCAAACCTGCCCCAAATGGGACAAAATTTGGACCACAGCACGTTTATGCCACTCCATTATAGCATGCCAAGTTTCATGAATTTCATTCTCATTTCTTGCATGAGACCTAAGCATGCACATAAGGACACACATTTGATTTTTCAACCAATTTATAGTCACTAGAGCATGCACATGGAGTTCAAATTTGAATTATGCACATAAATGCATTGAAAACTCAGTTAATGCATAAAAATGTCCAAACGAACCCCGAAAAATCACAAAAATTGACACTACACTCCTGTTGTTCTACGTTGACACAAGAAAAAAATTTGAAAGCAATAATGGGCAATGGATATTGTTTCGTCCCCAAAGGTGGGACGTTCCCTACCAAAAACCACCATGCTTGTTGTGAGAAGCTCCGGTTTGTGAGAAGCATATACCCAAACCTGCCTCAAATGGGATAAAATTTGTCCCACGACATGAGGCGCCACTCCAAGATAGCATGCCAAGTTTCATGAATTTCAGACGAGTTTTAGATTTTATAGTATTTAAAAACCAGGCATCTCAATGTTATGCCGGCAATCAACGGTGCCCTGGTATTTGAAATTCATTCCCATTTCTTGCATGGGACCTAAGCATGCACCCAAGGATACAGATTTCATTTTTCAACCAATTTATAGTCACTGGAGCATGCGCATGTAGTTTAAATTTGAATTATGCACATAAATGCATTGAAAACTCAATTAATGCATAAAAATGTCCGAACGAACCCCAAAAATCACAAAAGTTGACAACACTCCTGTTGTTCTATGTTGACACAAGAAAAAATTTTGAAAACAATAAGAGGCAATGGATATCATTTCGTCCCCAAAGGTGGGATGTTCCCTACCGAAAACCAGCATGCTTATTGTGAGAAGCTGCGGTTTGTGAGAAGCATATACCCAAACCTGCCCTGAATGGGACAAAATTTGTACCACGTCATGCGGGTGCCCTTCCATGATAGCATGCCAAGTTTCATGAATTCAGACGAGTTTTGGGTTTATTTGAATTTAAAAACCAGGCATCTCAATGTTTTGCTGGCAATCAATGGTGCCCTGGTGTTTGAAATTCATTCCCATTTCTTGCATGGGACCTAAGCATGCACCCAAGGACACATATTTGATTTTTCAACCAATTTATATGCACTGGAGCATGCACATGTAGTTCAAATTTGAATTATGCACATAAATGCATTGAAAACTCAGTTAATGCATAAAAATGTCCAAACAAACCCCGAAAAATCACAAAAATTCACACAACACTCCTGTTGTTCTCTATTGGCACGAGAAAAAAATTGAAATCAATAAGAGGCAATGTATATCATTTTGTCCCCAACGGTGGGACGTTCCCTACAGAAAATGTCGGTGTACTAAAATAGGGGTACCTTAGTATCCCAAACTTGTGCACGGGCAGTCGCAGCGTCCCGCGGCAAGGCTTGCCGGGTGCCCGCCAAGATCCTCCATAGTTCCTATTGAAGCCATTCAAGAACAAAGTGTTTTAACTGAGAAGACAAGGCCCCGGCAAGAGGAGCTTGCCGGGAAGGACAACGCCCTGGCAAGAGGAGCTTGCCGGGAAGGCCAACCAAGGCATTTCAAGGAACTTGCCGCGACACGCCGCGCGTCGCGGCAAGACCCGGCGAGTGACAAGCTTCCGGGCGCGACAAGACAACGACCGCGGCAAGGCGCTTGCCGCGGCGAAGCCACCACTCTGTGCCCACGCTCCAGCGCATCCGTCGACGTGTCGCCGCAGGACCGTTCCAGGCGCACGTGGCGAGAAACTGTGCAGCCAAGCGGTGCGAGGTGGCAAGTGGAGATGAAGAGATGGACATCGTGGCGAACGGTGGCGCGCCGAACGGTCGCTTTTCTATACTATTTGGGCGACGCGGACGGGCATTTAATGCCTTTGTCCCCTGCCGTCAGAGTTAGGTAGGATCCACTGTAGAAGCAGTTGTACCAACCACCCTTTTTACACTTTTACCCCTGCATGCGTTGCCACATGTCGGTGACCCCTTTAGCCTATAAAAGGAGGCCCATGCGCAACGTAGAGGGGGTTCGACTCATTCGAAACCAGAACACTCCCACGCTCTCGAGTAAGAACATAATACAACCACAAAGCAGCAGTAGTGGTATTATCTCTCCGGAGAGATCCGAAGCTGGGTAAAAATCGCTCGCGTGCTCCGCCTCGATCCACTCTTCGTGCGCCCTCCGCTCCTTGCTGGACCGAAAAGGGGCCCTGCCCCATAGGTGTTCGTTTCCCACGACAGAAAACCATCATTCTTTTTGTGAGAAGTTTTGGTTTGTGAGAAGCATATACCCAAACCTGCCCCAAATGGGACAAAATTTGTACCACGGCATGTTCATGCCGCTCCATGATAGTATGCCAAGTTTATGAATTTCAGACGAGTTTTGGATTTACTAGAATTTCAAAACCAGGCATCTCAATGTTTTGCCGGCAATCAACGGTGCCCTGGTGTTTGAAATTCATTCCCATTTCTTGCATGGGACCAAAGCATGCACCCAAGGACACATATTTGATTTTTGCAACCAATTTATATGCACTGAGCATGCGCATGTAGTTCAAATTTGAATTATGCACATAAATGCATTGAAAACTCAGTTAACGCATAAAAATGTCCAAATGAACCCTGAAAAATCACAAAAAATCACACAACACTCCTGTTGTTCTATGTTGGCACGAGAAAAAAATTGAAAGCAATAAGAGTTAATGGATATTGTTTCGTCCACAAAGGTGGGACGTGCCCTACCAAAAACCATCATGCTTGTTGTGAGAAGCTCCGGTTTGTGAGAAGTGTATACCCAAACCTGCCTCAAATGGGACAAAATTTGTACCGCGGCATGTTGATGCCGCTCCATGATAGCATGCCAAGTTTCATGAATTTTAGACAAGTTTTGGATTTAATAGAATTTAAAAACCAGGCATCTCAATGTTTTGCAGGCAATCAACGGTGCCCTGGTGTTTGAAATTCATTCCCATTTCTTGGATGGGACTTAAGCATGCACCCAAGGACACATATTTGATTTTTCAACCAATTTATATGCACTTGAGCATGCGCCTATAGTTCAAATTTGAATTATTCACATGAATGCATTGAAAACTCAGTTAATGCATAAAAATGTCCAAACGTACCCCTAAAAATAACAAAAATTCACACAACACTCCTGTTGCTCTATGTTGGCACGAGAAAAAAAATGAAACCAATAAGAGGCAATGGATATCGTTTCGTCCACAAAGGTGGGACGTTCCCTTCCGAAAACCATCATGCTTGTTGTGAGAAGCTCCGGTTTGTGAGAAGCATATAGCCAAACCTGCCCCAAATGGGTTAAAATTTGGACCACGACATGTTGTGCCGCTCCATTATAGCATGCCAAGTTTCATGAATTTCATTCTCATTTCTTGCATGGGACCTAAGCATGCACATAAGGACACATATTTGATTTTTCAACCAATTTGTAGTCAATGGAGCATGCAGATGTAGTTCAAATTTGAATTATGCACATAAATGCATTGAAAACTTAGTTAATGCATAAAAATGTCCAAACGAACCCCGAAAAATCACAAAAATTGACACAACACTCCTGTTGTTCTATGTTGACACAAGAAAAAAATTGAAAGCAATAATAGGCAAAGGATATTGTTTCGTCCCCAAAGATGGGACGTTCCCTACCGAAAACCATCATGCTTGTTGTGAGAAGCTCCGGTTTGTGAGAAGCATATACCCTAACCTTCCCCAAATGGGACAAAATTTGTACCACGACATGCGGGTGCCCTTCCATGATAGCATGCCAAGTTTCATGAATTTCAGACGAGTTTTGGATCTAGTTGAATTTAAAAACCAGGCATCTCAATGTTTTGTGGCTATCAACGGAGCCTTGGTGTTGAAAATTCATTCCCATTTTTTGCATGGGACCTAAGCATGCACCCAAGGACACATATTTGATTTTTCAACCAATTTATATGCACTAGAGCATGGACATGTAGTTCAAATTTGAATTATGCACATAAATGCATTGAAAACTCAGTTAATGCATAAAAATGTCCAAACGAACCCCGAAAAATCACAAACATTGACACAACACTCCTATTGTTCTAGGTTGACCCAAGAAAAAAAATTGAAAGCAATTAGAGGCAATGGATATCGTTTCGTCCCCAAAGGTGGGACGTTCCCTATTGAAAACCATCATGCTTGTTGTGAGAAGCTCCGATTTGTCAGAAGCATATACCCAAGCCAGCCTCAAATGGGAAATTTTTTTTACCATGGCATGCGGGTGCCCTTCCATGATAGCATGCCAAGTTCCATGAATTTGAGACGAGTTTTGGATTTACTAGAATTTAAAAACCAGACGTCTCAATGTTTTGCCAGCAATCAACGGTGCCCTAGTGTTTCAAATTCATTCCCATTTCTTCGATGGGACCTAAGCATGCACCCAAGGACACAGATTTGATTTTTCAACCAATTTATATGCACTGGAGCATGCACATGTAGTTCAAATTTGAATTATGCACATAAATGCATTGAAAACTCAGTTAATGTATAAAAATATCCAAATGAACCCCAGAAAATCACAAAAATTCACACAACACTCATGTTGTCATTTGTTGGCACGAGAAAAAAAATTGAAAGCAGTAAGAGGCAATGGATATCGTTTCGTCGCCAATGGTGGGACGTTCCCTACTGAAAACCATCATGCTTATTGTGAGAAGCTCTGGTTTGTGAGAAGCGTATACCCAAACTTGCCTCAAATGGGATAAAATTTATACCAGGACATGCTAATGCCGCTCCATGATAGCATGCCAAGTTTCATGTATTTCGGACGAGTTTTGGATTTTATAGTATTTAAAAACTAGGCATCTCAATGTTATGCCGGCAATCAACGGTGCCCTGGTGTTTGAAATTCATTCCCATTTCTTGCATGGGACCTAAGCATGCACCCAAGGACACAGATTTGATTTTTCAACCAATTTATATGCACTGGAGCATGCGCATGTAGTTCAAATTTTAATTATGCACATAAATGCATTTAAAACTCAACTAATGCATAAAAATGTCCAAACGAACCCCAAAAAGTCACAAAAATTCACACAACACTCCTGTTGTTCTATGTTGACATGGGAAAAAAATTGAAAGCAATAAGAGGCAATGGATATCGTTTCGTCCCCAAAGGTGGGACGTTCCCTACCAAAAACCATCATGCTTGTTGTAAGAAGCTCCGGTTTGTGAGAAGCATATACCCAAACCTGCCCCAAATTGGACAAAATTTGCACCACGGCATGTTGTTGCCGCTCCATGATAGCATGCCAAGTTTCATGAATTTCAGACGAGCTTTGGATTTACTAGAATTTAAAAACTAGACATCTCAATGTTTTGCCTGCAATCAACGGTGCCATGGTTTTTGAAATTCATTCCCATTTCTTGCATGGGACCTAATCATGCACGCAAGGACAAATATTTGATTTTTCAATGAATTTATATGCACTGGAGCATCTGCATGTAGTTCAAATTTGAATTATGCTGATAAATGCATTGAAAGCTCACTTAATGCATTTAAAATGTCCAAACAAACCCTGAATAATTCCAATTCTTTTATGATCACTGCAGATAAAAAGGTATAGCAATTCAAACACCGTCCATGGTCGCTGTCACCCCATTATGTAATTCAAATCAAGACCAAAAATCAAGTATATCCCACACAGTTTATTATAACCAACGGTGTGAGATGCAGCACAAAATATCTTTGGACCGTTTCTGAATAAGGGACCGTGTCTAATGACACTTTGCGCGCCAGTTTTTTGGCTGAAGCGATTCCAAATTTTCGGCTTCCGCGGAAATAACTACCTCCCCGCCCCCTCCCCCTTACCAAAAGCCACATTTCCCCCCTTTACGCCTTCCTTTCGAAGTTGAAACCTTCACTCCTTGCTTGCAGCACCGCCGCCTCCTCACCGGCGACCCTCCTTCACGCTGCTCGGCCTCGCCTATCCAGGCAGGTAATCCACGACCGACTCCCATCCTCCTCCTCCTTCCACATCCCACATGCCCCGACCGCTGGCGCGAGCGCGACACCTTCCACCCAAATCACCAACCCCTCCACCAAATAAGCGCTGGCCTAAGCCATGGTGCACGCAGTATAGCCAGTACCTCAAGGAGCATTTGGCAGCGGAGAAGCAAATTGCAGCCGCACGCATGGATGAGGTCGCGATGGCTGCCATTCGTGCCGACCCCTAGATCTTGGAGGAGCACCTCGCCGTCAAGGCCACCGTTGATGCCTCACGCACCGATGTTGCGACACTGTTGGCTGGTTTAAATGACAATTCGTGGTGTTTTCTCGATGCCACCATCGGTGGCTTTGACAAAGACTACGAGGTGTTTTCTCAGCGTGCACGTGCTTACCTCATCTCGAGAGCCAGCAGGTTGGTGCCCGGAGCGGCTCAGGCAACTCACCACTACAACGAGGGCACCTAGGATGCGGAGGCCTCGCCCTCTTCCATGTCCAAGGAGCCAATCGTCATTGAGGAGTAGCTTGTCTTATTAGCTCACTATAAGGACCCATGTTCAGTTTGCCAGCTACTGCCTTTCCTTAACAAATTCTAGAGAATTATGCTATCTACTTTCACCATGCAGTCTTCTACTATAGTGTATATGTTCTACATGTCGTGCAATGTGGTGTTCAATTAACTGCTTGGTTCAATTCTGCAAATGTGATGTTCAATTCTTCAGGGTGCAATATTTCCAAGTTGTTAAGCATGCTTGGTTTGGTTAAGTGTCTGATCTTCTATTAGGAGTATGTTATATTGTTAAATTAGTGTTTACTTAACTGCTTGGTTCATTTGTTGTGGCTTGGTTCACTTGTTGTGGTGTTTAGTTAGCTGCTTGGTTCAATTCTGCAATGCGATGTTCAATTGTTGTGGCTGCATTTTGTTATTGTATACCATGTGAGGAATAAATAGAATTTGGCTGTACTAAATACATGATAAACAAATACAATTGCTATATTTCCAAGTTGTTAAGCATTCTTGGTTTGGTTAATTGTCTGATCTTCTATTAGGAGTATGTTATATTATGCAATGTGATGCTCAGTTAACGTTTGGTTCATTTGTTGTGGTGTTTAGTTAACTGCTTGGTTCAATTCTACAATGCGATGTCCAATTGTTGTGGCTGCTTTTTCTTATTATATACCATGTGAGGAATAAATCGAATTTGGTTGTACTAGATACATGAGAAACAAATACAATTGCTATATTTCCAACTTGTTAAGCATGCTTGGTTTGGTTAACTGTCTGATTTTCTATTAGGAGTATGTTATATTGTGCAATGTGGTGCTCAGTTAACGTTTGGTTCATTTGTTGTGGTATTTAGGTATCTGCTTTGTTCAATTCTGCAATGCGATGTTCAATTGTTGTGGCTGCATTCTGTTATTGTATACCATGTGAGGAATAAATCGAATTTGGCTGCACTTAATACATGAGAAACCTATACAAGTTCTATATTTCCTAGTTCTTAATCATGATTGGTTTGGAGAAATGGGTTTTCCATGTGGCTTGAATTAATCTGATGAATCTACAATGTGCTTATTTATCATCAACATATTTTACTGATAGCATGTGAACCCTTACTTAACCTGATGACTAACTACCTTATATGTGTTGCAGGGAAACAATGGGAAGCACTAGGGTTTACAAGATGGTACTAACTATTATACCTTGCCTTTTTGCATTCCTTTGCCCCATTTCCAATATAGAGAGGATATTTATGCACACCCTTGTTTTCAGGCTTCACTGATGATTACCTCTCAAACCACCTCTGTGGTCAGGAGGCGAGGAAAGTTTTCATACAACACCCACGGTTCAATATTGAAGTGTTCCTGAAGAGGTTGAATGATGGACGGTCAATCATCCACAGGCACTGGCCTCAAGTTGCAAAGACCTTCAACATGGATGAAGGCTCAATATTCGCCTGCCGCTTCAGTAGTTTTCCAGATGAGATGCATCTCTCTATGTACCGTCTATGATGCTAACTTCGAAAGGTTCTAGATGTTGCATGTGAAACTTGCTGCTAGTGCAGTTGTGTAATAGGGTAGCTGAGTGCTGAAGCTATATCATGTTGTACTCTGATGTATTTCAATTATGAAATCCTGCATCTTTAGTATGGGAATGGAATATATTATGTTCTTAATATGAATGTCAATTAGATTAGTAAATGGATTATTAATAATTGGGCAATTAGCCCGCTAATTGACCAATTAGCTTGTTAATTGGGTTTTCCTATTGCAAACGGTTAATGAGAAACCACCGTGGGCGATAACCTCAGGCAACGCACATAGTTTATAGGAATAAACCGTGTTGGATCAATGAACAATCACACACGACATTCTCTTCAAAACTGTTTGTGTTACACCACCTTGCGCAGACGTTTTCCTTGTAGTGACTATGTGGGTTGTATATACGAACGGAAAGGTTTAGTGGTGACTGACTGTGTGGGATGTACTTACGACCGGAAATGATTTCGCCTGTATAATTATATTTTTTTAGCACTGCTGTATGTATTTCTGTATTTGCGTGCTCACCGGTCGCACACGACCTCATTTTGCCGAGCGTGTGTGCCAGGAGGGCATATCTCCAACAGTTTCTAGGTCACGTGGGAAGGACCCCCCTATCGCCCACACTCACTTGGCGACGGTTAAAAACCATTTGTTTAGGACCGACGTGCACCGGTGCTAGTACCATATAGGCCGGGGGCTGATAAGGGACTAATAGGTGAATCGGACTTTTAACTGAATATATCTGTAACCCATTTATCGTTAGGTTAACTAGGGCCATATGTCATATATCTGAGGCTACATAGCAACATGCACTATACTTAATTACTAAATATGTAATCCTAGGCTACATAGCTACAAGGAAGAGTGTTACCTTAATGTTCTGATGATGTCTAGATATACGTAGAAGAGGAGCAGCAGCAGCAGCAACAACAACAACAACAACAACAACAACAACAACAACAACAACAACAACAACAACAACAACAACAACAACAACAACAACAATAACAACAACAACAACAACAACAACAACAACAACACAACCTGTTTGGATACTCAACTTAGCTAGAGGTTAGAGTTAGTTTCTAGCTCATGACTAAACCTAAACTAACTCCATCCAAAGAGGTGTTTGGATGACAGAGTTAGATTGACAATAAATGCACTAGGAGAACTAGCTCCAGTTAGCATCTCTTGGGTTGGATATTTTTTTGGGTGGGTTAGATGCAACTAGCTCAAACTAGCCCTCATGTTTGGATATACTTTAGGGCTATTTGAGCCCGAACTAGCTCAAACTAACTCTAACCCATGGATACAGCAGTTGTTAATAAGCCGATAATTTGTAAGAATGCAATAAACTCCTTTCGGCCCATAATATAAGATGTTAATTCATCTAATATGTGAGTATATTGGATGTTAGAAGATATTATAAAAGAGTGTTGTACTACATCATTGTGCAATTGTTGTTTAGCTTCTAATATTAACTTGGTGCCTTTAGGTACATATGTCATTGGTAAAGATCCGTGCTTCAACCCTTTCTGTGTATGGGGCAATGAGATATCGATGAACCAGCATCAAGTGAGGAAGCTGATAAATATTATTAGTAAAATGGGTCAAAAGATGGCAATTAAACTATTTGTTTACACTTTATCTAAGACAGCATCAAACTACAAGATGGAAGTAAGAACTCTGCAGCCTTCTTTTTACTGCCCATAATGAGTTGTGTTAGATGACAATGTCTGAATCTTTTTCCTTTGCAGTGGTTCCCAAAGCAGCTTACTCAAGATTATCGATTAAACTACATGATTGGTGGGCATGCAAAGGTTAAAGTATTTCTACTAGAACACGATGATTATCTAGATGTTTTCATGAAGATTATGAAGGATGGGCAGTCGGCCATCACAAGGGGTTAGACTAGAGTTGTGCATGCCTTCTGCATGGAGGAGGGCACAATATGGGCATTCTGCTTCACCTTGTTCAACAACCAAAATGTATTCCACCTCCTTCTTCACCGTCTTTAATAGTACAAGTATACAATTGTGGTTCATCATTCTTTATTTGGTTCTTATGTAATTCTTGGACATATGTACATATGAATCGAATAATGCATTGATTGTTTGAACCTGATGGATATGAATAAAGCTATAATATACATTCAAATTCAAATTCAAATCTGTTACAATTTGAAATAGCAGCAATTAAATTACGGTGAAATTACGCTCTCCAGGGCGTTACAGCACACATGGTTGGTAAAACACAAATGTTTGCGATATACACCATAATCCGACACGGTTCATAGAGAGGAAACATGTGCGAGCATGCACACAGTTGCCGTCTCAAAGCATGTGCAATGTCAGACAATATCACAAATGGTGCGTGTTGGGGATATAACATTGAGTTTAACCCGCCCAGGAAGGGCCGGGTTATGCCGATGACGGTTTATCAAGACAAAGCCCATGAAGATGCAGAAGATGGCGGTTCACTATGCATACTCGTTGAGGGCCCGAAGCCTAAGGGCGACTTAAGGCCCAACAAGTGTAAACTACCATATAAGTATAGCTTGTAATATAAGGCATGTACAGTTAGTCACCGCGCCGGACACGTTGTTTATGAGCCGTCCGGGACTCCTTGAGCCACAGGGCGTCAATCTGTGTATATAAAGGGACGACCCGGTGGCGACTTAGGGAAAGAAACAACAGATCGAAAGCTAGGTCAAGCGTAGTCGCTCCCTAGTAATCGAGACATAAGCAATACCACCTCAAACTAGATCAGGCCTTTACCTTCGCCGCAAGGGGCCGAACTAGTATAAACTCCTTGTGTCCTTTGTCCCGTTTAACCCCTTTAAGCTAACCCTGTTGTGATGGCTCCACGACTAAGTCCTTCTGCTAGGACATCTGCCGTGACAATTCCACGACAGTGTGGGCAAACTAAAAGTTTGTGATAGTTGCCTTATCGTACACGATTTGCAACCATGAACTATTTCTGAGGAAGTATGCATCATAAATGTTGCACCACAGAATAGTGTGTGCGATAGTTGTCGTGTACGACGATGTTACAACGGTCCGAAGTTTCATAATCCTGTCCGACACTCCTACGATGATTAGCTAATCTTCTTAATTAGTTATCACATACGGTTTGGGAAAAGCGAATGTGTGTGATAGTCTACTTATCATACACGTTCTATAGTAGTGAACTATTTGTGATGGGCCGCGCATTGTAAACGTAGCACCACAGAATACCGACTACAATGGCAATGCGAGCACAAACGAGTAGGAGTACTGTATATGCATCTTGGCTCCCTATCCCCGACTGTTTCTGGGTCGTGTGGGAAGGGCCCCCTCTATCACCCACACTCACTTGGTGATGGTTCCAATGCCGTCGCGGAAAGGGGTTGACAACCATTTATATAGCACCTCGCTATACCAGTTGTCGGTGTCAAAACTGGCCGATCTCCGGTTGGGGGTCCCGAAATGTGCATCTGAGGATCGTAGGTAACAGGAGACAAATGGGGCACGATGTTTACTCAGGTTCGGGCCCTCTTAATGGAGGTAAAACCCTACTTCCTCCTTGATTGACTTTGATGAGTGTAGGGGTTACAAGAGTTGATCTACCCCGAGATTGTAATAGCTAAACCCTAGATGTGTAGCCTATGTGAATTCTGATAGCATCTATGGACTAAATCCTCCGGTTGTACAAAGTCCTAGACACCGGAAGGGCCTAGGGTTCTACAAAGTCGGCTTGGAGAAGAAGCAGGTTACATATCCGGACACCAATCTTGCCATCCACACATAGGAGAGTCCTAGCCGGACACGAGGGAAGGCCCTCTACTTTATATCTTCACGGCCCATCAGTCCGGCCCATATCACACATCCCAGACACCCGAGGACCCCCTAATCGAAGACTCCCTTAGTAGCCCCTGAACCAGTCTTCAATGACGATATGTTCCGCACACGGATTGTGTTCGGGATTGCAATGCGGGTTCCTCCTCCCAAATACTTCAAAGCAATCTTCTGAATAAAAGAACTATATCCGGCTCTGTATTACAGTCACAACCCTCAACCACGAAGGCAAAAATATTTAATCAAAATAATGTCTGTCAACTAACAACTTTTTCGGCGAAATGCGACGTCTGGCTCCTTTAACATTTCAAACCGTTTTCTGCCTCCCGCTTCGTTTTTCAAGGCGCGGCCTCTATTGACACGTCCTGTAAAAATAGATATCGTGTCCACTTATAGCGGGATCCTCACCAATACCGGTTTGGGTAATCCAACTGTGTCGTTCGCACAACCCCTTGGGAACAGGCGAGTTTTAAGGCTTGAGGGGGGGGGGGGGGGGCGCTTGATATTCGCTGCCTATATAAGTGGATAAAGATCCCTTCTTTCATCCCCACGCCTTCTTCTTTCTCCTCCTTTCCCATCCTCAAGCTCCAGCACCCAAGTTTCAATCTTTCCCACCACCTCCAACCTCCCCAGCCATGTCTGGATCGGACTCGAAGGTCAAGTGGGAGGCCTCCTCCATCTCAGAGAAGGATGTCAAGGAGCTCCGAGAGGCGGGTTACCTGCCTGCAGAGATCGCACACAGGCTCAATGCCAAGGAGCAAGTTATCACCACCCTGGAGCCCGACGAAAGGGTGGTATTCATGCCTCACTTTCTCCACGGACTAGGGTTTCCCTTCCACCCCTTTGTCCGCGGCCTCATGTTCTACTACGGGCTAGATTTCCATGATTTAGCCCCAAATTCTTTCCTCCACATCTTGACGTTATCGTCGTGTGCGAGGTGCTACTCCGCATCCCCCCACACTTCGGCCTATGGATAAAAGTCTTCAATGTGAAGCCGAAGGTGGTCGACGGGCAGCATGCAGACTGCGGCATCACCATGGTGAGCAAGCTCCCCAATACCACTTGTCCTAAAGGGGCCTTTGTGGAGACTGTCGAGGCGTGGCAGCAGGAGTGGTTCTACATCACCGAACCTCGCGGCGTCAGATGGGCGGCCACTCCTAAGTTTAGATCCGGACCCCCTATGCGCCTCGTACCATGGACCAACAAGGGTCTAGACTGGGGGTCGACCGTGGAAGTGCTGACGCTGCAGAAGCATATCAAAAACATGGTAAGCAAGAACACTAGTCTCACTAACATGATTCAGGTGATGCTCTTCTGTCGGATCCTCCCCTTCCAACTCCGGCCTCTCCATATGTGGGAGTTCAATCCGGAAGGTCCCCGGACCCTGTAGCACTTCTTCCGCACAACACACGAAGAGATCTGGAAGCTGCTCTTCAAGGCCCAGAAGACGTGGCCAAAGAAGACCGAAGACATCGGCCTCAACAGTGCGAATCCGGCCACCCCGGTAAGTGATTTATTCGAACATACACCATGGTCCATAAATTCCCAGGCATAATGAGTTTTCTATCCCTTCCACAATGTTAGACAGCAAAGGCGGAGCGGGTCAACTGTCCGGCACCACTGCCTGAAGATCCAGCCACACCCTAGCTCATGAAGATGCTGGTTCCGGCGCCCTATCAGGCGCTGGAGAAGAAGGCCAAGAAGAAGAGCAAGGAGGCAAAGGGCGGCCTCCACCATAAAGGCACTTCATACGCAGTGTCCGGAGAGACCGAAGTCCCCTCCTCGCACGAGGGAGATGAACACAAAGAGGACGAGGAGGCGGAAAGTGACTCTCCCATCAAGGGGAGAAAAAAAAAGAGGGCAACCTCCGCAGACCCGGAGGAGGGGCGTCCAAGAGGGAGAAGATAACCCTCTCAGATGGCTCGGATACGGATGCCGAACACACCCCCAAGAGGCACCCCAGGGAAAAGCCCCTGTCCACATCGTAAGTGTCAAAGGATACTTTACAGATATCCAGTCTTTTATGGTTTTAATATAACATATTGTGTTGTGTGTATTTCAGTCCGGCCCGCGACCTCCCCCAACCATCGCTATCTGAGGGAAACTCTCTGGCGCCAGAGATGGTGCAGAGCGAGACGCCTCCGTAAGCCTCTTCGCCAACCATCGCGGATGACACCAAAGTGTTGTCCCGAAGGGCCTCTCCGGGCCACGGAGAGGTGAGGAAGGCTGCCAACACGGTGCCTGAGGGTGAGGCATCGGCTACCGAGAACAAGGGAGGGGGTGCAACCCCCATGGAGACCGACGGTGGGGGCCCTGACCAGTCCGGCCCCCAGCCAAACATTATTCCGGAGACCCACATGGCTCCGAAATCGAGCAATGAACCCCCTTTGAAGGAGGGGGAGCATAAACTCCGGCGGCAACCTCCGCTAATCCGGAGGCGCCGAACGCTCTAATGGAGGCACTACGACGTGCTTCCATCGTGGAGGAGCACTGCACCCTAATGGGTGTGGTGGTTGAGAAGGGCAGGATGTGCCATTTAACCCAGCAGCGAACAAGATCAACGCCAGTTAACCTGTTGGCCATGAGAGCCCGGAGCTTGGCGAGTTGAGGGGCATAAGCTTGCCTCTCTCTGGCAGTCAATCGTTTAGGCAATGGGTGTCCATTGCTAAGCCGATGAGGGCGGTAACCCGGCAAGGGATTCTCTTCAGTAGGGGTTGTGTTCAGACAGTAAAACCAAGTTTGGTTCCAGTCTTTGGGATGACTGTGGTGTGATGCATGCAGGAAATCAACCTCTTTCCTCTTCTGGATTGATACCCTGCCAAGTTCTATGTTAGGGCCATCATAAAATTTGGTTCGGCGGTTTAAGTGGAAGAAGTCCCGGAACAACACGACAGATGGTTCTTCTTGAAGGTAAGCTTCACAAAATACTTGAAAGTTGCATATGTTTGACACGGAATTTGGTCCAATGTCTTGTGGATGGATTTGAAAGCTGGCAAGGACATCCCAGAAATTTTTTGAACCGGGAGGACTGAAGCCCCAGTCTAAGTGCTGCATAAAGACAATGACTTCTCCATCCTGAGGCTCAGGAGGGCACTCAGGGCCAGGAACTCGCCAGTGAAGGACAATTTTCGAGGCTAAAGCGCCAGTTATGACGTAGCAATTGATCTGTGTTTCTGTAATCCGGGATGGAACCCAGTTACAAGCGGCAAATTGCTTGGTCATCTTGGATAGTAAACTGTAAAGGTAAAAAGAAAGCCGGTTTACGATTGACGGTTCAAGGAGAATTTGTTGATGTTAAACCGGGAGATTTTTATCAAGGCATATGTGTGAGATAAACCGGAAACTACTATTCAAATCAAAGACGGCAGTTTAAAGCGAGGTCTAATGATAGGTGGCGGATTACTGACTGCTAAAGGTTTAAACCGCCCTTTGGCGGAGGAGACAGAGATGAAAATTTGCTAAGTGTTGGCAGAAACAGGTTCCACACAAGGATGAAATTTATTTGGATCTACCATGCTTCAGTAAAGGAAAATTACTGTGACTTATAATGGCGTTAAGCAAGAACAGAGAAGATCGTGCGCTCTACAAAAGAAAGGAAAGATCTACTAGTACTAAAAATGGATGCAGAGTAACTACCGCACGAGATTTGCGCTACTATTGGATCGAAGCAACCACGACAGAAGGAAAAACGAAGAACTAAGAAGGAAAAATGAAGAACTGTACAGACGAACTCATGAACCCTAGCACAGATCTAACGATGCAGGAAGGAGGAAACTTACCAGTGCAGATCTACTGCGGAGGGATGTAGCGAACTCTGGTCCATTTCAGGTTGATGCAGCGGCCTTTGTCGATGAAGTTCTCAAGGGTCGAGGGCGGCGGCGGAGCTTCAGAGCTTGGGCGTCGCGAGGAAGAAGAAGGCACGGAAGGGGAAAAAGAGAAAAGGACCCTCGAGCTTTATTTATAGAGGAAAGGATAAAGGGCAGGCGCGAGAATCGAGGAGCCTGAAGCGGCAGAGTGGGCGTCCCTGTCGCCTCGATTTTCGGGAGTCCATTAATGAGGGGAATCTTTTATATCTTTTTATACAGAGATGATGTCATGATGGGCCGTTGCTGTGTCCAGAAGATGACGTCACGGCAGTTTAACAAAATTTACACGAGAAGAAAATATGGCAGTTTATGAGAATATAAGGAGATGTTCACAAGATTTCTTTGAAGTATTGAAGATTGACATGAACAGGTTCAAATCAATCTGGGGCCTAATGTTGGGGATATAACTACTGAGGGTAAACCGGCCAGGAGGGCCCGGTTCACCCTCGATTATGCTGAAGCCCATGAAGAACCAGAAGATGGCGCTTTAATAATGAAGCTTAGAGGCCTGGAGTCCAAAGGCGGATTAGGGCCCATAGTGGTAAACCGCCATAACTATGTAACTTGTAATGTAAGTTAGGAAAGGAGAGACCGAGCCGGACACTTTGTATGAGTCGGCTTCGGGGCTGTGTAGACCGGTCGGGCGTCAACCTATATATATAAAGGGACGACCCGGTGGCGGTTTAGGGACAACAAACAACAACTCGAGACTCAGGCAAGCGTATTTGCTCCCTGGTCATCGAAACCCAATCAATCCCATCACAACTAGACGTAGGCTTTTACCTTCATTGAAGGGGCCGAACTAGTATAAACTCCCGTGTCCCTTGTCCGGTTTAACCCCTTCAAGCTAACCCATTGCGATGGATCCATGACTAAGTCCCTTCACGAGGACATCTGACGTGTTAATTCCACGATACCAGGGCTAGCAGACATTTGCCCGCGCGCGTGGCCTGAGCGGGATGTGCACCCTCCACTTCAAGTACGACGGCGTCACGACCCTCCACGTGAGGATGTTTGGGGAAGATGGTCACCGCGCAGGATGCTGCCCCGAAGATGATGGCGGCGACGATGAGCTTGGCCTTTGACGACAGTCGTGGTGATGCTGAGGGTGAGCTTGCCCTTGGCAATGGTCGCGGCTCATTCAGAAGCGGTGGCTCTTCCTCCGGCGAGAGCTCAAGCAGCTACGGTTACGACCAGCCGCCACGCCGCTGGGCTCACTTCGAGGGAGGTGGCGGATCTTCTCCTCACCACGCCTCGGTGAAGTGGGAGGAGAGCTCAGGCTGAGCCCAGAGGGCCTTCGTAGCCAGGCCTTGGGAGCTGCTGCGATCCCGTGGGACGCTTCTGTTTAACCTTTCCTTTCTTCCACTTTTTGAAAAAAGTAGAGGGCCCTGCTGGGGCATGTAATGAACCATGGTACTTATGCCACTATGCTATGTTTATTGTTCTTGCGTTATGCTATGATGTTCGTGCTCTGCGTAGGTGCGGAGGGATAACTTAGCTTGATACGCTTAGGGTAGTTTCCCTCCTCGTGAGGTCATGCCTTTTGGCATCTGGTGAGGCCTCCTTGCTGCAGACTCGGGAGCCGCCGGCTTTGGGAGGCATCATAAAGCTGCAGGATTTGTTATAAAATCTGTCGGGTGCCTTGTTCCTCCTTGTGCAAGCCCTCAGGTATGGGATAATCGTGTCTCAGTGCACCACGTCGCAATAGCCATGGGGCATGGACTTGAATAGGGTGCGTAAATCATGAGCTTATTCGAGGCGCCTCGCGATGGATCAAGGAAGCCAAAGCTCTAGGGCGACAAGGCTTTGGCGAGGTATGTTCGCAGCGTGGGCGAGCCCAACGTGCATGCGCACACCTGCCTAGCCCCCACGCAAAGCGCGCGAGGTAGAGTGACGGGAAACTTCCGCTTTCCCTAAACCAAGACAAAGAGGCGAGCAAGCGAGAGGAGAAAAAACCCAACTAGGCGATCGAGAAATGCTAGAACTCCAAATTCCATTAAAGGGTTGCAAACCAACTACAGAAAGCAAGCAAATGAATAGCCACGTCCGGCACCTAGTCTAGTCTTCTCACTAGCACGAATGTCGGTGTATGGGGAACGGGGGTACTCAGACCTGCCTGGCTGCGGCCCATGACGCGGCTCAACCAATGTCCTGGTACGGCCCATCTTCATCAGCAACCACTCAAGACCCTCGCAAGGGGCCAAGCCTCGCGAGGCGGACAACACCAAGACCTCCTTAGGGGCAGCCTCACTAGGCTGGCTCCCAAGGAGCGGAGATATCTATGCAAGGGGCACCTGACGAGGTTCACGTGACGTGAGCCATGACGATCAAGGCCAGGCGGGCGCCAGCGGGTGCAGAGTACCAGTTTCCTCTTTGGTGCTAATGAGGCAGGCGCAGGCGAGGAGTCCCGAGGCATCAGGCAAAGGTTTCCATATCGGTGCAACGAGACCAAGACCAATAGGACGGTAGGATGGAGGTCACCGCGGAGCCCACGATGGCATCACCACCAGAGCCTTTGGCAGGCGAAGACCACCTTTTGTCAGGATAGCTATTACTAGTTGTCTTCCTTCAAAATTGGCCGTTGTGGGATCCCTTCCTGCCTAACATTTGGGAAGAGGACCAAGGCCTCTATAAATAGGACTAGCCACCACCATAGGAGGCAACTGATCTTGGATCAGATCCGTTCCACCAAGGCCATCCCTCCAGCTTACCGAGCCAAGAACACCTCTCCTCAGGAGGCAGTTCTTACCTTGTACTTATTCATCCTCAGCCTAAAAGGCAATCGACCACACCACACTGGAGTAGGGTATTACACCCCAACGGTGGCCCAAACTATCAAAAACTCCCGCGTCTCTTGTTCTTTGGGTTAGTCGAGTTAGGCCTTGAGATCATTGTGCGAGCGAGCTAGGGAGAGAGAGTTCTTCGTGCGCACCCCAGTGTTCGAACCTCAAGGGTTTGCCGGAACCCACGATCCGACAGCAGAGCTAAGTGCTGCCACTAGGACGTGGGAGGGAGCCCCCGAGGCCCGAGGGCGGCTCTCTGGAGACTCCAGGGCGTGTACAACCCCACTCATTATTATGTGAGAGTGTCACGAGCGGAGACCTTCATAGGCACTGGGCCTTGCTTCATGGGTAGAACTTCCAGAGGTGTTGGATGTTCCAGGCGTTCTGGATGGATATCTTGTCCTGCGTCTCCAGGCATGTGGCGCTAGGCCTGGAGGCGCGAGAAATCCTAAACGGGCCCTCCCACATGGGAGAGAGCTTAGGCAGCCCCTCCCTAGAGAGCACCCGACTCAGGACGAGATCACCCACCTCGAGCATCCTGGGGCGGAAGCTGCAGCAGTGGTACTGCCGCAGTGCCTGTTGGCACCTTGCCGCCCGAAGCGAGGCTTGACGGTGGCGTTCCTCCCCCAGCACGAGGTCCATCCCCCGCGTGGCGTCCTGGCGTGCCTCGTCGAACGCCAAGAGACGTGCGGAGTGATGCCTGATCTCATGTGGGAGAACCACTTCAGCTCCGTCGACGAGGAAGAATGGAGTTTCTTCGGTCAGCTTGGTCGCGGTGGTGCGGATGGACCCCAACACGGACTGGAGCTCGTCCAGCCAGCCCACGTTGCAAGCCTCGATGTTATTCTTGAAAGTCCTTGCCTTGAGGCCCCTCAGGACCTCTGCGTTTGCGTGCTCGGCTTGGCCTTTGCTCCTGGGGTGTGCCACTGAGGCATAGCATATCTGTGTTCCAAGGTTAGCACAATATGTTTTGGAGGGATTGCTAGTGAACTGCGAGCCATTGTCGGTGATGATGAGATTAGGGACTCCGAACCGGCTCACGAGGTCCTTGATGAACTTGACCGCTGAGCCAGCCGGGATGGTGCAGACTGCTTCCACCTCCGCCCATTTGGTGAACTTGTCGATGGCGACGTAGAGGTAGCGGTAGCCCCCGGGAGGTCTAGGGACCGGACCCAAGATGTCCAGCACCCAAACCACAAACGTCCACGAGAACAGGATGGTCTGGAGGCTCTGAGTAGGCTGGTGGATTTTCTTGGCATGGAACTGGCAGGCTTCAGAAGATCTCACCAGCTCGGTCGCGTTATTGAGCACCGTGGGCCAGTAGAACCCGCTATGGAATGTCTTTCCCACCAAGGAGCGCGATGATGAGTGATGCCTGTAGTCTCCGCCGTGTATGTCAGCTAACAGCTTGCACCCCTATTCCCTGGAGATGCATTGCAAGGAAACATCGTTTGGTCGTTTTCGGTAGAGCTCACCGTCCTGAATGCAGTAGGTTGTGGCCTGCCGAGCCACACGCTCCGCCTCTTCCTCCTTCTCCGGTAGGGTTCCCTGAAGCAGGTACGCCTTGAATTCTTTGGTCCAACACCCCTCCTGTGGCTCGAGCACGAGGAGTAGGCGTGCTCCTGAGGTCGGGCCGCAGGCGGGGCCTCCCGAAGTCGGTGCTGGGGGGAGCTCCTCCTGGGGCAGTGTTGGCTCTATAGCCGGAGGGGCTGCTGAAGGCTTGAAGAGTCACTCGGTGAAGACGCCGGGCACCTGAAGCTGGCGCTTGGATGCTCTCTTGGCGATATGGTGGTCTTCCTTGTTCGTGCCCGAGGCACGTGCTGCAGCTCCAGGCCCAGGAATTGTTTCTCAGTTTTGCGTACCTCCGCCGGGTGTGCCTCCATGTGTTCATCCTTCGGCTCGTACACCATGTTGGAGAAGTTGACGAGGACCTGGGAGTCTCCCTTGATGGTGAGGTTCTTAATGCCCAAAGCGGACATGGCCTTGAGGCCTGCAATCAAGCCTTCGTACTCCGTGATGTTGTTGGAGACCTTTTTGCCGCGTTGGAAACAGAGCTGCACAGCGTAGTAGAGCTTGTACTGAGTGGGCGAGATGAGCACGGCTCCAGCCTCCGTGCCCTGATGTGTGAAGGCGCCATCAAAGTACATGACCCAGTCGTCTGGTGCTTCGCTCCCTGGCGAGAGGGACCGGTCCTCACCTGCTTCAGGCCCTGGGGCGTCAGTCCACTCCGCCACAAAGTCGGCGAGCGTGGCACCCTTGATGACCTTTGTGGTGTTGAACTCTAGTTGGAATGCCTGCAATTCAATGTTCCACTCGGCGACCCTCCCCGCAGCATTGGGGCTCCGGAGCACCCTCTCCAGCGAGTAAGCTAAGACGACCTTAATGGGGTGGCCTTGGAAGTAGTAGCGCAGCTTGCGTGAGGCAACTTGGAGTGTGAGCAGGAGCTTCTGCGGCATGGGGTAACGTGCCCGCCCGTCATGCAGTACCGTATTGACGAAGTACACCGGGTGCTTGATGAGGGCGGAAGTTTTGGTGGAGTCCGAGATCTCTTGAGGCTGGGGCACCTCCTGACGCTGGAGGACCTTAGGAGATTGGTCGCCTGTTGGGGCAACTGCGGCCTCATGAGCGTCGTCTTGTGGAGCCGGGTCATCTATTGGCGCTGCCGAGACTTCTGGGGCGCCGTCTTGGGGCTACGTCATCTCGATCGAGTGCACGACGTCATGTGGCAGGCCCTTGGCCTGGTGCTCCTCCTGGACGGCCACCAGCACTGCGCTGGCTGAGTGTGGCGTGGCGACCAGGTAAAGCACCAAGGGCTCGAGAGGACGCGGCGCCACCATCACTGGTGGGCTGGTGAGGTATCTCTTCAGGTATTGAAACACCCCGTTAGCCTCCGGAATCCACTCGAACGGCCCCTTCTTCTTCATTAGCTTGAAGAACGGGAGAGTGTGCTCCCCCAGCTTGGAGATGAAGCGCCCTAGCAAGGTCACACAGCCCGCCAGCTTTTGCATTTCCTTAAGAGTCTATGGCAGACTCATCCTTTCTATTGCCTTGACCTTCTCCGGCTTTGCCTCGAGTCCCCTGTGTGACACCAGAAAGCCCAACAACTTGTCGGAGGGGACGCCAAACACATATTTTTCCGGGTTGAGCCGCAGGTCCACCTTGCGTAGGCTGGCGAACGTCTCTTCCAGGTCCTCGATGAGGATCATTGCCTCCCGAGACTTCACCACTATGTCGTCGACATAGGCCTCAGTGTTGCTCCCGAGCTGTTGGGCCAGAGCGATGTGCATCAGCCGCTAGAAGGTTGCCTTGTTATGCAGCCCAAAGGGCATGCAGGTGTAGCAGTACACCCCGCACGGGGTCAGGAAGGTCGTCTTCTCGACATACTTGTTACGCAGCCCAAAGGGCATGCAGGTGTAGCAGTACACCCCGCACGGGGTTAGGAAGGTCGTCTTCTCGACATACTGCACCGCCATCTTGATTTGGTGATACCCTGAGAATGCATCCTGGAAGCACAATACGTCGCACTCGGCAGTGGGGTCGATGATCTCGTTGATGCGCGGTAGCGGAAAGGGGTCTCGAGGGCAAGCCTTGTTGAGGTTGGTGAAATCGACGCACATTGCTCCTTCCGCCTTTCTTGGGGACGATGACCGGGTTAGGCAACCATTCTGGGTACCGCACATCCCGAATGACACCAGCATCTTGCAGGTTGCGGGTTTCTTGGACGATGGACGACTGCTTCTCTATGGAGTGCCATCGCGCCCTCTGCTTCACTAGGCGCACATTGGGGCACACCCTCAGGTGATGCTCGATCACCCCCCTTGGAACTCTAACCAGATACTTGGGCTCCCATGCGAACACCTCCTTGTTCGAGCGCAAGAAATCGACCAGTGCCTTTTCGTTGGTCTGGGGCGAGGTTGGCACCTATGGTGAAGGTGACTCCCGATGCCCCATCTTTGTCAATCGGCATTTGCTTTGTCTCGGCCCAGTCTTGAGAGAACAACTGCTTCTTTTTTGCTGCCGCAGTCCTCGGGACCTCGGAGGCCCCATCATCTGCCGGGCGCACTGCCGCCATGGCTCTGAAGGTGAGCTTGAGGGCCGTCAGGGCCTCCTTGGTGTCTTCAGCCACGGTGAGGACGCCGCTACTCCTGGGAATCTTAATGAGATTGTAGGCGTGGTGAGTTGCTCCCATGAACTTGGCCAGGGCCGGATACCCAAGGATGGTGTTGTATGGGAGGCCGATGCGGGAAATGTCGAAGGCGATGAGTTCAGTGCGGTAGTTGTCGCGGGTGCCGGAGGTGACGAGGAGACGGATCTGCCCCAGGGGGATGGTGGAGCCGTCGACAATCCCGGAGGATGGCTTTGTGGGGCGGAGCCAGCCATGTGGCACGTGAAGCAGGACGAAAGCTTCCATGGAGAGCACATTGAGGCTGGCCCCGCCGTTGATGAGGGTCTTGGTTACCGCCACATTGCAGATGGTGGGGGTGCAAAGCATCGAAAGCACGCATGCGCCCGCTATCGATGTCAAAACCGGCAGATCTCGGGTGGGGGGGGGGGGGGGTCCCGAACTCTATGTCTTAGGATCGAGGGTAACAGGAGACAGGGACACGATGTTTACCCAGGTTCAGGCCCTCTTAATGGAGGTAATACCCTACTTCCTGCTTGATTGACTTTGATGATTATAGGGGTTACAAGAGTTGATCTACCTCGAGATCGTGATGGCTAAACCCTAGATGTCTAGCCTGTATGATTATGATTGCCTCTACGGACTAAACCCTCGGGTTTATATAGACAGTGGAGGGGACTAGGGTTGTACAAAGCTGGTTTACAGGGGAAGGAAACTATATATCCGGACGTCAAGCTTGCCATCCACGCAAAGGAGAGTCCCATTCGAACACGGGGGAAGGTCCTCAATCTTGTATCTTCACGGCCCATCAATCTGGCCCACATCACACATCCTGGATACCCGAGGCCCCCCTAGTCCAGGACTCCCTCAGTAGCCCCCGAACCAGGTTTCAATGAATACGTGTCCGGCGCGCAGATTGCCTTCGGCATTGCAAGGCGGGTTCCTCCTCTGTTGGGGATATAACTGTTAGCATGACCCGCCCAGCAGGGGCCGGGTTATACTTACAAATACTCTTGAAGCCCAAGACCGAGGTTGAAGATGGCGGTTCAGTTAAGGGCCCAAAGCCCAGAGGCGACTTAAGGCCCATAGAGATAAACCGCCATATGTACATGACTTGTTTTGTAAGGCAAGAATAAGTTAGAGATCAAGCCGGACACTGTTTATGAGCCGGCCGGGAATCTGAGAGACACTGGGCGTCGACCTCTGTATATAAAGGGACGACCCGGCGGCGGTTCAAGGCAAGTAACATCAGATCGAGAGCTAGGTCAAGCGATTCCGCTCCATAGTAATCGAGTCATAAGCAATCCCACTCAAAACTGGATCGTAGGCTTTTACCTTCACCGTAAGGGGCCGAACCAGTATAAACCTTGTGTCCTTTGTCCTGATTAACCCCTTTAAGCTTCCTAGTTGCAATGGCTCCATGACTAAGTCCTTTCACTAGGACATCTGACGTGACAATTCCACGACAGTTGACGCCCACCGTGGGGCCAGCGCACGGTGGATTTGAGTTCTTGAAGGGCAGCTTCGAAGGGCTCAAGGGATACGCTGTGGGCCAGATAAACAAGAGTCGTCGCGGCAAGATCTACATCGATGACGCAGGCTGGGGCCCCGACGCCGGCTCAATTGAGTACCGGGTCCCATTCGACGGAATCCACGTCTTTATCGGCAAGATCGGCGAGCCGGGCCCTGAGCCGGACATCTGCACCGACCTCATCGAGATGGCTCAGCGTGCGAGACCCACTCGGGCTCTGCCTGCCGTGAAGCGTGCTTCCATGAAATGCATCCACGGAGGACTTTATGAAGGATCTGCATCTGGCGGTGAGACGGCCATCTATTCTAATGGTGAGTCATCCACAGGCGAGACGGATTCGTTATATCAACTGCAAGACGGTGGTCTTGGAGGCTATTCTGATGGCAGCAGTATTCCGGATCTCCTTAAGTCGCCGAGAAGGGTCGGAATCTTCATGTCCGGCATGCAACCTATTCAAGACTCCACAACTGCGGCAGCAATCGTCATGGCCGGGTCAGCAGCAGCCGGAGCAGGAGGCCCTGTGCGCTCGCCGCCTCAAGTGCTGATGGATCTCACGGATAAGATGACCGCTCTGTTAACCGCCACGGTCAACCTGGCGGATCAAGCTCAACATCATGCAGAAGTGGCACAGTTAAAACTAGATATAGTGCAGGCTAAGGAAGATCTGGCAGCGGAAGATGTCAGGATGACCACAGAGCGGACGGCTCTGGACACTCAAGCTCAGCGGATTCAGGCGCAGACTTTCTGGCTCACGATGGATCAGAACGCGTCCAATGAGGTCATGAGGAGACGATACCAGAAGACTCAGTCTCGGCTCCCTCCGATTTATGATCCTCGAAACCTCTTCCATACACCCGGTGCTGGGCCTAGTAACCCGCCGGAGATAGACCGGGTTGTGGCACCTGGGGTTGGAACGCCGATTCAAACACAGGTGATGGGGTCCCCCGTATGAATACTGCTCCACCTCAAAATGTACCAACACCACCGGGTCATTATTCTAACCCGTTGGAGAACATGATTGCTGCGGCGGCACGACTGGCGGCTCTCCCGGTGGAGGGCGACTCTCTGATGGCGGTTGAAACCCGCAGGGTCAGAGAACTTCTTCAAATGGCTTTAGCACAATAGGAGGCATACTTATATAACAGGGACATGATTCATTCAACCCCTCTTCCAAGCCGGAGCCCAAATTATAGCAGGCACATGGACTCAGCGCCATTTCAAGCAATGCCCGGCGCCGTAACCAGCCAGGCGGGCATGACCCGACGCGCAATGGAGTCTTTAACTTGGTGGATCAGGACAGAACACGTCAAGAGGCTGAGCGGGCAGCTCAGCAGGTGGCTGAGCAGGCGGCTCAGCTGACGGCTTACCAGCCTTTTCCGGTTTATCCAACGACTTATTTTGAGGCAGGCGTGGCCACCAGGACCAGAGGTGTCCCCTGTCTGGTGCCGGCTCTGCGTAAAGAGCGTTTGCCCAAGGATTTCAATGGAGCTAGGAAGGTGCCTAATTATACGGCCAACTTACAGCCTGGGCATGGATTGAAAGCTAAGAGATGGCTATGGAGTTACTGGAGGTCAGTGACGCTGCAATGGCCAAGTACTTCACCATGATGTTGGATGGGACCGCCCGCACTTGGTTGAAGGGGCTACCGCCTAATTCCATCAGTTCATGGCCAGAGTTAAAAGCCCGGTTCATTCAGAACTTCAAGGATACATGCAAGTAGCCCATGTCAATTGTGGATTTGACTAATTGCAAGCAGGAGGAGGGTGAGTCCACAACCCATTGGGTGCGCCGGGTCAAGGCCATAATACATTCGTCTGATAAGATGGATGCCGGCTAAGCAGTCTTAATGTTGGAGAAAACTTGCCGTTTTCAGTCTCTGAAGATGAAGCTTGGGCGGCTCAATCACAATTATAATGATATGGGTACGCTGATGGCGGCTCTGGTCAAGTACGCCGACTCTGACAGTACCAAGGATCCTGAGTCTGATGATGAAAAGACAGGGAAGGGAAAAAAGAATGGCAACAACAAGGGCCCTCAGCATAACACTGCAAATCAAGGAGGCAATAATAAATGTAAGGCTGATGGTAGCTTGGAGTTTGTGGCTAACACCAATGCGCAGGGAAACAATCAACGACATAAGGGGAGGCCACCACCTCGGTCCGGCGGGTCAAGGCCCACGCTTGAGCAGTTACTGAATGAGCCCTGTCCAAGGCATGGCACTCAGCAGAAGCCGACCACTCATCTATGCAAGGATTGTACGATCATGAAGGCTTTCAAGAATTCAAACATGTTCGACAGTAATCATGGGCAGGGCGGCGGCTCAGGTGGCGGCGGTTTTCATGGCCCGGGCGGTGGTTCAAATTCCAATTCACAGGGTAATCAAGGTGGTTATAACCAGCAATCTGGCCAGGGTGGTCAGTAGCAGTAGCAGCAGGGTGGATACCAGAGCTATCCAAAGCAGCTGAATAGTGGACATTATCATGTGTTTACAACCAATTTGTGCAAACGAGACCAGCAGCTTCATAAGAGGGCTGTGAACGCTGTTGAGCCGGCAGTTCCTCGTTATTTGAGATGGTCTGAGCAGCCTATTCTATGGAGTAGGGAAGATCACCCTCCCCGGGTTGATAATCCGGGTCACTTGGCTTTGGTGGTAGCACCTCAGGTTGGTGGATACAAGTTCACTAAGGTGCTCATGGATGGAGGCATCAGCATTACTATCCTCTATTATGAGACCTTTCGCCGCATGGGTTTGACTGACAAAAATATCAAGACTTCCAACACTATTTTTCATGGAGTGGGTCCTAGTAAGTCGGCATAACCAGTGGGTAAGATTGAGCTGGAAGTGGACTTTGGAGATGAACATGATTCCAGGGCTAAGAAGTTAACCTGAGGTGGTCAAAATCAAGAGCCCGTACCATGCCCTCTTTGGGCGGCCGGCTTATGCCAAGTTCATGGCGAGGCCGTGTTATGTTTATTTGCAGCTCAAGATGCCGGGTCATAAGGGCACCATCACAATGCATGGGAGTAGGAAGATAGCCTTGGATTGTCAGGAAGGTGATGCCGCATATGCTGAATCTATTTGTGCGACATGAGAGTTGAAGTTCTACAAGGACAATGTTGACCCGGCAGATATGACGTCGTTAAAAAAGCCAACCACAGAGCATAAGCCGGTCATGAAGTTTAAGTCGGCCGAGGATACTAAGCTTGTTGACTTTGTTCCAAGCGACTCATCTAAGAAGTTCAGTATCAGTGCCAATCTGGATCCCAAATAGGAAAGCACGCTCATCGAGTTCATCCGTGAGAACCGGGACATCTTTGCATGGAAAACCTTCTGATATGCTGGGTGTACCGAGAGAAATCGCTGAGCACACTCTTAATATTGATCCAAAATTAAAGCCGTTCAAGCAGTTTCTTTGGCGGTTCAATGAGGAGAGGCGTAAGGCCATTGGTGAGGAAGTAGCCCGGCTCTTGGCGGCTGGGTTCATTGTTGAAGTTTTTCATCCGGAGTGGTTGGCTAATCCGGTGTTGGTGCTTAAGAAGAACAGCACTTGGCGTATGTGTGTGGATTACACATATTTAAACAAGGCTTGTCCGGCTGATCCCTTCGCTCTCCCTCGTATTGGCCAAATTATTGATGCTACGGTGGGTTGTGAGCGTTTGAGATTTTTGGATGCTTACTCTGGTTAGCATCAGATCAAGATGGCAGTTAAGGACCAGGAGAAGACGACGTTCATTATTCTGTTTGGATCCTTCTGCTATGTGTCTATGCCTTTTGGGCTCAAGAGTGCCCAGGCGACTTACCAGCGATGTGTGCAGAATTGTCTTCATAATCGGATTGGGCGCGATGTTCATGCTTATGTGGACGACATTGTGGTGAAATCCAGAGAGAAGGAGACCTTGATAGATGATCTGAAGGAGACCTTTGATAATCTTCGGGTCTACAAGATGATGCTTAACTCGGCCAAGTGTGTTTTTGGTGTGCCTGCAGGCAACCTTTTGGGTTTTCTGGTTTCTAACAGGGGCATCGAGGCTAACTGTAACACCCTCGATGCGGCTATATCTCCCACGTGTCGAAGCACGACTTAGAGGCATAACCGCATTGAAAGCAATGTCGCAAGTGAGGTAATCTTCACGCAACCCATGTAATACATAAGGGAAATAGATACATAGTTGGCTTACAATCGCCACTTCACACAATTACATGAATAAAGCATTACATCATCCAGATACAATCAAGGTCCGACTACGGAACCAAAATAAAAGAAGAACCCCAATGCGACAAAGGTCCCCGATCGACCCCAACTGGGCTCCACTACTGATCAACTAGAACGAAACAACACAAAGGGCAAGATCTTCATCGAGCTCCTCCTTGAGCTTGGTTGCGTCACCTGCTCGGTAACATAGGCACCTGCAAACTGGTTTTGGAAGTATCTGGTGAGCCACGAGGACTCAACAATCCCATTACCATGGGTATCAAGACTAGCAAAGCTTAATGGGAAAGGAAGGGGTAAAGTGGTGAGGTTGCAGCAGCGACTAAGCATGATATGGTGGCTAACATACGCAAATGAGAGCGAGAAGAGAAACAAGCGGAACGGTCATGAAGCTAGCAATGATCAAGAGGTGATCCTGAACACCTACTTACGTCAAACATAACACAGAAACCGTGTTCACTTCCCGGACTCCGCCGAGAAGAGACCATCACGGCTACACACGCGGTTGATGCGTTTTAATTCAGATCTGGTGTCAAGTTATCTACAACCAAACATTAACAAATTCCCATCTGCCACATAACCGCGGGCACGGCTCTCGAAAGTTTATACCCTGCAGGGGTGTCCCAACTTAGCCCATGACAAGCTCTCGCGATCAACGAAGGAATAGACCTTCTCCCAGGAAGACCCGATCAATCTCGGAATCCCGGTACATCAAGACATTTCGACAATGGTAAAACAAGACCAGCAAGACCGCCCGATGCGCCGACATCCCGATAGGAGCTACACATATCTCGTTCTCAGGGCAACACCGGATAAGCTAAGCGTACAGGTACCGACGTAACCCAAGTTGCCAAGGGATGGTCCCGTACGGTGCTCTAGTTTGGACCAACGCTTAGACAAGCACTGGCCCGGGGGGCTATAATAAAGATGACCCTCGAGAGAGCGATTCCCAAGGGAAAAGTAGGTGGTGGTGAGGCAAATGGTAAAAGTCAATGTTGGGCCTTGCTCGACAAGTTTTATTCAAAGCGAACTGTCAGGGGGTTCCCATAAATCACCCGACCGCGTTAGGAACGCAAAATCCGGGAACATAACACCGGTATGACGGAAACTAGGGCGGCAAGAGTGGAACAAAACACCAGGCATAAGGCCGAGCCTTCCACCCTTTACCAAATATATAGATGCATTAATAATATAAGAGATATTGTGATATCCCAACATAAATCCTGTCCACCATGGAGAAATCTTCAACTTCACCTGCAACTAGCAACGCTATAAGAGGGGCTGAGCAAAGCGGTAACATAGCCAAACAACGGTTTGCATAGGAAAGGTGTCAAAGGTTAGAGGTTCATGGCAATATGGGATGACTTGATAAACAGGTAATAGGTAGCGCAGCATAGCGATAGAACGAAGCAACTAGCATAGCAATGATAGTAGTGAGATCCAGGGTAGCGGTCATCTTGCCTGAAACCCCGCAAGGAAGAAGAACGAGTCCATGAAGAAGACAAACGGGCGTAGTCGAACGAATCCTCACAACTCCGGAATGAAACCGAAGCTAACGAGAGAAGCAAACCGGAAAGAAGCAAACAACATGGTAAACACAGAAGCATAAACATGGCATGATGCACAACCAAGTATGATGCATGTCCGGTTTAATGAGGCATGGCATGGCAAAGTGCAACAAACAATACTACAAGTTAAGTGGAGTTCAAAATGCAACGAGTTGCATATTGACAAATCACCACATAGACATATTTAGTTTAATCTCGTTTAAGCTACCAAGCAATATTAAAGGATTAATTGTATTGGTGCCCCTAGTTGGGTCACGCTCGACAGATTTGCCCCTAGTTTTTCAACAATTGCGGTTTTGCCCAGCTCACTTCACTCGCCTTGTGTTTTTGCCCTTCCGGGGCGGTTCCGACCAATGAGCAGTCACCACGTGGTGAACTGTGATTGGTCGGAACCGCCCCGGAAGGGCAAAAACACAAGGCGAGTGAAGTGAGCTGGGCAAAACCACAATTGTTGAAAAACTAGGGGTAAACCTATCGAGTGTGACCCAACTAAGGGTATAAAATCAATTATCCCAATATTAAATGTTGTTAAACATGGCAAGAGGTGAAGCATAAGAAAACTACCTATCTAGGCAAGTTTAAATGAGGCCGGAACAACAAACAACAATTCCGGAAAATCCCCATGTGCATATTTTAGATTCGGTACTGTTCTGTCTAAACCATATTTTATGGTTGTTAAACAGGAAAATAAAGTGCACCATGTTAATCTAGGCATTTTTCCACCTCATTTACATATAAAGAACATTTAGAACTGAGCTACGGTTATTTAGTTATGAAATAAATCATTTTAGCATGGCATATAGCAAATTAAATGCAAACAACATTTTAAACATTTTTAACATGGATGAAAGTGGCATATTATTAATCTACACAAAATTCTAAGCATTTTACATATACATAGTTTTTACATGTGATGCACGGATTATGAGTTATTATATGCATGAAGTGCAAGGGGGTTTCTGCAAAACAGGTAATTCACTGGATAATGTTAAATTCGCAGGATCAGGGAAAAAATATATGGGCCCGAATCTGCTGGGCCAGTAGAGAGGAGGGGCTGGGGCTTCTCACCCAGTGGGCCTCGGCCCGGTCGGCTTGGAGAGGGAGGCTGGTGGCGAAGCTGGGCCTGGGCGCGCTGGAAGCCCACGCGGCCACAGAAGCTGGGCCAGGGGCGCTGGCTGCTGTCAACGCGCGGCTCTACCGAGCGAGCTGCTGCTGCTCTTAACTGAAGAATGAAGAACAGAAGCAGCAGCAGAGTCACGGCGATGCAGAAGACGGCGCCAGGGAAGGTTCTGGCAACGGGGTCGGCGGGAACCGGCCAGAACGGGCGGATCCGGGCGCGGGAAGATGGATCCGGCCGGCCTTGGGGAAGATCGAGGCGCAGGACGCAGCGTGAAGCAGAGGGCGACGATGGCGGCTCGAGTTTCGGCAGAAGAGGAGTAATGCGGGGGAGGCAGGCGAGGTCGATCCTCCTGGACCGGCGCGACGAGGAGGAAGACGAGGCGCGGCGCGAGGAGGGACTTGCGCGGGATGCGGCCCACGCGCGCAGTCAAGGGCGCTGCTGGCTCGGCCGGGTGCTCGTCGTCTTCGACCTAGCAGAGCAGCGGTAGCAGCAGGAGGGGTCACGGGGCATGGCGCTGGCAGGACTTGACGAAGGACGGCGGCTGTGCAGGGGAAGTCGACGCGGGGATGGGCATGACCCGAAGCAGAGGAGGCCGCAGCGTTGGGACGGACTTGCAGCAGCGGGCGCGGCGGAGGAGGCCAGGACGGTGAGGTCGCCGGGGCCCTGGGCGGCTCCTGCGAGAAAAATTCAGCGAGGTGGCATTGAGAGACCCGAGAGAGAGAAGAAAACAGGGAAGCGAAACGAGAAGAAGAGAGGGTGGCGCTGGTGACCTCCTGGGCGAAGTCCAACGAGGGCTTGCCGGAGCGCTGGTTGGTGGCGAGCGAGGGAAGGCTGCGGGGAACCTCCGGGTGACACAGGGGAGTCCTGCTGGTGCTGCTGCTCGTCGCCAGCGGGGCTGCGCGAGATGGAGGTGCACGGGAGCAGATGAGGCAGAGGCGTGCGAGAGAGATCGAGCGTGGGGGCTGGCCGCGGGAGCTCGAGGATTGAGGAAAGAGGAGGCCGATGGAATTTTGGATCGGGGCGGATGAGGCTGGTGATTGGCTCGGTGGGGAAAGGGAGGATCCCGAGGTGGATGCGGGAGAGTGGCAGCGGCGGGTGAGGGAACGATGGGACACGATCCCTAGATCCTAGGGTTGGACCTAATATTTATAACAGATGAAAACAGTTTAGGGCGGTTAGGTCCCTCCGATCGTAATCGGACGGTCACGAATAAATATGCTAGGGAGACCAAAGAAAGAAAACGGAGATATTTTATAGATGTTAGGGGATGATCCGGACACAACGGTAGCGACAGTCCGGTTTGGGTCAAGGGGAGTTTTGGACGCCTGCGAGGGGCCTGAGAGAGGTCGACAAAGACAAGGGGGGGTTTTGTGGTCTCGGAGAAAGAGAGAAGAGAGGGGTCCAAATGGTCTGAGGGAAGGTGAACAAGGACAAGCGGTCTGAGGAGGTCAACGAGGACAAGGGCCCGACAAAATGCCAACGCAGGCAAAGAAAGAAAGGGCAACTGCGAACGGTTACGAGTTTTATGAAAACGTATGGATGCAGTGCGAATGATGCGATGATGAAATGCAAGACATGAACAAAATGCAAAACGAAAACAAACAACAAAACAAAAAAAAAACAAAAACCCAACCACGGAGGAAAATCATATGGCATCTCCGGAAAAAGGCAAGAGTAGGACTTATGAATATGGAAAGTTGTATCCGGGGTGTTACAATAACCTGGAAAAGATCAAGGCAATTGCCTCTCTGGCTAAGCCGGCGTGCATCAATGACGTTCAGCGTTTGGCGGGTCGTATCGCTGCTCTAAGCCGGTTCATAAGCCGGTTAGGTGAGAAAGCTATACCACTGTATCAAATGATGAAGAAAATAAATAACTTTGTCTGGAGTGATGCTGCTAACGCTGCCTTTGAAGATTTGAAGAGACAGCTAGCTGAGCCACTGGTCCTTGCTGCTCCCATTGATAAGGAGCCATTATTGTTATATGTGGCTGCTAACACGCGTGCTATCAGCATGGCCATCGTGGTGGAGCGCAAGGAGGCCGGCAAAGAGCGTCCGGTTCAATGGGCGGTTTATTACATCAGTGAGGTGCTTATTGAGTCCAAGCAAAGATATCCACATTGGCAGAAACTCCTTTATGGGGTATTCATGTCAAGCCAGCTTAAGCAATATTTCCAGGGTCAGCCCATCACTGTGGTCAGTTCTTCTCCTTTAGGAGACATCATTCAAAACAGAGAAGCCACAGGACGAGCCGCCAAGTGGGCCATTGAACTTGGGCCTCATGGTTTAAAGTACGTGCCATGTACTGCTATCAAATCTCAAGCACTGGTGGACTTCATCAACGATTGGACAGAACAGCAGATGCCTGAAGAGAAGCCAGACAACACGTATTGGACTATTCACTTTGATGGGTCCAGGCAATTGGAGGGCTCGGGGGCTGGAGTTGTTTTAGCTTCCCCTCGAGGTGACAAATTTTGTTATGTGCTACGGTTGATGTTTCCCTGTACTAACAATGCAGCTGAGTATGAGGCCTTACTCCATGGTCTTCGGATGGCTAAGGAGATGAGCTTAAGCCGGGTAAGGTGCTTTGGTGACTCAGATTTGGTGGCTCAACAAGTATCAAGCAAGTGGGATTCCAAGGATCCTTTCATGGTGGCTTATCACCGTGAAGTTGATGCCATTGCTGGACATTTCAAGGGTTACCAAGTGGAGCACATTGACCGCAGAAAGAATGAGGCGGCTGATGCCTTAAGCCGGCTGGGCTCTCAGCGTAAGCCGGTGCCGCCTAATACTTTCTTGGATATTCTGCATAACCCTTCTGTCAAGTTACCTACAGAGGAAGACTTGGTTGTTCCTGACCTAGAAGCACAATTGCTGGCGGCTCTTCACGTCATCCCAGATTGGACAGTGCCATACTTGGCTTACATGACCCGGGGCGAGTTGCCTGATGATGAAACCTTGGCCAGGCAGATAACCCGGTGGTCTAAGTCAATGAAAATTGCCAATGGCGAATTGCATCATCGTAGTGTCACTGGGGCGTTTCAGCATTGTGTCTCTCCTGAAGAAGGCCAAGAAATTCTACGTGAGATTCATGAAGGGGATTGTGGCCATCATGCTGGGTCAAAATCCTTTGAGGCGAAAGCTTTCCGTCATGGATTTTATTGGCTGACGGCTCATGCTGATGCAGAGGACCTGGTCAGCAAATGTGACGGTTATCAGAAGTTCTCAAGATGTGCTCACGTGCCGGCTCAAGAGTTGAGGGTGATTCCAATTACTTGGCCGTTTGCAGTCTGGGGGCTTGACATGGTTGGGCCTTTCAAAATGTCCAAATATAAAAAGACCCACCTCTTGGTGGAGGTTGACAAATTTACAAAGTGGGTTGAGGCAGAGCCAGTTAGTAAGTGTGACGCAGCCACGGCGGTTCAGTTCATGAATAAAGTGATATTTCGCTTTGGCATTCCACACAGCATTATAACTGACAATGGTACTAATCTGTCTAAAGGCGCCATGGAAGAATTTTGTCAACCTAAGCATATTCGGCTTGATATGTCATCAGTGGCTCACCCCAATCCAATGGTCAAGCTGAGAGAGCCAATCAGGAAATCTTGAAAGGCATCAAGCCCCGACTTTTGGTACCTTTGCAACGGATGCCGGGTTGTTGGGTTGAGGAGTTACCCTCGGTGATATGGAGCATCAATACTACTCCTAACAGGTCTACGGGTTATATGCCCTTCTTCATGGTTTATGGAGCTGAGGCGGTTCTCCCTAGTGACATCTGTCATTACTCGCCCCGTGTGGCAGCTTATGTTGAGGGGACAATGAACAAGGGCGTCAGGATGCACTTGACTTGTTAGATGAAAAGTGTGACTTGGCAGCAGCTCGCTCGGCGATTTACCAACAGGACCTGCGCCGCTATCACAGCCGCCGGGTTAGGTCCAGAACCTTTCAGGAAGGTGATTTGGTGCTCCAACTCATCCAAGACCAAAATGATGCACACACGTCATCCCCACCTTGGGAAGGGCCCTTTGTGGTCAGCAAGAACTTGAACAACGGGCCATACTACCTTATCGATGTTCGAGAGCACAAAGACTCATGTAAGTTGGAGGAGGAGACCCGCCGGCCGTGGAATATCGCTCATCTTCGGCCTTACTACACTTGAGCCACCGGCTCTCATGATGTACATATTTTGACGATGTATATATTATGATAAATAATAAAGCAGGGCCTCTGTCCTTTTTTCATCCTCAAAGGTAATATGTCATTGTTATTATCATTGTCGTCTCAAATGATCACTTGGGGGATGATCGTATCCAAATCTAGCTTAACCCGTTTGATCCGGCTTATGATCATATTCGAATCTAGCCGTTAAACCTTATGATCATTAGGGGGCTTCCTGTTCAAACATAGGTCGTATTCAAACCAAAGAGAACATAGCTGCTGGTACCCTCTTGATTGGCACACCGCCGAGCTCACTAGGGGGCTTCTTGATCGTATTCGAATCATAGCTCAACCCCTTTCGGAAACTGACTTTGATCGTATTCGAATCAGAGTCGTTAAAAAACTCTCAAGGTCATTACGGGGCTTCCTGTTCAAACATAGGTCGTATTCGAACCAAAGAGAACATAGCTGACGGTACCCTCTTGATCAGCGCAACGCCAAAGCCACTGGGGGCTACATGATCGTATTCGAATCCTAGCTTAACCCCTTTGGAACGGTTTACTGATTGTATTCGAATCAGAAGCCTTGAATTTCTTATATTCTATTTGGTTTCCGTTTTCTTTGAAAGCAGCCTTTATTTGACTTGAGACTTTTTTGAGGTTTAAAAGTACAAGTGTGGTTAATTTTAACCCGGCTTGATTTTGGCTCATAAGTCACCAATATATGAGAATCAACATACCTTTGGAAGTATTGGTTTCCAAAGATTGGGTTATCACCCTTACTGTCTGGGTCACTTAAGCCGGCAGTACAAATCAAAAGTTCACAGGTATAAGATTATAGTTGTGTTTCAAACTTATATGTTACAATAGGCTTATCTGCGATTCTTTTTCTATATTAATATATCAAGCTATTTTGACCCGCCTTGCGGTAAATCGCCAAGGGATCTTGTGATCTATTTATATGTGCAGGACAGTTAGAAGACTTGGTCAAGCATAAGGAAAGCAGATGAAAAGTATAACACGTGTGAATATAATATGGCGGCTTAATAGTATTAAGCACCAATAACGTGCACGATGGCACGGCAAAAGCAAAGTTATTTCTATTCTATTACACGACTCCCGAGTCAAAATGATTCATATTGTTTTTTAGCACATCACAGGTATGAGCCGCTGATACGTCCCCAACGTATCTATAAGTTTTGATTGTTCCATGCTATTATATTACCCGTTTTGGATGTTTATGGCATTTATTTACACTTTTATATCATTTTTGGGACCAACCTACTAACCGGAGGCCCAGCCCGTATTGCTGTTTTTTTGCCTATTTCAGTGTTTTGAAGAAAAGGAATATCAAACGGAGTCCAAATGGAATGAAACCTTTGGGAGCATGATTTTTGGAATGAACGTGATCCAGAGGACTTGGAGTGGAATTCAAGCAACCACCGAGGCGGCCACGCGGGTGGAGGGACCCCCTACTGGGCGCGCCCCCCTATCTCGTGGGCCCCTCGGGCATCCACCGACCTACTTCTTCCTCCTATATATACCCACGTACCCCGAGAACATCAGAACAGACCACGAAAACCTAATTCCACAGTCGCAACCTTCTGTATCCACGAGATCCCATCTTGGAGCCTTCGCCGGTGCTCCGCCGGAGGGGTAATCGATCACGAAGGGCCTCTACATCATCTCCAAGGCCTCTCCGATGAGTTGTGAGTAGTTTACCACAGACCTTCGGGTCCATAGTTATTAGCTAGATGTCTTCTTCTCTCTCTTTGGATCTCAATACAAAGTTCTCCTCGATCTTCTTGGAGATCTATTTGACGTAACTCTTTTTGCGGTGTGTTTGTCCCGATGAATTGTGGGTTTATGATCAAGTTTATCTATGAGAAATATTTGAATCTCCTCTGAATTTTTTTATGTGTGATTAAGTTATCTTTGCAAGTCTCTTCGAATTATCAGTTTGGTTTGGCCTACTAGATTGATCTTTCTTGCAATGGGAGAAGTGCTTAGCTTTGGGTTCAATCTTGCGGTGTTCTTTCCAAGTGACAGCAGGGGCAGGGCAAGTATTGTATTGTTGCCATCAAGGATAAAAAGATGGGGTTTATATCATATTTCATGAGTTTATCCCTCTACATCATGTCATCTTTCTTAATGCGTTACTCTATTCTTTATGGACTTAATACTCTAGATGCATGCTGGATAGCGGTCGATGTGTGGAGTAATAGTAGTAGATGCAGGCAGGAGTCGGTCTACTTTTCACGGACGTGATGCCTATATACATGATCATGCCTAGATAATCTCATAATTATTCGCTTTTCTATCAATTGCTCGACAGTAATTTGTTCACCCACCGTAATACTTTTGCTATCTTGAGAGAAGCCACTAGTGAAACCTATGGCCCCTGGGGTCTATCTTTTATCATATAAGCTTTCAATCTACTTTTATTTGCATCTTTACTTTTCCTATCTATATTATAAAATACCAAAAATATATTTATCTTATCATACTATCTCTATTAGATCTCACTTTCACAAGTGGCCATGAAGGTATTGACAACCCCTTTATTGCGTTGGCTGCGAGTTCTTGTTTGTTTGTGTAGGTGCGTGGGACTTTTGAGGAGCCTCCTACTGGATTGATACCTTGGTTCTCAAAAACCGAGGGAAATACTTATGGTACTATTGCTGCATCACCCTTTCCTCTTCAAGGAAAACCAACGCAACCTCAAGACGTAGCAAGAAGGATTTCTGGCGTTGTTGCCGGGGAGGTCTTCGCTCAAGTCAAGACATACCAAGTACCCATCACAAAATCATCTCCCTCGCATTTACATTATTTGCCATTTGCCTCTCGTTTTCCTCTCCCCCACTTCACCCTTGCCGTTTTATTCGCCATGTCTTTCCCTATCTCCTCTCTCTCTTTCGCTTGCCTTTTTGTTTGCTTGTGTGTTGGATTGCATGTCGCGATGGCGCAAGACAATACCAAATTGTGTGACTTTTCCAACACCAATACTTAGTACTCCGATTGCTCCTCTTAATGATGTTGAGTCTTGTAAAATCAATGCTGCTTTGCTGAATCTTGTTATGAAAGATCAATTCTCCGGCCTTCCTAGTGAAGATGTCGCTACCCATCTAAACAACTTTGTTGATTTTTGTGAGATGCAAAAGAAGAAAGATATGGATAATGATATTTTTAAATTGAAGTTATTTCCGTTTTCAATTAGAGATCGTGCTAAAGTTTGGTTTTCGTCTTTGCCTAAGAATAGTATTGATTCATGGAATAAGTGCAAAGATGCTTTTATCTCTAAGTAGGTTCCTCCCGCTAAGATCATCTCTCTTAGGAACGATATTATGAATTTTAAACAACTAGATCATGAGCATGTTGCCCAATCTTGGGAAAGAATGAAATTAATGATTCGCAATTGCCCTACTCATGGTTTGAATTTATGGATGGTCATACAAAAATTTTATGCCGGATTGAATTTTGCTTCTAGAAATCTTTTAGATTCGGCCGCAGGAGGCACATTTATGGAAATCACCTTAGGAGAAGCTACAAAACTCCTTGATAATATTATGGCTAATTATTATTAATGGCACACCAAAAGATCTACTAGTAAAAAAGTGCATGCAATAGAAGAAATTAATGTTTTGAGTGGAAAGATGGATGAACTTATGAAATTTTTTGCTACTAAGAGTGCTCCTATTGATCCCAATGATATGCCTTTGTCTACTTTGATTGAGAATAATAATGAATCGATGGATGTGAATTTTGTCGGTAGGAATAATTTTGGTAACAATGCTTATAGAGGAAACTTTAATCCTAGACCGTTCCCTAGTAATTCCTCTAATAATTATGGAAATTCCTATAATAATTCTTATGGTAATTTTGATAAGATGCCCTCTGATTTTGAGAATAGCGTTAAAGAATTTATGATCTCTCAAAAGAATTTTAATGCCTTGCTTGAAGAGAAATTGCTCAAAGTTGATGATTTGGCTAGGAACGTTGATAGACTCTCGCTTGATGTTGATTCTTTGAAACTTAGATCTACTCCTCCTAAGCATGATATCAATGAGTCTCTCAAAGCTTTAAATAGCATTGAACCCACTATCTTGGATTTCAAGGAATTTAAATGTGATAATTGTTCTTTATAAGGTCGTATTTCCTTGTTGCAATCCGTTGTGAATTCTCCTTATGCTTATAGTCAAACTAAAGCTTTTACCAAACATTTTGTTGATGCCTTGATGCAACCTTATGATGAAAAAGTTAATTTGGAAGTTTCTACACCTAGAAAACTTTATGATGAGTGGGAACCTACTATAAAGATTAAAATTAAAGATCATGAGTGTTATGCTTTATGTGATTTGGGTGCTAGTGTTTCCACGATTCCGAAAACTTTATGTGATATTCTAGGTTTCCATGATCTGGATGATTGCTCTTTAAATTTGCACCTTGCGTAATCCACCATTAAAAATCCAATGGGAAGATCAATGATGTTCTCATTGTTGCAAATAGAAATTTGGTTCCCGTAGATTTTATCGTTCTTGATATAGATTGCAATCTTTCTTGTCCTATTATTCTTGGTAGACCTTTCCTTAGAACGATTGGTGCAACTATTGATATGAAGGAAGGGAATATTAGATTCCAATTTCCATTAAGGAAAGGCATGGAGCACTTTCCAAGAAAGAAAGTTAAATTACCTTATGAATCTATCATGCGAGCTACTTATGAATTGAGTGGCAAAGATGGCACTACTTAGATCTATCCTCGCTTTTATGCCTAGCTAGGGGCGTTAAACGATAGTCCTAGTTGGGAGGAAACCCAATTTTATTTGTGTTTTTTATTTTTGTTTCTGTTTAGTAATAAAATTTTCATCTACCTTCTGTTTAGATGTGTTTTTCTATGTTTTATTTAGTGTTTGTGCCAAGTAGAACCTATAGGATAACCTATGGTGATAGTTAATTTGATTTTGCTGAAAAATAGAAACTTTGCACGCGCGAAAATAATTTTAGTAATTCACAGAAACTTGATTTTGCGTTGATTTTTTGCTGTAGATCAATAGACACATTTCCCAGGACTTCCTATTTCGGTAGGAGTTTTAGAGTTCCAGAAGTAATCGAGAGTTACAGATTGCTACAGACTGTTCTATTTTTGACAGATTCTGTTTTTCGTGTGTTGTTTGCTAATTTTGATGCATCTATGTCTAGTATTAAGTGGTATGAACCATAGATAACTTGGAATACATTAACACAAAAATAAATAAATAATGAGTTCATTACAGTACCTTATGTGGTGATTTTTCTTTCTTTCACTAACGGAGCTTATGAGATTTCCTGTTGAGTTTTGTGTTGTGAAGTTTTCATGTTTTGGGTAAAAAATTTGATGGACTATGGAATAAGGAGTGGAAAGAGCCTAAGCTTGGGGATGCCCATGGCACCCCAATATATTCAATAATATCCAAAAGCCTAAGCTTGGGGATGCCCCCGGAAGGCATCCCCTCTTTCGTCTTCGTTTATCGGTAACTTTACTTGTAGCTATATTTTTATTCGCCACATGATATGTGTTTTGCTTGGAGCGTCTTATATGATATTATTTTTTGCTTTTTAGTTTACCACAATCATCCTTGATGTACACACCTTTTGGGAGAAGCCCACTTGATTAGAATTTATTAGAATACGCTATGTGCTTCACTTATATCTTTTGAGCTTGATAGTTTTTGCTCTAGTGCTTCACTTATATCTTTTAGAGCACGGCGGTGGCTTAATTTTGAAGAAATTGTTGATCTCTCATGCTGCACTTATATTATTATGAGAGTATCTTAGAAAAGCATGGTATTTTCTATGATTATAAATTTGGTCCTAGAATGATGGGCATAAAAGTTGGGTATAATAAAAACTATCATAGGAAGTGAATTGGATGCTATGATCAATTTGATACTTGATAATTGTTTTGAGATATAGAGGTTGTAATATTAAAGTCATGCTAGTTGGATGATTATGAATTTAAAGAATACTTGTGTTGAAGTTTGTGATTCCCGTAGCATGCACATATGGTGAACCGCCTTGTGATGAAGTTGGAGCACAATTTTATTTATTGATTGTCTTCCTTATGAGTGGCGGTCGGGGACGAGCGATGGTCTTTTCCTACCAATATATCCCCATAGGAGCATGCACGTAGTACCTAGTTTTCAATGACTTCTAGATTTTTGCAATAAGTACATGAGTTCTTTATGACTAATGTTGAGTCCATGGATTATACGCACTCTCACCCTTCCACCATTGCTAGCCTCTTTTGTGCCGTGCAACTTTCGCTGGTACCATACACCCACCAAATACCTTCCTCAAAACAGCCACCATACCTACCTATTATGGCATTTCCATAGCCATACTGAGATATATTGCCATGCGACTTTTTCCACCGTTCCGTTTATATGACACGCATCATCATTGTCATATTGCTCTTTGCATGATCATGTAGTTGACATCGTATTTGTGGCAAGGACACCTTCATAATTTTCATACATGTCACTCTTGATTCATTGCATATCCCGGTACACCGCCGGAGGCATTCATATAGAGTCATATCTTGTTCTAAGTATTGAGTTCTAATCTTGAGTTGCAAGTAAATAAAAGTGTGATGATCTTCATTATTAGAGCATTGTCCCAGTGAGGAAAGGATGATGGAGACTATGGTTCCCCCACAAGTCGGGATGAGACTTTGTACTTTAAATAAAAAAGAGAGAAAGGCCAAATAAAAAAAAGGAAGGCCAAACAAACAAAAAAATGAGAGAAAAAGAGAGAAGGGACAATGCTACTATCCTTTTTACCACACTTGTGCTTCAAAGTAGCACCATGATCTTCATGATAGAGAGTCTCCTATGTTGTCAGTTTCATATACTAGTGGGAATTTTTCATTATAGAACTTGGCTTGTATATTCCAAGGATGGGCTTCCTCAAAATGCCCTAGGTCTTCGTGAGCAAGCGAGTTGGATGCACACCCACTTAGTTTCTTTTGTTGAGCTTTCATACATTTATAGCTCTAGTGCATCCGTTGCATGAAAATCCCTACTCACTCACATTGATATATATTAATGGGCATCTCCATAGCCCGTTGATACGCCTAGTTGATGTGAGACTATCTTCCTCTTTTTTGTCTTCTCCACAACCACCATTCTATTCCACATAAAGTGCTATGTCCAAGGCTCACATTCATGTATTGCGTGAAAGTTGAAAAAGTTTGAGATTAATAAAGTATGAAACAATTGCTTGGCTTGTCATCGGGGTTGTGCATGATTAAATACTTTGTGTGGTGAAGATAGAGCAACAGCCGGACTATATGATTTTGTAGGGATAACTTTCTTTGGCCATGTTATTTTCAGAAGACATGATTGCTTGATTAAGTATGCTTGAATTATTATTATTTCTTATGTCAATATGAACTTTTATTTTGAATTATTTGGATCTGAACATTCATGCCACAATAAAGAAAATTACATTGAGAATTATGCTAGGTAGCATTCGACATCAAAATTTCTGTTTTTATCATTTACCTACTCGAGGACGAGCAGGAATTAAGCTTGGGGATGCTTGATACGTCTCCAACGTATCTATAATTTTTGATTGTTCCATGCTATTATATTACCCATTTTGGATGTTTATGGGCTTTACTTTACACTTTTATATCATTTTTGGGACTAACCTACTAATCGGACGCCCAGCCCGTATTGCTGTTTTTTTGCCTATTTCAGTGTTTCGAAGAAAAGGAATATCAAACGGAGTCCAAACGGAATGAAACCTTCGGGAGCATGACTTTTGGAACGAACGTGATCTAGAGGACTTGGAGTGGAAGTCAAGCAACCACCGAGGCGGCCATGAGGGTGGAGGGTGCCCCCTACTGGGCGCGCCCCCTATCTCATGGGCCCCTCGGGCATCCACCGACCTACTTCTTCCTCCTATATATACCCACGTACCCCGAGAACATTAGAACAGACCACGAAAACCTAATTCCACCGCCACAACCTTCTGTATCCGCGAGATACCATCTTGGAGCCTTCGCCGGCGCTCCGCCGAAGGGGGAATCGATCACGGAGGGCCTTTACATCATCTCCAAGGCCTCTCCGATGAGTTGTGAGTAGTTTACCACAGACCTTCGGGTCCATAGTTATTACCTAGATGGCTTCTTGTCTCTCTTTGGATCTCAATACAAAGTTCTCCTCGATCTTCTTGGTGACCTATTCGATGTAACTCTTTTTGCGGTGTGTTTGTCGAGATCCGGTGAATTGTGGGTTTATGATCAAGTTTATCTATGAGAAATATTTGAATCTCCTCTGAATTCTTTTATGTGTGATTAAGTTATCTTTGCAAGGCTCTTCGAATTATCAGTTTGGTTTGGCCTACTAGATTGATCTTTCTTGCAATGGGAGAAGTTCTTAGCTTTGGGTTCAATCTTGCGATGTCCTTTCCCAGTGACAACAGGGGCAGCAAGGCACGTATTGTATTGTTGCCATTGAAGATAAAAAGATGGGGTTTATATCATATTGCATGAGTTTATCCCTCTACATCATGTCATCTTTCTTAATGTGTTACTCTGTTCTTTATGAACTTAATACTCTAGATGCATGCTGGATAGCGATCGATCTGTGGAGTAATAGTAGTAGATGCAGGAAGGAGTCGGTCTACTTGTCACAGATGTGATGCCTATATACATGATCATGCCTAGATAATCTCATAATTATTCGCTTTTCTATCAATTGCTCGACAGTAATTTTGTTCACCCACCGCAATACTTACACTATCTTGAGAGAAGCCACTAGTGAAACCTATGGCCCCTGGGTCTATCTCTTATCATATAAGCTTTCAATCTACTTTTATTTGCATGTTTACTTTTCCTATCTATATTATAAAGTACCAAAAATATATTTATCTTATCATACTATCTCTATCAGATCTCACTTTCGCAAGTGGCCGTGAAGGGATTGACAACCCCTTTATTGCATTGGTTGCCAGTTCTTGTTTGTTTGTGTAGGTGCGTGGGACTATTGAGGAGCCTCCTACTGGATTGATACCTTGGTTCTCAAAAACTGAGGGAAATACTTACGCTACTATTGCTGCATCACCCTTTCCTCCTCAAGGAAAACCAATGCCAGCTCAAGACGTAGCAGCCGCCACGACGGATTAATTCTCCTGTTCACTGGAAGCGTCCGGGTTAGCCCTCTCAGCTTCCTCGCCATGTTCCCTTTACTGGAAGGTTGATGATGACTAGTCAATGCCATTCAAAGCTTCAAATTCAGCTTCATCATCAAAGTCCGGCCGGGTCAACTTCAGGGGCGAAGGTATGCTTACGGAGTGGGGGGATCAAGCTGGTCACTTTATAATGAGGCGTTGGGATTCTCCGGTTCTCCGCATCATAGCCCGGCTGATACTTGGAGAGATCTGCTTCGTCAGCTATCAGGGTGGCCATAGGGCGTATCTCCTTCACACAGGTGGCAAAGTCTTCCTGTTCAAAGGGATTGCCATCCTCCTTAAAGCTTGGATAACCAGTGGCGAGATCGGCCGGGTCTAGCTCCGGTAGCCAAGCTTTGGCCCGACTTAAGCCAGCCACAGCTCCGGCTCTCACAAACGATCGCCTCAGTTCGGTGAATCGCTGGGGTAGCATAGAAAGTTTCTTTAGCACGTCTACCAAGAGTGTGGGCACTTCATTGGACAGGGCCACCGAGGCTAAGGCACGCTGAGACCCGGTGTACAGTTGTTCCAGTAGCGTATAAACCGCCTTCAGCTTGATCATCATATCTTGGTTCAGATTTGAACTCCTGGGGCCTGCATAAACATGGTCAGGTGAGTCAATTCCAGTTTATATGATCAATTGAAAGGCTCAAGCATTTAACACTTGCAGGACGACTTACCAAAGATCGCCGAGACCATCTGAGAGACATGGCGTTTTAAGCTGGTTAATTCACCGGTTGCCTCTTCAAGAGCCGCCTCTGCCTTCTCGGCTCGATTAATTAATGCAATTTTTCATCAGCCCGGGCCTTTTTCTCCCTTTCAAAGTCTTTCTTCAGTGTTTCTTGTTCGAAAACACTGAATTTAAACTTGGAATCGGCTCTTTGGGTTTCCGTCTCTTGGGCCTCAAGGCGGTTCTTCAGATCAGCCACTTCTGATTCAAGTTGACTCGTGGCGGCCTATACAAATACCGGGTCAAAATCAGGACAATCATGAGGCAATATTAAGTCCCAAGCCTTTTGCAAGCTACAACACTTGGCACTTGGGGGCTAATGTCTACCAAAGAATTTTACTTAAAGTGGTGGTTCATGACAGTAAGTCCCAAGCACTTTGCGAGCAACAGTACTTGGCACTTGGGGGCTAATGCGTATTGTTGTTTAAGCTTTTAACTATTTTATTCTATACAACCATATGAAGGACCGGCTCAACCATGCTGGTTAAGCCGCCCCTTGGGGACTACAGAGTAGCCGGATTTCTTATATATGTTATCCAAATATGTTACTAATGTCACTAAGTTTGTTTCTAAGTCTACAACATATTCATCATAAGCAATAGACTTGGGGGCTGGCATAAGTAAGGATAAATGGGTACAGAGAAAAGATTGTACCTCAAACTTCTGGTGCATCTGCTTCACCATGTCAATCTCTATGTCATGATTGTTGTGCACTTGGCTCATGTAGCCCGAAAAGACTTCTTCAATACTCATGTGAGTATAATCAGCGACATCAAGTTTGACCCGGTGGCGTTCCATAAGCTCGTCCTTGGCGAAACACTTGGCCGGCACGGTTGGCCTCCCCGGCTCAGCAAAGTCGGTTCTGGTGATCTCGACATCAGTGTCTTGAGGATCATCCATCCTGACCGGGCTAGGGACTTCCGGGTTTTCCGAGCCGTCAATGGCTTGCTCAGCAGGCGGATTAGCAATTGAAGTTTGTATGTCTTGAGCCGGTTCAGGTGGCGGCTCATGAGTTGAAGATTTAGGCGTGGCTGTTCCAAGTTCTGGCTCTGTTAAGACTGTTTCTTCGGCCAGCTTGTCCTTCTTGACCCTTTTGCTGAGCTTTGCTTTTCCACTGCATAAAATCAAAAGGTTAAGGGCAAATACAGGATAAGCAGGTTATCATTACCCTGGCGCGGTCTTGAAAGCCGGCAGATTGGACTGCATTGAGTCGCCGGAGGAAGGGGAAGTTTCCTGATAATCCGAGTCAGAAGAATTGAGCGGTTGACGAGTGAGACCTGCCAAAGGATAAAAGAGATGTAAATCAAAGGTGACCTTGTTCCGGCACTTCCTTGGGGTGTTCGGCAAGCCGGAAGAGAGCTCCGCATCCTTGATGGTTCGGGTCTGCCTCCGTCTCTCATGAATCTGTCGCTTCAAAAGAAATCGAGGATCTTGATAAGCTACGAGATGTGAAAATCTTACTTTTCGGGTTACTCTGCAGATTTTCTGTCTTGGCAAAGGCTCGGAGTCGGAGGAAATGATAGTTAGCTCTTCATCCTTGCTATGGCTTGCTCCTGTGTCCTCCTGCTGATAATCAGTGTCAATAAGATGGTTAAAAAAGGAGCCAAGAGAGTCAAGGGCTACCTCTGACTCAGAATAATCTTCTAGCCGAAGCAAGTCAGAAGTGGTGGCTTTCTTGCCCTTCTTCTTGGCAGCCTCTTTCCTGGAGGCTCTCTTGGCCTTCCTGGCTTTCTTCGCAGCTTCATGGTCATATTTGACCTTCCAGGATTTATCACCCGCCTGTAAAGAGTTAGCAGAGGTATGAGTATGGATAAAACATCAAAAAACCAAAGTAATTTATTCAGATGGGCGGCTTACTGTTGGAGCCGGGTTAGCCTCGCAGAAGGGGGCTAAGCCCACCTTACCGCAATCTGCTAGGCTCTTGTTCAAAAGGGACTTTGTCATATTGTTGATGACATCTTCAGGCAAGTCATCAGTGTGGTGCCGCAGAGGGTCACCCTTTTTGCTTGTATAGGTGCACATCACGCTGGGGCGGCGGCTCAATGGAATGACCCGCCAAGCGAGCCAAACCCGTACTAAATCAATGCTAGTTAACCCGTTCCCTAGAAGAGCTTTTATCTTTGCTAGGGTAGGGGCGAGTGTTTGCGCTCGACGGCTGTAATCTTGTGAGGAAGCTGATGGTTGGACCCAAGACATAGAGCGCGAAACCCGGGCAGAGGGTTCTCACCAGCCAGAGAGGTGTCTTGGCAATAAAACCATGTCTGGTTCCAGTCTTTGGGATGACTCAGCGGATTGGCATAAGGAAAAATCATGTCTCTCCGATGTTGGATCGAGACACCACCAAGTTCCAAGCACTGGCCATTGGCGCATTCATTCTGGCGGTTCAAGTAAAATAGCTCTGTGAAGAGTCAGATGTTGGGTTCTTCTCCAAGGTTTACTTCACTGAACACTTGGAAATTGCAAATGTTAGACACGGAATTGGGTCCGATGTCTTGTGGACGGAGGTCAAAAAAGTGTAAGACATCCCTGAAATTTTTTGAGCCGGGTGGTGAGAAACCCCGGGTCATGTGGTCCGTGAAAACGATAACCTCCCCCGTTTTGGGTTGAGGAAATTCCTATTCTGGGTTAGGAGCACGATAGGACATGATCTCTTTCTTTAGCAGATAGCTGGTCTTCACAAAGTTATCTAGCGTGCTGTCTGTGACGATGGATTTGACCCAGTTGCAGGAAGTGGGTGCGTTCGGTGCCATTGTGACGAAATCCTAAGACAGAATAAAATTACCGGTTCAAAGTTAAGCCAGAGAGAAAGACATTACAATGCATATTCAATATGGCGGTTTATAAAGGGGGCTAATGGTATATGGATAATTATGTCAAGATTATTAAAGCCGCCATAGGCTCCGTAAGCAGTTAAAGTTGTTTAAACCGCCATGGGTGGTCAAGGTTATCAATTGAGCAATGTCCTTTTTAAGCCGGTGAGAAGAGTCGCCATGACAAGGTGGATCTAGCAAATACAGGTTTTTTGCCTAAGTGTTGCATAAACAAGTTTCACAAACTGTAGCTACTATTTTGGATCAAATGGCTGTTCAAAAAAGAAAAATTTCTAGACCTAAAAACATGGTACAGAGGAGTTCATGCGTTCTAATGAGGTTTCTTTACAAAGAAAAAGGATCTGCTAGTACTAAAAATGGATGCGAAACAGCTACCGCGTGAGGTCTATGCTGTTATTGGATCAAAAGAGGCTACGGCAGAAGAAACACAAAGAAACCGAGATGAACTATGAACTGTATAGAAGAACTCACAAACCCTAGCATGGATCTAAGATGCAAAAAGGGGAAAACTTACAGCAGCAGATCTATTACGGAGGCGCGCCGCTGTTCTCTGGTCGGATTCAGGTTGATGCAGCGGCCAAGGTCGATGGAGACGAGGTGCACTGCGGCGGCGGCGGAGCTCGAGCGACAGTAGGGGGCGAGAGGAAGAAGACAAGGGAAGGGAAGAATGAAGATAGACCTGGTTGGGTCTATTTATAAGGAAGGACTACTAAAAGAGCGTGAAAAATGAGGAGGCCGAAAACATAAGTTATCGAACTACAAGGACGCCTTGACTTTCGAGATGGTCATTAAGGAAAAGATTCGTTGAGATACATTGGACAAAACATTCATTTATGACAGGTGACGTCATGGCGGGTTACTGCAAATCCAAAGGACGACGTCATGGCGGGTTACAAAAATTTTATAAGCAAAGAGCAGAAGATTTTTCTTAAGTGTTGAAGATTGACATGAACCGGTTCAAATTAATATGGGGCCTAATGTTGGGGATATAACTATTAGTATGACCTGCCCAAGAGGGGCCGGGTTATACTTACAAATACTCTTGAAGCCCAAAACCGAGGTTGAAGATGGCGGTTTAGTTAAGGGCCCAAAGCCCAGAGGCGACTTAAGGCCCGTAGAGATAAACCGCCATATGTACATGTCTTGTTTTGTAAGGCAAGAATAAGTTAGAGATCAAGCCAGACACTGTTTATGAGCCGGCCGGGAATCTGAGAGACACTGGGCGTCGACCTCTGTATATAAAGGGACGACCCGGCGGCGGTTCAAGGCAAGTAACATCAGATCGAGAGCTAGCTCAAGCGATTCCGCTCCATAGTAATTGAGTCATAAGCAATCCCACTCAAAACTGGATCGTAGGCTTTTACCTTCACCGTAAGGGGCCGAACTAGTATAAACCTCATGTCCTTTGTCCCGATTAACCCCTTTAAGCTTCCTAGTTGCGATGGCTCCATGACTAAGTCCTTTCACTAGGACATCTGACGTGAATATTCCACGACATCCTCTGAATACTGCAAAGCAATTTGAACAATGGAACCGCATTCGACCTTTTGATGATGACGTAGTATCCGGCTTTTATATCTACCGTCTTGTTAAGTGGGCCCTCTATGATACTCCGGACGGCTTCGGCTTCACATTAAACATCATATTCTTCAGCTTCTGCGCCTTCGTCGCCTCGGCTTCCACGTGTCAGATGAATACGAAGGATCCAAGCATTTTTGCAGATAACACCCTAACGCAGTATGGAAGGCGTCTATTTAAGGAGATTGGATCTCAGATGCCATTCTCAACCAGGCGAAAAAAAATCCTTGGAGCTGGCCACAGACAACCGCACAAACATGGATGGCTCTCCCAGTTCTTCCTCAAGCCCTCACGGCCCTCAAAAAGGCGATTGGGAGAGTTTCTCCGTCTCCTACACCCAGCTGACCAAGCTCCAGGTGCAAGGATATCTTCCCCCCACGGACCTGGTTCTCGTCTGGGCGGGATTAACTTCCATAAATGGCGAAGCCCTGGCGGAAAATTTCCCAAATCCTTCAGAACGGGAGCGAGTGTGCTTTGTTTCCTTCCTTTTAAGAGGCGTTGGATTCCCAATCCACCCTTCCCTCCGAGGTCTCCTGGAGTACTATGGCCTCCAGTTGCACAATCTCACGCCGGGCTCCATGCTGCACATCGCGGGCTTCGTTGCTCTTTGTGAGCTATTCCTAGGCTGCGAGGCCCATTTTGAATTATGGAGGAAGCTTTTCTGCCTCGTCCCCCGCTCCCAGAAATGATCTATATTCGAGGTGGGCGGTGCCGGAGTATGGCATACATCTGGGACAGGTTACCTGTCCGGCACTCCGAAGAAGACATCCGAAGAGTGGCCCTGAGAGCGGTTTTATATTGAAAACATTGTTCTCCCAGACCAAATCCAGCGGGGCCTACCCAAATTTTGCAATACTACGTTAAAGAAACACCACAACTGGCGTCCTCGGAGCCTCGAAGAGGAGGACACTGCGGAGATTAAGAAGTTAATGAGCAAGAAAAAGATACTCGCCAGTCTAGACTATCCATAATTGAGGTGATGGCGATTTCAATAACGCGAGGCGTTCAGCCACTCCAATCTAGAGGACTCCCCATGAGGGCCTACCCAAATTTTGCAATACTACGTTAAAGAAACACCACAACTGGCGTCCTCGGAGCCTCGAAGAGGAGGACACTGCGGAGATTAAGAAGTTAATGAGCAAGAAAAAGATACTCGCCAGTCTAGACTATCCATAATTGAGGTGATGGCGATTTCAATAACGCGAGGCGTTCAGCCACTCCAATCTAGAGGACTCCCCATGTGGCACTACAACGGGGAGGATGACGCATCATGCCACGGGCGTAAGGGTCCGGACAACTTTGCCGCCTTGGCCTCCATGTTGGCTGATCTTTATAAAGGGTAGAAAGAAGATTTTACTAACCTTAAGTACCGAGAGGGCCTTTCCATGTACAACCCTCCTAGCTGGGTGACCTTTTGCTTTGTAACCTTACTGAATCCTCTTCCTGAGTCGCACCTAGTTGAACTTAATCCGACTATGTTTAACAAGAATGGAGGAAGGTTGTCGTGGGGATCTATAGCCCCGCTCTGCAGCCGGAGGACCATAGTCGAGACCTAGATCCCGGATTTGAAGAGGAATCGGATATATTCATAGAGCTCAAGGAGGGGGTCTTTTATCAGGTGAGCTACGACGGCACAGAGGTGTCCATCCTAGCAGATTATCCCGGCCTTCTCCCCTCCTCCCACGAAAGTACCCATGAGATGTCTCCATCAAAAGAGTTTTCTCATCGCGCCTCACCCACCGCACTGTCTCGTGCTCCAAAGGGGCGGCGCTCATCTCACCACGCCACATCAGAAGCATCCCTTAAGAAGGCGACACCTGCGCAGGGCGGATCTTCAAAAAGAAAGGCGGATAGCGATACTTCTGAGATCCCACCTTCATCAAAAATTTATGGTTTTTAATATGCCCTCGGCAGATATACCGAATTATGACGTTTGCCGAGTGTGCCACATTTTTTAGGAATAGCATACGCCGGACTGTGTCCGGAGGCCTCGCTGGTCATGCATCACCAAAACAAACCCTGGACCCTATCCGGGTTGATACAAGTGCAATGCTGGATTGTCCTCTCCTTGAGGATTTGGATAATGTATCTGTTACCAACTCCGAAGTGGAGAGTGCGATGAACCATCGGCGCCGAAGGGCGGCTATGCACGACCCAAGTTTCATCGAAGAGGCATTCAATGCCTTCAACTCAGCGGATGCATATATCTGAGCTGCTCAGGATGGGCTCGCTGGAGCCACTCACTAGATATCAAAGGATATGTGGGTAAGATCATGTGTCAGTAGCCCCCGAGACTTGAAACAGTTGAAGCAACTGATTTAAGGATCGTTGCATAATTAGGTACTCACAGAGAAGAACAACATGTTGTCTCAGGAGTTGGAAAAATGTCGGACCCAACTAACTGTTTTCACCGTCGAACTGGCGAAGTCCAAGGAGGCACTGACTGGTAACGTCCACTACTGTCCGGAAAATATAATCATGTGCCAGCAATGTTTTTTGAAATAAACACTGATGTAGTTACAACGGCAGGATCGTTGGATCAGCTGGAAGAGCGACTGAAGGCTGCGCAGGCGGATAAACAACATGCCGAAAGGCAAGAGGCCGCTGGCAGCGTATACTAAACAAGGATGAGAAGAACAAGCTACATGATGCCAACATCAAGCAGGTCGAGGAGCTGAAGGACATATGAGCCCAAGTAGCGGATGCCTTGAAAGAGAACAGAAAACTGAAAGGTGGCATATTCAGTATGCTTTTTAACCTCACTTCCATACAGTCCCCTAATGGGAAGTTTAACAAGTTTGTTTCTGTAGGTGTGCTGACTGGGCGGCCCGAAGGAGAGGCGTCCGGATTTCAAGGCGATCTGCTACAAGAGTTGTCCAAAGTGCATGAGTGAGCTCAGAAGGCAATGAGGAACATTGCTAAAGCTTTATGGCTAGCCGATTCTCCTCCAAGAAGTATGGAGGAACTCGTGAATTTATTGAAGGGAGCTCGTCGCCGCTTTGGACTCTAGAAGGTATCAACATGTCGAGAAGGCGCACGAGAGGCCTGGGCCATGGTGAAAAAACACTACAGTGGACTTGATCCGAATCATATGGCCTGGGTCAGGCCTCGGGGACCAGATGGACAGGAAATTCCTGTTAGCTTAGTATATGACCAAGTAAAGATATCCACCAAGTTTTTGCAACAGGATTTTAAGTTAGACAACTTATTAGATGGTCTAGAGGAGGAGGAAGTTTTCGAGTCCAAGTAGTAATGTACTTTTATCGACAAACGTATCTCCAGCCGAATTATAAAATGATTGTCATGGCAGACCTTCCGCTTTAACCTCTGAAATCCAAAGTTTGGAGTGTTTACGTATATTGTACCGGTGGTAAACAGCAAAGTATGTTCGGAAACCAGGCAGTCCGGTCATAGTTGCTTGAACAGACAAGTTGTATTCGGGGAGTTATGTTATATTACATTTGATAGTAAGAAACATCTTCCAGAGAGAATATTTCCATTAAGGGTTCCTCGCCTTGGAACAGCATGCGCTGTTGTGCATGCCTGAGCTGTGATGCTAAAAATCATAGTTCACGTTATATTTTGGGGGCTTGTATCGCAACGAGGGCAGTTCATCTTTTGTCCGCCGACCTATTATTCCCTTAAGAATGCTAGCTTTCGGCTTAACCCGTCTGAGGTACACGTCCGGATAAACCCGCTGTAACAATCGTAGAGGTGCTCCCTTTATGCCCTAGCCGAACAAGAGGGAACGTAGGGAATAAGCCCAGGAGCCAGGCAACCCAGCATGGCAAAAACTTAAGTCATAAAGCTGCATATAATGGCAAAGAAAAGACATATATGAGAAGACAACACATATATACGGTGAGCTTGATGCTCGAAAAATAATAATAAGCTTCTGTGATAAGAAGCCCCCAGGTATTGGGGGGTATGTACATTTAAGGATGTATACCCCTTAAGTGCGCGGTTTATCCGAACATGGGCTAGAAGTCGCATCAAAACAAAAAGAGGAAAGAGAAAAAATATAACGAACGATGAGTCCGGACTTAGGCGTAGAATCTTAGGAGTCTGGCAACATTCCATGGGTTCGGCTCTAAGTGATTGTCCGACGCATTACGAAGGCGATAGGATCCTCCAATGAGAACTTCATCTATAATGAAGGGACCCTCCCATTTGGGCTTGAGCTTGTCCTTTTTCTTCTCTGGTAGGCGTAAAACAAGTTAACCGACATTATAAGTCTTGGCCCACACTTCTCTGCTTTGGTATCTTTGAACTTGTTGTTGGTAGAATGTTGAACGAGCTTTTGTGACATTGCGCTCCTCCTCCAGGCCATCTAAGTCATCTTGCCGATCTAGCTCGGCCTCTCTCTAGGTGAGTATCGCAGGGCAAGACGGCCTCTGCGCTGTACACCATGAAGAATGGTGTGTATCCGGTCGTGCGATTGGGCGTGGTCCGCAGCCCCGAGAGTACGGAGTCGAGCTCCTCAACCCAGTGTTTATCGGACTCCTTTAAGGATCGCACTAGTCTGGGTTTAATGCCGCTCATTATCAGGCCATTAGCCTGTTCGACTTGCCCGTTTTTGTTTGAGGGTGATAGACAGAGGCATAATCGAGCTTGATGCCTAGATTAGCACACCAAGTTTTTACCTCATCGGCTGTGAAGTTAGAGCCATTATCGGTGATGATGCTGTGTGGGACACCATAACGGTGTATGACACCGGATATGAAATCTATCACTGGTCCGGCTTCAGCCGTGTTAACTGGTTTGGCCTCACCATGACCGACAGGTTTTTTTTTCTTATGGCTTCCCCCTTTAAGGGGTCCGACCATGTCAAGCCCCCAAACCGCAAAAGGTCAAGTAGTGGGGATTGTTTGTAGGGCAGTAGGCGGCATATGGCTTGGATTCGCAAAATGCTGGCATTCTACGCAACATTAGACAAGGTCTTGTGCATCTTCTCGGGCCATAGGCCAGAAAAAACCGGTACGAAAGGCCTTACTTACAAGGGCCCGAGCTGCGGCGTGATGGCCACCGAGACCAGCATGGATTCCGGCCAAGAGCTGCTGCCCATCTTCTTCGAAGATACATCACTGAAAGACTCTGGTAGTACTTTACTTGTAGAGCTCTCCTTCATGAACCTTGTAGGCTTTCGAGCATCGAACGATGCAGCGGGCCTCATTCTGGTCCTCGAGGAGCTCTCGCCTATTAAGGTAGGCCAGGAAGGGTTTGGTCCATTGGGCAATTACTGCCATGATTACATGGGACGATGGTGTTATTTCGGTGGCGGAGCCCCCGATGATATTAGAATTGTGTTCGGAATCTGGGGTATCATCGGCTCCGGACTGGTGTTGCTGCTCTCATCCTGCCATACCACGGATGACTTGAAGAGACTCTCCACAAAGGTATTGGGTGGGACGGGGTCACGCTTAGCTCCCCACAAAGGTAAGGTTTGAATCCCCGCGCACCTCGAGGCATTGTATGCCCATAGAGACGGCCATCCAAAGACCATGCAATAGGGCCTCATATTCGGCTGCGTTATTAGAGTCTGTATACAGAATTTGGAGCACATAAAAGATTGTGTCTCCTATGGGGGATGTTAGGACGACACCAGCCCCAAGTCTGTCTAGCATTTTAGAGCCGTCGAAGTGCATCACCCAGTTGGAATATGTGTCGTACTCTTTAGGGAGTTCAGCCTATCCATTAGGCGACGAAGTCAGCCAACACCTGAGATTTAATGGCTCAGCGTGGCTTATATGTTATTTCAAATGGTAAGAGCTCAATGGCCCATTTGGCGATCCGGCTGGTGGCGTCTCGGTTGTTTATGATATCATTAAGTGGTACTTCGGAAGCCACCATGATCAAACACTCTTGAAAGTAGTGTCGCAGCCTCCGGGATGCCATGAAGACCGCATACCCTATCTTTTGATAATGTGGATATCAGGATTTGCATGGTGTGAGGACCGTCGATACATAGTATACTGGTTTTTGAAGTGGGAATTTCTGTCCCTCTTCCTCTTGTTCGACGATGAGCACCGCACTCACCACCTGGTGCGTTGCGGATATATATAGTAACATGGGTGTGCCGATGTTTGGCGCGGCCAGGATTGGGTTGCTTGCTAAAAAAGCTTTTATTTCTTTCAGTCCAGTTGGTGCAGCATCCCTCCATGCAAAGTGGTCGGTGCATCGGAGCAGGCGATACAATGGCAGTGCCTTTTCTCCTAATCTAGAGATAAAGTGGCTCAAAGCTACCATGCACCCGACTAGTTTTTGGACTTGCTTGAGGTCTGTTGGTGTAGCCAACTATGACAGGGCTCAGATTTTGGCTGGGTTTGCTTCGATTCCCCTATTGGAAATAATGAACCCAAGCAGTTTTCCGGCAAGGAAGCCGAAAACGTACTTTTTCGGATTGATTTGTATGTCATATTTTCAGAGGTTGTCGAATGTAAGGCGTAAGTGGTCCACCAATGACTCAACGTGCTTAGTTTTGATGACTACATCATGTACATATGCCACAACTGTCTTGCCGATTTGCTTCTCCAGGCACATTTGAATCATGCGTTGGTATGTGGCGCCGGCGTTTTTGGGCCCGAAGTGCATGGTGTTGAAGCAGAAGGGCTCGTATGTGGTGATCAATAGCATTGCTGCTTGGTCGGATTCCTTCATTTTGATTTGATGGCATCCGGAGTATGCGTCGAGGAAGCACAGTGAGTCATGTCGTGCGGTTGCATCAATAATCTGGTCGATGCGAGATAGTGGGAAGGGAACCTTAGGGCAGGTTTTATTAAGGTCCTTGAAGTCGACACACAAGCGCCAGGATTTATCCTTCTTTGGCACCATGACCAGGTTTTCTAGCCAGTCCAGATGTTTGATCCCTCTAATAAACCCGGCTTCGAGTAGCTTGGCTAGCTCTTCACCCATAGCCTGTCGTTTGGGTTCGGAAAATCGCCGCAGTGTTTGCTTGACTGGTTTGTATCCCTTCAGTATATTGAGACTATGTTCGGCCAGTGCACGTGGGATTCCTGGCATATCCGAGGGGTGCCAGGCGAAGATGTCCCAATTCTCGCGCAAGAACGCGTGCAATGCGGTGTCGACCGTCGGATCTAGCTGTGGCCAAAGGAAGCTGTTTTCTTGGGGTCCCTCGGGTGATCTTGAAATTTGACTATCTCGTCTGCTGGCTTGAAAGAAGTGGATTTGGGCCTTTTATGAAGAATTATGTCGTCTCTATCCACTGTGGAATGCAGAGCGGTGAGCTCCTCGGCCGCCAGGGCTTCGGACAATGCCTCGAGGGCCAGGGATGTGGTTTTGTTTTCAGCAGGGAGTGCTATGTCCGGATCACTAGCGATAGTGATAACACCATTGGGCTCGGGCATTTTGAGCTTCAAGTACCTGTAGTGAGGTATGGCTTGAAAGCGTGTGAATGCGGCTCGCCCTAACAAGGCATGATATCCGCTGTTGAAAGGGGCTACTAGGAAGATTATCTCTTCGGACCTATAGTTCTCTGGCATGCCGAATACCATGTCGAGTTTAATTTTCTCCGAGCATCTTGCTTCCCAACTGGGGATAATTCCTTGAAAGGTTGTATTACTTTGCTCAATGTGACTCTTGTCCATTTGCATTTTATTGACCATGTCTTCGTAGATGAGGTTCAGTCCACTGCCGCCGTCCATGAGTACTTTAGTGAGGCGAAAGCCGTCTACAATTGGATTTAGAACTAAAGCGTCTGGTGCTAGGACTGATCGGGACCTTGGCTCATCACTGGCGTTGAAGTTTAGCGCCATATTGTTCCAAGGATTTATTGCGGCTACGTGATTGACTTCGGCAAGGCCGGGGAGCGCCCTTTTACGCCAGTTGTTTGAAGAAAAGGTCTCGAAGACCGTAAACACATTGAGGTTGTTATCGTCGGGGGAATGCCTTGCCGGAGTAGTGTTGGTGAGAATAGCCCCCCCCCCACGCTTTTAGCCACCTGCCGGAGTATCCAACATGCCCGAAGGCTATGAGTTGGTTCGGAATTTGGCAGCACGTGTATCTGACAAGGCTTGTCGAGCCATTCATCAAGGACAGTTATGTGTCCCAGTAAGGGCTTAATTTTTCTTTCCGTGAAGTAATGATCAGGTGCCCCGTAAGGGTGCATCCTTTTTGTCCGGCCGGTGGGTGGCTTAAAGGCTGGTGGTTCCCATCGAGCTGTCTGGGCTTTCCAAGCGCATCCCATTGCACAATACTTCTGTACTATGTGTGCTAAATCTGCAAAGTAAAATATGTGGCGCCGATTGAGGGCATTGAGGATCCCCACGTCCGTACAGCTGTGGCAAAAGACTGATACCGCATCGTCGTTGCAACAATCTTTGATATTGTTTTTAACAAGTAGGGATCTACCCCAAAAGTGATGGACTATTTCCTGAGGTTGCTGTTGTATATACATTAAACTGCATATGTTCGGGGGACCAAAATTGCTTGGAGAGTATTGATTGTGGTGGGTGGGTTGGCTCAAATCCGAACTCTGACCCACTATGGAATCCGGATTTTGAAAAATTTCTGAGGTCATTGGCCTAGGAACCGGAGTGTCCTGGGGGTTTTTAGACTCAGCACCTGATTCTATGTTCGGAGGATAGATGATCTCTTCTCAAAGATGAGTGTCCGGGTCGTAGGGTTCGGAGATCTGAACATAGTTTGTTTTCAGCATAGGAGGAGCGCTATCATCAACTTGTTCTTCCACGATAGTCACCAGGTGGGTGACAGGTGGAGACCTGATTTCCCTCTAATCGGGTTTAAGCCCAATCAGATCGTAATCTATTGTGACCCCCAAGGCGGCGATGCGATCTAGCAGTTCGTTTAAAGACGAGACATCTGCCGGATCCAACTTATCGACACTTTCGGGGTTGATGTGGAGATGATTTTTGGCAATCTGGGGGACCGCCTTGGGCTTAATGGCCGGGCGGGCGCCTATGGTGAAATTGCCGATCTGGAGGATCTGCCCAGGAACTAGGGCCCTTGCAGAGGTGATTTTGTCATTGACGATGAGGCGATCCATCGATCCTTCTATCAACAACATGGAGGAACTCTCAATGAAAGCACCAATGTCGGTGTCAAAACCGGCAGATCTCTAGTAGGGGGTCCCGAACTGTGCGTGTTAGGATCGAGGGTAATAGGAGACATGGACATGATGTTTACCCAGGTTTAGGCCCTCTTAATGGAGGTAATACCCTACTTCCTGCTTGATTGACTTTGATGAGTATAGGGGTTACAAGAGTTGATCTACCTCGAGATCGTGATGGCTAAACCATAATGTCTAGCCTGTATGATTTAGATTGCCTCTGCAGACTAAACCCTCCGTTTTATATAGACACCGGAGGGGGCTAGGGTTGTACAAAGTCAGTTTATAGGGGAAGGAAACTATACATCTGGACGTCAAGCTTGCCATCCACACAAAGGAGAGTCCCATCTGGACACGGGGGAAGGTCCTCGATCTTTTATCTTCATCGCCCATCAATCCGGCCCACATCACACAGCCCGGATCCCCGAGGCCCCCCTAGTCTAGGACTCCCTCACTTGTGGTGGTCGGGGGTTGGACCCTCGAGTCGAAGGTGAGATTGGCTCTCGGCGCCGCCCACCCTGGAGGAGCTCCCTGCTGCACGTGGGCGACACCCACTTGACGGAAGAACTGCTTGACGTGCAATCCGAGGGAGGCGCCTACGAACCGCCGAGGAGGGCTGCGACAGCATCGGGCGCTGGTGCCGCAAAGCGCGAGACGAAGAGGCCACACAGCTCCTCCCAGGAGGCCACAGAAGATCTTGGCAGGCTATGAAGTCAGGCGCGCGGTACGCCGGTGAGGGCCATGGGAAACCACTTGGCCATGACCTTGTCGTCGCCGCCGGCCGTCCAAACGGCCTCCTCGTAGGCCTAGAGGAAACTTGTCAGATCCACCGTGCCGTCGTAGCGAGGCAGCATCTCTGGCCTGAACTTGGGCAGCCACTGTACCTATCGCGAGGCCATGGTGAAAGCCCGGAGGCCCGCAGCGCCTCCGTGCGTGCTCGTCAGTCCGGCCGGAGGAGCAGTGCTCGCCATGGGAGCTGGTTGGCGAAGCAAAGCGGACAGTGAGGCGAAGCTTCGAAGCACCCCCTACCTAACGTGCCAAATGTCGGATTCGGCATTCCGCAGACCCTTGAGAGGTTTGAACTCTGGGCTGCGTGCGAAGAACTCATCCTCCCTAGTCTGCCTGCTCAACGATTCCAAGGCCTAGCTCGACGAACCCAAGGGACAAGAGACACATCAGTTTATCCTGGTTCAGGCCACCTTGCGGTGTAATACCCTACTCCAGCTTTGTGGTGGATTGCCTCGAGGGGCTGAGGATGAACTAGTACAGTGGTGGAACAGCCTCAGGAGGTGAGGTGTTCTTGTGCCCGATGAGCTGGTGAGCTTGTCAAGGTGGAATGGATCCCTCCCTTCTATGGTGGTGTCTAAGTCCTATTTATAGTGGCCCTGGTCCTCTCCCCAAATGTAGGTGGGAAGGGATCCCACAATGGCAAAATTCGAAGGGAGACAACTAGTACAAGTTATCCTCACAAAAGTGGTCTTCGCCTGCAAAAGCCTCTGGTGGTGACACTGCAGTTGGCTCTGCGATGACCTCCGTCCTGGCGGTCTTGGTCTTGTTGCACCGATATGGAAACCTTTGCTTGATTCCTCGAGACCCCGCACCTGCGGTTGCCTCTTTACCACCAAAGAGGAAACTGGTACACTGCGCCCACTAGCACCCGCCTGGCCTTGGTCGTCATGGCTCACATCATGTGAACCTCGCGAGGTGTAGCCTGCATTGATATCTCCGCTTCTTAGGAGCCATCCTAGGGAGGCCGCCCCTCGTGGGGGTCTTGGTGTCATCCGCCTCGCAAGGACTGGCTCCTTGCGAGGGTCTTGAGTTGTTGTTGCTGAAGCTGGGCCGTACCAAGCCGTCGACGGAGCCACACCATGGGCCGCAGGCATGCAAGTCTGGGTACCCCCGTTCCCAGGACGCCGACACTATGAACAAAATAAAGCTTTTAGTAAACATATTGTAGAAGCGATGATCGAAGCTTTAGAAGAAAAGTTGGAATCAGAGATTTCAATTCCTAGAAAATTATATGATGAATAGGAACCCACCGTTAAAATCGAGATTAAATTTTTTGAGTTCAATGCATTATGTGATTTGGGTGCTAGTGTTTCCATAATTCTGAAATCTCTACGTGATGTGCTGGGTTTTACCAATATTTAAGAGTGTTCTCTTAATTTGCACTTGGCGGATTCTACTATTAAAAAGCCTTTGGGAAGAACTAATGATGTTCTTATTATTTCAAATAGGAACTATGTGCCCATAGATTTTATTGTTCTTGATATTGATTGCAATCCGTCTTGTCCCATCATACTTGGTAGACTGTTTTTGTGAACTATAGGTGTTGTGATTAATATGAAAGAAGGGAATATTGAATTTCAGTTTCCATTGTGAAAGGGTATGGAACACTTCCCTAGGACAAGAATTAAGCCACCATATGAATCAATCATGAGGGCATCCTATGGAGCAAAAACCAAAGATGACAATACTTGAATCTATGCTTTATGCCTAGCTAGGGGCATAAAACGATATCGCTTATTGGGAGGCAACCCAATATTATCTTTGAAATTTTTTATTTTCTTTATGTTCTTCAATAAATATGCAGGTATACTTCTTTCATTATTGTGTTTTTTATATTTTAGTTAGTGTTTGTGCCAAGTAAAGCCTTTGGGATGATTTGGGTGATAGTTGATTTGATCCTGTTGGAAAACAGAAACTTTTATGCCCAGTAACAGAATTTATCTGGTCTGCAGTAACACGATAAATTCTTGATAATTCTAGACATGATTGAGATACAAATTGTCTATGTTGTCCTAATTTTTCAGAATTTTGGGAGTTACTAAAGTATGGTCAAAGTCCAAATTACTACAGACTGTTCTGTTTTTCACAGATTCTGTTTTTGTTGCATTGTATGCTTATTTTGATGAATCTATGGATTGTATATAGGGGTATAAGACATGGTAAACTTAGAATACAGTAGGTATAATGCAATAATAAAATATGAATTGGTTTGCAACAGTAATTAAAGTGGTGATTTGCTTTATTATGCTAATGGATCTCACGAAGGTTTTGTTAAGTTTTGTGTGTTTGAAGTTTTCAAGTTTTGGGTGAGATCACGATGGATGAAGGAATAAGGAGTGAAAAGAGCCTAAGCTTAGCGATTCCTGAGGCACCCCAAGGTAGTATTCAAGGAGAACCAAGCAACAAAGCTTGGGGATGCCCCGGAAGGCATCCCCTCTTTCTTCTAACGACCATCGGTAATTTTACTTGGAGCTATATTTTTACTCGTCACATATCATGAGTTTTGCTTGGAGCTTCTTGTATTATATGAGTCTTTGTTTGTCTTGCTTTTTAGTTTGTCACAATCATCCTTGCTGGACACACCTATTTGAGAGAGCCATAATGATGCTATTTTCGAGCATGGTGGTGCTTTGATTTTGAAGAAATATGCTCTCATGCTTCACTTAGATTATTTTGAGAGATGAAAATTTTGAAGAAATATTTACGCTCTTGTTCTTCACTTAATTTTTTTTGAGAGCTTGTCATAAGCAATGGTAATATAAGGAATTAGTCCCAAAGTGATAGATATTCAAGAGGGATAATAAAAACTATCATGAAGATCATTGGATATTTATACTTGATTCCTTTCAATAGTTCTGCGATATGGGGGTTGGCAATGACAACTAGAGATTATAGTTGCTCATGCCATGCTTAATTTGCTAGGAGTTTATAATGGTTTACCTTGGGTGCCAACATGCTATTAAAATGGTTGTGATGTTGTATGATAGGGCGGTATCCTCCTTTGAATGATTCGAGTGGCTTGACTTGGCACATGTTCACGCATGTAGTTGAAAACAAATCAACATAGCCTCCACGATATTTATATTCATGGTGAATTATATCCTACTCATGCTTGCACTCAGTGTTGATTAATTTTAATGCATGTTCATGACTGTTGTCGCTCTCTAGTTGGTTGCTTCCCAGTCTTTTTCTAGCCTTCACTTGTACTAAGCGGGAATATTGCTTGTGAATCCACTTCCATAAACCCCAAATTTATTCCATATGAGTCCACCATACCTTCCTATATGCGGTATCTACTTGCCGTTCCAAGTAAATGTGTATGTGCCAAACTCTAAAACTTCAAATGAAATTCTATTTTGTATGCTCGAATAGCTCATATATCAACTAGGGTTGTCTGTATCTTCCATGCTAGGTGGGTTATTCTCATGAGGAGTGGACTCTGCTCCTCATTCACAAGAAAATGGCCAGTAACTGGGATGCCCAGTCTCGTGCTCAAATTAAAATAATTGCAACGAAAAATCCCTAGGACTGTTGTTAGTTGGAGGCACCTGTTGTTTCAGGCAAGCCATGGATTGATGCTTGTTGGTGGTGGGGGAGTATAAACTTTACCATTCGGATTGGGAACCGCCTATAATGTGTGTAGCATGGAAGATATCGAGATCTCTTTGTTGTTATGTTGACAATGAAAGTATGCCACTCAAAATATTATTTATCTCTATTTCAAAAATCGATCTCTCGCACCTCTACAAATCCCTTCTTCCCTCTGCGAAGGGCCTATCTATTTACTTTTATGTGAGTCATCACCCTCTTATTAAAAAGCACTAGTTGGAGAGCACCACTGTCATTTTCATGCATTACTATTAATTTACATTGAGTATGACTATGACTGGATCTCTTTTACCATGAATTACAATGTTTAGTCAGTCCTTGATCTTCAGAGGTGCTCTGCATTGTTCTGCGGTCTTAGAAAGGGCTAGCAAGATACCATCTTGTTATATCATGTTATGATTGTTTTGAGAAATTGTTTTCATCCGAGATTTATTATTATTGCCCGCTAATTGATTACGCCATTGATGTGAGTAAACATGAGACCTAAGTGTTATTGTGAATATGGTTAGTTCATAATCTTTGCTGAAAACTTGAATGTTGGCTTTACATATTTACAACATTAGAGCAAACAACGTTCGTAAAAGTTTTTCTTTATCACTTTCAGTTTGTCAACTGAATTGCTTGAGGACAAGCAAATCTTTAAGCTTGGGGGAGTTGATACGTCTGCAACGTATCTACTTTTCCAAACCCTTTTGTCCTTGTTTTGGACTCTAACTTGCATGATATGAATGGAACTAACCCGGACTGACGTTGTTTTCAGCAGAACTGCCATGGTGTTATTTTTGTGCAGAAATAAAAGTTCTTGGAATGACCTGAAACTTCACATAGAATATTTTTGGAATTAATAAAAAATACTGGCGAAAGAATCAACACCATGGGGCCACACCATGTCCACGAGGGTGGAGGGCGCGCCCACCCCCCTGGGGCGTGCCCCTGCCACGTGGGCCCCCTGATCCTCCACTGACGTCAACTCCAACTCTATATATTCACGTTCGGGGAGAAAAAATCGGAGAGAAGGATTCATCGCATTTTACGATACGGAGACGCCGCCAAGCCCTAATCTCTCTCGGGAGGGCTGATCTGGAGTCCGTTTGGGGCTTCGGAGAGGGGAATCCATTGCCGTCGTCATCATCAACCATCCTCCACCACCAACATCATGATGCTCACCGCCGTGCGTGAGTAATTCCATCGTAGGCTTGCTGGACGGTGATGGGTTGGATGAGATTTACCATGTAATCGAGTTAGTTTTGTTAGGATTTGATCCCTAGTATCCATTATGTTCTGAGATTGATGTTGCTATGACTTTGCTATGCTTAATGCTTGTCACTAGAGCCCGAGTGTCATGATTTCAGATCTGAACCTATTATGTTTTCATGAATATATGTGAGTTCTTGATCCTATCTTGCAAGTCAATAGTCACCTACTATGTGTTATGATCCGATAACCCCGAAGTGACAATAATAGGGACCACTCCCGGTGATGACCGTAGTTTGAGGAGTTCATGTATTCACTAAGTGTTAATGCTTTGGTTCGGTACTATATTAAAAGGAGGCCTTAATATCCCTTGGTTTCCAATAGGACCCCGCTGCCATGGGAGGATAGGACAAAAGATGTCATGCAAGTTCTTTTCCATAAGCACGTATGACTATATTTGGAATACATGCCTACATTACTTTGATCAAATGTAGCTAGTTCTGTGTCACCCTATGTTATAACTATTGCATGAGGAATCGCATCCGACATAATTATCCATCACTGATCCAATGCCTATAAGTTTTTCACATATTGATCTTTGCTTAGTTCCTTTACCGTTGCCACTGTTCCAATTACTACAAAACTGCTACTGTTACCTTTGCCACCGTCACTGTTACTTCCATACTACTTTGCTACTAAATACTTTGCTGCAGATATTAAGTTGTCTAGGTGTGGTTGAATTGACAACTCAACTACTAATACTTGAGAATATTCTTTGGCTCCCCTTGTGTCGAATCAATAAATTTGGGTTGAATACTCTACCCTCGAAAACTGTTGCGATCCCCTATACTTGTGTGTTATCACCAAGCAACACAACGTAAACAGACCCTGCACACAGATAACAAATCCTCGCAACCCAACGCGTTAAAGGGGTTGTCAATCCCTTCCCGGGTATGGCGCCTCAAGTAGGCAAACAGACGTGAGATAAATTTGTAGTAAATTGATAGATCGAACGCCAAATCAAATAAACAGAAATAAAATGCAGCAAGGTATTTTTGTATTTTTGGTTTAATAGATCTAAAAATAAATGCAAGGAAAAATAGATCGCAAAGGCAAATATATGAGAAAGAGACCCGGGGGCCGTAGGTTTCACTGGTGGCTTCTCTCGAGAAAAATAGCAAACGGTTGGTGAACAAATTACTACTGGGAATTGACAAAACTTCAAATACCCATGACAATATCCAGGCAATGATCATTATATAGGCATCATGTCCAAGATTAGTAGACCGGCTCCTGCCTGCATCTACTAATATTACTCCACACATTGACCGCTATCCAGCATGCATCTAGTGTATTAAGTTCATGGAAAAAAGGAAGTAATGCAATAAGAACGATGACATGATGTAGACAAGATCTATCTATGTAGAGATAGACCCCATCGTTTTATCCTTAGTAGCCACGATACATACGTGCCGGTTCCCTTTCTGTCACTAGGATCAAGCACCGTAAGATCGAACCCACTACGAAGCACCTCTTCCCATTGAAAGATAAATAGATCAAGTTGGCCAAACAAAACCCAAATATCGGAGAAGAAATACGAGGCTATAAGAGATCATGTATAAAAGAGATCAAAGAAACTCAAATACTTTCATGGATATAAAAAGATAGATCTGATCATAAACTCAAAGTTCATCAATCCCAACAAACACACCGCAAAAGAGTTACATCATATGGATCTCCAAGAGACCATTGTATTGAGAATTCAGAGAGAGAGAGAGAGAGAGAGAGAGAGAGAGAGAGAGAGATGAAGCCATCTAGCTACTAACTATGCACCCGAAGGTCTACAAAGAACTACTCACGCATCATCGGAGAGGTACCAATGGAGATGGTGAACCCCATCCGAGATGGTGTCTAGATTGGATCTGGTGGTTCTGGACTCTACAGCGGCTGGATGAATATTTCGTCGACTCCCCTAGGGTTCTGGAAATATTGGGGTATTTATAGAGCAAAGAGGCGGTTCAGGGGGCACCCGAGGTGGGCACAACCCACCAGGGCGCGCCTGGGCCTCCTGCCGTGCCCTGGTGGGTTGTGCCTCCCTAGGGGCACCCCCCAGGCGCAGCCAGGGCCCATTGTGTTCCTTCTGGCCCATAAAAATTCTCCGTAAAGTTTCGTGGCATTTGGACTCGTCTGATATTGATTTCCTGCGATGTAAAAAACATGCAGAAAACAACAACTGGCACTATGTCAATAGGTTAGTACCAAAAAATGATATAAAATGACTATAAAATTATTATAAAACATCCAAGATTGATAATATAACAACATGGAACAAGCAAAAATTATAGTTACATTGCAGACGTATTAGACCTATATACCAGAAGATGGGCACCGGAGGTGGGCCTGGGTGAGCACAACCCACCAGGGCGCGCCTGGGCTCCCTGGCACGCCAGGTGGGTTGTGCCCACCTGGTGGGCCCCCTCTGGTAGTTATTTGCTCCAATAACTCTCATATGTTCGATAAAAATGCTCGTGAAGTTTCAGCTTGTTTGGAGTTGGGCAGAATAGGTAGCCTGACGTAGCTTTTCCAGGACCAGATTTCCAGCTGCCGGAATTCTCCCTACCTTGCATATTATGAGAGAAAAGGCATTAGAATTACTCCAAAAAGCATTATTATGGATATAAACTTTATAAATAACAGTAAGAAGACCTGATGCAAAATGGACGTATCAACTCCCCCAAGCTTAGACCTTGCTTGTCCTCAAGCGAAAACCGAAATTGAGAAACATGTCCACATGCTTTGAGAGAGAGGTGTCGATAAAAGCAAAATACGGACATAGAAGCATCATGTTGATTATTATAACAACAACAAAATTAAACATAAGGCTTTTATCATAGAACTTTTATCATATACTTCTGATGAATAAGTAACAGTTCATCACACGATTGAAGTATAAAGCAAAAACTCTATTAGAAACCAACAAACTATTTTGTCAGACAACTTTGCAACTACAATTCATCATCTTTTTAGGAAGGGTCACGTATCGGAGCCTTTAGGCAAGTCCACATACTCAACCATCATATAGTCTTCTATGATTACTAACACTCATCGCGTACACATGGGAAAAACATTTCAACCGGACACATAGAAACATAGGGCCTTATTGTTTCGCCTCCCAACGTACTCACCTCAAGGGTGATGTCAACAATAATAACTCATGCTATCTATATTCAACTGGACATATGTGCCTAGATCTTTCCTCACCACATGATGCTTGACAAAGAAGAAAAATAAAAGGATATAGAAGAAGAACTTTGACTCTTTGCATAAAAGTAAAAGATAGGCCCTTCGCAGAGGGAAGCAGAGGTTGACATGCGCTTATTTGTTTGTATGCTCAACCCCTTAGTACAAAATAATGTCATGTTGCATTGTCCCTTGTGATAGCGACCTTTATTATGCAGTCTATCACTTTTATTCTTCACCATCACAAGTTCATGCAACGCTCAATTTTCTCTTACACTAAATGATCTCACACATTTAGAAGCAATTTTAATTGCCTTTTTGCACCGATGACAACTTACTTGAGGGATCTTGCTCAATCCCTAGGTAGGTATGGTGGACACTTGAAAATAAGATTTGGGTTTAAGTGTTTTTGGATGCACAAGTAGTATCTCTACTTAGTGTGGAATTTTTGGCTAGCAAAGATAGGGGCAAGCACCACATGTTGAAGGATCTATGACAATATGACTTATATATGAATATAAACAAACATAAACCATTAAGTTGTCTTCCTTGTCCAACGTCAACAATTTTGGCATATAATATTTTGATGAGGGCTCATAATCACAAAAGAATTCTAGGAAAGTATATTTATATGTGAATCTTCTCTTCCGTTATTAATTCTTTCATGAGTTACATCATTGACTAATGTTATGTTTGTCAGTCTCTAAAAAAATTTCTACTTATACTTTTCCTTATGTGGTTCCATCACCTACCATAGGATTGGTATATGATCTTATTGGTTTATTTCCTTTGTTTTATTTATTTCCTTTCTCTTTTTCCTTTCTTATTTCTTTTCTTTAATTGCAACATGAGAGTAAAGAAAGCAAAAATTCAAACTAAACTTTATTATATAACTTGCACACAATTACAAGGATAGATCACTAAGCAAACTCTCCAAGAAGAAAGGATCAAACTAAACTTTTATTCATCTAAAGCAAAAGATCGAACTAAAATATGTAAAAGCAAAAAGATAGTGGGATGATACGATATCGGGGCACCTCCCCCAAGCTTGGCGGAAGCCAAGAGGAGTGCCCATACCCGATACTCAATTCTCCTTTGGTGGTGAAGAAGATGATGGTGGTGATGAAAATTGTGCCTTCAACTTTTTCATATTGTAGTTGAGGAGAGCAATTTCCTGTTTTAAATCATCGACCTCCAACTCCAGCTTCAAGATCTTGTCACATAAATCTCCTTTGCTTTTCTGCCGAAAACGAGAAGGAATAGATTGATTTTTAGACAGATTAACTCTCATAGGGAGACTCGACTTCTTAAACTCCACGTGCATATCCCAGGTTGAGGTAGAGGAAAATTCTCCTCCTCCGAACTTGAATCATCGATCCTCATCAAATGAGCATCCTCCACATCATCCATAGTTCGACCATAAGGAGATAGGTCTTCATAGGTCTTTGGGTCAGCAATGAGATGTGAGACATAGCTCTCTCCGTTGGAGTCTTGGGACAACATATTTTTCAAAACTGCGCAGAAAACAACAAGAAAAGAGAACAAAGGGTTTCTCCATGATACGTGACCAACAAGTTCGGGAAGTACATATAGATTTTTTTTATCTTGGAGGACAAGCATACAGAAGAAAAACGGAGTCCAGAAGGTGTCCTAGGTGGGCACAACCCACCTGGGCGCGCCAGGCACCTGGTGTCTTGCGCTGTAACGCCCCGGATCCGATGCGTCAGGTGTCTGCCAGTTATTCGCCGTCATTGCCATGTCATGTGCTTGCGTGTTGTACTTTGCCATGTCATCATCTGCATTTCATATCATGTCATCATGTGCATTGCATTCGCATACGTGTTCGTCTCATGCATCCGAGCATTTTTCCCGTTGTCTGTTTTGCAATTCGGCACTCCTATGCTCCCCGGCGCCCCCCTTTACCTCTTTTTGTGAGCGGGTATTAAACTTTCTTGGAATGGCCCGAGGTTTGCCAAGAGGCCTTGGTATAGCAATGGTAGACCGCCTGTCAAGTTTCGTGCCATTTGGAGGTCGTTTGGTACTCCAACGGTTAACTGGGTAACCACAAAAGCCCTCTTTGAGTTGCAGCCCAACACCCCTTCCAAAGTGGCCCAAAACCCATCTAACTCCCCTCCATGCTCTCGGTCGTTCGATCACGATCATGTGGGCAAAAACCGCTCCTCATTTGGACTCTCCTAGCTCCCTCTACCTATAAATATGTGCCCCCCCCCCGGATTTTCGCGCACATGAAACCCTAGCCCCGCTCCTCCCCGCCGCCGGACATGTCCGCCTCCGCGTCGGACGTGTCCGCGCCGCCGGCCGCAGCCAATCGGGGCACGACACGTGGCGTCCTCCGCCGCCGCGCGCCGCCGAAGCCTGCCGCGGCCCGAGGCCGGCCCGCCCGGGCCCGGCCGCCGCCCGCGCCCGCTGCCCGCAGGCGCGCCCGTGCCGCGCCTCGCGCGGGCCGCCGCCCCGGTCGCCGGTGCGCCTCGCCGCCGCCACACCTCGCCTGTGCCTCGCCGCCGCCGCACCTCGCCTTCGCCACGCGCCGCCGCCCCGCGGCCGCAGCGCGCCGCCGCCCGCGCCTCGCCGGCGACCGCGGCCTCGCCGGCCGCCCCGGAACCCGCGCCCGCGCCGCCCGCGCCCAACCTCGCCGGACCCCGCCGCCTCGCCTCCACCTCGCCACCGCCGGCCATCCTCCGGCCAGATCCGGGCCGGCGCCGCCTGGATCCGGCCGGCCCCGACTCCCTCCGGCCCTCCCGCGCCTCCTCCAACCTCCTCCTCGCCGGAGCTCCTCGCCGGAACCGCCCCGTCTCGCCGGAGATGAAGGTAGATCAGATCCACCGGGAGATGAACCAAACACCGCGCCTCGTCCCGGATCTCTCCGTCCTGAACCGCTCCGTCCCGTTGACTTTTCGGAGGGTAAAATTCGGCTAAGTCCCCAGATCTGCATAATTATCATGCAATGTTCATCGCATTGCATCTCTGCATCCGTAGCTCCGTTTTCTGCGTGTAATATGTAAAATTGTTTGCCTCGACGAGTACTTCATTACATTCCATTGCATCATTTTCATTTGAGCTCATCTTGATGCCCGAAATGCTGTTGGAAGAGTGCATGCTGATGTTACTCTGCTGAAACTGTTATAACTTGCTCATTTATCATTTTTGCCATGATTGATGTGTGCATCCTATGAGGTTGATGTCTACATGTATGTTGATCTATGCCATGCCATCTTTCCAGGGGTGTATGCCATGTATTTTTGTGAGTTGTGTGCTGACTGCATCAAGTTTGTTAAGTAGGGCACTTGCTGTTGCTGTTTTCCTGGCAGTTTCTGTTATATTTTGTGATGCCATGTTAACATGTTGCTACTAATCATTCTATGCATAATCTTGAGATGCTCTATAAACATGTTTTGATCTACAGGTCATGCCCTATCCATCCATGCCCCTGGTTGCATTTATAGCTTGCTGTAGATTGTTCATATCTTGCTCCAAAGTTGCTTGATAATGTTGTAATCAGCCTGTTAACATTAAGTTCACTAGTTCCCATGTGCTTTCCTAGTGATCCATGCATCCTATGAACTTGCTCTTTCCATGCTTAACTTCATAAACATGTCTTCTTACTGTTGGTTGCCTTTCCATGCCATGTATTGCTCTTTAGTGAGTGGTTCAAGCTCGCGAACATGCCTACATATTGTTGTTCCTGCCATGTTTGAATCTGTAATATAACTTGCCATGTTTACATGGGTGCCATCATATTTTCTGTGCCTTTTTGGCTCATGTCCAGTAAGGGACTTTTGATCTATCAAATTATTAGGTTCATGCAATGCCTTTGTTTGCCATGATAAGTTCCTGTAACATGTTGTTTGATAGCTCTAAACATTGCAACCTGATGTTATTTCTGCAAAGTCTGAAACTGTTATTATTTGCAATCTTTCCATGTCTTTTTGAGTATGTTCTAGTGATTTCTGGAGATAGCTCAGTGTTCATGTTTTGTTATGCTTTACCTGTACTTCATGCCCATGTCTTTTGTTATTATGTTGGGGTGTTGTAGCATGTTGTCTTGATGCTTGCAATATGCCTAGTTGCTGTTTTGGACAGATTGTTGTTATGACTTGTATAGAGTGTATGTGTTGAACCATTGCTCCGTTTTGAGTGTGCTTTATATGAAACTTGCTTGTTTTTGCATGTAGTTTCATATTATCATGTTGCATCCTTGTTTTGAGGTGTTTGCTTGATGTTTGTATGCATTTTACATCAATGCTATGTTTAACTTGTTTTGCTCATATCTTCTAGGCCATAGCTCCGAATCTAATGAACTTTATATGTAACTTGACTAGAATTTCGTGTAAATCATCTTGGTGCATCTTAACTTGCTGTTTAACAACTTGAACATAAGGTTTATTCAGTTCTGGACCAATTTCGAAATATGCATATGAGGACTTACCGGAATTGTTATATGTTGTTTCCGGCCTCATTTAAACTTGCCTTGATGTGTTGTTCTTGTTTGCATCATCTCTTGCCATGAGTAGCTTCATGTAGACTTTGTCATGCATCATGCTTGTTGTGCATCATGTCTTGCTCATGTGTGGTGTGCTTACCATGTTGTGTGCTTCTTCTCGATAGTTCCCGTTTCGTTGCGATCGTGAGGATGCGTTCGTCTACGCTTGGTTCGTCTTCGTGGCTTCATCTTCTTCATGAACTCGTTCTTCTTCCTAGCGGGACTTCAGGCAAGATAACCGCTACCCTGGATCTCACTATTATCATTGCTATGCTAGTTGCTTCGTTCTATCGCTTTGCTGCGTTACCTATCTTTTGCTCATCAAGCCTCCCAATTTGCCATGAACCTCTAACCTTTGACACCTTCCTAGCAAACCATTGCTTGGCTATGTTACCGCTTTTGCTCAGCCCCTCTTATAGCGTTGCTAGTTGCTGGTGAAGTTGAAGATTTCTTCATGGTGGACAGGGTTTATGTTGGGATATCACAATATCTCTTATATTATTAATGCATCTATATATTTGGTAAAGGGTGGAAGGCTCGGCCTTATGCTCGGTGTTTTGTTCCACTCTTGCCGCCCTAGTTTCCGTCATACCGGTGTTATGTTCCCGGATTTTGTGTTCCTAACGCGGTCGGGTGATTTATGGGCCCCCCCTGATAGTTCGCTTTGAATAAAACTCCTCCAGCAAGGCCCAACATTGGTTTTACCATTTGCCTCACCACCACCTATATTTCCCTTGGGAGTAATTAACCCAAGGGTCATCTTTATTCAGCCCCCCCCGGGCCAATGCTTGTCTAAGTGTTGGTCCAAACTAGAGCCCTTTGCAGCGCCCCCTCAGGGAAACTTGAGGTCTGGTTTTAGTTGTACGGATTGCTCATCCGGTCGTGGCCTGAGACGAGATACGTGCGGCTACTATCAGGATGTCGGCACGCTGGGAGGTCTTGCTGGTCTTGTTTTACCATTGTCGAAATGTCTTGTAAACCGGGATTCCGAGACTGATCAGGTCTTCCTGGGAGAAGGTCTATTCCTTCGTTGATCGCGAGAGCTTGTCATGGGCTAAGTTGGGACACCCCTGCAGGGTATAAACTTTCGAGAGCCGTGACGGCGGTTATGTGGCAGATGGGAATTTGTTAATGTCCGGTTGTAGATAACTTGACACCAGATCCGAATTAAAATGCATCAACCACGTGTGTAGCCGTGATGGTCTCTTCTCGGCGAAGTCCGGGAAGTGAACACGGTTTCTGTGTTATGTTTGACGTAAGTAGGAGTTTAGGATCACCTCTTGATCATTGCTAGCTTCACGACCGTTCCGCTTGTTTCTCTTCTCGCTCTCATTTGCGTATGTTAGCCACCATATCATGCTAGTCGCTGCTGCAACCTCACCACTTTACCCCTTCCTTTCCCATTAAGCTTTGCTAGTCTTGATACCCATGGTAATGGGATTGCTGAGTCCTCGTGGCTCATAGATTACTACAACAACAGTTGCAGGTACATGTTATGCGATGATCATGACGCGAGAGCGATGCTTGCTTGCTTGAGTTCATCTTCTGTTTCTTCTTCGATCAGGGGATAGGTTCCAGGTCGGCAGCCTGGGCTAGTAGTGTGGATGTCGTTTGAGCTTCTGTTTGTGTTTCATCCGTAGTCGGATGTTGTTTCTTGTATGTTGTATTCATGTGACATTGTATGTTTTGTATGTATCCCCATCTATTTATGTAATGTTGATGTAATGATATCCACCTTGCAAAAGCGTTTCAATATGCGGGTCTATCCTTGGTGGGACCTTTGAGTTCCTTTTGGATAGGGTCGCATATTGGGCGTGACAAGTTGGTATCAGAGCCTCGACCGACCCTAGGAGCCCCCTTGATTGATCGTGTAGTTTGGCCGTTGTTGAGTCCAGAAGAAAACTATTTTCGGAGTCTAGTTATATCGGAGAGTAGGAATTCTTTTACTCCTCAGCCCCTTCGTCGCTCTGGTGAGGAATCTTGACGTAGGTGTTTTGAATTACTCCTCTTCCCGTTCAAATTTTTCTTTAGGATCACGCAGTTGGTTTTCCATTCGTTGGTTCTCAGCTCTTTTCATCCGGTGCATTTCTCGTCAAGTCGACTCAACCTCTTTGTCTTTGGGAGATCAATCCTCAGCTCTTTTTGATCGATGTTGTTTCCCTGTCCGAAGTTGCCCTTGTTTTTTTTCCCACCCGCCCTTCCTTTTCCTTCTCGGAACCGGAGTCCATAATCGAGTATCCTTCCTACTCGTGTGAAGTCTTTGTTTTCCTTCCTCAATGATTTCAACCGGTGTTTTCTCTTCAACATATTCGTCGGTTTCCCCTTCCAAGTTGTCTTTGTTTTTCCCGCCCTCCCACCCTCTTCTTCCCGGAGTTTGAGTCTCTTTCGAGCATCTATTTCATCCATGTGGAGCCTCTTCAGTCTTCCCTCAATTATTTCAACCGGAGAATTCTCTTTTGTTTGACATTCTTCATCTCTTTTCCGGTGGATTCAATTCAAGTTTTTTGGTAGTGGTTATATTCATCCCCTCAGCTCAAGTGTTTTCCTTGCTCGTTCGCCTCTCGCTAGTTTATCCTTCCGGAGTTCTCATGACATCTCAAGAGATTCGTCTATGTTCGAATTAATTCGAGGTTGTCACCTCATTCAAATATTTCAATTGTTCCGGTGCATCATCTATCTGTTCAACATCCCTTTCCAACGGTGTTATCTTTTCAATGGGCCCTAATCCACAGGTCTTTTTCCAGGATCTTACCTGACTCTTCTAATTCCCCCGGAGTTATTCTCAATTCTTTTCAAGTGTGACGTAAGAATGGATTTCATCAGTCACATGCCTTCTCCAAGATCGCTTTCAAATTCTTTTCATTGTTGGCCCAACCTCTTCGCTTTTCATTCTCTCAGAGTACCTTAGTAATTTTGGTGGTGTTTCTCGTCATCATTTGAAGACCAAAGAAGAAGATTTCTGTTAAATCTTGTCCGTTCTCCCGAAGATTTGCGGTGTTAGCTCGATGTTATCCTATCAAATTGTTTCAAGTCATGCAAATTCTTTTCATCCATCCGGAGCATTTCAGGAGTTGCTTTCTCTCTCGATCATCCGGAGGCCATCTTTTTGGAAGATTTCTTCGTTCTAAGTTTTTCAAATTCGTTCTCCAATTATTCTATAGCCGTGCCCCTTCGTTCATCTCAGTATTTTCCAGTGGTTCGTTCAAGATTCTTTTCCTTGATTATCATATTTATTCATTCGTCCGTTTCAATCTTACCGGTGGCTCATGAAGACCTTCTGAAGTTGGCGCTATATCTCTTCTCAATCCTTTTCAAGAAGAATAAGTAGTATGCAAAATCCATTGTTTGTCATCAATTTAATTTGGTGAAGGATAAGCATACAATAAATCTTATTCTTATTTCATCCAAGTGTTTAATCCTTTTCTTCGGAGTTTGTTCTTGAGGGATAAATTCTAGTTTCAAGTGTTTTCATATTTTCTTTTCCGGAGTTCAATTTCCTCGGCCATCTCGTCGGAACCTCCATCTAAATCATCGCAAGACTAATCTTATTCTTTCATCCTTCATTCTATCTCATCATTCTTTTTGTACCGGAGTTCTTCACGGTGGTTCTTCATGATTTAATTCATTCTTCAAGAGTTCATCAAGATTCTTGTTGGTGGAGTTCAAGTATCTTTTCTTCTTGCGTCTCGAAGTGCAATTAATCCTCTGTATTCTTTTGAAGTGGAGTTTTGCAGTTCTTCGTTCTTCTCAGATATTCAAATCCATTCAATCCCTCTAAATTCTTTTCATTCAATTTTATTTCCATTCTTTCCGGAGTTTTTGTGTCATGTCTTCATCAAGTATCATTCCATCCTCTCAAGTTCTTGTTCTAATCCTTCCATTTTCAGCCGGCGTGTTGCCTAAATCCTTTTCAGTCTTATTCGTTTCTTTTCTCATTCTAACCACTCCGGTTAGAACGAGTGAGTTCTTAGTCTATCTGATCTCGTGAGCTTTCGATTCTCGTCATTCTTACCGTCCCTCTCTTATTCTCGAGTGCCCTCGATTCTTTGCTTCTTCTCTTGAGTTCTTGTTTCACCTCATCCCTTTTTCCCTTCCGTCTCGGTCCTAAGATCTCGGGACGAGATCTCTTGTTAGTGGAGGAGTGTTGTAACGCCCCGGATCCGATGCGCCAGGTGTCTGCCAGTTATTCGCTGTCATTGCCATGTCATGTGCTTGCGTGTTGCACTTTTCCATGTCATCATCTGCATTTCATATCATGTCATCATGTGCATTGCATTCGCATACGTGTTCGTCTCATGCATCCGAGCATTTTCCCCGTTGTCTGTTTTGCAATTCGGCACTCCTATGCTCCCCGGCGCCCCCCTTTACCTCTTTTTGTGAGCCGGTATTAAACTTTCTTGGAATGGCCCGAGGTTTGCCAAGCGGCCTTGGTATAGCACCGGCAGACCGCCTGTCAAGTTTCGTGCCATTTGGAGGCCGTTTGGTACTCCAACGGTTAACCGGGTAACCGCAAAAGCCCTCTTTGAGTTGCAGCCCAACACCACTTCCAAAGTGTCCCAAAACCCATCTAACTCCCCGCCATGCTCTCGGTTGTTCGATCACGATCGTGTGGGCGAAAACCGCTCCTCATTTGGACTCTCCTAGCTCCCTCTACCTATAAATATGTGCTCCCCCCCAGATTTTCGCGCAGATGAAACCCTAGCCCCGCTCCTCCCCGCCGCCGGACATGTCCGCCTCCGCGTCGGACGTGTCCGCGCCACCGGCCGTAGCCAATCGGGGCACGACACATGGCGTCCTCCGCCGCCGCACGCCGCCGAAGCCCGCCGCGGCCCGAGGCCGGCCCGCCCGGGCCCGGCCGCCGCCCGCGCCCGCCGCCCACAGGCGCGCCCGTGCCGCGCCTCGCGCGGGCTGCCTCCCTGGTCGCCGGTGCGCCTCGCCGCCGCCTCACCTCGCCTGCGCCTCGCCGCCGCCGCACCTCGCCTTCGCCTCGCGCCGCCGCCTCACGGCCGCAGCGCGCCGCCGCCCGCGCCTCGCCGGCGATCGCGGCCTCGTCGGCCGCCCCGGAACCCGCGCCCGCGCCGCCCGCGTCCGACCTCGCCGGACCCCGCCGCCTCGCCTCCACCTCGCCACCGCCGGCCATCCTCTGGCCAGATCCGGGCCGGCGCCGCCCAGATCCGGCCGGCCCCGACTCCCTCCGGCCCTCCCGCGCCTCCTCCAACCTCCTCCTCGCCGGAGCTCCTCGCCGGAACCGCCCCGTCTCGCCGGAGACGAAGGTGGATCAGATCCACCGGGAGATGAACCAAACACCGCGCCTCGTCCCGGATATCTCCGTCCCAAACCGCTCTGTCCCGTTGACTTTTCGGAGGGTAAAATTCGGCTAAGTCCCCAGATCTGCATAATTATCATGCCATGTTCATCGCATTGCATCTCTGCATCCGTATCTCCGTTTTGTGCGTGTAATATGTCAAATTGTTTGTCTCGACGAGTATTTCATTACATTCCATTGCATCATTTTCATTTTAGCTCATCTTGATGCCCGAAATGCTGTTGGAAGAGTGCATGTTGATGTTACTCTGCTGAAACTGTTATAACTTGCTCATTTATCATTTTTGCCATGATTGATGTGTGCATCCTATGAGGTTGATGTCTACATGTATGTTGATCTATGCCATGCCACCTTTCCAGGGGTGTATGCCATGTATTTTTGTGAGTTGTGTGCTGAGTGCATCAAGCTTGTTAAGTAGGGCACTTGCTGTTGCTGTTTTCCTGGCAGTTTCTGTTATATTTTGTGATGCCATGTTAACATGTTGCTACTAATCATTCTATGCATAATCTGGAGATGCTCTATAAACATGTTTTGATCTACAGGTCATGCCCTATCCATCCATGCCCCTGGTTGCATTTATAGCTTGCTGTAGATTGTTCATATCTTGCTCCAAAGTTGCTTGATAATGTTGTAATCAGCCTGTTAACATTAAGTTCACTAGTTCCCATGTGCTTTCCTAGTGATCCATGCATCCTATGAACTTGCTCTTGCCATGCTTAGCTTCATAAACATGTCTTCTTACTGTTGGTTGCCTTTCCATGCCATGTATTGCTCTTTAGTGAGTGGTTCAAGCTCGCGAACATGCCTACTTATTATTGTTCCTGCCATGTTTGAATCTGTAATATAACTTGCCATGTTTACATGGGTGCCATCATATTTTCTGTGCCTTTTTGGCTCATGTCCAATAAGGGACTTTTGATCTATGAAATTAGTAGGTTCATGAAATGCCTTTGTTTGCCATGATAAGTTCCTGTAACATGTTGTTTGATAGCTCTAAACATTGCAACCTGATGTTATTTCTGCAAAGTCTGAAACTGTTATTATTTGCAATCTTTCCATGTCTTTTTGAGTATGTTCTAGTGATTTCTGGAGATAGCTCAGTGTTCATGTTTTGTTATGCTTTACCTGTACTTCATGCCCATGTCTTTTGTTATTATGTTGGGGTGCTGTAGCATGTTGTCTTGATGCTTGCAATATGCCTAGTTGCTGTTTTGGACAGATTGTTGTTATGACTTGTATAGAGTGTATGTGTTGAACCGTTGCTCCGTTTTGAGTGTGCTTTATATGAAACTTGCTTGTTTTTGCATGTAGTTTCATATTATCATGTTGCATCCTTGTTTTGAGGTGTTTGCTTGATGTTTGTATGCATTTTGCATCAATGCCATGTTTAACTTGTTTTGCTCATATCTTCTAGGCTGTAGCTCCGAGTCTAATGAACTTTATATGTAACTTGACTAGAATTTCGTGTAGATCATCTTGGTGCATCTTAACTTGCTGTTTAACAACTTGAACATAAGGTTTATTCAGTTCTGGACCAATTTCGAAATATGCATATGAGGACTTACCGGAATTGTTATATGTTGTTTCCGGCCTCATTTAAACTTGCCTTGATGTGTTGTTCTTGTTTGCATCATCTCTTGCCATGAGTAGCTTCATGTAGACTTTGTCATGCATCATGCTTGTTGTGCATCATGTCTTGCTCATGTGTGGTGTGTTTACCATGTTGTGTGCTTCTTCTCGATAGTTCCCGTTTCGTTGCGATCATGAGGATGCGTTCGTCTACACTTGGTTCGTCTTCGTGGCTTCATCTTCTTCATGGACTCGTTCTTCTTCCTAGCGGGACTTCAGGCAAGATGACCGCTACCCTGGATCTCACTACTATCATTGCTATGCTAGTTGCTTCGTTCTATCGCTTTGCTGCGTTACCTATCTTTTGCTCATCAAGCCTCCCAATTTGCCATGAACCTCTAACCTTTGACACCTTCCTAGCAAACCATTGCTTGGCTATGTTACCGCTTTTTCTCAGCCCCTCTTATAGCGTTGCTAGTTGCAGGTGAAGTTGAAGATTTCTTCATGGTGGACAGGGTTTATGTTAGGATATCACAATATCTCTTATATTATTAATGCATCTATATATTTGGTAAAGGGTGGAAGGCTCGGCCTTATGCCCGGTGTTTTGTTCCACTCTTGCCGCCCTAGTTTCCGTCATACCGGTGTTATGTTCCCGGATTTTGCGTTCCTAACGCGGTCGGGTGATTTATGGGCCCCCCCTGATAGTTCGCTTTGAATAAAACTCCTCCAGCAAGACCCAACATTGGTTTTACCATTTGCCTCACCACCACCTATATTTCCCTTGGTAGTAATTAACCCAAGGGTCATCTTTATTCAGCCCCCCCGGGCCAATGCTTGTCTAAGTGTTGGTCCAAACTAGAGCCCTTTGCAGCGCCCCCTCAGGGAAACTTGAGGTCTGGTTTTAGTTGTATGGATTGCTCATCCGGTCGTGGCCTGAGACGAGATACGTGCGGCTATTATCAGGATGTCGGCACGCCGGGAGGTCTTGCCGGTCTTGTTTTACCATTGTCGAAATGTCTTGTAAACCGGGATTCTGAGACTGATCGGGTCTTCCTGGGAGAAGGTCTATTCCTTCGTTGATCGCGAGAGCTTGTCATGGGCTAACTTGGGACACCCCTGCAGGGTATAAACTTTCGAGAGCCGTGCCCGCGGTTATGTGGCAGATGGGAATTTGTTAATGTCCGGTTGTAGATAACTTGACACCAGATCCGAATTAAAACGCATCAACCGCGTGTGTAGCCGTGATGGTCTCTTCTCGGCGGAGTCCGGGAAGTGAACACGGTTTCTGTGTTATGTTTGACGTAAGTAGGATTTCAGGATCACCTCTTGATCATTGCTAGCTTCACGACCATTCCGCTTGTTTCTCTTCTCGCTCTCATTTGTGTATGTTAGCCACCATATCATGCTTAGTCGCTGCTGCAACCTCACCACTTTACCCCTTCCTTTCCCATTAAGCTTTGTAAGTCTTAATACCCATGGTAATGGAATTGCTGAGTCCTCGTGGCTCACAGATTACTACAACAACAGTTGCAGGTACATGTTATGCGATGATCATGACGCGAGAGTGATGCTTGCTTGCTTGAGTTCATCTTCTGTTTCTTCTTCGATCAGGGGATAGGTTCCAGGTCGGCAGCCTGGGCTAGCAGGGTGGATGTCGTTTGAGCTTCTGTTTGTGTTTCATCCGTAGTCGGATGTTGTTCTTCTATGTTGTATTCATGTGACATTGTATGTTTTGTACGTATCCCCATCTATTTATGTAATGTTGATGTAATGATATCCACCTTGCAAAAGCGTTTCAATATGCGGGTCTATCCTTGGTGGGACCTTCGAGTTCCTTTTGGATAGGGTCGCATATTGGGCGTGACAAGTTGGTATCAGAGCCTCGACCGACCCTAGGAGCCCCCTTGATTGATCGTGTAGTTTGGCCGTTTTTGAGTCTAGAAGAAAACTATTTTCGGAGTCTAGTTATATCAGAGAGTAGGAATTCTTTTACTCCTCAGCCCCTTCGTCGCTCTGGTGAGGAATCTTGACGTAGGTGTTTTGAATTACTCCTCTTCCCGTTCAAATTTTTCTTTAGGATCACGCAGTTGGTTTTCCGTTCGTTGGTTCTCAGCTCTTTTCATCCGGTGCATTTCTCGTAAAGTCGACTCAACCTCTTTGTCTTTGGGAGATCAATCCTCAGCTCTTTTTGATCGATGTTGTTTCCCTGTCCGAAGTTGCCCTTGTTTTTTTTCCCACCCGCCCTTCCTTTTCCTTCTCAGAACCAGAGTCCATAATCGAGTATCCTTCCTACTTGTGTGAAGTCTTTGTTTTCCTTCCTCAATGATTTCAACCGGCGTTTTCTCTTCAACATATTCGTCGGTTTCCCCTTCCAAGTTGTCTTTGTTTTTCCCGCCCTCCCACCCTCTTCTTCCCAGAGTTTGAGTCTCTTTCGAGCATCTATTTCATCCATGTGGAGCCTCTTCAGTCTTCCCTCAATTATTTCAACCGGTGAATTCTCTTTTGTTTGACATTCTTCATCTCTTTTCCGGTGGATTCAATTCATGTTTTTCGGTAGTGGTTATATTCATCCCCTCGGCTCAAGTGTTTTCCTTGCTCGTTCGCCTCTCGCCAGTTTATCCTTTCGGGGTGCTCATGACATCTCAAGAGATTCGTCTGTGTTCGAATTAATTCGAGGTTGTCACCTCATTCAAATATTTCAATTGTTCCGGTGCATCATCTATCTGTTCAACTTCCCTTTCCAACGGTGTTATCTTTTCAGTGGGCCCTAACCCACAGGTCTTTTTCCAGGATCTTACCTGACTCTTCTAATTCCCCCGGAGTTATTCTCAATTCTTTTCAAGTGTGACGTAAGAATGGATTTCATCAGTCACATGCCTTATCCAAGATCGCTTTCAAATTCTTTTCATTGTTGGCCCAACCTCTTCTCTTTTCATTCTCTCGGAGTACCTCAGTAATTTTGGTGGTGTTTCTCGTCATCATTTGAAGACCAAAGAAGAAGATTTCTGTTAAATCTTGTCTGTTCTCCTAGAGATTCGCGGTGTTAGCTCGATGCTATCCTATCAAATTGTTTCAAGTCATGCAAATTCTTTTCATCCATCCGGAGCATTTCAGGATTTGCTTTCTCTCTCGATCATCCGGAGGCCATCTTTTCGGAAGATTTCTTCGTTCTAAGTTTTTCAAATTCGTTCTCCAATTATTCTATAGCCGTGCCCCTTCGTTCATCTCAGTATTTTCCAGTGGTTCGTTCAAGATTCTTTTCCTTGATTATTATATTTATTCATTCGTCCGTTTCAATCTTACCGGTGGCTCATGAAGACCTTCTGAAGTTGGCGCTATATCTCTTCTCAATCCTTTTCAAGAAGAATAAGTAGTATGCAAAATCCATTGTTTGTCATCAATTTAATTTGGTGAAGGATAAGCATACAATAAATCTTATTCTTATTTCATCCAAGTGTTTAATCCTTTTCTTCGGAGTTTGTTCTTGAGGGATAAATTCTAGTTTCAAGTGTTTTCATATTTTCTTTTCCCGAGTTCAATTTCCTCGGCCATCTCGTCGGAACCTCCATCTAAATCATCGCAAGACTAATCTTATTCTTTCATCCTTCATTCTATCTCATCATTCTTTTTGTACCGGAGTTCTTCACGGTGGTTCTTCATGATTTAATTCATTCTTCAAGAGTTCATCAAGATTCTTGTTGGTGGAGTTCAAGTATCTTTTCTTCTTGCGTCTCGAAGTGCAATTAATCCTCTGTATTCTTTTGAAGTGGAGTTTTGCAGTTCTTCGTTCTTCTCAGATATTCAAATCCATTCAATCCCTCTAAATTCTTTTCATTCAATTTTATTTCCATTCTTTCCGGAGTTTTTGTGTCATGTCTTCATCAAGTATCATTCCATCCTCTCAAGATCTTGTTCTAATCCTTCCATTTTCAGCCGGAGTGTTGCCTAAATCTATTTCATTCTTATTCGTTTCTTTTCTCATTCTAGCCACTCCGGTGAGAATGAGTGAGTTCTTAGTCTATCTGATCTCGTGAGCTTTTGATTCTCGTCATTCTTACCGTCCCTCTCTTATTCTCGAGTGCCCTCGATTCTTTGCTTCTTCTCTTGAGTTCTTGTTTCACCTCATCCCTTTTTCCCTTCCGTCTCGGTCCTAAGATCTGGGGACGAGATCTCTTGTTAGTGGAGGAGTGTTGTAACGCCCCGGATCCGATGCGCCAGGTGTCTGCCAGTTATTCGCTGTCATTGCCATGTCATGTGCTTGCGTGTTGCACTATTCCATGTCATCATCTGCATTTCATATCATGTCATCATGTGCATTGCATTCGCATACGTGTTCGTCTCATGCATCCGAGCATTTTCCTCGTTGTCTGTTTTGCAATTCGGCACTCCTATGCTCCCCGGCGCCCCCCTTTACCTCTTTTTGTGAGCGGGTATTAAACTTTATTGGAATGGCCCGAGGTTTGCCAAGCGGCCTTGGTATAGCACCGGTAGACCGACTGTCAAGTTTCGTGCCATTTGGAGGTCGTTTGGTACTCCAACGGTTAACCGGGTAACCGCAAAAGCCCTCTTTGAGTTGCAGCCCAACACCCCTTCCAAAGTGGCCCAAAACCCATCTAACTCCCCTCCATGCTCTCGGTCATTCGATCACGATCGTGTGGGCGAAGACCGCTCCTCATTTGGACTCTCCTAGCTCCCTCTACCTATAAATATGTGCTTCCCCCGGATTTTCGCGCAGATGAAACCCTAGCCCCGCTCCTCCCCGCCGCCGCACATGTCCACCTCCGCGTCGGACGTGTCCGCGCCGCCGGCCGCAGCCAATCGGGGCACGACACGTGGCGTCCTCCGCCGCCGCGCGCCGCCGAAGCACGCCGCGGCCCGAGGCCGGCCCGCCCGGGCCCGGCCGCCGCCCGCGCCCGCCGCCCGCAGGCGCGCCCGTGCCGCGCCTCACGCGGCCGCCAGCCCGGTCGCCGGTGCGCCTCGCCGCCGCCGCACCTCGCCTTCTCCTCGCGCCGCCGCCCCGCGGCCGCAGCGCGCCGCCGCCCGCGCCTCGCCGGCGACTGCGGCCTTGCCGGCCTCACCGGAACCCGCGCCCGCGCCGCCCGCGTCCCACCTCGCCGGACCCCGCCGCCTCGCCTCCACCTCGCCACCGCCGGCCATCCTCCGGCCAGATCCGGGCCAGCGCCGCCCGGATCCGGCCGGCCCCGACTCCCTCCGGCCCTCCCGCGTCTCCTCCAACCTCCTCCTCGCTGGAGCTCCTCGCCGGAACCGCCCCGTCTCGCCGGAGACGAAGGTGGATCAGATCCACCGGGAGATGAACCAAACACCGCGCCTCGTCCCGGATCTCTCCGTCCTGGATCTCTCCGTCACGAACCGCTCCGTCCCGTTGACTTTTCGGAGGGTAAAATTCGGCTAAGTCCCCAGATCTGCATAATTATCATGCCATGTTCATCGCATTGCATCTCTGCATCCGTATCTCCATTTTGTGCATGTAATATGTCAAATTGTTTGCCTCGACGAGTACTTCATTTCATTCCATTGCATCATTTTCATTTGAGCTCATCTTGATGCCTGAAATGCTGTTGGAAGAGTGCATGTTGATGTTACTCTGCTGAAACTGTTATAACTTGCTCATTTATCATTTTTGCCATGATTGATGTGTGCATCCTATGAGGTTGATGTCTACATGTATGTTGATCTATGCCATGCCATCTTTCCAGGGGTGTATGCCATGTATTTTTGTGAGTTGTGTGCTGAGTGCATCAAGCTTGTTAAGTAGGGCACTTGCTGTTGCTGTTTTTGTTGGGGAACGTAGCAGAAATTCAAAATTTTCCTACATGTCACCAAGATCAATCTATGGAGTGTATCTTCATACCCTTGAAGATTGCTAAGCGGAAGCGTTCAAGAGAACGGGGTTGAAGGAGTCGTACTCGTCGTGATCCAAATCACCGGAGATCCTAGTGCCGAACGGACGGCACCTCCGCGTTCAACACACGTACAGCCCGGTGACGTCTCCCACGCTTTGATCCAGCAAGGAGAGAGGGAGAGGTTGAGGAAGACTCCGTCCAGCAGCAGCACAACGGCGTGGTGGTGGTGGAGGAGCGTGGCAATCCTGCAGGGCTTCGCCAAGCACCGCGAGAGAGGAGGAGTACTTGGGAGAGGGGGAGGGCTGCGCCAGAACTTCGTGTGAAGCTCCCGTGCGCCTGCCCACTATATATAGGGGTGGAGGGGCTGGTTTCTTGCCCTCCAAGTCCATTGGGGCGTAGGCCAAGGTGGGAGGAAAGAAATCCCATCATTTCCTTCCCCACCGATTGTTATCCCCCCTTTTTAGGGATCTTGATCTTATCCCTTCGGGATATGATCTTATTCCTTCTAATGGGGGATCTTGGTGCGCCTTGACCAGGGGTGTGGGGTCTTTCCCCCACTACCCACGTTCATGTGGGTCCTCCCATGCAGGTGGGCCCCACTCCGGAACCTTCTAGAACCTTCCCGGTACAATACCGAAAAATCCCGAACATTTTCCGGTGGCCAAAATAGGACTTCCCATATATAAATCTTTACCTCCGGACCATTCCGGAACTCCTCGTGACGTCCGGGATCTCATCCGGGACTCCGAACTACATTCGGTAACCACATACAAACTTCCTTTATAACCCTAGCGTCATCGAACCTTAAGTGTGTAGACCCTACGGGTTCGGGAGACATGTAGACATGACCGAGACGTTCTCCGGTCAATAACCAACAGCGGGATCTGGATACCCATGTTGGCTCCCACATGTTCCACGATGATCTCATCGGATGAACCACGATGTCAAGGACTCAATCAATCCCGTATACAATTCCCTTTGTCTAGCGGTATTATACTTGCCCGAGATTCGATCGTCGGTATACCGATACCTTGTTCAATCTCGTTACCAGCAAGTCTCTTTACTCGTTGCGTAACACATCATCCCGTGATCAACCCCTTGGTCACATTGTGCACATTATGATGATGTCCTACCGAGTGGGCCCAGAGATACCTCTCCGTTTACACGGAGTGACAAATCCCAGTCTCGATCCGTGTCAACCCAACAAACACTTTCGGAGATACCTGTAGTGCACCTTTATAGTCACCCAGTTACGTTGTGACGTTTGATACACCCAAAGCACTCCTACGGTATCCGGGAGTTACACGATCTCATGGTCTAAGGAAGAGATACTTGACATTGGAAAAGCTCTAGCAAACGAACTACACGATCTTTGTGCTATGCTTAGGATTGGGTCTTGTCCATCACATCATTCTCCTAATGATGTGATCCCGTTATCAACGACATCCAATGTCCATAGCCAGGAAACCATGACTATCTGTTGATCACAACGAGCTAGTCAACTAGAGGCTCACTAGGGACATATTGTGGTCTATGTATTCACACGTGTATTACGATTTCCGGATAATACAGTTATAGCATGAATAAAAGACAATTATCATGAACAAGGAAATATAATAATACTTTTATTATTGCCTCTAGGGCATATTTCCAACAGTCTCCCACTTGCACTAGAGTCAATAATCTAGTTCACATTGCCATGTGATTAACATTCACAGGTCACATCACCATGTGACCAACATCCAAAGAGTTTACTAGTGTAATTAAACTAGTTCACATCATCATGTGATTAAGACTCAATGAGTTCTGGGGTTTGATCATGTTTTGCTTGTAAGAGAGGTTTTAGTCAACGGGTCTGCAACATTCAGATCCGTATGTACTTCGCAAATCTCTAGGTCATATTGTAAACGCTGCTTCCACGCTCCATTTGGAGCTATTCCAAATGGTTGCTCCACTATACGTATCCGGTTTGCTACTTAGAGTCATTCGGATAGGTGTTAAAGCTTGTATCGACGCAACTCTTTACGTCGAACTCTTCATCACCTCCATAATCGAGAAACATGTCCTTATTTACTCCAAGGACAATTTTGACTGCTATCCAATGATCCATTCCTGGATCATTCTTGTACCCCTTGACTGACTCATGGCAAGGCACATTTCCGGTGCGGTACACAGCATAGCATACTATAGAGCCTACGTCTGAAGCATAGGGGACGACCTTCGTCCTTTCTCTCTCTTCTGCCGTGGTCGAGCTTTAAGTCTTAACTTCATACCTTACTACTCAGACAAGAACTCCTTCTTTGACTGATCCATCTTGAACACCTTCAAGATCATGTCAAGGTACGTGCTCATTTGAAAGTACTATTGAGCGTTTTTGATCTATCCTCATAGATCTTGATGCTCAATGTTCAAGTAGCTTAAACCAGGTTTTCTATTGAAAAACACCTTTCAAGTAACCCTATATGCTTTCCAGAAATTCTACATCATTTCTGATCAACAATATGTCAACAACATATACTCATCAGAAATTCTATAGTGCTCCCACTCACTTCTTTGGAAATACAAGTTTCTCATAAACTTTGTATAAATCCAAAATCTTTGATCATCTCATCAAAACATACATTCCAACTCCGAGATGCTTACTCCAGTCCTTAGAAGGATCGCTGGAGCCAGCATACCTTTTAGCATCCTTAGGATCGACAAAAACTTTCGGATTGTATCACATACAATCTTTCCTTACGAAGACTGGTAAGGAAAACTCGTTTTGACATCCATCTGCCAGATTTCATAAATGCAGCTAATGCTAACATGATTCCAACAGTACATCGTAGTCAACTCTTTGAACTTGTGAAAAACTCTTCGCCACAAGTCGAGCTTCATAGACGGTGACATTACCGTCCACGTCCGTCTTCTTCTTAAAGATCCATTTATCTCAATGGCTTGCCGATCATCGGGCAAGTCCACCAAAGTTCATGCTTTGTTCTGATACATGGATCCTATCTCGGATTTCATGGCTTCTAACCATTTGTCGGAATTTGGGCCCACCATTGCTTCTCCATAGCTCGTAGGTTCATCGTTGCCTAGCAACATGTCCTTCAAGACAGGATTACTGTACCACTCTGAAGCAGTACGCATCCTTGTCACCCTACGAGGTACGGTAGTGACTTGATCTGAAGTTTCATGATCACTATCATAAGCTTCTACTTCAATTGGTGTAGGTGCCACAGGAACAACTTCCTATGCCCTGCTACACACTAGTTGTAGTGACGGTTCAATAACCATATCAAGTCTCCACCATCCTCCCACTCAACTTTTCAAGACAAACTTTTCCTCGAGAAAGGACCCGATTCAAGAAACAATCCCTATTGCTTTCGGATCTGAATTAGGAGGTATACCCAACTGTTTTGGGTGTCCTATGAAGATGCATTTTATCCGCTTTGGGTTCGAGCTTATCAACCTGAAAATTTTTCACATAAGCGTCGCAGCCCCAAACCTTTAAGAAATGACAGCTTAGGTTTCTCTAAACCATAGTTCATGCGGTGTCATCTCAACGGAATTACGTGGTGCCCTATCTAAAGTGAATGTGGTTGTCTCTAATGCCTAACCCATAAACGATAGTGGTAATTCGATAAGAGACATCATGGTACGCACCTTATCCAATAGGGTGCAACTATGATGTTCGGACACACCATCAAACTATGGTGTTCCAGGCGGCATTAATTGTGAAACAATTTCCACAATGTCTTAATTGCGTGCCAAAGCTCGTAACTCAGATACTCATCTCTATGATCATATCATAGACATTTCATCCTCTTGTCACGATGATCTTCAACTTCACTCTGAAATTACTTGAACCATTCAATAATTCAGACTTGTGTTTCATCAAGTAAATATACTCTACATCTACTCGAATCATCTGTGAAGTAAGAACATAACGATATTCACTGCATGCCTCAGCACTCATTGGACTGCACACATCAAAATGTGTTACTTCCAACAAGTTGCTATCTTGTTCCATTTTACTGAAAAACGAGGCTTTTTAGTCATCTTGCCCATGTGGTATGTTTTGCATATCTCAAGTCATTCAAAATCAAGTGAGTCCAAACGATCCATCTGCATGGAGTTTCTTCATGCGTATACACCAATAGACATGGTTCGCATGTCTCAAACTATTCAAAACGAGTGAGTCCAAAGATCCATCAACATGGAGCTTCTTCATGCATTTTACACCAATATGACTTACATGGCAGTGCCACAAGTAAGTGGTACTATCATTACTATCTTATATCTTTTGGCATGAAAATGTGTATCACTACGATCGAGATTCAATAAGCCATTCCTTTAGGTGCAAGACCATTGAAGGTATTATTCAAAAATTAGAGTAACCATTATTCTCCTTAAATGAATAACCGTATTGCAATAGACATAATCTAATCATGTCTATGCTCAACGCAAACACCAAATCTCGATGGTAGAGGGAGCGTGCGATGCTTGATCACATCAACCTTGGAAGCACTTCCAACACATATCGTCAGCTCACCTTTAGCTAGTCTCCGTTTATTCTGTAGCTTTTATTTCAAGTTACTAACACTTACCAACCGAACCGGTATCTAATACCCTGGTGCTACTAGGAGTACTAGTAAAGTACACATTAACATAATGTATATCCAATATACTTCTATCGACCTTGCCAGCCTTCTCATCTACCAAGTATCTAGGGTAATTCCGCTCCAGTGGTTGTTCCCCTTATTACAGAAGCACTTAGTCTCGGGTTTGGGCTCAACCTTGGGTTTCTTCACTAGAGCAGCAGCTGATTTGTCGTTTCATGAAGTATCCCTTCTTGCCCTTGCCCTTCTTGAAACTAGTGGTTTCACGAACCATCAACAATTGATGCTCCCTTTTGATTTCTACTTTCGCGATGTCAAACATCGTGAATACCTCAAGGATCATCATATCTATCCCTGGTATGTTATAGTTCATCACGAAGGTCTAGCAGCTTGGTGGCAATGACTTTGGAGAAACATCACTATCTCATCTGGAAGATCAACTCCCACTCGATTCAAGTGATTGTTGCACTCAGACAATCTGAGCACAAGCTCAACGATTGAGCTTTTCTCCCTTAGTTTGTAGGCTAAGAATATCGTCGGAGGTCTCATACCTCTTGACGTGGGCACGAGCCTGAAATCCCAATTTCAGCCCTCGAAACATCTCATATGTTCCGCGACGTTTCGAAAACGTCTTTGGTGCCTAAACTCTAAACCGTTTAACTGAACTATCACGTAGTTATCAAAACGTGTATGTCCGATGTTCGCAACATCCACAGACGATGTTTGGGGTTCAGCATACTAAGCGTTGCATTAAGGACATAAGCTTTCTATTGTTCGCATAATCGCTACTGTCAATTTTCAACTATATTTTCTCTAGGAACATATCTAAACAGTGGAACTAAAACGCGAGCATACGACATAATTTGCAAAGATCTTTTGACTATGTTCAGGATAATTAAGTTCATCTTATGAACTCCCACTCAGATAGACATCCCTCTGGTCATCTAAGTGATTACATGATCCAAGTCAACTAGGCCGTGTCCGATCATCACGTGAGACGGTCTAGTCATCATCGGTGAACATCTTCATGTTGATCGTATCCTCCATACGACTCATGCTCGACCTTTCGGTCTCCGTGTTCCGAGGCCATGTCTGTACATGCTAGGCTCGTCAAGTTAACCCTAAGTGTTTTCGCTGTGTAAAACTGTCTTACACCCGTTGTATGTGAATGTAAGAATCCATCACACCCGATCATCACGTGGTGCTTAGAAGCGACGAACTGTAGCAACGGTGCACAGTTAGGGGAGAACACTTCTTGAAATTTTGTAAGGGATCATCTTATTTACTACCGTCGTCCTAAGTAAACAAGATGCATAAACATGATAAACATCACATGCAATCAAATAGTGACATGATATGGCCAATATCATTTTGCTCCTTTTGATCTCCATCTTCGGGGCTCCATGATCATCATCGTCACCGGCATGACACCATGATCTCCATCATCATGATCTCCATCATCGTGTCTCCATGAAGTTGTCTCGCCAACTTATTACTTCTACTACTATGGATACCGGTTAGCAATAAAGTAAAGTAATTACATGGCGTTGTTCAATGACACGCAGGTCATACAATAAATAAAGACAACTCCTATGGCTCCTGTCGGTTGTCATACTCATCGACATGCAAGTCGTGATTCCTATTACAAGAACATGATCAATCTCATACATCACATATCATTCATCACATTCTTCTTGGCCATATCACATCACATAGCATACCCTGCAAAAACAAGTTAGACGTCCTCTAATTGTTGTTGCATGTTTTACGTGGCTGCTATGGGTTTCTAGCAAGAACGTTTCTTACCTACGCATAACCACAATGTGATATGCCAATTGCTATTTACCCTTCATAAGGACCCTTTTCATCGAATCCGTTCCGACTAAAGTGGGAGAGACTGGCACCCGCTAGGCACCTTATGCACCAAGTGCATGTCAATCGGTGGAACCTGTCTCACGTAAGAGTACGTGTAAGGTCGGTCCGGGCCGCTTCATCCCACAATACCGTCGAAACAAGATTGGACTAGTAACGGTAAGCATATTGAACAAAATCAACACCCACAACTACTTTGTGTTCTACTCGTGCAAAGAATCTACGCAATAGACCTAGCTCATGATGCCACTGTTGGGGAACGTAGCAGAAATTCAAAATTTTCCTACGTTTCACCAAGATCAATCTATGGAGATACTAGCAACGAGAGAGAGGGCAGTGTATCTTCATACCCTTGAAGATTGCTAAGCGGAAGCGTTCAAGAGAACGGGGTTGAAGGAGTCGTACTCGTCGTGATCCAAATCACTGGAGATCCTAGTGCCGAACGGACGGCACCTCCGCGTTCAACACACATACAGCCCGGTGACGTCTCCCACGCTTTGATCCAGCAAGGAGAGAGGCACAGGTTGAGGAAGACTCCGTCCAGCAGCAGCACAATGGCATGGTGGTGGTGGAGGAGCGTGGCAATCCTGCAGGGCTTCGCCAAGCACCGCGAGAGAGGAGGAGTACTTGGGAGAGGGGGAGGGCTGCGCCAGAACTTCGTGTGAAGCTCCCGTGTGCCTGCCCACTATATATAGGGGTGGAGGGGCTGGTTTCTTGCCCTCCAAGTCCATTGGGGCGTTGGCCAAGGTGGGAGGAAAGAAATCCCATCATTTCCTTCCCCACCGATTGTTATCCCCCCTTTTTAGGGATCTTGATCTTATCCCTTCGGGATATGATCTTATTCCTTCTAATGGGGGATCTTGGTGCGCCTTGACCAGGGGTGTGGGGTCTTGCCCCCACTACCCACGTTCATGTGGGTCCTCCCATGCAGGTGGGCCCCACTCCGGAACCTTCTAGAACCTTCCCGGTACAATACCGAAAAATCCCAAACATTTTCCGGTGGCCAAAATAGGACTTCCCATATATAAATCTTTACCTCCGGACCATTCCGGAACTCCTTGTGACGTCCGGGATCTCATCCGGGACTCCGAACAACATTCGGTAACCACATACAAACTTCCTTTATAACCCTAGCGTCATCGAACCTTAAGTGTGTAGACCCTACGGGTTCGGGAGACATGTAGACATGACCGAGACGTTCTCCGGTCAATAACCAACAGCGGGATCTGGATACCCATGTTGGCTTGCACATGTTCCACGATGATCTCATCGGATGAACCACGATGTCAAGGACTCAATCAATCCCGTATACAATTCCCTTTGTCTAGCGGTATTATACTTGCCCGAGATTCGATCGTCGGTATACCGATACCTTGTTCAATCTCGTTACCGGCAAGTCTCTTTACTCGTTGCATAACACATCATCCCGTGATCAACCCCTTGGTCACATTGTGCACATTATGATGATGTCCTACCGAGTGGGCCCAGAGATACCTCTCCGTTTACACGGAGTGACAAATCCCAGTCTCGATCCGTGTCAACCCAACAAACACTTTCGAAGATACCTATAGTGCACCTTTATAGTCACCCAGTTACGTTGTGACGTTTGATACACCGAAAGCACTCCTACGGTATCCGGGAGTTACACGATCTCATGGTCTAAGGAAGAGATACTTGACATTGGAAAAGCTCTAGCAAACGAACTACACGATCTTTGTGCTATGCTTAGGATTGGGTCTTGTCCATCACATCATTCTCCTAATGATGTGATCCCGTTATCAACGACATCCAATGTCCATAGCCAGGAAACCATGACTATCTATTGATCACAACGAGCTAGTCAACTAGAGGCTCACTAGGGACATATTGTGGTCTATGTATTCACACGTGTATTACGATTTCCGGATAATACAGTTATAGCATGAATAAAAGACAATTATCATGAACAAGGAAATATAATAATACTTCTATTATTGCCTCTAGGGCATATTTCCAACAGTTTTCCTGGCAGTTTCTGTTATATTTTGTGATGCCATGTTAACATGTTGCTACTAATCATTCTATGCATAATCTAGAGATGCTCTATAAACATGTTTCGATCTACAGGTCATGCCCTATCCATCCATGCCCCTGGTTGCATTTATAGCTTGCTATAGATTGTTCATATCTTGCTCAAAATTTGCTTGATAATGATGTAATCAGCCTGTTAACATTAAGTTCACTAGTTCCCATGTGCTTTCCTAGTGATCCATGCATCCTATGAACTTGCTCTTGCCATGCTTAGCTTCATAAACATGTCTTCTTACTGTTGGTTGCCTTGCCATGCCATGTATTGCTCTTTAGTGAGTGGTTCAAGCTCGCGAACATGCCTACTTATTGTTGTTCCTGCCATGTTTGAATCTGTAATATAACTTGCCATGTTTACATGGGTGCCATCATATTTTCTGTGCCTTTTTGGCTCATGTCCAGTAAGGGACTTTTGATCTATGAAATTAGTAGGTTCATGCAATGCCTTTGTTTGCCACGATAAGTTCCTGTAACATGTTGTTTGATAGCTCTAAACATTGCAACCTGATGTTATTTCTGCAAAGTCTGAAACTGTTATTATTTGCAATCTTTCCATGTCTTTTTGAGTATGTTCTAGTGATTTCTGGAGATAACTCAGTGTTCATGTTTTGTTATGCTTTACCTGTACTTCATGCCCATGTCTTTTGTTATTATGTTGGGGTGCTGTAGCATGTTGTTTTGATGCTTGCAATATGCCTAGTTGCTGTTTTGGACAGATTGTTGTTATGACTTGTATAGAGTGTATGTGTTGAACCGTTGCTCCGTTTTGAGTGTGCTTTATATGAAACTTGCTTGTTTTTGCATGTAGTTTCATATTATCATGTTGCATCCTTGTTTTGAGGTGTTTGCTTGATGTTTGTATGCATTTTGCATCAATGCCATGTTTAACTTGTTTTGCTCATATCTTCTAGGCCGTAGCTCCGAATCTAATGAACTTTATATGTAACTTGACTAGAAGATCATCTTGGTGCATCTTAACTTGCTGTTTAACAACTTGAACATAAGGTTTATTCAGTTCTGGACCAATTTCGAAATATGCATATGAGGACTTACCGGAATTATTATATGTTGTTTCCGGCCTCATTTAAACTTGCCTTGATGTGTTGTTCTTGTTTGCATCATCTCTTGCCATGAGTAGCTTCATGTAGACTTTGTCATGCATCATGCTTGTTGTGCATCATGTCTTGCTCATGTGTGGTGTGTTTACCATGTTGTGTGCTTCTTCTCGATAGTTCCCGTTTCGTTGCGATCGTGAGGATGCGTTCGTCTACGCTTGGTTCGTCTTCGTGGCTTCATCTTCTTCATGGACTCGTTCTTCTTCCTAGCGGGACTTCAGGCAAGATGACCGCTACCCTGGATCTCACTACTATTATTGCTATGCTAGTTGCTTCGTTCTATCTCTTTGCTGCGTTACCTATCTTTTGCTCATCAAGCCTCCCAATTTGCCATGAACCTCTAACCTTTGACACCTTCCTAGCAAACCATTGCTTGGCTATGTTACCGCTTTTGCTCAGCCCCTCTTATAGCGTTGCTAGTTGCAGGTGAAGTTGAAGATTTCTTCATGGTGGACAGGGTTTATGTTGGGATATCACAATATCTCTTATATTATTAATGCATCTATATATTTGGTAAAGGGTGGAAGGCTCGGCCTTATGCCTGGTGTTTTGTTCCACTCTTGCCGCCCTAGTTTCCGTCATACTGGTGTTATGTTCCCGGATTTTGCGTTCCTAACGCGGTTGGGTGATTTATGGGACCCCCCTGACAGTTCGCTTTGAATAAAACTCCTCCAGCAAGGCCCAACATTGGTTTTACCATTTGCCTCACCACCACCTATATTTCCCTTGGGAGTAATTAACCCAAGGGTCATCTTTATTCAGCCCCCCCGGGCCAATGCTTGTCTAAGTGTTGGTCCAAACTAGAGCCCTTTGCAGCGCCCCCTCAGGGAAACTTGAGGTCTAGTTTTAGTTGTACGGATTGCTCATCTGGTCGTGGCCTGAGACGAGATACGCGCGGCTACTATCAGGATGTTGGCACACCGGGAGGTCTTGCTGGTCTTGTTTTACCATTGTCGAAATGTCTTGTAAACCGGGATTCCGAGACTGATCGGGTCTTCCTGGGAGAAGGTCTATTCCTTCGTTGATCGCGAGAGCTTGTCATGGGCTAAGTTGGGACAACCCTGCAGGGTATAAACTTTCGAGAGCCGTGCCCGCGGTTATGTGGCAGATGGGAATTTGTTAATGTCCGGTTGTAGATAACTTGACACCAGATCCGAATTAAAACGCATCAACCGCGTGTGTAGCCGTGATGGTCTCTTCTCGGCGAAGTCCGAGAAGTGAACACGGTTTCTGTGTTATGTTTGACGTAAGTAGGAGTTCAGGATCACCTCTTGATCATTGCTAGCTTCACGACCGTTCCGCTTGTTTCTCTTCTCGCTCTCATTTGCGTATGTTAGCCACCATATCATGCTTAGTCGCTGCTGCAACCTCACCACTTTACCCCTTCCTTTCCCATTAAGCTTTGCTAGTCTTGATACCCATGGTAATGGGATTGCTGAGTCCTCGTGGCTCACAGATTACTACAACAACAGTTGCAGGTACAGGTTATGCGATGATCATGATGCGAGAGCGATGCTTGCTTGCTTGAGTTCATCTTCTGTTTCTTCTTCGATCAGGGGATAGGTTCCAGGTCGGCAGCCTGGGCTAGCAGGGTGGATGTCGTTTGAGCTTCTGTTTGTGTTTCATCCGTAGTCGGATGTTGTTCTTGTATGTTGTATTCATGTGACATTGTATGTTTTGTATGTATCCCCATCTATTTATGTAATGTTGATGTAATGATATCCACCTTGCAAAAGCATTTCAATATGCGGGTCTATCCTTGGTGGGACCTTTGAGTTCCTTTTGGATAGGGTCGCATATTGGGCGTGACATGCGCCCACCAGGGTACGCTTCCTGGAAGTTTCTTTATTTCCTAAAAAAATTAATATTCCAAAACTGATAAAAAATAGTTTTGCGGATTTTTCGGAGTCCGTTTACTTACCGTATCACGTACCTCCTTGTTTTCATGATTCTGGAGTGTTCCGGAAGGACTCTTTTATGTGTTCTTCCGGTGTCAAAGATTGGATAATATTACTTTCAATATTAATGGGCTTACCTGAGATATAATGTTTTATTCGTTGCCCATTGACAACCTTCGGGTTAGTACCTTCAGGATTATTTATTTTGATGGCTCCAGATCGATAGACCTCCTCGATGACATATTGGCCTTCCCATTTGGAGAGGAGTTTTCCTGCAAGGAATCCGAAATGAGAGTTGTACAAAAGAACATATTCTCCGACTTTAAACTCACGCTTTTGGATTCTTTTGTCATGCCATCTTTTAACTTTTTCTTTGAATAATTTTTCATTTTCATAAGCTTGGGTTCTCCATTCATCTAATGAGCTAATATCAAATAACCTCTTTTCACCAGCAAGTTTGAAATCATAATTGAGCTCTTTAACTGCCCAATATGTTGTATGTTCTAACTCAAGAGGCAAATGACAAGCTTTTCCATAAACCATTTTATACGGAGACATACCCATAGGATTTTTATATGTTGTTCTATAAGCCCAAAGTGCATCATCTAATTTCTTAGGCCAATTCTTCCTGGACCTATTGGCAGTCTTTTGCAAAATTAATTTTATTTCCCTATTACTAAGTTCCACTTGACCACTAGACTGAGGATGATAGGGTGATGCAATTCTATGGTTAACATCATACTTGGCAAGCATTTTACGGAAAGCACCATGAATAAAGTGTGAACCACCATCAATCATGAAATATCTAGGGACTCCAAACCTTGGGAAAATAACTTCCTTAATCATTTTAATGGAGGTGTTGTGATCAGCACTACTGGTTGGCATAGCTTCTACCCATTTAGTAACATAATCAACAGCAACCAAAATATGTGTATACCCATTAGAGGAAGGAAAAGGTCCCATGTAATCAAATCCCCAAACATCAAATGGTTCAACAGCAAGTGAATAATTTATAAGCATTTCTTGACGCTTACCGATATTACCTATCCTTTGACATTCATCACAAGATAAGACGAACTTACGGGCATCCTTGAAGAGGTAGGCCAATAAAATCCAGACTGCAATACCTTGTGAGCAGTTCTATCTCCAGCATGATGCCCTCCATAAGCTTCGGAGTGACATTTCCGTAGGATTTGTCCCTGTTCATGCTAGGTATACAACGTCTAATAATACCATCTACTCCTTCTTTGGAAAGATGTGGGTCATCCCAAAAGTAGTGTCTTAAATCATAAAATAATTTTTTTCTTTTGTTGGTAAGTAAAGCTAGGTGGTAAATATTTAGCAACAATGTAATTAGCATAATAAGCATACCAAGGAGTACTATGAGCAACATTTATTGCAGCTAACTGCTCATCAGGAAAACTATCATCAATAGGTAGTGGGTCGTCAAGAATATTTTCAAGCCTAGATAAATTATCGGCTACTGGGTTCTTAGCTCCTTTTCTATCAATGATATGTCAATCAAATTCTTGTAACAAGAGAACCCATCGAATAAGTCTAGGTTTAGCATCTTTCTTTTCCATAAGATATTTAATAGCAGCATGGTCTGTGTGAATAGGTACTTTGGAATCAACAATATAAGGTCTAAATTTATCACAAGCAAACACTATTGCTAAGAATTATTTTCAGTAGTAGCATAATTTCTTTGAGCACTGTCTAGAGTTTTACTAGCATAATGAATAACATTCAATTTCTTATCAACTCTTTGTCCTAGAACAGCACCAACAGCATAATCACTAGCATCACACATAATTTCAAAAGGCAAGTTCCAATCAGGTGGTTGAACAATAGGTGCAGAAATTAAGGCTTTCTTGAGTGTTTCAAACGCTTCTAAACAATCATCATCAAAAACAGAAGGAATATCCTTTTGCAAGAGACTAGCAAGAGGCCTAGAAATTCTTGAAAAGTCTTTGATAAATCTCCTCTAGAAACCAGCATGACCTAGGAAACTATGAGTACCTTTTATATCTTTAGGACACGGCATTTTCACAATTGCATAAACATTAGCTTTGTCCACTTCAATACCTCTTTTAGAAATTTTATGACCCAAGACAATGCCTTCATTAACCATAAAGTGGCACTTCTCCCAATTCAAGACAAGATTTGTTAGTTCACATCTCTGCAAAACTCGATCAACATTGCTTAAACAATCATCAAAAGACTTCCCATGAACAGAGAAGTCATCCATGAAAACCTCAACAATCTTTTCATAAAAGTCAGAGAATATAGCAGTCATACATCTTTGAAAGGTAGCCGGTGCATTACATAAACCAAAAGGCATACATCTATAAGCATAGGTTCCAAAAGGACAAGGAAAAGTGGTCTTTTCTTGATCAGGTTGAGAAACAGGTATTTGTGAAAAACCAGAATATCCATCAAGGAAGCAAAAATGTGTGTGTTTAGATAATCTTTCAAGCATTTGAAAAATAAAAGGCAGAGGGTAATGCTCTTTTCTAGTTGCTTTGTTCAATTTTCTAAAATCAATTACCATTCTATAGCCTGTAACAATTCTTTGTGGAATAAGTTCATTCTTATCATTAGGAACAACAGTTATACCTCCTTTCTTAGGAACACAATGAACAGGACTTACCCATCTACTATCAATTATAGGATAGATTATACCTGCTTCCAGAAGTTTTAATATTTCAGTTCTTACCACTTCTTGCATCTTCGGATTTAACCGACGTTGGTGATCAATCACGGGTTTAGCGTGAGGTTCCATATTAATGCTGACATAGAGTGGGACTAATGCCCTTTAAATCATCAAGAGTATATCCAATAGCAGCTTGGTGCTTCCTTAAAACTTTCAATAATCTTTCTTCTTCATGTTCTGAAAGGTTAGCACTAATAATAACATGATATATCTTCTTTTCATCAAGATAAGTATATTTCAAAGTGTCTAGCAATTGTTTTAATTCAAACACAGGATCACCTTTAGGTGGAGGAGGACCTCCTAGAGTTTCAATAGGAAAATTGTGTTTAAGCAGAGGACGTTGTTGTCGGTGTACAAAAGTAGGGGCACTCCTTTTGACCCCTTTACTTGTGCACGGGCAGTCAGAGCCTCCCGCCACGGCCACGCATAGACATGGCAGGAAAGGGAAGCCGGAGAGAAACCGAGGCCACAAGGACAAACGAAGCAATGACAAGGACCAAGGCCACAAAGATCAGATAGGCGTAGCAGGTTTCCCCGGCAAGGACCCTTGCTGGGGCAGCCTCAGCAGCCCCGGCAAGACCCTTGTTGGGGCAGCTCGCGCACGCCAGCTGAAGCAAGCCACCCTTGAGCCCACCAACGCTCGACAAACGCGTTGGGACAGGGCTCAGGAGGCACCTCCGTGGTGGCATGCAGATCTTTGTGAAGACAAAGAATAGCCAAGATCAAATGAGGATAGGGAGGCAACCATCCTCACCGAAGAAACCCACGAGACCCCCGGCAAGATCCTTGCCGGAGAGGCCAGCGCACCACGGCAAGACCCTTGCTGGGCCACCCGGCAAGACCCTTGCCGGGCCACCCGACAAGACACTCGCCAACCGCACAGCACCCGGAGCTAGTTCAAGAGCACCCGGATTTGGCTCTTTGGAACCACACAGCACCTGGAGCTAGTTCAAGAGCTCAAGAACACTAAATACATCCACCAAAGCAGGATCGTAGGGTTTTACGCATCTTTGCAGCCCGAACCTGGGTAAATCCCTTTGTGTTGTCTACTAGTCCCGCTCTTCTCACGATCCCCGTGCCCCACAACCGTAGAAGGGATCCCAGTGATCCCATAGGTGTCGTCTCCCACCGACATCTTTGGCGTGCCAGGTAGGGGGCGCTATTGTGAGAATCCAGTCTAGCAGTTGGCCTAGCTGTTCTTCATCGCCATGGATCCTAAGAAGAAGATGACCACGGCGATCAGTTTGTCCGGGACTAGGTTGGTACCGGCGTGGACCGGCAGTGGGCCAGTCGCGGAGAGAACCCGTGGCGCGGCCCGCGAACATCTACATCACCCCGATGGTCCCGGCCTGGCAAGTGGCGTCGTTTGCACGCCCGGCGACGAGCCACCAGTCGCGGGCTTCGGAGGTGGAGTCGGGCCCCCCGCAGGCGGCGCGGACCCTCCAGGGGTGCCGCCGTCCCGCCAGGCGGCGGCGCGGTGACCTCCAAGACGCCAACACCGGCACCCACGGCGCGCTCCACTCAGGTTGTGCGTGATGAGCAGCATCACCCTGCCGGTGACCCTGCGCGCCGCCCTGGGAAGAGTCCCATGCGTCCATCACATGAAGAAGAGGGCCAGCATGCGCGCCGAGGTGCTGATGGAGGTGGCGAACGGCTGCGAAGCCGCGACGCAGCTCCTTCTAATGTGGTTAGGAGTCGAGGCGCATCGCGGTCCACCCAGCTTTCGCCGCCACACACGCCATCGGAAGCCCTAGCGCGCGCAGCTGCTCCTCGAGTTTCCTCCCGCTATAGAGAAGCTTGACGAATGGAGGGCCACCGTCCGGAGCCTCGTCAGCATCGCCAATGACGATGGGTTGCGGCCGGCGAGACCCATCGGCCATCGCTCCGCCGGGCTGCCGCGTGCTAGCAGAGGCCATGCCGGTGGCGATGCGGCCACGGTGTACCCCACCTCCATCCCAACCGCCCCGAGCGTCGGCCCGTCGCGGCGACGCTCGTGATGATATCTCCATCGCGTTGTCTGACCCGCGAACCAACCACGATCAGCGCCAAGTCCTTTGGGAGCGGCCTCATGAGGATGCTCGAACTACGATCTAGTGCCGACATGACGCGCGCCACCAGTCGGACCGGCGAGCAGGGCCCACTATGGACCACCCAGCGCCGGGAGGCTATGGTGGCCTACCTTACGAGGTGGGTTGTCCGGCTTTCACCCGTGAGCTGCGGCAGTTCCAGTGGCCCTCCCACCATACGTTCAAGCCCGACGTTGGCGAGAAGTACAATGGCAAGACTCACCCATCGGAGTTCTCAGCATCTACACCATCGCGATGCAAGCTACTGGGGCCCGTGACGATAAAGTGCTTGCCAACTTCTTCCCGTTGGTGCTCAAGCCTAATGTTATGTCATGGTTGATGCACTTGCCGGTGGATTCCATCTCTTCTTGGGCGGATTTGTGCCATGAGTTTGATGGCGCCTTTACTGGAGGTCACCAAGCTCATGGCCAGGCAAGTGATTTACACATCATCCCCCAGAAGGAAGGAGAAAACCTGCGCAAGTACATCCAAAGGTTCAGCCGGGTGCAGTACAACATCCCCGATGTTCATCCCGCCGCCGTGATCAGTGCGTTCCATCAGAACGTGCGTCATTTCAAGATGCATGAGGAATTGGCGATGAACAAGGTTAAGGATGTAGCCGAGCTCTATGTTCTGGCTGATCGATGCGCTCGTGCTGAGGAGGGAAGGAAGTACCCCGGCGAAGATGCCGGTGCGGAAACCGACTCCACTGGCGATACCGCCACCGCAGTGAAGAAGGGCCGATGTCGTAACAGGAAGCGCAAGGGCAAGGCTGTGCTTGCCGTTGAGGGATCCGGCGACACCGGCACCACCAAGAAGACCAAGGCGAGCGACCCCGACAAGGAGGTTGCCGGGTGTGACGCTTGCCGGGCCTTGGCGGCTGCCGACAAACCAGGAGGCTCCGACAAGCAGTACTGCAAGATCCACCGCACCAAGGGCCATGATCTCCAAAACAGCCGGCAGGTAGAGCTGCTTGCCGAGAAGCAGAAAGCCGAGTATGAGAGGCGGGACAAGGAGAAAGGCCCAGATGGTGCCGAGGGATCCGGCAAGACACGTGGCGGCCAAGGAGGCCGCCGCGACAAGGATAATCAGCAAGTGAGGCCCGCCCGGGGCCGCGACAAGAAGGAAGAAGACGATGATCATGACGAGGACAACGAGTCCAGCGACCACGAGTTTTAGAAAGCCAAAGTGGCCATGTGCGTCGATGGTGGCGCCTCGCTGCATACATCCCACCGGCAACTCAAGCAGTGGGCGCGTGAGGTCACAGCGGTGGAGCCATCATTCGACCACGAAAGCCGCTGAAATGGTCCAGCACGCCCATCATCTTCGATACCGAGGACCACCCTGATCGCACTACGGCGGTCGGGTGCTTGCCACTGTTGGTTTCACCAAAAATCCGCAACCTCAAGGTGACAAAGATGTTGGTTGAAGGCGGGGCCGGCCTGAACTTGATCTCGCCTGTTGTGGTCAAAAGGCTGCAGATCCCTAATGGAGACCTCGAGGAGACAGGCACGTTCCAAGGGGTGAACCCAGGGAGGAGCCAGCCAAAGGGAAAGATAATGCTGCCCGTGACATTCGGAGGCGAGCTGAACCACAGGATGGAGAGGATTGTTTTCGATGTAGCCGAGATCCCCTTGCCCTACAACGGGATCCTCGGCCGCCCGGTGCTAGCCAAGTTCATGGCGGCTTCACACTACGCCTACAACATGCTGAAGATGCCCGGGCCGATGAACATCATCACCGTCCCCTCCGACAAGAAAGATGCGCTAATCTGCGCCGACCAACTCTACCGGGAAGCAGTTGCAGTAGCTGCCGCTAAGGCACCTGCTCCTGCCGACGGAGCCCCGGGAGAGAAGAAGACCGGCGAGACCCCTCGGACCCACTCTGGCAAGCGCACCTCTTCGAGGTGTTGTGCTTCCGTTGAGAACATGCTAGAAAGCTCCGCCGGCAAGAGCAAGAAGTCCAGAGCTACACCACCAGAGACCAAGAAGGTGTCCGTCAAGGAGGACAGCACGGGGGGAGCCTTCACCATAAGCTCCACCCTCGATGGCAAATAGGAAAGCGAGCTCGTCACCTTCCTGCGGGCGAATGTCGATGTGTTTGCATGGCAAGCCTCCGACATCCCCGGCATTCCCAGGGAGGTGATTAAGCACCACCTTGATGTTTGTCCTCATGCACGGCCCGTCAAGCAGAAGGTCAGAAAGCAAGCTCTGGAGAGGCAAGAGTTCATCACGGAGGAAATCAGAAAGCTAGAGGCGGCAGGCTTGGTGAGAGGAGTACTCCATTCGACGTGGTTGGCCAATCCGGTAGTGGTGCGCAAGGCAAATGGGAAGTGGAGGCTGTGTATTGACTACACAGACATCAATAAGGCCTGTCCAAAGGATCCCTTCCCGTTACCGCGCATCGACCAGATTGTTGAATCCACGGCTGGATGCAACCTATTATCATTCCTTGACGCCTACTCGGGATACCACCAGATCTTCATGATGAAAGAGGATGAGGAGAAGACAACATTCATCACCCCATGTGGTACGTATTGCTTTTTACGAATGCCTTTCAGGTTGAAGAGTGCTGGCTCAACCTTTGTCAGAGCAGTCCAAATTGGTTTCGAGCCCCAGCTACATAGAAATATGGAAGCCTACATGGATGACATAGTGGTCAAAACCAAGGACAAAGCGACCCTTGTGCAAGATCTGGAGGAAACATTCAGGAACCTGCGCAAGATCAACCTCAAATTGAACCCTGAGAAGTGTGTCTTCGGCGTCCCGTCCGGCAAGCTTCTCGGGTTCTTTGTGTCCCAGCGCGTGATTGAAGCCAACCCAGATAAGATCAAGACCATCGAGCAGATTGAGGCACCCAAACGGATCAAGGACGTGCACCGGCTCACTGGCTGCGTTGCTGCCATGAGCCGGTTCATCTCCAAGTCCGCGGAGCGTGCCCTTCCTTTTTTCAAGATCTTGAAGAAGGCAAGGCCAGTGGAGTGGACCACAGAGGCCGAGGCAGCGCTGCAGGATCTGAAGAGATACCTCTCCTCTACGCTAGTGTTGGTCGCGCCCAAACCACAAGAACCGTTGCTGCTTTATCTAGCGGCAACAAATCAGGTGGTTAGCGCTACACTAGTGGCGCAGAGAGAGGTTGAGGAGAAGGCAGCAGCAGCGGCAGAGCCAACAGACGGCAAGCCGAAACCCTCGCCGGCAGGGCTCGATCCCGACAAGATTGGGTCCCCGGCAAGGGCAGATGGCGGCGTGACAAGACCCACGCGACCGGGTGAATAGGCGCAGAAGAAGAAAATGGTGCAGCACCCAGTGTACTTTGTCAGCTCCCTCTTGCAGGGGGCTAGGTCGAGGTACTCAGGCGTGCAAAAGCTGCTCTTCGGCCTCCTTATGGCCTCGAGGAAGCTGCGCCATTACTTCCAAGCACACAACCCAGATGCAATGGGGAGGATCGTGGAATGGGCCCTGGAGCTGTCAAGTTTCGGTTTGAAGTTTGAAAGTACCTCGACAATTCAGAGCAGAGTCTTGGCGGAGTTTGTTGCGCGACGCCTGACGAAGAGGTACAGGAGACCACTCTCACCCGCAAGGAAACGAGCCGCAACTGGATCATGTACTTCGATGGTGCCTTCTCGCTACAAGGCACCGGTGCTGGTGTGCTGCTTGTCGCACCCACCGGAGAGCACCTCAAGTATGTCATCCAGATACATTTTCCCCGGGAGATGTCAACCAACAACACCGCCGAGTACGAGGGTTTGCTTGCCAGTCTTAGGATCGCGGCAGACCTCGGAGTTAAGAAGCTCATCGTCAGGGGCGACTCACAGCTCGTCGTCAGGCAGATCAACAAAGATTATCAAAGCCCGTTGATGGAAGCTTACGTAGATGAGGTGAGGAAACTGGAGGAGCGCTTTGATGGTATACAAGCGGAGCATGTCCCTCGGGCGGAGAACGACATCACCGACTGCCTGTCAAAGCGCACTGCCCTCAAGCTACCTGTGGAACCAGGTACCTTTGTGCTTAAGTTAACCCAACCATCCATTGAGCCGTCGACTGGGCAGAACAAGCGGAGGAAGCTAGGCCCCGACAAGTACTTCCCCACCGAGCTCCCCGGAGCCACCGGCAAAGATGTTGCCGTGGATGTCGATCCTGCCGCAGGGCAACCGACTCCGGCAGGACCTCAGGTCATGGCCGTGGAGGCGGCCGCTCCCGTGGCAGAAGATATGCCTTTGGTCCTTGTCGTCAAGCCACAGGCTCCGGCATGGGCGCAGCACACCAACCGATGCCTTCAAAAAGGAGAGCTTCCTGAGGAGCGGGAAGAGGTGGAAAGACTAGCCCGCCAGTCTGCTCTGTACCAATTCGTTGATAACGTATTGTATAGAAGAAGACCGAATGGGGTGAAATTGATGTGTATCTCCCAGGAGGAAGGACTGAAGCTGTTGGCAGAGATACATGGAGGCATCTGTGGCTCCCACATAGGGTCGAGGGCCCTTGCCAGCAAAGCTTTCCGGCATAGTTTCTTCTGACCCACCGCCCTCCAGGATGCGACGACACTAGTAACCAAGTGTGAAGCGTGCCAGTTCCATTCGAAGAAGCTCCATCAACCAGCCCAATCCCTTCAAACCATTCCTCTCTCCTGGCCCTTCTCGGTCTGGGGGCTCGACATATTGGGCCCTTTCCCCCATGCTGTCGGGGGCTTTGAGTACTTGTACATCGCAGTCGACAAGTTCACAAAGTGGCCAGAAGTGGAGGCAGTGAGGAAGGTGACAGGGGCAGTCAGCCATCAAGTTTTTCAAGGGACTAGTGTGCCGTTTTGGGGTGCCCAACAAGATCATCGCCAACAACGGCACACAGTTCACGAGCCACGCCTTCATGCAATACATTGAGGATCTCGGCAGCAGGGTCTGTTTTGCTTCCGTGGCACATCCAAGGAGCAACGGCCAAGCGGAGAGAGCAAATGCTGAAGTCTTGTGAGGCCTAAGGACGAAGACTTTTGACAGGCTGCGCAAGAGTGGAAGGCGCTGGATTGATGAGTTGCCAGCGGTTCTTTGGTCGATCAGAACTATGCCAAATTGAGCCACCGGCCAGACACCCTTTGCCCTGGTTTACGGGGCAGAAGCAGTTCTCCCCACGAAACTCATATACGGGTCACCTCGAGTGCTCGCTTATGATGATCTTGAGCAAGAGCGATTGCGGCAAGATAACACGACGCTCCTTGAGGAAGATCGTCTCCGGGCGGCTGTGAGAGCAGCACGCTACTAGCAAGCCTTGCTCCGCTACCATAGCCGCAAGGTTCATGCCCGGAGCTTTGAGGAAGGCGACCTTGTTCTTGGGCACGTTCAGTCAGCCAAGAATTCTAACAAGTTGACGCCGAAGTGGGAAGGCCCTTATTGGGTAACACGAGTCACCAGGCCCGGCGCAGTTCGGCTGGAGACCGAAGACGCCATTCTAGTGAGCAACTCCTGGAACATTGAGCATCTTCGCATGTTTTATCCATAAGGCGCGGCTGCCGGGCTTCTTGGAAATCCCCCCTTTTGTACAAGCCTTCCCGGCAAACCATGTAACCCTTTGTACAAAGCCAGGCGCAGACCCTGAGCATAAATAAATGAAGCGATGACGCCCTAAGTTATAGCATGCATGCTAGGTTGAGTCTCTTCCTTGGTTAGGGTTGATAGTGCTTAGCGGCGGCTAACCCCTAGCTTAGAGGTCGAGTGCGCGTCTCTCTGTTCTTCTTTGTCTTCTTTGGTTCGCAGGGCACATAAGTATTCTTGCCGAGCTATTTTGGAAGAAAGGGAACGGACCGGCGTTCGGACCCCGGCAAGCCAGAGTTGTCGGGGGCTGCAAGAACAAATATCCCTCCGCGGCAAGCCAAGGTTGTCGGGGGCTTGTAGATCTAGATAAGTTCTCTATCCTCTATCATGCATTTCGTTATGGACTGGGATACATGAAACCCGTTCTATCTCTGAGCTACCGTGCTCCCCCTTTTCAGCACCCAAGGTTATCCCCTGAGTCTGGATTTGGTTGTAGCCGCGGCAGCAAAGAAGAGGAACGAGGGGCCTAAGCCTACCTCATCCCTGCCTCCGCCAAGAGCGTGAGAAAGGTCGAGCGAAGTGGGGAAACGGCAAGGCCTGTTACGGGGCAAGAAAATGTTTGTCTTAAAGATAACAAGGATTCGTTCCTTGTCGTGGGTTCCTCCCGCAAACAAAAATCCCGGCAAACATCCCTTTTTCATAAAAAACATCCCATACAGGTACAGTTCATATGAAATGAAAAACATAAACAAGGGGATTACAAGTTCTAAAATTGACAATGGCCCGAAGGCTTACAAGACTAAAAAGATATAAGGTGCTCGTAATCCCTTTCTTGTCCCTCTCCTCAGGAAATGGAACAAGAAAGCAGAAGGGCAAAAGGGGCGCCTAGGCAAGCTACAAGTGGCAGAAGACACCAAGACTCGGTGGCCGTCCAAGGGCTGGATGGTGATGGCGGCGCAGGAGGCAGAGCTCGAAGACGAGGCGGCAGGACGTCAGTACGCGACAAAGGCGTCGGTGCCCGCGTACACTGACTTGACACCCTTGCCGCCTGCCCTCTTCCTCTTCTGCAGCCTCCCAACGCCATCCGCCCAAGGAGACGACCCCGGCAAGTTCAAGGAGCCGGCGACACGGATGATGGGGTCGCCGGTGCTGCTCGGAGCGGCGCCCAACACCTAGTCACACCCGTCATCCTGCCGGCCGCTGACCTCGTCATCACTGCCGTTGTCTTCCTCGCCACTCTCGCTTGAGGAGGAGTCTTCATCGTCGGAGGAGCTCTCCACGCAGCACCTCACGCGGGTCCCGAAGTGCCCGAAGATCTTGACGGAGAGGAGGCCACCCTCCATTAGTTTGAAATGGAGAGCGAGCCCATCCGTCAAGCTGTGGAGGCGAGTGAAGGTCTTCCACTCTCGGTGAAGATACATGATGTGAGGGGCGGGGAACTAGACGTCGGCCCACGTGCCACTGTTCCCACAATAGCAGGACTAGTAGACAACACAAAGGGATTTACCCAGGTTCGGGCCGCAAAGATGCGTAAAACCCTACGATCCTGCTTTGGTGGATGTATTTAGTGTTCTTGAGCTCTTGAACTAGCTCCGGGTGCTGTGTTGTTCCAAAGAGCCGAATCCTTTCTCCGTATGCCATGGGCCTCCTTTTATAGGCGAAAGGGGCTGCCACAGTGGCACACGGGAGGTGGAAAGTGCTACAGCATTGCGAGCTTATCGCTCGTATTACAGGACAAGACACATTTAATACGCGGCTTAGGTGTCCTCTCGCTTTATTGGGGACGGGGGCGAGGCTCATCCCGTCCGTCGCCGCTCCTCCTTGCTTCGACACGCGCCCTGGCTAGCGATGCATGCGGTGCCATGTAGGCAGGCAGGCAGCTGAGGTGACGCGGTGGTGGAACCTCCATGAAGAGCTGCATGTTGCCACGTAGGTGCCTGCCCAGCTAGCTGGGTCGGCGGCTGCATGCAAACGGCGACGAAGACTTGGCTGGCACGGGCCTGGCAGTGGCCCTGCCGGTGCGCTTGGCGAGGGTCTTGTCGGGTGGCCCGACAAGGGTCTTGCCGGGTGGCCCGGCAAGCGTATTGCCGTGGTGCGCTGGCCTCCCCGGCAAGGATCTTGCCGGGGGTCTCATGAGTTTCTTCAGTGAGGATGGTTGCCTCCCTATCCTCATTTGATCTTCTCTATTCTTTGTCTTCACAAAGATCTGCATGCCACCACGGAGGTGCCTCCCGAGCCCTATCCCAACGCGTTTGTCGAGCGTTGGTGGGCTCAAGGGTGGCTTACTTCGGCTGGCGTGGGCGAGCTGCCCCGGCAAGGGTCTTGCCGGGGCTGCTGAGGCTGCCCCGGCAAGGGTCCTTGCCGGGGAAACCTGCTACGCCTATCTGATCTTTGTGGCCTTGGTCCTTGTCATTGCTTCGTTTGTCCTTGTGGCCTCGGCTTCTCTCCTGCTTCCCTTTCCTGCCGTGTCTATGCGTGTCCGTGGCACAAGTAAAGGGGTCAAAAGGAGTGCCCCTACTTTTGTACACCGACAATTGTTCAAAGAAAATTTTATCTGTTTCATTTCTTTCATGCATATGTAAATCATTTTCATGGTCTAGCAAATATTGTTCTAAAGGATCAGTAGGTGGAACAATAATAGAAGCAAGACCAATTAATTCATCCTTACTAGGCAATTCTTTTTCACGAAGCTTTCTACTAAACTTGGAAAATTAAAGTCATGAGACTCGTCACCAAAACTAACATCGACAGTTTGCTTCTCACAATCTATTCTAGCATTAACGGTGTTCAAGAAAGGTCTACCAAAGATAATGGGACAAAAGTCATCTTGCGGGGAACCAAGAACAAGAAAAATCAGGAGGGAATTTAATTTTCCCACACAAGACTTCAACATCTCTAACAATCCCAATTGGTGATTTAGTGTCTCTATTAGCAAGTTTAATAGTAACATCTATGTCTTCTATTTCTGCGGGTGCTATGTCATTCATAATTTCTTGATATAAGGTGTAAGGAATAGAACTCACACTAGCACCTATGTCACATAAACCATGATAATAGTGATTTCCTATTTTAACTGAGATGACGAGCATGCCAACAACAGGTCTATGTTTATCTTTTTTATCTGGTTTGGCAATTCTACCAGCTTCTTCACAGAAGTAAATAACATGCCCATCCATATCTTCTTCTAAGAGATCTTTAACCATAGCAATGCTAGGTTCTACTTTGATTTGTTCATCAGGTTTAGGTGTTCTAATATATCTTTTGTTAACCACAGTTGAAACTTTAGCATGTTCCTTTATCCTAACAGGGAAAGGTGGTTTCTCAGTATAAGTAGAAGGAACAACTGGATCAACATTATAAAGTATAGTTTCTTCTTTAACTGGTATCGCTTTTTTAATTTCTTCTTTAATAGGTGGGTGATATTTAAACCACTTCTCTTTAGGGAGATCAACATGAGTAGCAAATGATTCACAAAAGGAGGCTACTATCTCAGAGTCAAGTCCATATTTAGTGCTAAACTTTTGAAAAGCATCGGTATCCATGAAAGATTTAACTCAATCATACTTAGGTTTAATACCTGACTCTTTAACTTCGTCGAGTTCCTAATCTTCAAAGTTGTGTTTAATTCCTTCCAAAAGATCCCACCGGAATTCAATAGTCTTCTTCATAAAAGAACCAGAACAAGAAGTATCAAGGATGGTTTGATCATTACGAGAAAGCCGAGCATAAAAATTCTGAATAATAATTTCTCTTGAGAGCTCATGATTGGGGCATGAATATGACATTGACTTAAGCCTCCCCCAAGGTAGAGCGATACTTCCTCCTTCACGAGGCCAAAAATTATATATATAATTCTGATCACGATGAACTAGATGCATATGATAAATTTTTTGGTGGAACTCCAGTTGCAAGATCCAATATCATAGCATAGCCTATACCATTCCAATGCTTTTCCCTTCAAAGATAAAGGTAAAACCTTCTTCGTAACTTTGTCCCTGGGTAAACCTGCAAGCTTAAACAATCCACAAATTTGTTATACATATATCAAGTGCATATCAGGATGTTCGGTTCCATCTCCTGCATAAGAATTAGCTAGCAGTTGTTCTATCATACCTGAAGGAATTTCATATTCAATATTTTTTAGTAGGTGTGGTAGGTTGAGAGGTAGCTAATTGTTGTTCCGGACGAGGTGAAGATACCCCGAACAAACCCCTCAAAGGATTGTTTTCCATAGTAACAAGTGACTATAAATTTCAGCACACTATATAAATGTTTCCTACCAAATTCCACTTACCAAAGGCGCTTCACAAAAGCAATCACTTCCCCTCCTCCGCCTCTCCGCTCCATTCCCTCCGCTCACCGCCGCTTGCCACTCCGGCGGCGGCGTCCACCTCTCCTCGCCGTCGGTCACTCCGGCCACGGCGGCCACCTTTCCCCCTTCTCCCCGGTCCCCTTGCGGCGGAGACATGGCGGGGAGCCCGCAGTCCATTGGCTCGTCCTTCCGGAGGTGCGGGGAGCGGCCGGTGGTGTCGGGGCTTGGGCTTTCCTCGAGCTCGGAAGCGTCGGGAGGTCCGGGCGAGCCGGAGCTGCCGGCGGATGGCGAATCCAGGCGTCGAGCTGTGCCATGGGTGCAGCCGCCTCCCACGAAGAAGACGCTCTGGCGGCATCGGGTCGGGCTGGCTGCTGAGCCGGGCATCCAGCTATGTGCCCTGCGGCTGCCCCCATCACCGCTGTCGCGCCGGGAGGTCTCGCCGGAGATGGATAACAAGTGCTTTAGGTGCCTGCTGGAGGTGCACTTTCGCAAGGATTGCACCAATGACATCGCGTGCTTCAGATGCGGGCTTTCAGGTCATGGCTCGCGCGACTGCAAGCGCCCCCGGAGCCCTTCTGCGGTGGAGGATCTACATCATGAGGTGGCGGCCAAGGCGGCGCATCGTGAAGCTGACAGGCGTGCGGCCAGCCCGGTGCTGTGGCCTCCCCCTCAGCCGCCTCCGCCTGCGCAGGGTCTCCCCCTGACCCCGGCTTGGCCGGCTCTTTTCGTCCCTCGCCTTGAGGTGTGCGCTGACCCAACCCTGGAGCCGATGGAGCCGGAAGAAATCTGTGTAGTGCGCCGCACGTAGTCCATGGAGGACTTGGAGCGGCGACTGTAGTTCGCCATGGTGGCATACGCTGGTGGCGCAAGGAGAGATCTTTCGACGGAGTTCATCCTTGATGCTCTAAGGGAGCAAGTCGAGGTTGATAGGGATTGGGTTTCGGTCATCAGAAACCAGCAGGAGGATTTCCTCGTGGTGTTTGGGCGCGCAGAGCACCAGAGCAGGGTGAGCGCTCTTCCGTTCCTGGAGCACCGGGGAGTTCGCCTGTACTTCCGACTGTGGAACCGGCAGGCACAAGCAATGCACGTGCTGATGGGATTCAAGGTTCGCGTGGAGATGGAAGGCATCCCCCCCCCCCCCCATGCTTGGGATAGGGAGGTGGCAGAGCAACTGCTGGGCACAGCATGCATGGTCGATGAGGTGGTGCCGGAAATGAGCAACATGGCTGATCTCGGCTCCTTCAAGCTCACGACATGGACTGCTGATTCGGAGTCGATCCCCTCCATGCGTTGGCTTGCCGTGCCGGAGCCAGGGCAGGTGTCGCCATTGAGAGAGCCTACTCTACTGCAATACAAGATCTTGATCCACCTGGACATGGTGACGGAGTACTCCGGTGTGGTCGAGCCACCATGGTGCGCGGGTGACTCGTCGAGCAGCGAGCAGAGTGGCTTGCCGGACTCCAGCAATGGCTCGGGAGGGGCGGGGCCGGTGACGATGCGGCGGCCTTGGCTGCGTGGCGTTCGTGATTCAAGAGGAGGTCAGGGCATGGGTGACAATGTGGGTTCTCGCCGGAGTGCGGGCGCTCACGACGGAGCGGTGGTTGTCTTGCCGCCGGTGGCCCAGGATTGGAGGCTTCCGCCGATGGGGCTGGTCGTGGAGTTGGTGGAGACCCATCCAAGGGTGACGATTCGGGACAGGATCTCTGTCAGGCCGTCAGATTTTGACTGCCTTTCGGGTCCAGGACCGTCGCTACCCAACAACTCAATTCCTGGGGCTGGGAGAGACAAGGTCTGATCGAGGCTTCGAGAGAGGGGCATCCAATGATTGGGTCGGCTGCCTTGGAGAAGGAGGCGAATCAGGAGCGGCCTAATGAGAACACACCAGTGGGGGAGATTGTGGTAGGGACGGGCGCTTTATCGGAGGTGGAGCCTGCTGATCAGGCGGCTCCACAGGGCATAGTGGAGGTGAGTGCGGCCCCACAGACAGAGATGGGTGATCTCAGGGCTTCGCTCCCATTGGTGGAGGTGCCACCACGGCCGGCCAATCTGATCGTGGAAAGTGTGATTGATGTTCCATCGGCAATCATTGAAGAGAAGGAGGGGGATGAGCCAGTGGAGGCAGATACTGTGGTGCTAATCCCGGAGTCTGCGTTGATGGATTCAAGGGCGCAGGATCCCATTAATGCGCCTCTCGCTGTCCCCCCCAGTGCATGCAGCGAACGTGGTGGTAGGCCAATTGGAGGAGTCCCATGCAAGCCCCCATGCTGATCCCTATGCTCGGTTGATATCGGAGGTTGCTACCGCTTTCGTGCCTACTGTGTTTGGCTCTGCTGATACTACAGCACTAGTGGACTGTGGCGCGCAGGCCCTTACCCTAAGCCTGTTGGGACTGCCAGATGACATGGAGGACGTGGAGATCCACAAGCAAGTGGAGCTGGCTGCGCTGACAGAAGGGATGACCAGTCAGGAGGCAGTGGCATTTGCTAAGCTGAAAACCTTCTGTGCCAATATTGTCAAGGTCCAGGCATCGATGCAATGTGCAGATGCTGAACTTTGCACTCTACAGAGGTTGCACACTGTACCCACAAGATCCGGGGAACTTCCGTGTCAGCCACGACCCGCGGTACCTCAAGTACCCGGGGTAAGCACCCGATCACTACCTTTCCCTAGACGACACTAACATGGAGTCCACTCGATTGGCAGTAACCCCCGTGCCCAACATTTCACATAACACTTTCTTGGAGCCTCGCTCCCATAATTATCACATACCACTGGCACGGGGTACCAACAGTGTGTCCGGTTCCCTGTGAAAACAGTCATGGCTGCCCTACCTGGCACGACCCCGTCCCAAGAGAGCGCACCAACAACTCTCCGATCACTAGTAATGCGGGCTCCAAGCTAGTATCGGTCTAGGTAATCAATAATGCCCTTTCCCATATAAGGGTAGAGTGGTTGCGCATGTAAGGTTGGAATAACGGTCGCAACTTCGACCAATCCGTTTTGAAAACAACACACACTTGCCTCGGTATACCACTTCGTCATCAAGTGGTTACCCATCTCATCATCTCCCTCGGGCATAAGTGGCACCTGACGGGGTTTTCTAAAAAGTCTTTTGAAAATGCTTTGTCTCCATCACCATGCATATTCCCGTCCCTTTTTGCGTAGCACTACTTTAGCATCCTATCTAGTCCCACCGGCATAACCCTCATAAGAAGGTAGGGTCGTGCACAATGCAAGTATCAATGAGGAAGTAACAGAGGCAACCAACCCACGTGGTTCACCATCTCATCATGATTCCGATGCAACAATAATAAGGAGCTATATGTCATGCATAAAAAGGGTTTCATAGACATGGTCAAAGGGTTGCTTGCCTGTTTTAACAAAGTCTTCGAGGTCTTCAAATATCTCCGGTCCATCTCCGAGCATTTCGTCTACTTCGTCAACTATCGTCGAAAGCAACCATAATAAGCAACACAACAAGGCAGAAAATAAAAGTGCTCTAAAAATATGAGTTGGACTTTTTTAGGATACCTCTGGTCATATGAGGGATGACCAAAGTGGTTTCATTTTTGATTTGATGAATGGATATCTCTGAACATTTTGATATGGTGGAATCAAGGGGTTTATGGATTTGCAAGAAGTGTACAGAAATATATTTTTGAAAAATGAGCAAAGGCACCCATTTAACAAAGGATGATTTTAGAAGCATCTAGGAATTGGTTTCACTGGATTTGGAGTTGAGATGATTTCCTATGAATTTGCAAAGTTGTCAAATATGAAGAAATGGCTCATTATTTTGTGGGGTACAGAAAGTATTAATAAAAATGTTCATAAACTAAGTTATGAACTTAGATGCATCTAGGAATTTTAATCATGGCATTTGGATCAATGTTGAGCTCTCTGTGATTTTCTAAAGTTCATCACATAAATGGAAAAATGGTGTTTTGATAAATATTTGTGAAGGAAATGCTCCTGTAAAAATATTACAACAGCACCATGTGGTAGGGCATGATTTTAGAAACAACTAGAAATTTGAATCATCAAATTTGGAATCCATTTGAATTGTTTATGGGTTTTTGAAGTTGACTGGAAAAAGAATAAGGAAAAAGTCTATACCACTTATTCTGCGCGCTGGGCGAGGGATAGCTGCTGGGCCGGCCCAGTAGCCCAGCTATGCGGGAGATCGGGCCACGTCGAAGACTTACTTGTGGAGTCCGCTTTCCTGCGGGGGAGGCGGTTAACCCGGATCCCGCCTCCACTTAAACGCCGGGGCCCGCCGGCTGAGTCGCTGACCAGCGGGGCCCACCCGCAGGGTCGTCTCCTTCCTCCCGCGCCCGCGAGAGAGGGCATCGAGGTCGCGGTTGAGCGCCGGCCGGCGCTTGCCCCCGGCGGCACAGGCCACCCCCGGCCAAGCTTCGGCCACCGGAGGGGTCGCCGGGGAGAGGCGCATCAGGGGGAGCCCTTGGAGACGGCAGGGGATGGTCGGGGCGCATCCGGCAATGGCAGAGGCGGGCGAAAGCCCGGGCGATGATGTGCAGGGAGCGTGGCGCCCCGTAAGCCTGGGAGACAGGGGGAGAAGGATCGCCGGACCTTGGCGGTTCTTCTGGTGTGGAGAGGAGGAGGGTAGAAGCCCGCCCTTGCCCGAACCAGAGTGGAGGCCGGCGGCGGCATTCCGGCCATGGGGGGGGGGGGGGCTAGAGGGCACGAGAGGGAGGGGGAGGCTGTCCAGGAGGATGCTCAGGAGGGAGAGAGGGCCAAAGGAGTAGAGAGAGGGCTCGGGGAGGCCTTTAAATAGGCGAACGGTGGGGTGCCGTGGACTCGTGCGCCGGTGGGCTCCTGCTCGTCGCTGCAGGGCTCCGGGGAGAGGGCGTGGTGTCTAGGGTGTTCCTGGACGTCGACTATGTCGGGAGGGATAGAGAGAGGGATTGGGGAGAGGTCAGAGACGCGCGCGTGTAAGCCGCACCATTGGCGCGCTCGGGCGGCCTCTGTTTGCTAGCGCAGAGGCGTGGGGAGGAGGAGAGAGGAGGGGGCCGACCGCGTAGCGTGTTGCGGACGCCGAGGCGCATCGGCAGGCGCGCGGGGGAGGCTCGAGGTGGTCGGGGGACGCGGCGTCAACGGTCGGGAGCACGCTGACGTGCTCCAGAGCGCGCAAATGGCCGGCATCCGCGGCTTTTCCGCGCGCACTCGCGTGTCCACTTGTGTCTGGAGTCTGAAGGGGGAATAAACAAGAGGGTTGGAGGCTTTGGATGCTCTGGAACTTGCCAGGAGTGAGAGAGAGATGAGAAAGGGAGGAAAAAGTGGATGTCCAGAGAAGAAAAATGGATCCCTGCCCCCCTTCATCATTTCCTCTCGGGCAGGAATGCACACCAGAGGTAGAGGGGGACTAGGAGAGGCTGTGATAAAAAGTTGAGCTCATGGAGCATAGTGGAAGTGGTCAAAATGATGATTTTGGAAAAATGGCAGAAGGTGTTTGTTGTTGGTTTGGGCAAGAAAATTAATTCCACTTGCCATCAGAATTAACAGGATGGAATGGCACATAGAATTAGGGTGTTCCACCAAGTTTGAGCTCATTTGGGCAAAGTAGCCAATGTAACTTTGGTAAACCCTAGAAATCAGCAGAAATGGCTTTACCAAGATTTAATCATGCAAATCAATTCTACTTGATGCACCACTTGGTGTAGTGTCATCATTTGAGGCTCTGAACATGTCCTCAAAAGTTGAGATCAAAAGGAGGAAGTTGCCAATGTAGAGTTGTTCAAATTTGGTTCTGGACAGAAAGGGTTTTGGGCCACTTTGATCAAGTTAACTTGTTCTCCAACTTGTGCCATTTGGTCTAGATGAATAATTAGAACATTTGAGAATGTTCACAAGGTTTGAGATTATTTGGGAATGTTTGGCAATGTAAAGTTGCTCAAACTTCAAAATGGACAGAAATCGTTTTGAGGGGATTTGATGATGTTATCTTGTTCTCCAAGTCATGAGACTTGGCAAGATCACCTAATATTTCATATGTGACATGATAGAATTTTCTTGGAATTTTTGGAGAATATTACCTTTGTAAATATTTCAAAAGCTTGAAATATCCAGAAAGGGTTTTTGAGGGGTTTGACCAATATTTTGAACATGACCATGTGTTCAAACTCTTATATATGGAAAATATATGTCCACTGAGTTTCCCTAATGTTTGCCAAATATTTTTGAAACAATAAAATAATTTTTCCCTATTAAAGACCATTTCTGGACTTAAGAAAAAGCTTTTAAATAAAATAGGAAAATAATATTTAAAATTATATTTTTGTGGTTTCTGGGTATCCTATATCTAATAGGAGTCAAATATATTTTTGGAAATATTTTTACTGCCCTTAATTAAGTACTTACAGTGCAAACCTCAATTTAGGGGTTTTTGGAAAACTAATTTTTGAAAATACTTTTTGGCCAAATTATTTTTGTAAGAAAATACTATATTGCTCTATACACATGGCATGATCATTGGGAAAAGGTTTTGGATCAAGGAGATGAAGTATAGGAGTTGGGGAATTTATTTGATTTTTAGAGCACTTGCAAACAACACACGGAATCCAATCAAGGCAAGGTCCAAAACACTCAAAAGTTTTTATCAAACCACATTTTATCATGATTTATTAGCTTAAGTGTTGTGGCATGAAAATCAGGGTGTGACAGACGTACCCCCCTTACAAGAATCTCGTCCCCGAGATTCCCAGACTAGGTGCGGAAAGGAGTATGGAAACTTGGATTTGGGGTAGTCTTCACATCCTCATATTGCTTTTGCTTCTGAGTGGTGCTCCATTGAATCTTGAAGGACCTGGTGTTGTAGCTTCATGTATGACGCTCTTCTTGATCCAGGTTGCTAATGGGTAGCTTGCGGTAGGTTAGATTGGGCTAGGGGTCGATGGCTCGGTGGTCAATGTCCTTGTAGAGACCGGGCTAGTTAGGAAGTTGGAAATGTTTCCGGAGTGGTGTCGTGTGGAAAAACGTTGTGCACAGTGGGTGAGTCAGGTGGTAACTCTAGTTGGTATCTGTCTTCTCTTCGTCTCGTAGCGATCTCGGAGGGGGTTGTTAAATCTTGGAGTGATCTTGAAGAAGGCCGACGAATCTTGGTGTAAGCTTCCTTGTCTTGGGAATGTTCGGTGCCTTTGAGAGGAGTGGCTTGCAGATATGCACGGTCTTCAACGCGGAAGCTCACTCCTTGATGACGATGGTTGGTATAGTTCTTCCTCCTTGACATGGCGGTCTTCGGATGTTCCCTAACCAGCTGATCAACTCTTCTTCCGTCTTCATGTGGACATACATGTCCTCAAGTAAGGATGATGATTAACTTGCCCAAGTACTCTATGAAGTATTTGGGGTACGCACAGTGGGCTGAGGCATTGGTGAGGGTCACGGTTGAGCATTGGCCAAGGTCTTATTTATCTAGAGCCAAAGCCCAAGGTCATGATCCAACCACGTTGTGGCTTGGTAGGGCTTAAGGGTTTCAGGGATTCCAGGGTGCGAGTGAATGTTTATCATCCCATCCTTGAGCACAGTTTCTGAGATGCCAATAGTTCTACCTAGTCCTTCAAACAAATAACCTTATACCCCGAAAGCATCAACTCTTGTAGGTCAGCTCCAATCATCATTGATGCTATTATTATCCTCATGACTCCCAAAGGGAGGTCTAATAAATCTATACATGGCACTATCCCAAACTCATATGTATGGCTACCCCTAAAAATCCATGGGTAGAGCATATAAGCCGCTAAGCTTGAATTTAATCACCACAATCCAAGTGCTCAGTCTATTGACCCAAGGTCCATGGTAAAGCATCCCTATCCTAAGGAAACACGTCGTAAGCCACTCCAAGATCTTGTTTCCTTCCTATGAATCAACTCCAACAACCCATTAACTACACCAATCACTACGTGATCCAGTAGTTCTTCAAATCCAATCTCTATGGTGTTCCACACGATCTTCTAATACCCTATAATCCATAAATACTGGGAAGGCTACCTTGCTATAGCCAATCCACCGATTTCCATTATCATGGCCAAGTAAACTCCAAGGTCAGGATTATATAGAACCCTAAATAAACTCCGATAATTAGTCCAATCTCCTAGTTTATCGTCCACCGAGAAACATGGTATCATGATCGAGATCATCAGTCTAAATCCAATTTACTCCGAACCATGTAGACATGCTCAGCATCTATATTCAACTAGAATCACCTATTTAAATCCAAATCTCATGTCCAACGAGAATTCCTACATGCTTCCCCAAAGTCATTATCATAATGTCAACTATCTCCTGTCAATATCCCCTGGCTAAGTCAAATTCTTATACTTCCAAGAATTTCAGCTTGCGATCATAATTGTCCTATTAAATCCAATTTACTCAGGGGTAATGAAAGCTATGCTACTCTATAATCATGATCCCACCAAGTTCATCTACCAAGATCAAAGCCTCATAATCCACCAAATAGTCTCATATAATTCCTCAAGTCATTGCTATAAACTCATCAAGTCATTTCTCCTCTATTCCTATATCCTCTGATTGGTCTTCCCTATGGCATCGTCAGTTCTGGTGCTATCTTAGGAAGATAATGTGCTCGTTCACTATGTCCACTAGTTCCATAATGAACCAAGTGATAAGCAAGGTGACGGAGGCTTAACAGGTTCTCTTGCAATTCTGTGGGTTAAGCACATGGTTAAGGATTCGAGCTGGGGTATCTTATGAAGTCTTGAAGGGTCTAGGAATGGGTTTCTAATCTTGCGGTGTAAACATACGGGGTTGTACTTGGTCGAGGAGGTTGTAGCAAAAGTTTTCAGTGCTTGTTGGTCGCCGAGGTGGAATCCTTGGGGCATATTGTCTTGCTTGTCTTCAGTTGAGGAAAGAGATGAGAGGGAAAAGCATCATAGAGGAGGGGAATGCCTAAAGGGGGTTCTATAGTGCAAGTGCAAACAAACAAGTGCCAAAAAGGCCAAACACAAACAACAAAATAAGGCAGGTGATATAGTTGCGTACTTGTTGCCTAGGGCAAAAAGGGCGACTGATATCAAAACACAAACAAATCAAAACAAGCAACACACAATCATGGTTCTATTAGAACCATCATACGGACTTGACTGCGCATAGGGGGTACATGACTCATCCTACCCTAGGGGTTCTCGGACTCAGTAGTCGTGCCTTGTGCCTCATGCAGTCTTCTGAGTTTTCCTCAGGTGTTGCTACGTCTCTTGTAGTTGTTCGATGAAACAATCCGGGTTGATCCTGAAGATTCTTCAACAACTTCTCGCCTGTTGAAGTGATGGGGTGAAGGTGGCTCCTCGTAACTGGCATTGACTGGGTCTTCTATTGTCTTCTAAGCCATCGATGGTACCAGGTAGGTAATCCTTTATGCAATGACATTATCAAGGCGTAATAGAGGTCCATCATGTCGGTTACGTTGATGACAACATCGACATAAAGAGCGGGGGATGAGGAGAACCGTTTTCCTGCTCACTATGGTGAGGCGGACCAAATGGCTAGGTTCTCATCCATCGGTGGTTGCCGATACAACAACGGTAGTGACATGGTTACTCTATTAGCGATGTATATCATGATCTTGCATATTCTAGGCCCTGATCATCATAGGCTAAGGTTGCATCACCTTGGGGCAGTGTCAAGGGTGTCACCATCTCCTAGGTCTTCAGGTCCTCATTCCTCGAGGATGTATCTTTTGTTGGTATCGTCTTGCTGTGATGTTGCCAATCTTATGTTCAGGAGATGTGGGTGAATGTCTAGCAAGGCATCTTCCTTCTAGATTATCCACGAGGATTATAAGGAATCCAGTGGTCAGGGGCATAAGGGTTCTAGCGACCAAGGGTTTTGAAGGGGAAGAGATCAATAAGGAAAGTATACCTTAGTTTTCGAAAAATTGAGAAGGGAAGACAAGTATAGATAGTTTTGGAAAACTAGTAGTAGTTTTGGAAACAGTTTTACCCTAACTAACGACCATGCTAACTAAGGCTTCCTACAGTCAGGATGGCTCTGATACCAGCTCTGTGGGGACCCCGACTCATAAGTCGTGATCACCGAATGCACGTGTACAATGATCCCAGAGATCAATGCTCACTGAACACACAGAAGCTGAATAACAAGAGTCTTACATCCATACATACCGTCTTACACAAGTAGGACCATTATGGTCAAGTCTTGAGTATAACATTGCAGCGGAAATCTTCGTCGATAACTTGGACCCATGCCATCTGCCTTAACCCTACATGCATTCTGACTGGGAAGCGTCCTAGCTTGCATGTTCGTCACCGAAGTATTCTCCATCATATCATGTTCTTTCATGCCTGGCCAATAAAATAACCAGTGGCAAGCCAATGAGTACTTTGAATGTACTCGCAAGCAACCCATGTTTTGGTTCAAGATACAACAATGCATGCTATAGGTAAATTTTTGCAGAAAGCTAGTTTTTCTCATGCAAGTATGATCAACATATATCAAGGGCATGACTGTGTCTGCAACAAGTATCAGGAGGTTTCAGACATCATCATCGAGAAAGAGTTATAAACAACTCATGCTCAAGCTCATCGTGACTTCCTCACGAGTCACATCATCAATATCACCAAACTGTGTTGTTTTTCAGAAACATATGGACGTAGCCCAAGAGTGGTTACCCAACTGTCCTTGACCGTGGACACGGCAATTATAATAGTTTTACACTCTGCAGAGGTTGCACACTGTACCCACAAGATCCGGGGAACTTCCGTGTCAGCCACGACCTGCGGTACCTCCAGTACCCGGGGTAAGCACCCGATCACTACCTTTCCCTAGACGACACTAACATGGAGTCCACTCGATTGGCAGTAACCCCCATGCCCAACATTTCACATAACACTTTCTTGGAGCCTCGCTCCCATAATTATCACATACCACTGTCACAGGGTACCAACGGTGTGTCCGGTGCCCTATGAAAACAGTCATGGCCGCCCTACCTGGCACGACCCCATCCCGAGAGAGCGCACCAACAACTCTCCCGTCACTAGTAATGCGGGCTCCAAACTAGTATCGGTCTAGGTAATCAATAATGCCCTTTCCCATATAAGGGTAGAGTGGTTGCGCATGTAAGGTTGGAATAACGGTCGCAACTTCGACCAATCCGTTTTGAAAACAACACACACTTGCCTCGGTATACCACTTCGTCATCAAGTGGTTACCCATCTCATCATCTCCCTTGGGCAAAAGTGGCACCCGACGGGGTTTTCGAAAAAGTCTTTTGAAAATGCTTTGTCTCCATCATCATGCATATTCCCGTCCCTTTTTGCGTAGCACTACTTTAGCATCCTATCTACTCCCACCGGCATAACCCTCATAAGAAGGTAGGGTCGTGCACAATGCAAGTATCAACGAGGAAGTAACAGAGGCAACCAACCCACGTGGTTCACCATCTCATCATGATTCCGATGCAACAATAAAAAGGAGCTATATGTCATGCATAAAAAGGGTTTCATAGACATGGTCAAAGGGCTGCTTGCCTATTTTAACAAAGTCTTCGAGGTCTTCAAATATCTCCGGTCCATCTCTGAGCATTTCGTCTACTTCATCAACTATCGTCGAAAGCAACCATAATAAGCAACAGAACAAGGCAGAAAATAAAAGTGCTCTAAAAATATGAGTTGGACTTTTCTAGGATACCTCTGGTCATATGAGGGATGACCAAAGTGGTTTCATTGGGATTTGATGAATGGATATCTCTGAACATTTTGATATGGTGGAATCAAGGGGTTTATGGATTTGCAAGAAGTGTACAAAAATATATTTTTGAAAAATGAGCAAAGGCACCCATTTAACAAAGGATGATTTTAGAAGCATCTAGGAATTGGTTTCACTGGATTTGGAGTTGAGATGATTTTCCTATGAATTTGCAAAGTTGTCAAATATGAAGAAATGGCTCATTATTTTGTGGGGTACAGAAAGTATTAATAAAAATGTTCATAAACTAAGTTATGAACTTAGATGCATCTAGGAATTTTAATCATGGCATTTGGATCAATCTTGAGCTCTCTGTGATTTTCTAAAGTTCATCACAGAAATGGAAAAATGGGGTTTTCATAAATATTTGTGAAGGAAATGCTCCTGTAAAAATATTACAACAGCACCATGTGGTAGGGCATGATTTTAGAAACTACTAGAAATTTGAATCATCAAATTTGGAGTCCTTTTGAATTGTTTATGGGTTTTTGAAGTTGACTGGAAAAAGAATAAGGAAAAAGTCTATACCACTTATTCTGCGCGCTGGGCGAGGGATAGCTGCTGGGCCGGCCCAGTAGCCCAGCTATGCGGGAGATCGGGCCACGTCGAGGAATTACTTGTGGAGTCCGCTTTCCTGCGGGGGAGGCGGTTAACCCGGATCTCGCCTCCTTCCTCCCGCGCCTACGAGAGAGGGCATCGAGGACACGGTTGAGCGCCGGCCGGCGCTTGCCCCCAGCGGCACAGGCCACCCCCGGCCAAGCTCCGGCCACCGGAGGGGTCGCCGGGGAGAGGCGCATCAGGGGGAGCCCTTGGAGACAGCAGGGGATGGTCGGGGCGCATCCGAGAATGGTAGAGGCGGGCGGAAGCCCGGGCGATGATGTGCAGGGAGCGCGGCGCCCCGTAAGCCTGGGAGACAGGGGGAGAAGGATCGCCGGACCTTGGCGGTTCTTCTGGTGTGGAGAGGAGGAGGGTAGAAGCCCGCCCTTGCCCGAACCAGAGTGGAGGCCGGCGGCGGCATTCCGGCCATGGGGGGTGCTGGAGGGCACGAGAGGGAGGGGGATGCTGTCCAGGAGGATGCTCAGGAGGGAGAGAGGGCCAAAGGAGTAGAGAGAGGGCTCGGGGAGGCCTTTAAATAGGCGAACGGTGGGGTGCCGTGGACTCGTGCGCCGGTGGGCTCCTGCTCGTCGCTGCAGGGCTCGGGGGAAGAGGGCGTGGTGTCTGGGGTGTTCCTGGACGTCGACTACGTCGGGAGGGATAGAGAGAGGGAGTGGGGAGAGGTCAGAGACGCGTGCGTGTGAGCCGCACCATTGGCGCGCTCGGGCGGCCTCTGTTTGCTAGCGCGGAGGGGCGGGGAGGAGGAGAGAGGAGGGGGCCGACCGCGTAGCGTGTTGCGGACGCCGAGGCGCATCGGCAAGCGCGCGGGGGAGGCTCGAGGTGGTCGGGGGACGCGGCGTCAACGGTCGAGAGCACGCTGACGTGCTCCAGAGCGCGCAAATGGCCGGCATCCGCGGCTTTTCCGCGCGCACTCGCGTGTCCACTTGTGTCTGGAGTCTGAAGGGGGAATAAACAAGAGGGTTGGAGGCTTTGGATGCTCTGGAACTTGCCAGGAGTGAGAGTGAGATGAGAAAGGGAGGAAAAAGTGGATGTACAGAGAAGAAAAATGGATCCCTGCCCCCCTTCATCATTGCCTCTCGGGCAAGAAAGCACACCAGAGGTAGAGGGGGACTAGGAGAGGCTGTGGTAAAAAGTTGAGCTCATGGAGAATAGTGGAAGTGGTCAAAATGATGATTTTGGAAAAATGGCAGAAGGTGTTTGTTGTTGGTTTGGGCAAGAAAATTAATTCCACTTTCCATGAGAATTAACCGGATGGAATGGCACATAGAATTAGGGTGTTCCACCAAGTTTGAGCTCATTTGGGCAAAGTAGCCAATGTAACTTTGGTAAACCCTAGAAATCAGCAGAAATGGCTTTACCAAGATTTAGTCATGCACATCAATTCTCCTTGATGCACCACTTGGTGTAGTGTCATCATTTGAGGCTCTGAACATGTCCACAAAAGTTGAGATCAAAAGGAGGAAGTTGCAAATGTAGAGTTGTTCAAATTTGGTTCTGGACAGAAAGGCTTTTGGGGCACTTTGATCATGTTAACTTGTTCTCCAACTTGTGCCATTTGGTCTAGATGAATAATTAGAACATTTGAGAATGTTCACAAGGTTTGAGATTATTTGGGAATGTTTGGCAATGTAAAGTTTCTCAAACTTCAAAATGGACAGAAATGGTTTTGAGGGGATTTGATGATGTTATCTTGTTCTCCATGTCATGAGACTTGGCAAGATCACCTAATATGTCATATGTGACATGATAGAATTTTCTTGGAATTTTTGGAGAATATTACCTTTGTAAATATTTCAAAAGCTTGAAATATCCAGAAAGGGTTTTTGAGGGGTTTGACCAATATTTTGAACATGACCATGTGTTGAAACTCTTATATATGGAAAATATATGTCCACTGAGTTTCCCTAATGTTTGCCAAATTTTTTTGAAACAATAAAATAATTTTTCCCTATTAAAGACCATTTCTGGACTTAAGAAAAAGCTTTTAAATAAAATAGGAAAATAACATTTAAAATTATATTTTTGTGGTTTCTGGGTATCCTATATCTAATAGGAGTCAAATATATTTTTGGAAAGATTTTTACTGCCCTTAATTAAGTACTTGCAGTGCAAACCTCAATTCAGGGGTTTTTGGAAAACTAATTTTTGAAAATACTTTTTGGCCAAATTATTTTTGTAAGAAAATACTATATTGCTCTATACACATGGCATGATCATTGGGAAAAGGTTTTGGATCAAGGAGATGAAGTATAGGAGTTGGGGGATTTATTTGAGTTTTAGAGCACTTGCAAACAACACACGAAATCCAATCAAGGCAAGGTCCAAAACACTCAAAAGTTTTTATCAAACCACATTTTATCATGATTTATTAGCTTAAGTGTTGTGGCATGAAAATCAGGGTGTGACACATGCAGATCTTTGTGAAGACCAAGAGCATACAAGACTAGATAAATAACCAGAAGACGAAGATCCTGGGCAAGATTCTTGCCAAGGATACCCACGAGACCCCCGGCAAGCCCCTTTGTTGGGACGACCACGACGCCAAGGCAAGACCCTTGTCGGGGACCCAGCAAGACTCTTGCCGAAGACATCTGCGGGGCCATAGCCAGGCCCACATCTGCCAAAGCTCCACCGCTGTTCCCATGCAACTGTCAGCCCACCAACTAGGCGAACACCTGCATGGCGACGTGTGGCCTCTTGGCCAACTCAGCAAACACCTGCGTGGTGGCATGCAGATCTTCGTGAAGGCTCTGCCACCGCACCAACTCAGCAGCTAGCCAGCTAGCGTGGCACTATCCGCCTCATCAGTTCGGACGCGCGTTGAAGCCAGGCGAGGTGGCGACCGCTGGGACGAGCTTCCTTGCCATCCCCGATAAAGCAAGAAGGGCACGTCGGCAGTGCATTAAATGCATTTTTCCTATGGTGCCAGAGGATAGACTCAACCACTGTATAGCTTTCCACCTCCTGTACTGGGAGAGGATTTGGACTTTTTGGACCCTACACACCTTGTAGCTAGTCCATGAACACCAGATAAATGGAAATCAACAGGAGTAGGGTATTACGCATCACCCGCAGCCCGAACCGGGATAATCCCCCCCCCCCTGCGTTGATATCTCAATCCCGCGCCCACCAATCGTAGCAAAAGGGATCCCAGTGATCGCATAGGTGTCCTTTCCCCTGACATCGTTCATCATTATCATATATGTTACGCAACCATCATTGTACATCCCGGTACACTGCTAGTGGCATTTATATAGAGTCATATGTTTTAGTTTTATTGAGTTGTAATATTGGATTGTAAGTAAGTAGAAGTGCAATGATCATCATTATTAGAGCATTGTCTCAGTGAGAAATAAACAAATAAAAAGAGAGAAAAAGAGGCCAAAAAGTGCCCAGCAAAAAATGAGAGAAAAAGAGAGAAGGGGCAATGTTACTATCCTTTTCTACACTTCTGCTTCAAAGTAGCTCCATGTTTTTCATGTAGAGTGTCTCCTATGTTGTCACTTTCATATACACTACACCACAACATGGATGTAAGGACAGAAAACTGCCGGGACAAGTCACTTACAAGGGCAGTCAAACTGTTGGGAATGATTTTCACGCGGCAGATAGAACTGCCACGATAACGGCTGCCGAGGATTATAATTCCCGGTAGATGAAGATGTGCCGGCAGTTCCTATGCCACCATGTTCAGACATTTTCTGCCAGCAGTCAACAGCTTTCCCGACAGATGATGTGCCGGTGGTGCCAAGTATCCCTATTAATAAGGCTATTATACTAGTATTGCGTTCACTTCACATTTACATACACACCGATGATTCAAAAGATGGCACATCCATTCAAATAAAGCAAGAGGATTCTGCAGATGCACTTCACATATATATTATAAAGTTTGGTCATCAAACATTTTACAATGTATGCAATTAATTGATTACACAAGAAGACTACCTCATAATTTAACATCTGCAGTTTCTAGACAATGAAGCGGTACAGAGTGTAACAAACACAAAGATAAAGCTTGTAAGGTGTTCTGTGTGAGCTCAACACATATGGTTACAGCAAGTTGTTTTAACCAAACTTGCAGAAACATTTTCAACCTGGACATGAAGTGACCAAATGACAAGTACATACATTAGAAAACATAATCTCCATTACATTTATTATGATACTCAAAGAATGTAGAGTTCACCACCCCTATTTATTATAAGAAAAACATCTACATAATCAAGAGAATTTCTCAACAAATTTCACTTCAAGGCATCAAATGAATATATGATTTAATAAGAAACAAACAAATGTCAATAGTTTCAAGTCTGGGCACACAAATTACACACATGTGATTGCCCTTCCTGGAAAGCATGACAACAGTTTCAGGTCTGGAAAGATAAATGAAACCCGTATGGCATGGTGTGATTACCTCAGATATTAAGTTTACTTTCCTGAAAGTGAAGAATCATCAAATTGTGTATGTACATAAGACAAAATAGGGACAACATTCGAGAAAAAAGAAGTGACATCTGCAACCTGTATTACTTACATCATAGGTATCATAGGATCTTATCTTTTTGTATAAGCACACAAAGCCAAGTAGTACAACATAGAAAACTCAAACGTTATTCCAGCATTGATTGACACTAGTACAGAAACTAAAATGTTTAAATTTAGGTGAGGGAGTCCTGGACTAGGGGTGTCCGGATAGCCGAACTATCACCGTCGGCCGGACTCCAAGACTATGAAGATACAAGATTGAAGACTTCGTCCCGTGTACGGATGGGACTTTCCTTGGCGTGGAAGGCAAGCTTGGCGATATGGATATGTGGATCTCCTACCATTGTAACCGACTCTGTGTAACCCTAGCCCTCTCTGGTGTCTATATAAACCGGAGGGTTTTAGTCCATAGGACACATAACAATCATACCATAGGCTAGATTTTAGGGTTTAGCCTCCTTGATCTCGTGGTAGATCTACTCTTGTACTACCCATATCATCAATATCAATCAAGCAGGAGTAGGGTTTTACCTCCATCGAGAGGGCCCGAACCTGGGTAAAAACATCGTGTCCCTTGTCTCCTGTTACCGTCCGCCTAGACGCACAGTTCGGGACCCCCTACCTGAGATCCGCCGGTTTTGACACCGACATTGGTGCTTTCATTGAGAGTTCCTCCGTGTCGTCACCTATAGGCCCGATGGCTCCTTCGATCATCAATAACAACGCGGTCCAGGGTGAGATTTTTCTCCCCGGACAGATCTTCGCATTCGGCGGCTTTGCACTGCGGGCCAATTCACTTGGCCATCTGGAGCAGATCGAAACTACACCCCTGGCCATCAGGTCAGATTTGGAAGTTTGAACTATACGGCCGACATCCGCGGAGACTTGATCTTCGACGGATTTGAGCCACAGCCAGGCGTGCCGCACTGTCTCGATGGGCACGATTTAGCTCTGCTGCCGAATAGTGCCCTGGAGGCCGCACAAGAGTCCGCTCCGACCCTTGGTTCGAAGCAGACGGCGCGAACCGAGGATGGGTGGTTGGACACCACCTCGGGGGCTGCTACCTCTACGGCGATGGAGCCGAATACCGACCCTGTCCCTCACGAAGCGCGTGACTCCAAGGTGCCGAACTCCTATCCGGACCACGAACCCTCCGCGCCCCTGCCAATCGAATCCGATTGGGCACCGATCGTGGAGTTCACAGCTACGGACATCTTTCAGCACTCGCCTTTTGGCGACATCCTGAATTCGCTAAAGTGTCTCTCTTTGTCAGGAGAGCCTGGCCGGATTATGGCCAGGACAGTTGGGATGCGGACGACAAAGAAATTCAAAGCCCACCCACCACCCACTTAGTAGCCACTGTCGATGACTTAACCGACATGCTAGACTTCGACTCCGAAGACATCGACGGTATGGACGACGATGCCGGAGACGACCAAGAACCAGCGCCTACTGGGCACTGGAAAGCCACCTCGTCATACGACATATACATGGTGGACATCCCAAAGGATGGGAATGGCAATGGAACAGCGGAGGATGACCCCTCCAAAAAGCAGCCTAAGCGCCGGCGTCAGCGGCGCCGCTCCAAATCCCGGCATAGCAAGAATGGAGATTCCAGCACCGGAGATAATAACACCCCGGATAGTGCCGAAGACAACCCCCTCCAGCAAGATTCAGCACAGGAGGACGGAGAAGCCAGCCCTCACGAGAGAGCGGCAGACGAAGAGGTAGAGAACGATAATTACATGCCTCCCTCCGGAGACGAGGCAAGCCTCGACGACGACGAATTTGTCGTGCCGGAGGATCCCGTCGAGCAAGAGCGTTTCAAACGCAGGCTTATGGCAACGGCAAGCAGCCTCAAGAAAAAACAACAACAACTTAGAGCTGATCAAGATTTGCTAGCCGACAGATGGACTGAAGTCCTCGCAGCTGAAGAGTACGAACTCGAACGCCCCTCCAAAAGCTTCCCCAAACGCAAGCTGCTGCCCCGGTTAGAGGAAGAAGCATTTAAACCTACATCACCAGCGCACAATATGGCCGACCGGCCACCTCGTGGCCGCGACAGAGAGGCCTCTAGGCCCTCCACTAAAGCCGCACCCCAGCATCGCTCGAAAAGTACAAAGCCACGGGAGAATGCACCGGACTTGTGAGAAATATTGGAGGATAAGGCGAGACAATCAAGATCGATCTACGGATCGCGTGGGCACCCCACAATACGCGACGACAACCGTCGTGCCGGATACAGCAATTCTGGCCAGGCCGCACACAATAGACAAAGCTCGCTTGAGCTACGTCGTGATATAGCCCAATACAGAGGCGCCGCACACCCACTATGCTTCACAGATGAAGTAATGGATCATCAAATCCCCGAAGGGTTCAAACCCATGAACATTGAATCCTATGATGGCACAACAGACCCCGCGGTCTGGATCGAAGACTATCTCCTTCATATCCACATGGCCCGTGGTGATGATCTTCACGCCATCAAATACCTCCCACTCAAGCTTAAAGGACCAGCTCGGCATTGGCTCAACAGCTTGCCAGCAGAATCAATTGGGTGTTGGGAGGACCTGGAAGCTGCATCCCTTGATAACTTTCAGGGCACATACGTGCGACCACCAGACGCCGATGACCTAAGCCACATAATTCAGCAGCCAGACGAATCGGCCAGACAATTCTGGACTCGGTTCTTAACCAAGAAAAATCAAATCGCTGACTGTCCGGATGCAGAGGCCCTTGCAGCCTTTAAACACAACATCCGCGACGAATGGCTGGCCCGGCACCTGGGACAGGAAAAGCCAAAATCAATGGCAGCCCTCACATCACTCATGACCCGCTTCTGTGCGGGAGAAGACAGCTGGCTGGCCCGCAGTAACAACCTAACCAAAAACTCTGGTAGTTTGGATACCAAAGACAGCAGTGGCAGGTCGCGTCGCAATAAGCACAAACGCCGCATTAACAGTGATAATACTGAAGATACGGCAGTCAACGCCGGATTCAGAGGCTCTAAACCCGGTCAGCGGAAAAAGCCATTCAAAAGAACTACTCCAGGCCCGTCCAATTTGGACCGGATACTCGATTGCTCGTGCCAGATACACGGCACCCCCGAAAAGCCAGCTAATCACACCAACAGAGATTGTTGGGTGTTCAAATAGGCAGGCAAGTTAATCACCGAAGGCAATGACAAGGGGCTACATAGCGATGACGAGGAGGAGACACGGCTGCCAAACAATAGAGGACAGAAGGGATTCCCCCCACAGGTGCGAACGATGAACATGATATACGCAACCCACATACCCAAAAGGGAGCGGAAGCGTGCGCTCAGGGACGTATACGCGATGGAGCCAGTTGCCCCAAAGTTCAATCCGTGGTCCTCTTCCCCAATCACTTTTGATCGAAGGGACCACCCCACCAGTATCCGCCACGGCGGATTCGCCGCATTAGTTTTAGACCCAATTGTTGACGGATTTCACCTCACTAGAGTCCTGATGGACGGCGGCAGCAGCCTGAACCTGCTTTATCAGGATACAGTGTGCAAGATGGGCATAGACTCCTCAAGGATTAAACCCACAAAAACGACCTTCAAAGGCATCATACCAGGTGTAGAGGCCAATTGTACCGGCTCAGTCACACTTGAAGTGGTCTTCGGATCCCTGGATAACTTCTGAAGCGAGGAGTTAATCTTCGACATAGTCCTGTTCCGCAGCGGCTATCATGCACTGCTCGGACGAACCGCATTTGCAAAGTTCAATGTGGTGTCGCACTACGCATACCTCAAGCTCAAGATGCCAGGCCCTCGAGGAGTTATCACGGTCAACGCTAACACTGAACGATCTCTCCGTACAGAGGAGCATACAGCGGCTCTCGCGGCGGAAGTACAGAGCTGCCTCTTAAGGCAATTCCCGAGTCCGGCCGTTAAGCGACCGGACACCGTCAAGCGCGCCCGGAGTAACCCACAACAAGACCACCTGGCATTTTCCGAGCACGCGTAGCAATGCGGCACCAACCCCAGCCCTCGCGACATCGCGGGATCAGTGCCACGCGTAGATCATTACGTCCTGGAGATACCATGGCATAGGGGGAGGGGCACGACCACGGGAGGCCCAGAGTGCGGATCAACCACACCAGGGGCTCCCGAATTGGTCATTCTTTTTTCTCTCTTTCTTTCCTCTCTTATTCTCAGGACTCCGTTTTCAGAAGCCCTGTCTGATAGTGGATCTGCCAAACTAACGATGCAACAGCCAGGGAAGCAGAAAAGCTACGACGAGTATCCAGGTGGTCTTCATTACGAGCATTATGCCTGTTTTATATACCATTCCGCAGCCTACCCCTAGAGGGGGACATGTTAAACAGTCCCACCCCTTGCTTATCACACTATTTGTACCGTCTTAAACTCATTGCAGTATTCTTTGAATAAACAATGCATCTTTTTACCATGGCATTCTTTTTTATACATATGTTCACTTATGACATGTCGCATCCGTACTCTTTGGTACGGCTAAATTCACCAGGGGCTTAAGTTCCCCAAATTATGGTGTGATAAGTCCGAACACTTTCACAAGTGCGGCACCCCGAACTTATAGCATTATATGCATCGGCTCTGAATCATGTCTTGGGTCAATAGTTGGGTTTGCCCGGCTCCCATGTTTTGGAACCTTATGTTCCGTTATATCGGCTATGGTAGCGCTGGGAGAACCACTGCGATTGTGCCCTAGTTGAGCTGGGTGAGCACCTCAGTGGAGAAAGCTAAAACTGACCGTCATGATGGGGCGAGAGTCGGTCGCTGTTCGAGAGGTTTTTTCGAGTCCCTAAAGACTTATGCCGCCTAGAGCGAGGAACCGGCTTTGTCCGGCCCAGGCGTGGATAGCGCCCCAAATTCGGCCTTCCGAACACTAGGGGCTTCGCCAAAATTTAAAATTATAGAATTCTATGGCTAAGTGAGAGTGTTCAAGCATTATAAGTCCGGTTGCCTCGTTCGTTGGGTTGAGCGCCTCCCTAGAAGGACCCCAAAATGGGAACAAGAGCGCTCAAGTTTATCCCGAACACCCCAGCACTCATGGCATGGGGGCCGACATCTCTCAGATTTGATAATCGGCCGCACAGAAGGTAATATTGTAAATTAACAAAAGTTGCTTAGCGCATATGAACAAAGTTTTCAGCGCATAGGATAACAAAACACGAGTCTAATCAAATATTACATCTTTGGAGCACTCACCCGCAATAATGCGGGCACCCTTCAGGACACCCTTGTAATACATCTCGGGCGTGCGATACTCCTTGCCCGTCGGTGGCGCGTCCGTCACAAGCTTCTCAGCGTCCATCCTGCCCCAGTGCACCTTAGCACGGGCAAGGGCCCGACGGGCACCTTCAATACAGGCGGAGTGCTTGATGACGTCAACCCATGGACAAGCGTCGACCAGCCGCCATACCAGACCAAAGTAGCTCCCAGGCATGGCTTCCTTGGGCCATAGCCGAACTATGAGGCCCTTCATGGCCTGTTCGGCCACCTTGTGGAGCTCGACCAGCTGCTTCAGCTGGTCGCTCAGGGGCACGGGATGTCCGGCCTCAGCAGATTGAGACCAGAACACCTTCTCCGTCGAGCTCCCCTCCTCGGCTCTGTAGAATGCGGCAGCATCGGACACGCAGCGGGGCAGATCTGCGAACGCTCCTGGAGAGCTCCAAATTTGGGTAAGTAATAGGTAATTCACTTTTACATGCTTGCTTTGCATGAAGAATGCCTTACCCGCTGCTATCTTCTTCACCGCCTCGATTTCCTGGAGGGCCTTTTGGGCTTCGGCCTTACCGGCTTTGGCACTCTCAAGAGCGGACGCAAGCTCGGACTCTCGAGTCTTCGAGTCACGCTCCAAATCCTCGTGTTTTTCTACGAGAGCCTGGAGCTCTTGCTGAACCTCCGCCACCCGCGCCTCCTGCTTCCCTCGCTCTGCGCGTTCCGTGGCCGCATTGCGCTCGGCCGCGGACACCGCCTCCTTCAAGGTCGCCACCTCGTTTGTGGCCCCTGCAATACCCACGTTATTCCTGTCATTTTTTGCAACCAAATCCTTTTTATAAGGTACAGCTTTAATAAGGTGTTACTTACCTTCCTTGTCCTCGAGCTGCTTCTTGGCACGGCTGAGCTCGCTCTCGGACCGCTCGAGGCTCTTCTTTAAGGCATTAACCTCCGCAGTAAGTGCGGCAGAGGTCAGCAGCTCAACCTGCATTCCCATATTGACATATTTGTGTTAGACTCCTGCGTATATCTTTTTAGATCCTCAGCTCGGCTTTTCTTTTCGAACACCGAACTAAGCATCAGGGGCTACTGTCTATGCGGTACTACTTTACATATCTTAAAAAAATCCTTACCTCAAAGCCTGTTAGAAGGCTGCTGCAGGCTTCGGTCAGCCCGCTCTTGGCGGACTGAACTTTCTGAATCACCGCACTCATGACGGTGCGGTGTTCCTCGTTGATGCAAGCGCCGTTGAGCGGTTCCAGCAAGTTATCCGGCACCTCCGGTTGGAAGGAGGTCACCGGCGTAGCCGTCTCGCCCTTCTTACGAAGGGGCCGCCCGCCGGACTCCGGAACCACCAAAGGTTCCGGCAGGGAGTCCGGCCCAACGTCCGGGAGGTTGCCCTACGGCACCTCCGTGGTCTCCTCCTCCTGGCCGGTCCCCTTCTGGGACCCCACCTCAGCATCGTCAGTGTCACGAGGGGAGGAGGCAGTCGGAAGTGAAGCGTTATTCACATCCGATGAACCCAGGGACCCGCTCAATGAGGCGGGGAGATCATCCTTGGGTGGGCTGTATGGTCGTGTTCGGCATTAGTGGACACTGTGCGGCGAAAGGAAAAACATAAGTTATTCTGGGATCCGGACACTTACGATCTTGCCAGGGGCTTGGCCCTCGAAGGCCACTCCTCCCCGTCGTCGCCGGCGTTGGTGGAATAGTCCGGAGGAAGGGTCCTTCCCTTCTTGGACCCTTCGGCCTCCCCTGCTGGGGAAGCCTTCCTTTTCTTCTCTCCCCCCTCTGGGGGAGAGGCCTCTTTCTTCTCCTCCTCGTCCTCGTGGGAGGAGTCCGCCTCGGAGTCATCGGACGATGAGTCCGATAACACCTGGCGCCGGGAACTCCTTCGACCGTGGCCATCTTCTTGGCCTTCTTCTCCGGCACCACGTAAGGCGCCGGGACCAGCAGCCCTGTCAAACGGGCATCCGCTGGGTCTTCTGGAAGGGGCGCCGGACAGTTAACCTGTCCGGACGTCTTCTGCCAGGCCTGTCAAAGGTATTGGGAGTTTAGATCCCACATAGAGTCAAACTATGGAAAGCAAGTGTCCCGTAAAGGATAATATAGCTTACCTCGCCAGCCGGACGCTGCGAGCTGAACCCGCGATCTTCGGTAGCGGATGCGGGCGGCTCGGCGCCCTTGAACAGCACCCTCCAGGCCTCTTCGTACATAGTTTCGAAGAGCCTACTCAAGGTCTGGTGCTGTGCCGGATCAAACTCCCATAGGTTGAAATCCTGCTGTTGGCACGGGAGAATCCGGCGGATGAGCCTGGACCATGTTGACAAGCTTGAGCTTCTTGTTCACCAGGGTTTGGAGACAGGATTGGAGTCCGGTCAGCTCCTCCGAATCGCCCCACAACAGGCCCTTCTCTTTCCAGGAGGTGAGCCACATGGGGATGCCAGATCTGAATTCAGGGGCCGCTGCCCATTCAGGGTCACGCGGCTCGGTGATGTAGAACCACCCCGATTGCCACCCTTTGATGGTTTCCACGAAGGCGCCTCGAGCCAGGTGACGTTGGGCATCTTGCCCACCATGGCGCCTCCACACTCCGCTTGGCTGCCGCCCACTACCTTCGGCTTGACATTGAAGGTCTTTAGCCATAAGCCGAAATGGGGCTGGATGCAGAGGAAGGCCTCGCACATGACGGTGAACGCCGAGATGTTGAGGATAAAATTCGGGGCCAGATCATGGAAATCCAGACCGTAGTAGAACATGAGCCCCCGAACAAAGGGGTGAAGTGGGAAGCCCAGTCCGCGGAGGAAATGGGGAAGGAATACCACCCTCTCATGGGGCCCGGGGGTGGGGAGTAGCTGCCCCTCTTCAGGGAGCCGGTGTGTGATATCGCTGGACAAATATCCGGCCTTGCGCAGCTTCTTGATGTGCCCCTCCGTGACGGAGGAGGCCATCCACTTGCCTCCCGCTCCGGACATGGTTGGAGAAGGTTGAGGTGAGATGTGCGGACTTGGGCGCTGGAACTTGAGTGCGCGAAGATAGATAAGCAAAGGAGGAAGAAGGCGTAGGTGAAAAGGTGGATCCTTATCCCCTATATATGAGCGGACGAAACTATGCATCCCCACTGGCCCAGTAAAACTCGCTTATCCCCCAAGCGCTGCAATTAATGGCGCGGTTGGGTTACCCACGTCCGTATTGATGAGAATCCCGAAATAAGGGGACACGATCTCCACTTTCACAAGACGTGCCAAGGAAACCGCTTCGCTAAACGCGCTGAGGTGGAACAATAAAAATGATTCAAATGAAGGCTTGGCCATGGCATGATGTCATGCCATGAAATACGTCAGCAGATTGAACCTGTGTAAATATTATTCTCTCTACGGTGGTATGTGGAATTTATTTTGCAGAGCCGGACACTATCCTGGTCTTCAAAATCTTCTATGAATTATTCAGAGGAGGAACCCGCCTTGCAATGCCTAAGACAATATGCGTGCCGGACTCATCGTCATTGAAGCTTGGTTCAGGGGCTACTGAGGGAGTCCTGGACTAGGGGGTGTCCGGATAGCCGAACTATCACCGTCGGCCAGACTCCAAGACTATGAAGATACAAGATTGAAGACTTTGTCTCGTGTCCGGATGGGACTTTCCTTGGCGTGGAAGGCAAGCTTCGCATATGGATATGTGGATCTCCTACCATTGTAACCGACTCTGTGTAACCCTAGCCCTCTCTCGTGTCTATATAAACCGGAGGGTTTTAGTCCATAGGACACATACCAATCATACCATAGGCTAGCTTTTAGGGTTTAGCCTCCTTGATCTCGTGGTAGATCTACTCTTGTACTACCCATATCATCAATATCAATCAAGCAGGAGTAGGATTTTACCTCCATCAAGAGGGCCCGAACCTGGGTAAAAACATCGTGTCCCTTGTCTCCTGTTACCATCGGCCTAGACGCACAGTTTGGGACCCCCTACCCGAGATCCGCCGGTTTTGACACCGACATTAGGTTTAACTCAAAATAATATACAGAACCTTTTCGCAAGTATATATAATGATATTCAGGTGTGAGCTTCTGAGAGGAAATACAAGTAGATTTTCAAATAATGCAACTTTATATAAAGAGATAAAACATGTTTGATATAAAAGAATTGTGCAAAATACCTCTTTTACCAATCAGGTCACAAATTAGTACCATGATTCCTGAACAACACCAATCAACATGCAAATTAGATTGCAGGTAAGGATTAACGTGTGACCACCACATTGAAAGATATAGAACTAATGATAAGATCTGTACTGAAGTGTAGCATCTTGAACCTTCATTCTTACAACACTGTAAGAGCTCATAAAAGAAGGCCTTAATTAAGTAGTGGCAAGACTTAACTATCAAGATTAATTAAGCATGTATCCAAGAGAAAAATACTTAATCCAAGACTTAACTACCAAGATTATTACCTCCTCAGTTTTGCATGCGGTCGTGTACTCGCGTTGCTGGTTTTATGATATGTCTCCAACGTATCTATAATTTTTGATTGTTCCATACTATTATATTATCTATTTTGGATGTTCTATATGCATTAATATGGTATTTTATATGATTTTTGGGATTAACCTATTAACCTAGAGTCCAGTGATAGTTCCTGGTCTTTCCTTGTTTTAGAGTTTCGCAGAAAAGGAATATCAAATGGAGTCCAAACAGAATAAAACTTTTGTGATGATTTTTCTTGGACCAGAAGACATCTAGAAGACTTGGAGTACACGTCAGGGAAGCCACGAGGCTGCCACTAGGACGGATGGCGCGCCCAGGGGGGTAGGGAGCACCCCCACCCTTGTGGGCCCCTCGTGACTCCACAAACCTATTTCTTCCGCCTATATATTCTCAAATATTCCAAAACCAATCAGGAGAGCCACGAAAACACTTTTCTACTGCCTCAACCTTCTGTACCCATGAGATCCCATCTAGGGGCCTTTTTCGGCACCCTGCCGGAGGGGGATTCGATCACGGAGGGCTTCTACATCAACACCATTGCCTCAACGATGAACCATGAGTTGCTTACAACAGACCTACGGGTCCATAGCTAGTAGCTAGATGGCTTCTTCTCTCTCTTTGATTCTCAATACCATGATCTCGTCGATGTTCTTGGAGATCTATTCGATGTAGTACTTTTTTTGCAGTGTGTTTGACGAGATCCGATGAATTGTGAATTTATGAGCAGCTTATCTATGAATATTATTTGAATCTTCACTGAATTATTATATGCATGATTTGATATCTTTGCAAGTCTCGAATTATCAATTTGGTTTGGCCAATTAGATTGGTTTATCTTGCAATAGGAGAAGTGCTTAGCTTTGGGTTCAATCTTGCGGTGCTTGATCCCAGTGATAGAAGGGGAACCGACACGTATTGTATTGTTGCCATCGAGGATAACAAGACGGGGTTTTCATCATATTGCTTGAGTTTATCCGCTACATCATGTCATCTTGCTTAAAGCGTTACTCTGCTCTTATGAACTTAATACTCTAGATGCAGGCAGGAGTCGGTCGATGTGTGGAGTAATAGTAGTAGATGCATGCAGGAGTTGGTCTACTTGATATGGACGTGATGCCTATATTCATAGTCATTTTCTTAGATATCGTCATAACTTCGCACTTTTCTATCAATTGCTCGGCAGTAATTTGTTTACCCACCGTAATATTTTCGATCTTGAGAGAAGCCTCTAGTGAAACCTTTGGCCCCCAGGTCTACCTTCCATCATATAAGTTTCCGATCTACAATTTTAGTTTCCTATTTACTTCCTTTGATATCTTTTATTTTTCGTTCCATAAACCAAAAATACCAAAAACATTACTTTCTCGTTTATCCATCTCTATCAGATTTCACTTTGCAAATAACCGTGAAGGGATTGACAACCCCTTTATCGCGTTGGGTGCAAGTTGGTGTTTGTTTGTGCCGGTATTTGGTGACTTGTGAGTTGTCTCCTACTAGATTGATACCTTGGTTATCCAAACTGGGGGAAATACTTACTCTACTTTGCTGCATCACCCTTTCCTCTTCAAGAGAAAAACCAACGCAAGCTCAAGAAGTAGAAGGAAGAATTTCTAGTGGCGTTGTCGGGGAGATCTACGCCAAGTAAACACATACCAAGTACCCATCATAAACTCTCATCTCCCGCATTACATTAATTCCCATTCGCCTCTCGTTTTCCTCTCCCCTACTTCTAAAATGATTTTCTAAAAGATTTGCCTTTTCTTCGCCCCTCTTCCGTTCGTCTTATTCGCTTGCTCTTTGTTTGCTCATGTGTTGGAATTTCTTGAATTGTCACGATGTCTCCACCAAGGAACGTTGATCCTCACCTTACGAGGTTGAATGAAATCGAAAATAATGTTAGAAGCTTCATGTCTTTGCAATTTGAGCATAATAATTTCTTCACAAATGAGGTTAAGGAGAAGAAAAGTTTTATGGAACACATGAATAAAGAGCTTGATGATATGTCTAAAGAATTTTATGGCTTGAAATCTTAGTTTTCTCATCTTAAAAATTTAGTAGGCCAAATTTCTGATAAGCAAGCTCCCTTGGTAAATAAGATGGCCGCTAAACCAGAATCTTTAAATAATGGTGAAGATCTTAAAACAATTGATGTGACCCCTATTTAATATTTGTTTTCCAATGTAAATCTTGATAAAAGATGGGACTGGAGATTAGTCAACTTTAGTTAGGAGGCGTCCCAATGATTCGGAGTTTTTTAGATCTTGATGCAAAAAATTGATAAAAGTGGGATTGGAGAGGTCAAAACTTTAGGTAGTAATGACCCCACTCCTTTGGATTTCAAGGAATTTAATTATGATAATTTTTATTTAATAGATTGTATTTCCTTGTTGCAATCCATGTTGAATTCTCCTCATGCCTATAATCAAAACAAAGCTTTGACAAAACATATCATTGATTTATGATGAAATTCTTTGAAGAAAAGCTTGAATTAGAAGTTTCCATCCCTAGAAAACATTATGATGAGTGGGAACCTTCTATTAAGATTAAGACTAAAGGTTATGAGTGCCATGCTTTGTGTGATTTAGGTGCTAGTATTCCACGATTCCAAAAACTCTTTGTGATGTGCTAGGTTTCCGTGAATTTGATGATTGTTCCTTAAATTTGCATCTTGCAGATTCCACTATTAAGAAACCAATGGGAAGGACTAATGATGTTCTTATTGCTGCAAATAGGAATTATGCGCCCATAGATTTCATTGTTCTTGATATAGATTGCAATCTACATGTCCTATTATTCTTGGCAGACCTTTCCTTAGAACGGTTGGTGCAATTATTGATATGAAAGAAGGAAACATTAGATTTCAATTTCCGTTAAGGAAAGGCATGGAACACTTTCCAAGAAAGAAAATTAAGTTGCCTTATGAATCTATTCAATACAAAAAAAAGACACATCCGTGACATTTTGGGCCGAACAAAAAAAATCTGTCATACTTATGACACTTCTATGACGATAATTGTGACAAAAACCCGATATAATCATAGATGTGGTGGGCTCCTACTTCTATGACAAAAAATCATGACAGAAAATGGGCTTTTCATCCTGGGCAGGCCAGAGACGCAACTTCATGACATTCTTTGGAAAAAAACATGGTAGAAGCGAGGGCGGGGAAAATATCGGGGAGTTCCCAATTACGGTGGGTGGTCGGGGGCCGAGCGATGCACGTTTCTCTCGTATATGTATGCACATGTGTGCGAGGCGTTGGGCTCTAACTAAACCCGAGAGAGACGTTGGGCTCTAACTGAACCCGAGTGATTGCATTGCAAGCTACGCGTTACTGAACCCGAGCGATCGATCGATCCCTTGCTGTTAACTCAACCCGAGTGATTCATTCGCTACTGCTGCTAACTAAAGCCGATCGAATACTACTGCCTCCTTCCCTTGATGAACAGTGAGTATTTTTGAGGGGGTTTGGATGAATAGTTCCTTGTGGGGATTGGATTAACAAGACCCCGTGGTAGTAGAGGTTGTTGTCGCTGGATGAACAGTACCTCGACCGATCGAGCCGGTGGATGAACAGGAACCCGGGGAGGGCAAGATGAACAGGACCCCGTGGAGGGTTGGTTGAACAGTAGCCGGTGGAGGGCTGGTTGAACTGTAGCCGGCGGAGGGCTGGATGAACAGTAGACCGTGGGGGGGGGGGGGTGAACAAGACCCAATGGAGAGGGCTGGTTGAACAGTAGCCGGTGGAGGGCTGGATGAACAGTAGCCCGTGGAGGGGTGGTTGAACAGGACCCCATGGAGAGGGCTGGCTGAACAGTAAGAAGTGGAGGAGCGATGGAGGATGGATGAACAGGAGCCTGTGGATGAACAGTCGCAGGTGGAGGCTGGAGGAGGTCGACGGCGGATGAATAGGAGCCCGTGGAGGCAGTCGACGGTGGATGAACAGTAGCCCATGGAGGCAGTCGATGGTGGAGATGAACAATATCCCATGGAGACCCGTTTTGCAGTACGCCACACCCCTCCCGATGTATAGGACCCCCATTTCGACCGTAGCACTCCAACACAAGTCTGTCTCCTCTGTTTTGCGGTACGCCACACCCCTCCCGATCAACAGGACCCCATTTTGACCGTAGGTGGTCTATTTCCTCTGTTTTGCGGTAAGCCAGACCCCTCCCGATGAACAGGATCCCGTTTCGACCATGACCAGTCGAACACAAGGCTGTTTCCTCTTTTCTGCGGTACGCCAGGCCTCGTTTCCATCGGCTATTCCGTCTAAGCCAATTGGCTCCCGATGAACACGACGACGCATTCCGTTCCGAACCAGCCGGTTGCCTCCCCATGAACACGACGACGGCGCAGTTCTCCGTTCTGACCTAGCCATGTACATGAGTCCTGGCCGTACGTATGCGCGAGTAGGTGTTCGAGACCCCGCCAGTATGTACGTACGTGGCCATATTTTCTTTCTTGCACCCTGCCCGTTGTACGTACGTGTACATGCTATGTGTGTGCCTCAACGTCGACTACGTACACATTCACGACCAGAATGACAACACTACGTACGCTTCGACCAGGTGGGTCCTGACTGTCAGGCACTTCCTTCCATGGGAAGATGTAGCTGGTGGGTCCCAGCAGTTAGGGGGCGAATATTTTCCCCCGTGATATGGACCCACTTCCTTGCGTGTGAAGATATAGCTGGTGGGTCCCAGCAGTCAAGGGGAAACGTTTTCTTCGCAAAATACGGTGGGTCCGTCTGGTGGGTCCCTGCTGTCAGGTGGAGGAATCATTATTTTCCGTGTAATAAGGAGGCACTTCCTTGCTGCGGCCGTGGACCCAGCTGTCAGCCTCTCCACGTACAGTACTCTTCCAATGGAAGTCGTTCGTTGACCACATTGACCTAGCTGCACCAAGAGCACCAGGACGGTGGACAACGGCGAGGCCTAGGAAGGGGACGACACGGAGCCGGAGAAGATGCGGCAGTGGATGCCCACGCGAAGGGGAGTACGTGGGTTGACTGCTTCGGCCGCGGTGGGAGGATGTCGTGGCCGGAGAATAACAGGAGGTGTGGGTGAGTATACATGGATTGCATGGCCAGCGGTGGCAGGACAGACGGACACGGAAGGCAGGAGCAGGCGGCACGGCCGACGCTTGTTTGGGCGGCTGGAGCAAGAAGACTAGAGGTTGAAGAATCACTACGGCCGTTGGATGGACATCGTATGGTCACTGGAGCTAGAATCATTCATATTGACTAAGTTGACAAAGCCCTCCCTCCCCGTCATCTTAGGGCCCACAGGTCAGCCTCCCACTATGGTGGGACCTAGCTAGCAGGGGGAGTATTCATTTTTTTGTAATAACGAGGCACTTCCTTGTGTGCGAAGATATAGCTGGTGGGTCCGACCTATCAGTGGGGGAACATTTTTTTCGTGAAATACAGAGGCCCTTCCGGTGGGTCCCAGCTGTTAGGTGGAGGAATCATTATTTTGCGCGTAATAAGGAGGCATTTCCTTGCATGCGGCCGTGGACCCAGCTATCAGCCTCTCCAGGTACAGTCCACTTCTGATGCATGTCGTTCATTGCCCACGTTGACCACGGCACGCCGAGAGCACAAGGGAGGTGGATGACGGCGATGCCTGGTAAGGGAAACGACATGGAGCCAGGGAAACTCGGTAGTTGTTTCCCACGCGGAGGGGAGTGCGAGGGTTTACTGGTTTGTCTGCCGTCGCCGGAGAATAACAGCAGGTGTGGGTGAGTAGAGGGATGGCTAGGCCAGCGATGGGAGAACCATGGGGCGGTGAGGCTTGCGTGGCAGCATAGCCGACCGCGGGAGGAGGTAGCAGGCAGTCCCGCTGGCGCTTGTTTGAGCGGCTGGAGCAGGAAGAGCAGAGATTGAAGAAGCACGATGGCCATTGGATGGACATCCAATAGTCACTGCTCTCGTGTGTTGACTAAGTTGACATGGCGTTGCTGTGCGTCAACCTTATTTTTTAGGAAAGCATACGCGTCAACCTGTAGTAGGCGCACAAGTCAGCCTCAAATATGTGGAAACAGCATACAGCCCATCTGCCATTATTTCTAATAATTTACAGCCCATTTGCCAATTCTTAAGAATTTTTTTGGAGCCCATCTTCTTCTTTTTTGAGCTTATGGAGCCCATCTTCTTTTTGGTAGCATTACACCCCATATTGTGGCCACAGTTAGAAATTATAAGAAATTTTGCATATTTCGGTGCGGTCAACTATTTTTAATCCCGAAATATCGAGTCACATTCAAACTATTTTGAAAAATAATTTATGTAAATTTAAAATCCAAATAATTGTCCACGCATAAAAATCAATGGTATTTAAAATCTTGGAATTAAAAAAATTGAAATTAATTCCAGGTTTGATGTGTTTTAAAAATGTACAACCCATTTCTAGGCAAACCGAATGAAACTCTCCTCGTCTTGAAAGATTTGCAGCCCAGCAGGGCTGATAAAGCAAGTAGGCCTCGTTTGGGTATTTCTTAAAAAAATAGAACTGGGCTAGACATTTTCAGCAAGAAAAAACACAACTGGGCTCATGGTGTGGTAAACATAAATAAAACCCTGGCTAGACGGGCCACAGCCCCCGCACAGCCTCATTATTATCCTGATCCATCGCTAAAACTAGTATAAATAACAACTGCTTGTTCCTCAAAAAAAAGTAAATAACAATTGCGTGACCTGCTGGGTCCCTGGTGTCAGCCGCTCGTTGTGTAACTCTCTCATTTATTGACTACGTTGACAATGGCGTGAGCCCCAGATGTCCAACCATTAGGAGAAACCATTTTTTGGGCTTATAACAACGAGGCACTTACTTGCATACTTCCATGATGCTGGTGGGTCCCTACTATCATCCTCTCCACGTATAGTCATATCCTTGCTCCTCTCGGTTGTTGACGGCATTGACAATGCAAGAGGGCGGCACACCGTGCACGGCGAGCGAACCAAGGCCAAGGACGACAGCGAGGCCTCGGACAAAACGAACAGGAGCCATGGAAGATGCGTCGGTCGAGTCATAGGGGGAGGGGAGTACGAGGGTTGACTGGTTCGGGTGTGGGTGCGTGTTGGGGCTGACGTTGCCGGAGAATAACAGGACGTGAGGGGGAATAGAGGGAGGGACTAGCCAACATTGGAGGGTACGGTAGGGCGGTGGTGGCGCAGCCAGCCATGGGAGGCGGGAGGCAGGCGGAGCCGACGGGGTAGTTTGGTTTTGGCGTCTCGAGGAAGAACAGCAGATAGAACATACACGATAGATGTTCGATGTCAATCCAATGGCTGGTAGGCAGAATCGTTTGTTGACTAGCTAGTAAGTCGACACCACCTTGGATAGGCTATTTCCTCATGGGTCCCAAATGTCAGAATCAAAATCTGCCACGGTCATGCAGCCTTTCCTATGAAAATTTACAATCCATTTGGCGTGCTAGTTCGAAATAAGTTTGTGGGTGCTGGTGGGGGCTAATCACTTGGCTTCCGTAATGCACAGTGAGCTCAAGCAGCCGGTGAGAGTGATGTTATTTCCCTTGGTTGGGATTTGTTAAAATATTTCATTCTAAATTAAATTAATGGCAAGCCAATTGCCTTGTTTCAAAGAAAATATGGCAGTCACAGCCGAGTTGAAAAGGGCAAGAACATCTAACTCCAACTTACAAACTGTACAAAAGCACGAGGGTTAATCATTCATCAGGTTTAGACAAAACCCAGGTTGAAAAGGGCAACAACATCTAACTCCAGCATTGTTTTCGGCAGTCACACTCAAATGGATTGGCCAGGTCCATAGAATGAACATCTGGGTCGTGAAATTTACTGGATTATGACCACAATATGTTGTAAATAGAAGCCCGACACATTTAGAAGCTCTTTTACCCACCTAAAAACTTCTTTTATTGCTCTTCGACATACCCATCCATTAAAACCATACTGCTGATAAACTTAAGCCTGATGGACAATAGTAACCTCGCATTCAGCAGGAAGAATGTGACAAATCTCGTGTTTGCATGGTTGGCTACATATCGTTCTAGCGTTATTGTCTTCAATCGAATGTCATGAGAAGTGAGAAAATCCCGGTGCTTACGAATCCACCAATTGGTTATTACATTCTTACCCCATCCTGTTGTCTAAAAAAGAGTGTGGAAAGAGCAACAGCCGAATGGTTAATTCTAGTACGCTATATGCGGGCTTCCAATGTGCGTGAAATTATCACCTTTATATACAACTTCTCTAGACATGGAAAGCATTGAATCAAGCCAATAATCTTGTTCAAATCAAAACTATTCATTCAGATATATAAGATCTTAACAAAATCCAGCAACATTGGTAGGCTATCCATGGAGAAACTCTTCATTGAGCATATAACTTATGCGCAGAAATTTAAATTGCAGCTTATGGTTACAAGTGTAGATGATAATATAAAGTACCTGAAGAACTGTGGAGCCAAACACCATCTTGAAATGAGCACAGAGATCATGTATTACACCCAAGGACTCCAGTTTAGGTGCAGAGAGGACGGTTATTTGCGACGGTGAATAACTAGAATCAAGGTTCAACCTTTGAAGTGAAGGGGCATCTTGGATGATGAGCTGCCTTCCGTCAAAAGAAATTCCAATTCTTACAAGGTTAGGCGACTTTATTTGGAGAAAACCGATTCTAACTGTGAAAACAAGCACCAAGCACTCCAGGCCAGGGCAACTGGAGTGGATAGTGCTATGCAATGAGGCCTCCGATATACGAACCCGCACAAGTGAAAGTTTCTTGAGAAATGGGAGTCAAAGGTTTAGTACCAGATTGTCTGGTAGGTCGCACAGCGCAAAGGTGGCAGTGTGGAGAGAGGAGGAAAACCGCAAGGTGGACATTGGTGTTGAGGGCACAGGTAGATGGTGTTCGGTATCTGGTAGGTGATTTATAGGGGAATAGTAGAACTCAAGCAGATGTAGTTTTGTGAATTCAGGGGATTTTAGCCAGGCGTCCACCATGCAGGGCATGGTATGTTTGCTCAGGTAGCATGACGGGATGTAGAGGCTTTGAATGGAGCCCTAGTGGGAGGAGATGATGGCTCTAGGGATATCAAAATCATTGAAGAGAGATAGCTGACGATAGTCGAGATTAAGGGGCACGGTGCGCCATAGAGGGCGCCACCGAATTGAGAGGACTTAGGTGCTGCAGCAATCCTTGGTGGAGAGAAGCATGATGATCTCCCCAAGGACGGCGTTTGGGAGATCACTGATGCGGTCCACCCGAGATTCTACGGGTTCCTAGGATCCGGTGGGGGTGGGGTCACAGCTTCTCCATGCGCTACTGGGTGTGGGATCTACAACAGGCATCATTGCTAGCGGGAGCCTCATCTTCTTGGCGCAGGGGTCAGCCGACTCCATTTTCCTTGAGGGCGTCGCATCGTGCTCACAGATTTGAGCAGAGTAATGAATGACGAGCCTAGTTGTAGTGCGAGTGAAGAAGAAGGGGAGCTGGGTTTTTTTTGTAGTAGTGAGGAAGAAGGTGACCTGGGGTTTTCTATAGGAGTGAGGTGAGGAATTTGGGAGTACGAGTGGAGCGAGCTGACGTGAGATGGGTGGGAGTGAGTAGGAAGAAGAGCGCCCAAGTTTTTTTGGGCGGCGGTGTGCTGGGTGTGGGTAGTGCCTCTCATTAAGTAAATACACTACCACATTACTAGGGTGGATGGGCTGTTTTGTCATGGGCCTAGAGAAACAATTACTACTAGTACATTGGAGACACTCTACAGCTACCAGAAAAACAATTAGTACTAGTACAGTGGATACACTACCACTTCTGGCACCTCCTAGGTCACTGAAACATCTCCCTCAACAGAATGCCATTTTACTTTTGTTCACCGACATGCGGGCCATGCCGCGCGCGCCCAAATGCCATCCACCAAATTGGAAGGCAGTATGTAGGCAGAGAGTCACCCCGGTCGGAGTGTAGCAGTAATGAGCCGTCGTATCACAAAACCCCACCTCCCCGCAGTCTAAGTTTGACGGACGAAGCAACCATCATTTCACTCTTCGCTGAATCCCCTTCTCCCTCACCATCTTCAAGAAAGCCAACACTTGCATCTGCCACTGTTCTTCTCTCCCAACGAAGGGAAGGTAAGCGGATCCGTGATATTGGTATATTTTTGTTCAAAGAAAAAAAGCAACTTTTGCATAGCAATAACCGATCCTCACTCTCTTTTTGCTTCATTGTCATTGCGATTGTGTTTTCCTTTCAGTGGTCTCCTAGTATTCGTCAGTTTTATGATAAACCAAGGAGAACCAGGCAAAGATCTGCCGATATTGGAACAGACGCGGGAGGCTGATCCCCATGAGACAGAGAGCTCCAATAAGATGGAGGCAGCCACCGAGCCGACCCCAGATACGCTCACGGCCACTACTAAGATGCTCAGTGCCCCGTTTGAGGTTACAGCCCCCGTGGCACTGCAGGAGTAGTTTTCCCCCTTCGAGGAAGTGTCCCCCCTCCCCCCGCTGAGTTGCCCAAGGTGATTTTCTTCTTTGCCGTTCTCGATTGTGGTTTTTCATCTAAGTATGTGGTGATGAATAATGCAAAAATTTATTAGCTTCGATGCCATGCTATACATAGTGGTTTAAATAACTTGTGTTTCTTTTACTGGAAAGTAATTTATAATTTGTTTCTATTTCAATTAGTGCCGTGATGCAGACAAGGATTGTGTGGTTGTACATGTCACTCACTATGAGGCAGATGACCTGAACATACGCACTGGGAAAACAGAGTTCTTAGGCTGTTTGGATCCTGAAAGCCATTTGCGCTTATTACCGATGACGAGTTGTCAGGCGTGTTGTCCAGGGTGTACTGAAGCATAAGAAGTTCAAAGCTACTCCTTCGTTTGTGAGGCATACTGTTCTTGTCAAGCTTACGCACGAAGATGACGTGGTGCCTCCACAAACAAGTTTATGAGTGGCAAGGCCACAAGGTTATCTTCATGAAGGTTCACAGGATTGAGCTACTATCGGACATCCTCGATGATGTTCATGGCAATATCCGTCTTGTGTCCAGCCAAAATTAGATCAAGGCATAAAATAGTTGCCCTAGCTAGTGTTTAATACTAGTTTGGATTGTGTCTACTTAGCTGAACCTTGCCTATTATCGAGCCCTCTGGGCTAGTACTCTGTCAGAATCCGTCTAGGGGAACTACTGCTACTTTTGTGTGCCCGTGAATCATGTGAGAACCATCATAATTGTTGCCGAAACAGATGCATCCTCACTAGTTTTTTCATGAATATGGCATGATAAGACGTAAGTTGTCACGGTTTGTCATATGAGCAGTGTGTGCTTGAGGAAATAGAGTACTCGTTCGAGAAATGTGTGTTGATGTATACATAAGTACTTGTAAACACTGTTGGTGCTACCCCACTTGTAGCAGTTGTGCAAAACACGACACATTGGCTCAGCTCGCTTCAACACTATGCTATCAACCAGCAAACAATCAATAATCTGCTGTCTAACATATAAGCAACTATGTATCTTGTTATAGTGGTTCAGGCAGTTAACTAAGGCCACAATGTAAATTCCAAATGTTCACATGCTAGTCCAGTGTTCATGTGGAACACTCACATTAAACTCTGCTTCATAAAAAACTTAAAAAGCATAAGTTAAGAAATTTTATACATCTCAATGATTCATAGAACATAACAAACATATAACTAGTTCACAACAAAAGACAAAGTTGTGAGAAGGTTTACAAATCAGGAAAATCAAGCAAGGCTTCTCTGAGCAAAGGGCCTCCCTAGACAGGCTTAAATTTCCTAGAGTTCACCCTGGTGTTTCCTGGAGTTCACTCTGGAATGCTGAACTGAACCATGTAATGTACTGACCAACTGAAATTCTTGTGCATTCCATTAAATTTAAGCACCGCTATTTGCAGAAATAAGCAAACCACAATGCCTCTTGTCTGCGCACCTGTCCCAAAAACCTTCGTGCAACCGTGCCAGCTAGTCCTCGGTGCATGGATGAACTAGAAGAAAGTGCATTCCAGACTAGGATGCAGTTGTTTTCGCTCGTCCCTGCACTGCAATCAGGAAGTAAAACATACGAATCAGCTTATTTTAGATTGCGTTGGTCATTCTACCTAGTTAGAACCAATGTAGGAATACCTGGAACACTGGTGGTTAGAGGACGACAGCTAGGAATAGCCATCTCACTTTGTGTAGTTGTACTAAAACTGAGGTGTGTACTTTTGATTGCGCAGATAGAAACGATATTGAGATAGACATCCCTGTTTGCATAAATATGAAATAAGGTTATTTAAACAGTGACAGATATTTGCAGTGGCGTATGATTAATAGCAGCATCTATTGTGTTATAATTGGAACTAGACTCATAGTATGAAAGTGCCCTTAAGTAAGTAGCATCACATCACATCAACACTGCCACTATATTAACATGCAGAATAATAGCATTAGTATTACTATCATGAGAGTATCACATGGTCAATAAATGTGCAATCAAATTTGTGCAGTTCCACTGGGATGAAGCAATGTTAGCAGTGTGAGATTTAAGTGTAACTACAACAACACAATTCATGGGAAATAAAGGAAGACGGAAGCACTTCATAAAATGGTGGTGGCATTGCTTCAATTTATTGACGGCACTCGACCATTACTTATAGAGACATTAGATGGCATTGCTTAATGCTTCATGTGATTTTGCATTAATGGTAGCGATATGGGCATAGGGACAACAGGGGATAAAGTGGTGAGGCACATGTGGTTGCCCAGAGCGGCAAACACTTAGGCAGCACGTCTGAATTTGTCCCATTTTTTATCTCCTCAGCGACATTTTCCTATGTGACACAGGAAATCTAGACCTCCTCATTCTCATTTGCGTTGTCCCCCAACACCCCCCACTTTATTTCCCTTTTCAACCAAGAGACAGGTCCACTTCCCCCCACCCTTTGCCATCCACCATGCTTTCTTCGCCTTTTCAACCAATAGACCGGTTGGCCAGTATCTACTACTTTCCCCCATTTCCTCTTAGAACCAAGTCCTAGATTCATGCTACAGCTTTCCCACTTTCTTCCCTGTTTGAACCAACTCTTAGATTTGACTGTATGAACTACCTTTACCTCTAATAATATTAAAAGTCTAGGTGGCTTTGGAACAGCCGACAGAAGTAGAAAAAGATCCACACGCAACCACGTGGGGAGTTGGGGCAGTAGAGCAAGGCAGGTTTTGAAGGAATATATACCTGAGGGTCGTCGGCATGTGGCAAAGACGGCGTTGGGAGACCGCATCTTAGCCAAATACCGCAGGGAGGAAGAAGAGGTCGGAGGCCCTCCCGAGCCGGCACTCTCTCGGAGAGAACGGCACGGCTGCCAATCGGGACGCGGGGGCAGCCGTTGGTCTCCTCCCTCGCTGCCGACGACAGCATGAACGATGCACCTACACCCCTGCCCCAGTCGAGGTGGTCTGGCTGGATTTGTGACCAGCCGTGAGCAAAGAGAGAGTGTGGCCACCTATATCTTGCTTAGATCTGGATAGCATGAGAGAGTGAAAGAGAGGAACCCTAGTAAAGCAAGCGCTAAGGACACACACACACACACACACACACACACACACACACACACACACACACACACACACACACACACATATATATATATATATATATATATATATAGTGGAGTGATTTTGTTGTACCAGCTTCAAAAAATGCGCTCCTACGTGTACCCGCGAGTGGGCGTGAGAGAACTAGTGCGTGCGTGCACCACTTCTTTTCGTGAGAGTACAATATACTATGCCCAAAGAACGTTTGCCACAAGAGTAATAGTATAAGTGTGTGACATGTGAGCTAAAATAAAAGGTGCGCGACGTATTTTGTTTTTTGGGTAGGGGTGTGAAGAGCACATATGTGTGTGACGTCTACCTGCAGATAGATGCAGTAAAAAAAGACACATCCGTGACATTTTGGCCCGAACGAAAAAAAAATTCTGTCACACATATGACACTTCTATGACGATAATTGTGACAAAACCCGGTATCATCGTAGATGTGGTCGGCTCCTACTTCTATGACAAAAAATCATGACAGAAAATGGGCTTTTCGTCCTGGGCGGTCCGAAGACGCAGCTGCATGACATTCTTTGGGCCGTCCATGACGGAAAAAACCGTGGTAGAAGTGAGAGGGAGGAAAATTTCTGGGAGTTGCCGGTTACGGTGGGAGAGCGATGCACGTTTCTCTCGTACAGGTACGCGCGTGTGTGCGAGGCGTTGGCTCTAACTGAACCCGAGCGAGGCTTTGGGCATTAAATGAACCCGAGCGATTGCACTACATGCTACGCGTTACTGAACCCGATTGATCGATCGATGGCTGTTAACTGAACCCGATGGAGCGATTCCTTCGCTACTGCTGCTAACTGAAGCCGATCGATTGGATGAACAGTGAGCGTTGCGGGGGGGGGGGGGGGGGTTGGATGAACAGTGAGCGGTGGCGTTGCCTCAGGATGAATAGGACCCCATGGTGTGGAGGGCTGGATGAACAGTAGACAGTGGAGGGGTGGCCGTGGAGGGGTGGTTGAACAGGACCCCGTGGTGTGGAGGGCTGGATGAACAATAGACGGTGGAGGGCTGGATGAACAGTAGACGGTGGAGGGGTGGTTGAACAGTAGCCGGTGGAGTAGCACGCGGTGGAGGCTGGATGAACAGGAGCCCGTGGAGGCTGGAGGAGGTCGACGGTAGCCCGTGGAGGCTGGAGGAGGTCGACGGTGGAGATGAATAGTATCTCGTGGAGTCCCGTTTTGCGGTACGCCACACCCCTCCCGATGAACAGGACCCCCGTTTTGACCGTAGCGCTCCAACACAAGTTCGTTTCGTCCGTTTTGCGGTACGCAACACCCCTCCTGATCAACAGGACCCCCATTTCGACCGTAGGAGGTCCATTTCGTCCGTTTTGCGGTACGCCACACCCCTCCCGATCAACAGGACCCCCGTTTCGACCGTAGGAGGTCCGTTTCCTCCGTTTTGCGGTACGCCACACCCCCCGATCAATAAGACCCCGTTCCGAACGTAGGAGGTCCGTTTCCTCCGTTGTGCGGTACGCCAGGCCTCGTTTCCATCGCATGTTCCGTCCAAGCCGGTTGGCTCCCACGCGTTCTGTTGCCTCCCGATGAACACGACGCATTCCGTTGCCTCCCCATGAACACGACGCATTACGTTGCCTCCCCATGAACACGATGCATTCCGTTGCCTCCCCATGAACACAACGACGAGTCTGTTTCTCCGTTCCAACCCACCCTTGTACGTATGCACGAGTAGGCGTTCGAGACCCCGCCTGTATGTATGTACGTGGCCGTATTTTCTTTCTTGCACCCTGGCCGTTGTACGTACGTGTACATGCTACGTGCGCGCCTCTACTACGACATGTGCGCGCCTCTACTACGACACGTGCGTGCCTCTACATCGACCAGTATGTACATACACATTAGCGACCAGGATGACAACGCTACGTACGCTTCGACCAGGTGGGTCCCGACTGTCAGGCACTTCCTTGCCTGCGAAGATGTAGCTGGTTGGTCCCGGCAGTCAGGGGTCGAATCGTTTTGTTTTTTGTTTTTTTCGGATGCACTTCCTTCCGTGCGAAGGTGTAGCTGGTGGGTCCCAGCAGTCAGGGGGAAACATTTTTTTCGCGAAATACGGTGGCCCATCCGGTGTGTCCCCGCTGTCAGGTAGAGGAATAATTATTTTTGCGCGTAACAAGGAGGCACTTCCTTGCTGCGGCCGTGGACCCATCTGTCAGCCTCTCCACGTACAGTCCACGTCCGATGGAAGCCATTCCTTGACCACGTTGACCACGCCGTGCCGAGAGCACCAGGGCAGTGGACGACGGCGAGGCCTAGGAAGGGGATGACGCGGAGCCGGGGAAGACGCGACAGTGGATGCCCACGCGTAGAGGAGTACGAGGGTTCACTGGTTCGCTGCGGTGTGAGGCTGCCATCGCCGTAGAATAACAGGGGGTGTGGGTGAGTAGAGGGCTGGTCTGGCTAGCGGTGGGAGTAGTAGGGGGCGGTGAGGCCTCCGCCGCATCGCAGCCGGCCACGGGAGGCAGGAGCACGAGGCACGACCGGCGCTGGTTTGGGCGGCTGGAGCAAGAAGACCAGAGGTTGAAGAAGCACTACGGCCGTTGGATGGACATCGTACGGTCATTGGAGCTAGAATCGTGCATATTGACTAAGTTGACAAAGCCCTCCGTCCCCATCAACTTAGTAGGCCCACAAGTCAGCCTGCCACTATACTGGGTCCCAGCTAACAGGGGGAGTATTCATTTTTTTGTGCGTAATAAGGAGGCACTTCCTTGTGTGCGAAGATATAGCTAGTGGTTCCGAGCTGTCAGTGGCGGTAAAGTTTTTTCGCGAAATACTGAGGCCCTTTCGGTGGGTCCCCGATGTCAGGTGGAGGAATCATTATTTTGCGCGTAATAAGGAGGCATTTCCTTGCGTGCGGCCGTGGACCCAGCTGTCGGCCTCTCCACGTACAGTCCACTTCAGATGCATGTCGGTCGTTGACCATGTTGACCAGGCCGCGCCGAGAGCACCAGGGCGATGGACGACGTCGAGGCCTAGGAAGGGAACGACACGGAGGCAGGGAAGACTCAGTAGTTGTTTCCCACGCGGAGGGGAGTACGATTGGACGAGGGTTTACTGGTTCGCCAGCCATCGCCGGAGAATAATAGCAGGTGTGGGTGATTAGAGGGATGGCTAGGCCAACGATGGGAGTACGGTGGGGCGGTGAGGCCTGCGCGGCAGCACAGCCGGTCGCTGGGAGGAGGGAGCAGGCAGTCCCGCCGGCACTTGTTTGAGCGGCTAGAGCAGGAAGAGTAGAGATTGAAGAAGCACGACGGTCATTGGATGGCCATCCAACAGTCACTTCTTGTGCGTCAACCTTTTTTTAGGAAAGCCTCAAATCTGTGGAAAACAGCATACAACCCATCTGCCATTATTTCTAATAATTTACAACCCATTTGCTAATTCTTAAGGTTTTTTTGGAGCCCATATTCTTTTTGTTAGCATTACAGCCCATATTGTGGCCAAGGTTAAAAAATTATATTAAATTTTCCATATTTCGGTGCGGTCCGAACTATTTTTAATCCCGAAATTTCAACTCACATTCATACTTATTTTAAAAATAAATGTATATCAATATAAAATCCAACAAATTCTCCACGCATAAAAATTAATGTAATTGAAAATCTCAAAATGAAAAAAAAAGATATTTGAAACAAATTGCCGCTTTGATGTGTTTTAAAAATGTACAGCCCATTTCTCGTTACTGATGGGCCATTTTCTCGGCTAGCCAAATGAAAGCTCTCCTCGTCTTGAAAGATTTGTAGCCAACAGGCTTGACAAAGCGACTTACTTGGCAAATCACAAAAAAACTGGGCTATGGCCGTGGACCCAGCTGTCTGCGTCTCCACGTACAGTACTCTTCCGATGGAAGTCGTTCCTTGACCATGTTGACCACGCCGCGCGGAGAGCACCACGGCGGTGGACGACGGCGAGGCCTAGGAAGGGGACGACGCGGAGCTAGTGAAGACACGGCAGTGGAAGCCCGCACGGAGAGGAGTACGAGGGTTCACTAGTTCGGTTGCGGTGTGAGGCTGCCGTCGCCGCAGGGCCTGGCCAGCGGTGGGAATAGTAGGGGCGGTGAGTCCTTCGCGGCAGCACAGCCAGCCACGGGAGGCAGGAGCATGAGGCACGACCGGCGCTGGTTTGGGCGGCTAGAGCAAGAAGACCAGAGGTTGAAGAAGCACTACGGCTATTGGATGGACATCGTACGGTCACTGGAGTTAGAATCGTTCATATTGACTAAGTTGACAAAGCCCTTCGTCCCCGTCAACTTAGTAGGCCCAAAAGTCAGCCTCCCACCAAGGTGGGTCCCAGCTAGCAGGGGGAGTATTCATTTTTTTGTGCGTAATAAGGAGGCACTTCCGGTGGGTCCGAGCTGACAGCGGGGGGGGGGGGGGGACGTTTTTTCACGAAATACAGTGGCCCGTCAGGTGGGTTCCAGCAGTCAGGGGGCAAGCGTTTTTTTCGCAAAATACGTTGGCCCGTCCAGTGGGTCCCTGCTGTCAGTTGGAGGAATCATTATTTTCCGCGTAATAAGGAGGCACTTACTTGCTGCGGCCGTGGACCCAGCTGAGACTCTCCACGTACAGTATACTTCCGATGGAAGTCGTTCCTTGACCACGTTGACCTTGCCGCGTTCCATTGCATGCATGCGTCCATGGGCGTGGTGCGTCCCCACTGTTAGCCTCTAACGTACAGTCATCTTCCAATGACTCTCGGTTGTTCACCGCGTTGACCACACCGTGCCGAGCGCACCCAGACTGGAATGACCCGGAGATGGGGAAGACGGGGCAGTGGAGTCGCAGATGGAGAGGAGTGGGAAACTTCACTGGTTCGGGTGCGCGGCAGCACAACCGCGGTGCCGCCCACGGGAGACAGGAGCAAGAACAGAGGTTGAAGAAGGAGCACGGCTGTTCGATTAACATCCAATGGTCCAGCTGCTAGAATCATTTGTTGATTAAGTTGACAAGGCCGTGCGTACACATCCGCTTAGCAGGTCCACAAGTCAGTCACCAAATCTGACGGGTCCCAGCTGTCAACGGGATGAATAATTTTTTTCGCAAAACAAGGAGGCACTTCCTTCCATGCGAAGATACAGCTGGTGGGTCCCAGCTGTCAGGTGGAGGAAAGATTTGTTTTTTCAGCTTAATAAGGAGGAACTTTCCTTGCGTGCGACCATGGACCTCGTGGGTCCCAGCCGCCAGGCTCTCCACGTACAGTCCTCTTCCGATGACTCTTGTTTGTTGACCACGCCGCACTAAATACAGTGAGGTGGTGGACGATGGCGAGGCCCCGGACGGGAACGACTCAGAGATGGGAAAACGCGGCAGTGGAGTCACAGATTGAGAGGAGGACAAGGGTTATAACTGGTTCTGTTGCAATTCATATCAAACTCAGGTTCACAGGACACGTTCATATTCATAGCCAACATTCACTATCAACAACTCAAAAGATTCATATATACACAAGCTAAGCATATCTATGCATCCAAATGATTGATAGATCACACGACAATATTCATACATAATTCACAAAAAGATTCAGATACACACATGTTCAGTATGTTTATGCATCCAAATGATTGAGATCACAACCAATATGATCCATGGACGAACTTTAATTACCTAGGGTACAGACTGGTAAATGGTGTTCAATCAGAGGTACTTCTTGCTAAAATTAGTTCTTGTACGAGTAAACTTTCGAGTACATAAGAGGCAGCACAGACAATCTGAACTTTGCTTGTAGGTTTATCCTCAAATAGTGGCCTTGTGCCGACGAAGGTTTGAGCAACTTGGCCACTACTTTCATCCAACTAGTTTACTGGCTCATCTTGGTCCTGTATCTCGCCAAAATTCTACATTGTAGACGAGAAAGGAGGTGGTTGAGAAAATGAACCACCCAAATTTTTTGTGCAGTTCAACTGAAATGGAGCATCCTTGGCGTGCAGAATGATTAAGTCCCAGATGAATATACGCGTCAACCAACTTGTCTGGAATATTTAGACTCCATGCCATATAGTTCGCTACCATATGTGCCGATAACTAAAAGGCACAAGTTGGGACCAAAGACTGGACTGCGTTTTTCTGGGCTATGCACCGAGCAATATTTTTGGCGTTCACTCTCCTAATACTTGGAGTTTGACAATTGGTCGACGCCGGTTGATACTCGAATAAATATAGGCACTTCTTGTCAACATCGATGCTTGTCTGAGTGAACTTTGGAGTACATAGCAGCAACATAAGTACCTGTCCATCTGATCATTTTGTGCAGTTCTACTGAAATCACCCGATGTAATGATTTGCCTGCGAGTTCAGGCTCCAAGTTACTCCTTTATGAAATCGGCAAACAGTAGCACAATACCAAATTACCAATACATATGACAGGCACAATAATCAGGATAAACACCAGTACCAACCTGTGTGTGGTAGCATATCAATTAATATTTCCTTTGACTGGAAGCCGAGATAAGCCAAGCGACTAACAGCAAAGGAAGAAAGCAAGCGGAGATTAGCGACTGATAGGAAAGGACGGAAGCTGTCGAGGCAATGAAGCACCCAAAGTTTTTGTGCAGTTCCACCAAAATCGAGCATCCCTGTTGGCACATATATTGAGAGAGTGAGATTACTGTAATAGTGGGACTAGTTGATGAAACATACATTAACAAATAGAAGCACCCTCATTATATTAATGGGTAAAGTTAGCAACACAATAGTCTTGCTTAAAGAGAGGTATTAGTTTATTTAATCAGTGCCAATTAGCTCAACTCAACACTCAAAGCATTGCCATTTATCATAGGTTGCAAAACTTGAAAGTGCAAAGATAAAGGAGTTTCTCATGGCAGTAGCACGATACAAATAGAGATGACAACAAACTAATATGGAAAAGCTTATTCATGTAGTCCCATAAGAGATGATAAAGCACTCACTGGAATCACACAATAGTATATATTTTTGTGCACTTAAAATGTATGGTTGAAATCACTCTTGTTTACCAGTGCTGAGTTTATATCGAAAGATTATCAAGAACTTCCAGCAGAGTTAAAGCACTGGCTGGGATACAGTTCATTGTATTGTATTGTGTAGTTCCACTAAAATGTATGATTGGCACAACATGATCCCTGTTTGCACAAGTAGGAGGAAGGTGAAACCTTCATTAGCTTAGTGAGAAAGGATAGGAAGACATTAGCATATTACTCAAACAGTAGCATCAAATTCATGATGGACAATACGCAAAACATTGCCTCATTGAACCAATGGCAATAAATTGACATGCAAAACAATAGCACTATTATATCATGACACTAATAATATTCCCTCCCTGCTCCACCACATGATTCACCTCCATAGACAAACATTCACACGTACATGATTCAACATAGGGTCCTACTAAAGATTTGTTTAACTCCAACAGGAAAATTAGGCAGTAATAAATTAGTGGTACTTAAGTATCCTAATTAATTAAGTGGGACAGCAGAAGTGGAAGGGCTCCCTGGAGGATCGTCTCACATGTAAGGTAGTCATTGCCGGAGCCCTTGAATAGCCTCGACTAAGGCCTCTGGCTTCAGCAAGATCGCCTTGGCACTGTTTATTCCTCTTCTTCTTCCTCTTCATGCTCTGTTTCTCTTTCTCCTCACTAGTTGGTGAAACCAAGTACATGATTGGCCTTCTATTTCAGAATTGGTTTTGTCAGTTAGGGAGTACAAGTGTACTAGTAAAAAACAACATTATTTTCTCATGGCAGTCGGAAAATAAAGATGAACACATGCATTAAATATCATTCTTACCTAAAGGAAGGTTATGGCGCCAATAGGGATAATGAGGATTGGAACACAGATCTCCCTTTGTGTAGTTCCACCAAAATGAACCAACTGTTCCATCTGACATTCCAGTTAAACAGCACAAAAGTCACTTCTTTTAAGAAGAGTTTTGTGCAGTGCACCAAAAGGTCACAACAACAACCAGGTGAATTGGATATCCCCGTTTGCACAAAAAGGCACAGAGGAAACAGTCAGAGTCTCAAACAATTACAGGAAAAAACATTTGGCTAAACTTGTCAGAGTCTCAAACAACTACAGGCAAAAATAGTGGCATGGCTTCATTTTTACCAGGGACATTATATTAAGAATAGCTAAGGCTGCGTTCGGTTCACAGGTTTGGTGCAGGATTTTCATAGGAACACAATTCCTACGGTATTCTTTCCCTTCCAACTGTTCAGAACACGGGAAAGGTGAATAGTGTTTCATAAGAAAGTTGGTATGGTAGTACTGATTCCATCGGATTAGAAACATCCACGCGCTGCTCATTTTTTGGGCGGAAGCCCGAGGCAGGCGCTCGCTGCCATGCGTTAGACAGGTTGCTGTGCTGTGTTTGCCGGAATAAAAAAATCAACCTATGTGTGGTACGTGAGGTGAGGACAAGAGTAGTCACTGTGCAGCTGAATAAACAAATAGCATCTCATACTGCCAAGTATGCTACTCTAAAAAAACAAATCTGTACATTTCGTAGTCCATCCGAACACATTCTCTTGAGAGTTTCCTCTGGTTCGCTGTTCCATAGTTTTATACCTACATTCCTTTCCTATTCCTCTATTTTCATCAAGACCTATGTTTTCTTCCGCTTTATTCGAACCGGAGCCTAAATATTTGGTATAAGGGCATGGGACAGTGGGTGCACCAGCAGTACAGCACCATGTACGTAAACAGGGGCATAAAGTGGTGATTCATAGTTTGTTGCCCCGAGAAACAAACATCCAAGAAACATATCTGGGTTGGTCCCATTTTTGTTCACTCTGGCCACCTACTCCCATGTGTAGATAGCAAATCTAGTCCTGGTCATACCACTGTGTACAGCGTTACCACTATATTTCCCTTTTCGACCAAGTGACCGGTTGGATGACTAGTCTCTACTACTTTCATCCCCTTTCCTTCCTGTTTGTACCAATCCGATGTACATACTAAATTCCCCCACCCCCACTTTATTTCAATGAGAAGTATTTTTGGACGGAGGGAGTACAAGATTCGACTCCATGAAGTAGGTTTACCTCTAACAATAGAAGAAGAAAAATAGGTGACGTTGGACCATCCGATCGAGAGGGGCTGAGAGGTAGAAAATGATGCACATGTAGCGACGTAGCGAGCTGGGGAAGTAGAGCTAAGGCGGTTTCGAACGAAGATATACCTGAAGGTCGTCGGGATGTGGATAGGTGGGCGGCGGGAGGCCGGATCCGCCCACAGGCAACGACGAAGGGATCGGAGGACCTCCCGCGCCGGCGCTCTGCCAAGATAACGGTGCGACCGGCAGTGGGACTCCTCCCTCGCTGACGACGATGGCCTAAACGCTGCCCCTCCTCCCCTTCACCGGCGGAGGGGGAAACGTCCGGATCTGTAACTAGCGGTGAGGATAGAAAGCCAGTTTTTTTTAAGGGAGAAAGATAGGGTTACCACCCCTATCTTGTTTAGATCTGGAGAGGATGAGAGTGTGTGAATAGAGCATCCCTAGCAAGCAAGTGCGGAGGCTCCGGCCTATATATAAGTAGTGGGGTAGTTTTCCTTTTTCACTCCATCAAAACAATCGTTTAAAATTGTGTACTACTACATGCCAGGTCGCAGTTTTTCTTAGTTGTTGATTGTTTTTTGAGATAGCTACCTGCTTGTTCCAAGTGGTGTTAGGGTGTGCCAGGTCGCACTTTGTATCGTTCAAGTCTGGTAGTACTACAAGTCCCTCCCTTAAATGAACAACCACCCCCTCATAAAAATTGTGAACAAGCCCACGGCTAAAATTAGCGGAAACGTGGGTTGCCCCAACATGCATTATTTTTTATATTTTCTACTCCCTCCATTCCAAAATATAAGTCTTTTTTATTAGCCACACCTAAGACAAGAATTTTTTTTATTAGTAGTGAACCCCACATGTCATAGATACAAAAATTGTGGCAATATTCCCTTAGGCAAGCCAAAGTGTGTCTAACAATTTGAGCAACTCAGGTTAGGCAAGTGTGGCAAGTGTGGGAAAAATAATGTGGCAACATAAGACAAACATAGTCACAATCCCAACAGCCCCGTGATTTTTTGTGACATGCATGAAAATTTGGTTAGTTAAATTTATAGTCAAAATTTTGCAAGGTGCATGAAATCAACACATGCAAGTATCAAAAGGAAAGTCACGGCATGCATGCATGCGTTGTACTCCCTCCGTTTCCAAATATAAGTCTTTTTAGAGATTGTAACAAGTGACTACTCCCTCCGTTCCTAAATGTAAGTCTTTTTAGGGATTCCACTACAAACTACATACGAATGTATATAGACATATTTTAGAGTGTAGATTCACTCATTTTGTTTCGTATGTAGTTCATAGTGAAATCTCTGAAAAGACTTATATTTTGGAACGGAGGGAGTACATACAAAGCAGAATATGTCTACTCCTACATACGAAGTAGCCCATTTGAAATGTGTAAAAAGACTTTTATTAAATGCAGTGCTTTGATGTGTCGCGTCAACTCGTACAAGACCGAGAAATTTGATTACTACAACGCCCTGTCCCTCGCGGACAGAGCTTCGGTGCCTTAACTGCACCTGCCTTTGGCTGCATGACAGGTGGGCCAACCACCTATTGGGCCCACCTGTCATGGACGCAAAGGCATGAGCAGTAAGTAGAAGCTTTCACTACATGCTATCCCTCCCGCATGAGGTGGACGGACATGCAGCAGTGGATTCGATACTGTAGAGGTAGGAGTAACATCATTGTTCGTCTTCTCGAAGAGGCGAAGAGCCAAGTGCAAACCGAACGTGGCAGTTGCGAACGCTCGCGTGATGCGGTTCCTTGGAGTACTAGCCAGGCTCTTGCATGAGACAAAATTGCTATTGTTTAACAATTAAACTCCATTATCCATTGGTTGATACTCATTCTGCATAGGTCCACGTGCTTAGCACCGTTTCCTCCTGGGTCACCAATGTTTATTTGCTAATTAATAGCATTCCATGCAATGAACTAGCCATTACAAGTCATTAAAAGCATGCACACCTCTCATCTCTTATTGGTTGATACGTATGTCAAGAAACAAGGTAGAAGTTAATGCATCGCGCCTAAGTGTTTTTGGACTATTTGGTTTTCGTAGGATGACTTACGCACCTAGACGGAGGGAGTAGTATAGACCTGTAAAACCAGAAAGGAGTATTTGCCTTTCTAGAGATTTCAACAAGTGACTAGACTTCGGCTCAAAAAAACAAGTGACTAGACTACACCGTGTGCAGTACCCCCTCCCTTCCGATTTATAGGGCTCAAATCTCAAATCATGAACCAAGGCATTTTGCGATTGGAGGAATGTATCTCGTACTTTACAAAACTACCCTAATTAAACTCATGCATTAATCACGTAGTTCTCTCGTTTTCCTCTTCGCCTTGGTCGCGGTGCACAATATTGAGAGAGTGCTTGGATACATTTTAGTCTCATGACTAAAAGTAGTGGGACTAAAACGTGTTAGCCTCATCCATGCTTGGATACAAATACTAAAGAGACTAAAATCAAGTTAATGACATTTCAAAGCATCCGGGCCCGCGTGCCATGCACCAAATCACAGCGAGGTGCTACAGTCGAGACTCACCTATCACCCCGGTGTGCCCGTCATGACCCGTCATATCACAAAACCCACACCTTTACCAGCAGTGGTAAGGTGGACTCTAAGTTGGACTGGACGAAGCAACCATCACTTCATTGGAATGCACGTTCAAGCCCTTTCTTTCCTTTCTTGAAGAAAACCTCACTCCAGGCTAATCACTTCTGCCATTTTTCTTCTCTACCGACGAAGGAAAGGTGGGAGAATCAGTTATGCTGCTATATTTTCATTCCAATAATCTTATTTTTGCGAAGCACCGACCGATTCTCACATCCTATTCTTTTCCCGTTTTCATTGCGATTGTGGTTTCCTTTCGATTGCTTTCTGTTTGTCAGTTCATTGATGGATCCTGGAGCACTAGGCAAAGAGTTGCCGGCGGACAACCCACTGGAGACAGCGATCTCCATGAAGCGAGCATCGACCAATGAGTTGACCATGTTGGCGGGCCAACCCATGGAGACGGAGAACTCCAAGAAACAAGCACTGGCCAAAGAGTTGAGGACGTTGGCGGACGAACTCCTCAAAGAAAGTTGGAAGAACAGCAAGGGCCCCACCGTGCCTACCCTAGGAGCTCTGATTGCCACTTATCTGAGGCTCAAGACCGAGTTTGAGGAGATAGTCGCCGTTGAGAAGCAGTATTCCCCTGGCAAGGTGATGGCCCCCATCGAGGACGAGGAGATGGCCCCCGGAGGGATGAGATCCCCCGGTGAGCTGCACAAGGTAAAAAATAATGGCTTATTACCATAGTTGTGGTTTTTGATTATTTGCAATGTGCTTGCTTTTTGATTATTTGCAATGTGCTTGCTAATATGTTAGTGTTGTGCAGGTGCCGGTGGTTGTCCTTGATGATTCCGATGTTGTTGGGGATATTACCACTGGGCGTGAACCGGCCTACCTGGGCCGGGTTAACTTCATTAGTAGTATAAAAGTGATTAAGCAGATGAAGGCCCAAGGCTTGTAGTCGGTTTAGAACCTGTAGCCGTAAACCGGCTTGATATGTAAACTTGTATTGTAAGTTAGGAATAGAGAGAGACCAACCGGGATACGAATATGAACCGGTGTGGGACTCTATGGACCGACGGGCGTCACCCGTGTATATAAGGGGACGACCCGGCGACGGTTCAAAGACAGACAACAACAACTCGAGCCTAGGCGAAGCTTATTTGCTCCCTAGTCATCGAGACCACATCAATTCCATCACAACTAGATGTAGGCTTTTACCTTCATCGAAGGGGCCGAACTAGTATAAACCCTTATGTCTTTGTGTCCGCTTTAACCCCTTCAAGTTAACCCGTAGCGATGGCTCCACGACTAAGTCCTTTCACAAGGACATATGCCGTGACAAATCCACGACAGTTGGCGCCCACCGTGGGGCCATCGCACGATGGTTTGATGATCTTGGAGGGCATGTTCGAAGGACTCGAAGGCTATGCTGTGGGCCGGATGACCAAGAGTCGTCGCGGCAAGCTCTACATCAACGATGCGGGATGGGGTCCTGAAGCCGACTCGATTGAGTATGGGTACCGGGTCCCCTTTGGTGGCATACACGTTTTTATCGGCAAGATTGGTGAGCCTGGGCCTGAGCCGGACATCTGCACCGACCTCGTCGAGACGGCTCAGCGTGCGAGATCTACCCAGGTTAAACCGGCCGTGAAGCATGCCTTCGTGGGGGTCATCCACGGAGGAGAGCATGAGGACGAGTCAGAATACGGTAGCGAGACCGTCGTCTATTCTGGCGATGAGTCCTCAACCGGGGAGACCGAATCATTGTACCAGTTACAAGACGACCAGATTAGGGGCTGTTCCGATGGCGACAGTATTCCGGACCCCCCCCCCCCCCGATCAGATCAACCCGGTTGGAATATTCATGGCCGGTACGTAGGCGGCGAATCACTCCTCGACCGCAGAAGCAATGCTCTCCGGATCAGCAGCGGCAGCGGCAGCAGGGGCAGGAGGCCTTGTGCGCCCGCCAGTTCAAGTTCTGTCTGACCTGTTTGATGCACTAGCTGTACTTATGGCAGAGGCCAATCCGGCGGATCAGGAGGCCCATGATGCAGAGGTTGCAAAGGTGAGAGAGCAGATCGTATAGGCTAAAGCCGACCTGGCAGCGAAGAAAGACAGGATGGCCATAGAGCGGGCCGCTTTGGACGCCCCGGCCTATAGACTCATGCTCGACCAGAACGCATCACATGAGGTCTTGAAGCGGAAGCACAGATCACGCCTGCCGTTAGGGTTCGACCCTAGAAATCTCTTTCACACTCCAGAAGCTGGAACCAGCAATCCGCCGGGGCACCGGGAAGTAAACCGGTTGAGGCACCAAGGCCAGGAGCGACGGTCCAACCCCGCCTGATGGAACCTCCTCGGCAGAACGTTGTGATTCCTCCGCCGGTCCAGACGGGTCATTATTCTAATCCTACGGACAATCTTGTCGCAGCTGCTACGTGATTAGAAGCTATCCCGATCGAAGGAGACTCTCCACAAGCGATAGAGACACGCCGGGTTAAGGAACTTCTCCGGACCGCTTTGATTCAGCAGGAAGCATATTCATACAGCCGCGATCTGATTCACTCCACACCTCGTCCAAGCCGGAGCTATAGTAGGTGCATGGATCAACCGGCCGTATCAAGCAATGCGTGGAGCCGTGAAGCGGCCCGCGGCAATAACCCAGCAGGTGGTGTTCGCGATGCTCAGGATGTAGTGGACCGGGCCCGGGCACGAAGGGAGGCCGAGTTAGCAGCACAGAACGAGGCGGGTCAGCTTACAAAGGTTCGTCCTACCACCTCTGCCGGGCCAGGGGTCGCCTCTAGCTTGGGAGTGCCCTGTTTAGTCCCCGCTTTACGCAATGTACGCCTGCCCAAAGACTTCAAGGGTCCGCGCAAGGTGCTGAATTACACCGCTGATTTATCTCCAGAAGCGTGGGTAGAGAGTTATGAGATGGCCATGGAGATGCTGGATGTGGATGAGACCGCATGTGCAAAGTACTTCACCATGATGCTTGAAGGCACGGCCCGTACTTGGTTGAAGAGCCTGCCGCCTAATTCTATCAGTTCATGGGCCAGTTGCGGACCCGGTTTATCCAGAATTTCAAAGATACGTGTAAGCAACCAATGTCCATAGTAGACTTGGCGGCTTGTGTTCAGGAGGACGGAGAGTCAACAACTCATTGGGTACGCCGCGTTTCGGAAGTCTTACACTCGTCTGACAGGATCAATGCTGACTCTGCGATCTTAACCCTGGAGGGCAACTGCCGGTTTAAGCCTCTAAAGTTGAAATTGGGGCGTATGAAGCGGTTCTGTAATGACATGGAACTCTCATGGCTGCTTTAGTGAAATATGTTGATTCTGATAGTACCAAGGATCCCGAGACTGATGATGACGAGGCAGGGAAGGGAAAGAAGAACAGCAACTCCAAGGGGCATCAACATAAACCGGCGGGCCATGGGAACAGAGGCAAGCGTAAAGAGGATGGCAGCATGGACTTTGTGGCTAACACTAATGCACAGGACAAGGGTCAGCGGCGCAGAGGTAAAGCGGCGAATCATAGTGGAGCTCCGAATCCTAACCGAGATCGCTTAAACTATTTGTTGAATCAGCCTTGTCCAAAACACGGGACGAAGGAAGCGCCGGCTAACCACCTTTGGAAGGATTGTTACATTATGCAGGAGTTTAAAAATTCTAATGCCTTCCGGTATGACCATGGGTCAGGTGGTGGCTCAGGATCCGGTTTCCATGGGCCGAGCCACGATGGAGCTTCCGGTTCAGGTTTCAATCAGGGCGGTCATAATAACCAGAATAATCAGAACAGTCAAGGAGGTTACAACCAGCAGCAGCAGTCGGGTTATCAGAGCCATCCAAAATAGTTGAACAATGGGCAGTAATACGTTTTCACAACTATCTTGGATAAGCGCGACCGGAAGCTTCACAAGCGAGCGGTGAACTCTGTTGAACCGGCCGTACCACGTTACTTACGCTGGTCGGAACAGCCTATCGTGTGGAGCAGGGAGGATCACCCACCCCGGGTTGACAATCCGGGCCAGTTGGCATTAGTGGTAGACCCTCAGGTGGGAGGTTATAAATTCACCAAGGTGCTCATGGATGGAGGGAGCAGTATTAACATCCTGTACTAGGAGACATTCCGCCGCATGGGGCTGAAAGACAAAGATCTCAGACCATCCAATACGGTGTTCCATGGAGTGGTGCCTGGCAAATCAGCATATCCTCTTGGTAAGATAGCCCTGGAGGTCGCTTTTGGGGACGAGCATGATTCCCGATCTGAAACACTAACCTTTGAGGTGGTGAAAATGCGGAGCCCGTATCACGCCTTATTTGGGCGGCCGGCTTATGCCAAATTCATGGCACGGCCTTGTTACATCTATTTACAGCTCAAGATGCCGGGTCACAAGGGGACAATAACGGTTCATGGGAGCCGCAAGATTGCTTTGGAATGTGAGGAAGGTGATGCGGCCTATGCAGAGTCGGTTTGTGCCACGGAGGAGTTGAAATATTATAGGGACAATGTTGATCCGGCAGACATGACCCCTTTGAAGAAACCGACTACAGAGCATGATTTAGATCTGAAGTTCAAATCAGCGGCTGAGACCAAGCTTGTTGACTTCGTGCCCGGCGATTCGTCCAAGCAGTTTACTGTCAGTGCCAACTTGGACCCTAAATAGTAAAGCACGCTCATCGAGTTCATCCGTGAGAATCGGGACATTTTTGCATGGAAGCCTTCTGACATGCCAGGTGTACCGAGGGAACTCGCTGAGCACACTCTTAATGTTGATCCCAAGTATAAACCGGTAAAGCAATTTCTCCGCCAGTTTAACGAAGAAAGGCGCAAAGCTATTGGAGAGGAAGTGGCCAGGCTCTTAGCGGCTGGCTTTATCATTGAAGTGTTCCATCCAGAGTGGCTTGCTAATCCGGTGCTGGTTCTTAAGAAAAACGGCACTTGGCGTATGTGTGTGGATTACACGGATCTTAACAAGGCTTGTGCAGCGGATCCTTTTGCCCTCCCCCGCATTGACCAGATTATTGATGCCACGGCGGGTTGTGAGCGTTTGAGTTTTTTGGATGCGTATTCTGGGTATCATCAGTTCAAAATGGCGGTTAAGGACCAGGAGAAGACGGCGTTTATTACTCCCTTTGGAGCCTTCTGCTATGTATCTATGCCTTTTGGGCTCAAGAGCACCCAAGCCACTTATCAGCGGTGTGTACAGAACTGCCTGCATAAACAGATGGGCCGTAATGTGCACGCCTATGTGGATGATATTGTAGTCAAGTCAAGGCAGAAGGAGACGCTGGTTGATGATTTGAAGGAAACCTTTGACAACTTGTGGGTTTACAAGATGATGCTTAACCCGGCCAAATGTGTCTTTGGTGTTCTGGCAGGCAAGTTACTGGGCTTTCTTGTGTCCAACAGAGGAATTGAGGCTAATCCGGAGAAGATTACGGCTATCACCTCCCTGGCTGAACCGAAGTGTATTAGCGATGTTTAGCGTTTGGCGGGTCGGATTGCCGCGCTGGGCCGGTTTATCAGCCGCCTCGGAGAGAAGGCCATTCCTTTATACCAGATGTTGAGAAAGACAAATCAATTCATCTGGAGTCCGGCTGCTGATGAAGCGTTGGAGGACTTGAAGCTGTAATTAGCCAATCCTCCCGTTCTTGCAGCTCCGGTCGACAAGGAGCCGTTATTGCTATACGTAGCGGCCAATGCTCACGCAGTTAGCGTGGCTATTGTGGTAGAACGCAAGGAGGCGGGCAAGGAGTATCCGGTTCAGCGGCCGGTTTACTATATCAGCGAGGTGCTTATTGAATCCAAGCAAAGGTATCCGCATTGGCAAAAGCTGGTATATGGAGTTTTTATGGCAAGCCGGAAGTTGAAGCAGTATTTCCAAGGGCACCCCATCATAGTGGTCAGTTCAGCTCCCTTGGGCGATATCATACAGAACCGGGAAGCGACTGGCCGGATTGCCAAGTGGGCTATAGAACTTGGGCCGCACGGATTGAAATACGTACCTCGGACGGCGGTGAAGTCTCAAGCACTGGTTGATTTCATCAATGATTGGACTGAGTTGCAAGCACCAGAGGAGAAACCGGATCACACATATTGGACTATCCATTTTGATGGATCCAGGCAATTGGAGGGCTCGGGGGCTGGAGTCGTATTAACTTCCCCACGAGGTGATAAGTTTTGTTATGTTCTCCGCTTAATGTTCCCTTGTACTAATAATGCAGCTGAGTATGAAGCTTTGCTCCATGGTCCCCGGATGGCTAAAGAGATGAATCTAAGTCGGGTTAAGTGCTTCGGTGACTCGGACCTCGTGGCTCAACAGGTGTCTGGCACTTGGGATTCTAAAGACCCACTTATGGCTGCATATCGTCGTGAGGTGGATATGGTTGCGGGTCACTTCAAGGTTTATCAGGTGGATCACGTGGATCGTCGAAAAAATGAAGCGGCGGACGCTTTAAGCCGGTTGGGCTCTCAGCGTAAACCGGTCCCGCCTAATGTCTTTCTTGATGTGTTGCACAACCCGTCAGTCAAGCTCCCGGGTGAAGCGGATTTGGCTATTCCTGATCCGGAGGCTCAATTGGTGGCAGCCCTGCATATTTAACCGGATTGGACAGTCCCTTATCTCGCGTACATGAACCGGGGAGAGTTGCCCGAGGATGAGACTCTAGCCAGGCAGATAGTCCGGCGATCCAAGTCTATGACCATTGTCAATGGAGAATTGCATCATTGCAGTGTATCAGGGGCGTTTCAATGCTGCGTCTCTCCTGAGGAAGGCTGTGAAATTTTACGCGAAATCCATGAAGGGGATTGTGGGCATCACGCCGGTTCAAAGTCTCTGGTGGCTAAGACGTTTCGTCACGGGTTCTACTGGTTGACAGCTCATGCTGATGCGGAGAACTTGGTTAAACGGTGTGATGGCTGTCAGAAATTTTCAAGGTGTGCTCATGTGCTAGCTCAAGAATTGAGGATGATTCCAATTACTTGGCCGTTTGCAACATGGGGGCTGGATATTGTCGGACCTTTTAAAAGGTCCAAGGATAAGAAAACCCACCTTTTGGTGGTAGTTGACAAATTTACCAAGTGGGTTGAAGCGGAGCCTGTTAGCAAGTGTGATGCAGCTACAGCGATGCAGTTCATTAAAGAGGTGATTTTTCGGTTTGGTTTTCCACACAGTATCATTACTGACAATGGTACCAATTTATCCAAGGGCGCTATGAAGGAATTCTGTGAGCGTGAGCACATCCGACTTGACGTATCGTCAGTGGCTCACCCCCAGTCCAATGGACAGGCAGAACGAGCTAATTAAGAGATCTGGCGAGGCATCAAACCCTGGCTTCTGATTCCATCGCAAAGAACACCGGGTTGTTGGGTGGAATAGCTACCGTCTGTGCTATGGAGTATCAATACTACGCCCAACCGATCTACAGGATACATGCCGTTTTTCATGGTCTATGGAGCAGAGGCGGTTCTCCCTAGTGATATCCGGCATGACTCGCCTCGTGTAGCGGCTTATGTTGAAGCGGACAATGAGACAGCACGGCAAGATGCTTTGGACCTATTGGATGAGGAGCGTGACATAGCAGCTGCCCGCTCGGCGATTTATCAACAGGATCTTCGTCACTATCATAGTCGCCGGGTCAGAACCAGAGCTTTTCAAGAAGGAGATTTGGTGCTTCGACTCATCCAAGACCAGACAGATATGCACAAGTTATCCCCGCCTTGGAAGGGACCCTTCATGGTTAGCAAGAATCTGCACAACGGGTCGTACTATCTGATTGATATTCGAGAACATAAAGACTCACGCACATCAGAGGAGGAGACCAACAGGCCGTGGAACATAGCTCATCTTCGGCCTTACTACACCTGAGCCATTGGCTCTATCTATGTACATATTATGATAGTGTATATATTATCTTTGATATAATAAAACCGGAGCCTCAGCTAAAGCGGGGTCTCTGTCCTTTCATATCATGTGTGGTTACATGGAGTTGTTTTGCCTTAAAGCGGCCTCCAGTTTACCCCTTGAAATTTGCTTTTCAAAAAAGCTTTGTGATATCACTTGGGGGCTTGGTCGTGTCCGAACCAATGCAACACCTCTTGATAGGCGAAAGCCACCAGATCACTTGGGGACATGGTCAAGTCTGAACCAGTCACACCTCTTGATCGGCCTAAGGCCATAGAATCACTTTGGGGCTTGGTCGAACGCGAACCATTGCCATGCCTTTTGATCGGCATAAATGCCATGGTTTCATTTGGGGACCTGGCTGACTTGAACCATCGCCACACCTATTGGGGGCTTGGTCCTGTCCGACCATGGTAACACCATCTGATCAGCTCAGTAAAGCATGTTTTTGCAAACGGTTTTATTATTACATTTGCTTCCATGATTCTTTTATGACTATTCTTCGATTTTTGTTGCGTTTTCTTTAAACCAACAACACTTTTTTAACCAGATCAGCTGATGGAATTTGGTTCATTTCTAATCCGGAGACAATGTGCCCGGTTTAACCTTCCTGTTAACATCATGGAGTAGCAGGGGGGCTTACAATGACCTAGCACGGTTTACATGGCTAAGCCAACTTCATGCCCAGCGATGGCAAGTATTTTGTATCGCATATTTGATTATATGTCTTAAATACATTAATGATATATATATATAAAGGTCATAAACCGGCTGGCGGTATAACCATCATCGCAGTTCAGGATTTTCTGATTGCAGGAAATATAAATTGAGGATTTCAAGCAAAAGCATCAGTACTTATGCACGAAGGCATATTTAAAGCAACAGTATTTGCTATCTATTACAAGGCAACGCGGTGCCCAAATAAGATCATTGTTGTTCTGGCGGATCATAATAAAGCAGTTGTTTAAACCGGCTTCCGATTCAAGCCTTCTCATCACCCCGGTCTGATGGTTGTGGGTCGTCCCGCGCCGCTTCAGCTTCCTCATCTCTATCGATTGGCTGGAAATCAACAGTGGTCCAGTCGATTCCCATTAAAGCTTGAGATACAGCCTCTTCATGGATCAGAGAAGACAGTTCAATATCAGGAGCGTAAGTATGCTTACGGATTGGAGGAATCAGATTCTCCGCTTCAGGAATTGGTGCAGCCACTCGTTTGTTCTGATCATTATACTGAGCTTGATAATGCGACAAGTCTGCCTCTTCAGCCAATTGACAAGCCAGAGGGCGCACTGCACGGTTTATCGCCCTCAGATCATCTTCATTGAACTCTGAGCCATCTTCCTTCAAATTGGGATAGCCTTGAGCTGCTTCAACAGGATCGAAATCCGGCACCCATGCTTTTGCCCGGATCAAGGCATTAATGGCTCCGGTTCGAGCAGCAGATTTTTTCAGTTCTTCAATCTGAGCAGGAAGCATTGACAACCTCTTCAGAGTATCTTGGATCAAAGTGGGTGCCGGATTGTTATGGGATGCAGTGGTGATGATCCGCTGCGCTCCGGTATACAGCTATTCAATTAAAGTGTAGGCAGCTTTCAACTTCTTCCGAACATCAGACCCTAAGTGACCAATGCGTGTACCTGCAACAATACAGGAAAGATCACAAACCGGATCTATTATAAGACGGCCAAAGTTGTCAAAGAAACCACAAGGAACTTACCAAAGATAGCAGCGGTCATGGCATGCACTTGCCACTTTACGGCGGTCAGCTCATCTACCACCGGTTTAAGGGCAGCTTCCGTGTTTTCAGCTCTTTTTATTAAAGCGGCCTTCTCAGTGGCCCAATCAGCCCGCTCCTTCTTGAAGCCCTCCTTCAGCTGTTCCGTGATGCTCAAAGCGCTGGTTAATTCCTCCCTTGCTTTGTCGGTTTCGGCTTGTTGGGTTTTCAAAGTTTCTTGCAGATCAGTAATCCAGTCCTCATTGATCCTCACTTCATCCTGCATCAAGACAGTGCTTGGCTTTAAACAAACGGTACAAGAATTTGAAGTACCAACCACATAACAAGTTATACGCTTGATACTTGGGGGCTAATGCATCTTCAATCTTCATCTATTACTAAATCGCAAAGTCCCAAGCTCAATACAGGTATTCAACTTGGCACTTGGGGGCTAATGGCTATTTGCTCAGTTATGTTCTGATGTTAGAATCTTTATTGGAGTCCCGATTTAACTATACTAAGTTGAACCGGCCCTTGGGGGCTACATTGATGGATTTCAAAATATTAAGGACTATATTAAAGTCTCGGCTTGAAGAAGGTTACAAACCAGCCCTTGGGGGCTACGAGGATTAATAGAGTGGCAGTAATTACAGAAAGAAGAAGCACAAGGAAGTTACCTCAAATTTATCTCTCATCATCTTTACCAGACCAGCTTCACAGTCAAGACTAGTATATAGCCAGTTCAAGTAACCAGAATGAATATCTTGGGCATTCAGAGCAGCATACGTTTCCATCTCAACATCCCATTTGCCTTTGTTCATGGCAGAAAAATCTTGTTTGACAGTATGCTTAGCTAAAGTGACAGGATTCCCTAGTTCAAAGCGGCCTACGCCGGTAATTACAACGTCACCATCCTTGGACTCGCCGGTTTGCATTGGCGCTATCGGTTTATCGGCAGGTTTTGAAGGACTGCGGGATCTTTCAATCCGGACGGGGCTGGCAGGCCGGTCAACAGGGACTAAAGTATTGATAGGCCTTTTCTCCGTAATAGCATCATCTTGCAAGGGAGGATCATTGGGAACATCTTCATGAACGAATGCTTCAAGATCTGGTGCTTTATCCTGTTCAGGGGCAACATCCTCCTCGGCCGCTTTATCCAGGCGGGCTTTCTTGCTCGGTTTAGGTTTAGCCCTGAAAGAGAAACAAAGAGTCAAGGAACAACATAAGTTATAACGCAGTATACCAGAAGCATATGTTCAGCCTAGCTTACCCAAGAACCGTTTTCAGTGGTGGCAGCTGAGTGGCCGATGATACACTAGAGGATGAATGAGAAGTAACCTAATAATCGGAGTCGGACGGATTAAGAGGTTGATGGATGAAACCCGCTTTAGGATAGAAATTAATAAAAAGGTCGAAGACCTCTGAGCGGCGTTTTCGAACCGGGCTGTTTGGTAAACCGACGGAGGTAACTACCTGGCCGCTGTGCCGGGTTGTGCGGCGAGCTTCATGTTGCTGAGTCTTCATAAAAATTTGGGATCCAAGTAAGCAAGAGGATGAGAAAATTTAACTTTCCGGTTTGCCTGGCGAAGTTTTGGCAAAGGCAAAGGATCTGAATCGGAAGAGAGAATAGTTACCTTAGCGACATCAACATTACTGGCTTCAGCGTCGTCCTGACAAGTATCATCATCAATAAGGCGTGTAAAAAGTAAGCCTAGTGAATCGAGTTCTACCTCAAGGTCCGAGTTACCCACATCATCATCAACAGCCGGATCAGATGAAGCGGTGGTTTTCCTCTTTTGAGCAGGCCTCTTGACAACCTTAGTCTTTGGCCGGGTTGACCGTTCCGTTTTCTCTGGTTTTTCTTGTGGAAGCTTCTTGCTCCAAAACGGATTATCACCCTGAGTAAGCCGCAGTTGATGTTAGACAGAAATAGCAATAACAGGTTCAGTAAAAAATGCAATCAAAATCTTACAGCTGGCGATTTGTTGATAGCACAGAAAGGGAGCAGGCCGGTTTGAGCGCAGAGGTGTTCCGGTTCGTTCAACATTTTCTTCACCGCCTCTGTGACTTCATCATCTAAGAGCTGGATGTTGGTGTGTCGGAGTGGGTCATCGACACTACCAGTATACTTGCACATTAAACCGGAGCGCCGGCTGAGAGGCAGTATGCTCCATGATATCCAACAGCGTGCGAGATCTATTCCTGTTAAACCATTGGCCATGAAGGCCCGGAGTTTGGATCGTTGTGGATTGTATTTACTTCTCTCCTTGGCACTTATCCTTTGTGGGAAGGGGTGTGTATTGCTGAGCCGCTCCGAACGAAAGCCAGGCAAAGGATTTTCATTGTCAGGGGAGGTATCTTTGCAGTAGAACCATGTTGAATTCCACTCCTTGGGGTGACTGTGTAGTCTGGCATGGGGATAAGTGATCTCTTTCCTTTTCTGAATTGCCATACCGCCCAATTTGGTATTGGGACCATCAGTGAATTCCGTGCGGCGGTTTAGGTGGAAACAGTCTCTAAACAATTCAACTGTGGGTTCCTCTTGAAGGTATACCTGACAGAGCACTTGGAAGTGACATAAGTTGGTAACAGAGTTGGGGCCAGTGTCTTGCGGGCGGAGTTGAAAATTGGCTAACACATCCCGGTAAAATTTAGAACCAGGCGGTTTGAAGCCCCGGGCTAAATGGTCCGCAAAGATCACAACCTCTCCCTCTTGAGGTGTGGGAGGACATTCATCACCAGGAACCCTCCAGTGGATAGTATCTTTGCTGTCTAAAGCGCCGATCAAGACTAAATTATCCAACTGAGTTTCTGTGACGCGAGAAGGAACCCAGTTGCACTCATATTCTTGTTTGGCCATGGTGAGATCTACAAGAAATAGGTGATTCCGGTTCAAGAATATGTTGGATAAAAGAAGGCGCTGGTATGAACAATGTTAAACCGAAGGCAGTACATCTAAACCGGATTTCTATGAGGAGGCATAATCTGGATAAAGAATTCTGGCAGTTCAACAAGGGGACTAATGGTGTATACCGGTTTGCTAACTTTTTCTATATTAAGTTAAACCGCCGGATCTAAACATTGAAGGAGATTGAGGTTGTGTAAGTGTACAGAAACATGTTTCATGTAATCTCTCTATAATAATGGATCTACAGCCAGTTCAGAAAAAAAGGGAAAAATGTCTACAAGTTTGATGCAGAACAGTATGGATTCAAGAAGCAGGAAGATTGATGAGATCTATGGATTTGAGTATAAATCTACAGACTGATGTTAAAAGGCCACCGATAATCACATTAGGGTTTCAAAGACCTATCTAGAGCTTCGGCATGAGCAGGAACAGTACGCAAGAACAGCGGTAGGAACATAAAACCCTAGAACAGATCTAGATCCGTAAAAGCAGAGATCTTACCGGAGCTCAAGAAGAAGCAGAAGGGCGCCGCGGTTCTCTGGTACGGTCAGGGTGATGCAGCGGCCCAAGCTGGTGCAGAGGTCAATGATGGTGGCGGAGCTTCGAGGTTGGCGATGCGAGGAAGACGAAGAGAAAGAGACAAAGGGGAGAAAAGGAAATGACCCTTCGGTCCTATTTATAAGGAAAAAGACGTGTGTCAGGCGCGCGAATCCAGGAGCCAAAAATTTCGGAAGTGGAGTTGCTGCCTTGGGTATCGTAGATCTATTAATAAAAGAAGGCGTCATAAATGTTAACTTCGTGATGACGTCATGCCGGTTTACAGCAACCAGAGATGATGACGACATGGCGGTTTGCCAATTACCAGAAAATGTTGAAGACAAAGATTTTTGTGAAGGATTGACATGAACCAGTTCAAATCAATCTGGGGCCTAATGTTGGGGATATTACCACTGGGCGTGAACCGACCTACCTGGGCCGGGTTAACTTCATTAGTAGTATAAAGGTGATTAAGCAGATGAAGGCCCAAGGCCTGTAGTCGGTTTAGAACCTGTAGCCGTAAACCGGCTTGATATGTAAACTTGTATTGTAAGTTAGGAACAGAGAGAGACCAACTGGGATACGAATATGAACCGGTGTGGGACTCTATGGACCGACGGGCGTCACCCGTGTATATAAGGGGACGACCCGGCGATGGTTCAAAGACAGACAACAACAACTCGAGCCTAGGCGAAGCTTATTTGCTCCCTAGTCATCGAGACCACATCAATTCCATCACAACTAGACGTAGGCTTTTACCTTCATCGAAGGGGCCGAACTAGTATAAACCCTTGTGTCTTTGTGTCCGCTTTAACCCCTTCATGTTAACCCGTAGCGATGGCTCCACGACTAAGTCCTTTGACAAGGACATCTGCCGTGACAAATCCACGACAGATGTCGTGGCCCGTCCTGTTGGCATCGCCTCGGAGATCGATTCCGATGACGCTGTCCATCCTGTGGACATCGCCCCAGAGATCGATTCCGATGTCGCGGTCAGTCCTGTGGACATCGCCCCAGAAATAGATTCCCATGCCGCTGTCTGTGCTGTGGTCATTGCCCGAGAGATCGATGACAGGAAATAGTTGGTCGCACTAATCCTTCAGGGTAGTTTGCATTGCCCTGTGTTTAATTACCAGAACGATGCGTGTTATCAAACCATCTTAGGGCTAGTGCACTGTCTTGTGTGGGCGGATCTTGCTACTTTTGTCTGATAGTGAATCATGCGAACCCTCTCTGAGTTATGGAAACAGATGTATCCTCACCAGCTTTTGATGTAATATATGGCATGCTTAGATGTAAGTTTGAACTGTTTATCATATCAGCAAGGCTTGTTTGATGATTCTTGGTGTTATTAGGCTAGCTACTGTGCGAGTTATAGTACTTGGAAAACACTCACCGAAGAGAAACGTTCGGGCTGATGAGCTCATGGTATGCTTATACTTATCCCTCGTCGATCGACCAATAGCCCTAGCTCCTAAAATTGTAGGCTTAGCGATCGATCAGACAATAGTCGACATACATTCGGGCCTCATTTGGTTCATAGGGTACGAAAATCGTAGCAAAAGTACAGAGAACATGCAACACAAAATCATAGCAGTGCAGAGACGTAATCCCTCCGTTCCAAAATAGATGACCTAGGCGGGCTAGTTTGGCCTAGTGGGTTTCAGCGATATGACGTGGTACAGTGTCGTCCAGTCTTCGCGAGTGGTAGCAGTATTGCAGGTACAGTAAGTTTTCTTGAAGAAGCGGAATTCAACGAAGTCATGATGGTTCCTTCGTCCGAACAACTTACGGTGGGAAAGGTTGGGCCTACGATACGACCGGGGTAGACCAGGATAATTTTGTGCATGGCAGGTGGACCAGGATGGTCGACGTCCCACATGTCGGCGAATGAAAGTATTATTTCCGATATAGAGGACGAGCAACGAGTATTCATTGCTTTTTTTTATGAAAGCTATTGTCTCCACTGTTACTCCTTGACTTTGGCAATGCCTCTCTCTCCTCCACATAAGCGGGGACTACTTGCTATGCATGCAGCGGGCAGCTGGCATCTTGAGGGGCCAGGGCGGTGAGAGTGGGCTCCAGAAGCGGTCCGGACTCCAGCGTGGCTCACCTCACATTATCACCATATATTTCTTGGAGTCCGTGCGCGGCAGGCGGGCGATCTCTTCTCCCTCCCCTGCTTCTCTCTTCTCAGCCGACGCCCGCCGAATGATTAGATTTCGGCTATCGACGGTTTATTCAATTACGGTCCCACATGTCAGTGAAATTGCAAGACAACCCATGTCCCCTATGGTGAGCGGCGTGCGAGCCAGACTGTCGGGGTTGCGACGCGTGCGAGTCGTAAGTCTGCCGCCTTTTCCTTTAGAACTTGCAAAGCGTAACATTTTCGCGCGATCGATCGATAGAAATCCAGAACAAAATGACGAGGGCGGTGCTTTCCCGCTCGTTAGGCGGGCTAGTTCGAGTATGACGTGCTACAGTGTCGTCCACTTGCTCCATTTTTATGTAAGCAAGAGTTTACACTCGTACGCAGGAGGAGTGCGAAACACCGCGGATCTGATTTTGATCGAGGGATAACTGTTCCCTGCCAAATAATGGAGGATTGTTAGCGATTATAGCATGATAGTTAGGGCATCTCCAGCGCTGGCCCACAAATTTACACCGGCATCTGTCCGAGGACACTGATGGATGCCATCCGATGCTGCCCGCATACCTTTGGACAACTATATGAACTAACCGGACGAAATTCGTGCAAACAAAGCAAATTTCAAATTAACCGGATGAAATTAACCGGATGAAATTCATTACATTTCGAAAACTTTTCCTACAAACTGGATGAAATTCATTACATATTTTGCACAAAACGTATTAAACCTACTGTAAACCTAATATAAACGAGCGCCGGCGCCCGACCACCATGTCCGGCCATGAACCTGAGAAAGTCGGCCATTGCCTTTGCCTCCTCCTCATCCGCCTCGATAACCTCCTCCTCCGGCCGGAGCACAAGGTTATGAATATTTCCGCCTCCACGTCGCCGTCAAGCGGCTAATCGGCCGCCGATGTTTACCCCACCAAGCTTGGCGTCGACTGAGTGGAGTAGCGGTGGCATTCCCGGGACCAGAGCGGCGGTGAACTATCGTGTACTACCCTTCCTCGCTACCGGCTGCGCCCGCGCACGCACACCGGCTTCGTGGTCGTGGCGGTGGAGGACGGACTGGGGGGTGCCGGCGATCTCCTTCGTTTGCTCCTGCGATAGTACGTCGAAGAGAGCTTTGGAGCGCGCCCGGTGCGGAGCCGCCGATCTCCCTCGTCTGCTCCTGCGACAGTACGTCCAAGAGAGCTTTGGAGCGCCATGAGGCCATGGTTGAAGTGGTGCCGACAGAAGGAAGGGACCGGAGGAGAATAAGTGTGGGTCTTTGGCTATGGCTAGGAGCTGGGGCTCAAGTTAATATAGCGGGCGAATGGCAATGAGCCGCGGCAGATGGATGGACAACTGGCGCCGGAGTAGGTTCGTCGGGCGTGAATGCAGACGCTGCTTCAGTGACTTAACTGCAGATGCGTTTGGGTGTCTAACATGTGGGCCCAACGGGCGTCTGACCCGCATGTCAGTGACACACCAATTGCACCTGCAGTTAAGTCCAGTGAATGCGGCATTGACATTCTGGAGAGACGGTGACCGTTTCAGGCGCATGCAGACTGTTTGACTGGTCAACCATACAAATACGGAGCTATACGCTGAGCCAGCGATCGTATAATCACCATATCTCGTATACAATGATCAAAGTGAGCTATCAAGACAAGTTCGATGACCGCCAATGCATTTTACTAGGTAATAAATGACCAGGATTGAAGGGGAATCCTAATTTGCTTCGTCTTCTGTCCTTGAGCTCTTGACAAACCAATGCACTATACGGTTGTCCGGCCACTCCACATCAGAGCTCTCACCAAGCGTCGTTCATGCCACCGCGCTACACACTAACCGGTAAGGCAGCAATGGCATCCCGCCACGCCGAGTTCCTTGCCGCCCACGAACGCACACAAAATGGTAGGGAAGCGATGGCATCCCGCCGTGCCGAGTTCATCGCCGCTCGCGACCTCACAACTATGTGGGAGGAATTTGAAGATGCCAAGGCCGAATGGGCGATAGAGCAAGAGGCGGCCAAAGCCGCACAGAGGGAGTGGAAAAGTCAGAAAGCACTCAAGAAAAGAGAGGCCCGCCGCCGCAAGAAAGAAAAGGATGCACGCGCTGCTACGGAGAGGTCGGCGGAGATCCAAGCACGGTGGGGTGTCGCCGACAAAGCCGGGAAGGAGAACGACGGCGTCTGGCCAGCATGTGAGAAGTAGTAGTACTAGTAGTTAGTGTGTGTGTCTGTGTCTGAGTACGAGCATGTACCAGTACTACTAGTTACTACTGTAGTTTTTAGAGCAAATTACTAGTATATTAGCCTAGACTAAATGGAAAAATTCCTATCCTATGCATCAAATGGCATCTCTTTCTCTATAGGAATTGAGATGCATGTCATCTCACTTCCTATGATTTTCATATTCCTATCCTATGAATGAAAGGAGGCCTCTGTTGGAGTAAATACTATAGCTAGCAGTACTGTTGGTACAGTAGTTTTCTTCAAGAAGCGGAATTCAACGAAGTCATGATGGTTCCTTCATCCAAGTAACTTCAAAGTGGGAAGTGGGCCTGTGATTTGACGGCTCATTAGTCATTGTTATTGCGTGCGATGACCTGGGTGACTCTCCCTTGGAGTTCTGCGTTCATGGAAAGTGGACCAGGATGGTCGACGTCCCACATGTTGGCGAACGGAAGTATTCTTTACGACATCGAGGAGCAAGGAAACCGCGTGGTATAGTATCACTGCTGATTGGTTCGCAAAAAAATAGTATCACTTCCGATTTATAATTATTTTTTATTTCTGATGAATGCTAGCGTTTCAACTCTTACGACGAAGGGTGCCAAACATGGCACATGCTGGATGTCCCACACGTCAGTGAAAGGAGTGGGACATGAACAGCGTGGTAGAGCCCAGCGTCAAAAAACAGCATGGTAGAGCGTCTCCACTTCTTCCACTTCTGGGTCGGAGACCACACGTAGTAGTACTTAGTTGTATGAATGATACAAAGTGCGACCTGGAGAGAAAGACACGTCTAGTTGGAAGGTCTCGGGGCATACACGTAAACAAATATAAAAGTTAATATGTGCCTCCAACTAATATAGTAGTAGTAGAGAACTTAGGCGCGTACTCCATAACATCACCGTGCATTGCACGTACAACATTTAGTGGTAGTACGTAGTAAGAGACAAATGCCGCCCAAGAGTTCCCTTCTCGACCTACTTTTGGGTGTTTGGTAGAGTGTATGGAGGGTGCATGAGTCCACACTAGTTTAGCACAAATACACTAGAAGCATGCATGAAGAGAGCATGCATGAAGAGGGGTGTTGAGTTGAGCATGCATAAAGAGGGAACAACTATGCTGAGACGAGAACCCAACCAAACACACCCTGTATGCCACGCATGTTCATACCATTTGTGCCTTTCTACTTCACTTACTGCGCTACATTACTCAGGTTCGTACGTCCACTCCTGGGTACATGTCCGTCTCGTAGTTCCAGTGCCACGTGGTCTTCATATAGATGGAACGATCGTTGCATAACATGTGCGCCTTGATGCTAGATGTCTCACATGTTGGCAAAAGGATGAACAAAGCTCAGGTAAAAAAATAGAGTGGAAGAACATAGATTCTAGATGACCGAGAAGGAGCAAGGAACCTCGTGGTGGAGCGTCTGCACTCATAATATTTAATATTATTATGCGATATAAAATTAACCAGTCATCTCCACAGTGGACTGGAAGAGTACGAAACACGGCAGCCCAGTGTGGTTACATCATACTAGTACATGGCTAACGCACTCTATCACCAAATTTCTTGGCTTTCGTGCGACACCTATCTCTAGTAATCCAGCAGCCTGTATCGCTTCTCCCTCCTCGTCTCTATCAAAGTGCGGCGGGCTGGCGTTTATGCCGTCTATTGAGGTCGGTTAACTATCACATGTTAGCGACATGCCAAGAGCATTCTAAAAAAATTCCTTTCACGTTCCGTTTTCAAAAAGAAAAAAAATCCTTTCACGTACGAATTTGCCTGTATGCTTTGAGCAACTTGCATGTCCTATACTACTCCTGTTTGATACTCTAACTTAGCTAGAGCTTAGACTAACTCATGACTAACCCTGAACTAACTGTAGCCAAAGAGGTGTTTGGGTGACAGGGTTAGATTGACAATAAATGCACTTCATAGAGAGAGAAAAGTGATTTTTCAGTGGTCCCAATGAGAACTATCTCCAGTTAGCACCTCTTGGGTGGGATAGTTTTTTTGGTGGGTTCGGTGCAACTTGCTCCAATTTAAACCCTAATGCTTGGATACTTTAGGGCTATTTGAGCCCCAACTAGCTCAAACTAACTCTAACCCATGGATCCAAACAGGGCCTATGGCCAGTCTCGACGCGGAGCAGTCGCATGCACCGGGAAGCGGCGCTCTCTCGGCCGTCGCGCCACTTCAAAGCCAGCGCTAGTGAGAGGTCGCCTCCGCTCTGGCCGGGCATTAATGCGGCACTGACGCTCCAGGGCGACGCTGACTGTTTCACGCGGGAAGCGCGCGCTGGCAAGGGAGTATAGGTTTTGAACCGTTTCAGGTGTAGTAGTAATGGTAGTTTGCAAAACTACTCAATTATTGCACTCAGTTTCCTAAGAAATTGTGGTAAAATCGTTACTCCACAGCCCGCTTCCCTTCTCCTTCCTGCTCGTGATTTACGTGGCCATGCTAACGTGGTTGTGTCAAAAAAATGTCACTTCCTGCTCGTGATTTGCGTTATATAATTACAAGCAAGATTCTTGTGCATTGCACGGAACATCAATATGCATTTTTTTACAAAACACCTGTTGTGATTGACCCATGCAGGAGTAATCCCATGTGTAAAAACTAATGATATCTCGAGAATTTTATCAGAAAACTGATATCTCAAGAATGTCATCAAAAAAATGAAAGATGAGAGATAAGGCGAGGAGGAGTGGAGCGTGGTGGTGACTGGTGGTCGGAATGGGCGGAGGCATGGGGATGGACGGCGCCGGCAGGTGGCAACGGCCACCATGCATGCTAGATTGTTCCAGAGACTTATTCCTTTATTAATTGCTGAGCAATGAGGTTGCGGGAGATAATGATTTGGAGAGAGGTACGTGTATCTTTTGTAAAATTATCATAGTTTGCTTCCTATCCGGCAGATATAGATCGTACGGTCTGTATTACAAGATGGCAGGCACACCATCATCGCCAACTCGTTTTTTATAAGAGTATACAAATGATAAGTTTGCTGACTACTAAAGTAAAGTGGAATCTGTCCATGTTATGCAAGTAAATAAAGGTGATTGTTTATCATACGGGTAAGGTTGGATGAAGGGTGGTAGGAACAAATGCTCCGCCTAGAGCATGTGTGTGTGAGATGGAGTCTTGGTGTGTGTGGTGTGTGTGTGTGTGTGTGTGTGTGTGTGTTTGTGTGTGTGTGTGAGAGAGAGAGAGAAGAGAGAGAGATGGAGTCTTAGTTTGTGTGTGTGTGTGTGAGAGAGAGAGAGAGATGGAGTCCAAGTGTGTGTGGGGGGGTGCGTGCGTGTGTGTGTGTTTGTGTGTGTGTGTGAGAGAGAGAGAGATGGAGTCTTAGTGTGTGTGTGGGGTGTGCGTGCGTGCGTGCGTGTGTGTGTGTGTGCGTGCGTGTGTGTGCGTGTGTGTGTGTGTGTGTGTATGTGTGTGTGTGTCGCGGGGTCCTCTCTGGCGGATGTAATTTAAGTGTGCATGGCTTCATCATAGAGAGGTGATGTGTATGGTAGAGGCCAGCACCGATGGGGTGCGAGAGAGAAAATGCCCGTAGGAGGGAAGAGAAGGTGCGTGCGCGTGAGAGGAGTCGACATCGAGAGAACGTGTTTGTTCGAGAGACACCACGGAAGACTACTATATATCGATGGTGCATGTAGGCGGGAATTAAACAAAGGGATGGTCTTATTGGTTTCGGGGATATAGGGGAAGAGTGAGAGGCGCGCGGGGCGGGGGGGATAGCTAGAAGGAGATTGTTAAGTGTGAGTGTGTGTTTTGCCCATCCAGGCGGAAGTTATGTGCAGAAAAGAGGAGAACAATTCCATGTGGCATTAGGATTGAGGGTAATTAACTACATATGGAGACATAGAGACCTTGAACGTGCATGTGTGAGAGGTATACATGTATACGTGGGATGTGTGTGTGCGCGCGCGCATGATCGAGATAAAAGAAAGAAGACATAAGTCCTAAGATCAACGACATGGGAGAGACGGATCGGTATGACAATATGCGTGCATGTGAGAATGCAGGGAAGAAGGCCCGACAATTGAGCATGTGTTTTTGCCTTTAAGAGATAGTGGCGTGGGCTGGAGCATGCATCTATGGCGAGTAGAGGGGGTGAGGCGCAACGATTGTGCAAAAGAGATCAACCTACAAATGCATATGTATGGATAGACATATATAGTGTGGGTGATAGGAAGCAAGACTCCGTGCGAGAAAGAAATGTTGACGGAGAAACTACAGATAGATACAGAGATGGAGACGCTAGCTAGAGAGACATCCGTTAGTTTGGGTGTCGGAGATGACCGTCAGGTGGTTCAAAGGGTGAAGTTATATATGTGTGTGAGAGGGCACTTGACTGCATGTAGAGAGAAACATATGTAGTGTGCGTGATAGGAATCAAGAGTGAGAGCGAGAAAGAAGGTTGATGGAGAAACAGATAAATAGAAAGATAAATATGCTAGCTAGTGTGCGCTAGAGATAGGAGTCGAGTGGATCAGAAGGCTGGGTTATGTGTGTGGGTGTGAGAGAGATAGAGAGAGGGTGCATGTGAGTCACATACAAACAAATATCAGAGGGAAATGAGATCCAGAGAGATGGAGTTTTGTGTCTGCGAGAGACAAAGATATTTCACAACGAGAGTGATAGCTAGAGAGACATATGAGGGAACGCAAGATATCTCTAGGGAGAGAGGGTGTGTTTGAGTGACATACAAGAGAACAATGGAGAAATATGAGACCCTGGGAGACAGAGTTTGTGTTTGTGTGTGAGAAAGAGATATTGAAGAGGAAGAGTCGTAGGTTCTCATATCTAAGGAGCGAAAGACATCTCTGTATGAGGGGTGTGCGAATGGCACACATGGAAATAGTTGAGAGAAATGAGACTCCGGGAGACAAAGTTTTGTGTTTGTGTGAGAGAAAGAGATTCCACATGGAGAATCATAGCTAGAGATACATAGCAGGGAGCGAGATATACCTAGAGAGAGATAGAGTGATGAAGGTCGATGGAGAGAGTACTGTTAGTGTGTTGTGAAGATAAAAGATCATTGTCGACATACAGGTAGCATGAGAGATGCCTGAGAGACAATGAACGCGTATAGGTCCAGAGAGATAGTCCTATATAAGCATGAGTGATAGCTATATGAGACGAATATCTGGATTAAGGGGATTCAAATATTTAAACTGGACATCACGACATCGATAATATCATAACGCAAATTGGTGTATCAAACATGCATATTCATTTGAATTTGGGCACGCGTGTAATGTTATATAGTTTATCAATATTGGTGATCCATAGATTCTTCAGTTACAAACAATGCATGGTTTATATGCAATTAATGTCTAAACGGGATTACACTATATGTTGTGTGTGTGAAACACATTATACATGTTTGAGAAGTTAAAAAAACCCGCATGAAACACACATTAATTGGAGACAGTTAGCGAGGAATGCATACATTGGATTTCAACATAAAGTAGTTTCAAATATTTGAAAATCCAAATTGATGGATACAACCTTATGAATCTGAGATCATGCCATTTGTAAACCATATTTATGTATGAATGGTGCTGTGCTTCTGAAAGTATATATATATAAAATGATGTATATAGAATGTAATTCCAATTGAAAATGGATCCCGCCCAGAAAAAAATAGTAGAATACAAACGGGATTCGAATTGAGTTGGCACGGTAAACGTGCACTTTGCAAAATTTGAACGAAGCGGCGAAAGTCGCAGTAACCGCCGAAACCAAAATCTGCGAGATGGAAATCACTACTGCCTATCCCTGCCGCGCAAAGCCTATCTGCTGGATTTCTATAGGTTTCGATAGGGGTGGGCTTGTAATTTCACCCAAACGTGACGTAACCGCCTCTCACATGGATTCCTACACGGTGGGCGCCAAAACACAGTGTGCCCTCGGCCAAAATTGACTCCCTCCCCGATTCATATTCATACACGGTGGGTGCCAAAAACAAACTCTCGTCGGCAAATATCCGATGTATGCGAGATTACCGTCCTATCCCCAACCGACTAATGTTGCTGTGATTAGTAGAAATTTGAAACGGGGGCTAAGTTTGTAAATTTCCTTGCATTTCAGACAAGTGCGCCCTGAATACACGGTTCCCCCTTCCTCTCTACCTCTCTTTTCCCCATTCGTACTCCGTGGGCGCCAAAACACCCTCTCCACCCCACCCTCCTCCGTCCGCCGCCGTCTGCCACCCCATCCACCGCCGTCCTCCTCCACCATGCCGAAACTGATACCCTGACATCGTCGTCCATTACAAGAGATCGACCTCTCTCATCCACGCCTTCGGACCGGGATCCTTGCATCCCGTCCTCTCGCTTCATCCCCGCCGCCGTCCACCTTGCTGGCGCCGCTCCTACGACCGTCTCGTCCACCGCGCCCCGTCGCCACCGTCTACCCTCCTAGATCTGCTTCCACGCCGCCGACAGCCATCGCTACCGCAGAACCGTCAAATTCTCAGCAGATGCGTACACGTCGCCACACCAGAGGAGGTACTCTTCCATATCTGCTCAACTTATTTATCGCAGCAAGAAAACAGATTGCCACTGCTTTACTCTGATTTCTTGTCTTGGTTGCGAAGTTTCCTTTGTCCGGTTTGCACCTTCAGATCCGCCATGGCACGCTCAACACTATACTCCCAATGCTTATGGTTCTCCCCTTTTATATTCCACACTAGGTAAATCACAGTAGACTAAATTTCAAAATTGGGTCAGTCGATTTTTCAGAGCTCACCGGAGTTCGCCGATGCGATCTAAGGGGCTCGGGTGGTTGTGGGGCCTCGCCAAATGAAGAAAACTGGACGCATGTGGGGGGTGGGGGTGGCAGAGGAACACAAGCGTTGGTGTCCGGTGGTCCGGCCGGCGGCCCGTGCGGTTTTCTATATGGGAAGAATTAGAGACGAGGAAGAAGAAGGGTTAGGAGACGTAGGATCTTAATCCAACCGCCTAAAATGGTCGAGAGACAGCTGGGAGTTTCATTCTTAATGCGCTCTGGTTCATCATGTGTGGGCACTGCGCAACCAACATTTTATTATCCAAAATCTGCTTGCTCTTCTTTACCATGTTCGATAGTGCTGGCGTGTACGTGATCGATAGGCTTTCAATTACTAGCGGCAATACAACACTGTATTTTCAAGCCAGTTCCACTTTTCCGATTTATATATCATGGTTATGGTGTACCCTTGTTATGTACACTATGATCTGCCTAGTTCCTGTGTGCTCTTGTTATCATGGTTTGGCAATAAACTATCTATACAGTATATTATGAACCTATCATCTGCCAGCTATCCTTACTTCTGGAGCCTATTTTTTTGTGTACTTGTGCCAGATTATATAAATGCACGCACGATATTACAGCACACATGAGCTCTCTCATCAGAATCCAGTGATAGCACATAAGTTTTTACAGGGGCGCCCCTATATTAGAATATCATCTGCATTACAAAGATAATCTCACAACTATTTGTGTTTTCATGGTTCTCAGATATTATACGCAATTACAGTGAATATCAGAATCCGCGCATCAGAAGAATATTGTGGAACACTGCAATGACTTACAAAATTGGCACCAAGGCATTGAGTGCCATCCTGGAAGCAATGAAACTCGTACGCTCCCCACCTGTTGATTCTTGTTTAGAATATCATTGTAATGACTATTCTAACCTCGAGGAGTCAAAGGCAGATGGCCTGTCCTGTTCACCCATCAAGGTGCCTGTTCTAATTTGGCAAGGTTTTATTGATTGCGCTTATCTTGCATATGTTATCTTACATTTCTTCTACTTTGTTGCACCACCATCTGCTTAGTTTACTCATCATATAACTCGAGATGCCATGCCCATCCATTATCAATACATATTCCATCTGTCGTCATACCATGTTTTTCCACTCAAATGTTGTTCTTGTCCATCAGACATCAAAAAGGAAGAGGGTGATTGCTGAACCTGAAGGAGCACCAGCAAAGTCCTTGAAAAACGTGGTGGTGCCAGAGAAATAAGACAGCGCCCCACTTATATTGGCTGTACAACCAGTGACACAAAACATAGGACCGACTCCAGTAGACTGTACCCATACTTCAATGGTCACACCACTAGCCCCACCACATAGGACCTGCACTCCAGCAAAAGGTATACCAATTTCATTTGCCATAGCACCAGCCGTACCACAGAAAAATCCCACTCCAGCAAAAAGTACAGCAAGTCCACCGGTCGAAGACCTATCCCAACTTCTGAGACGGCCAATTCCTGCAGATTGGAACCCCATTCCATTTATTCCCAGTTTAAAAGACACTATTTTCAATGTTGTTAGGGACTACGTGCATATATTCCCATCATGGGAAGATTATAGTGAAGACAAACACCATTTTCACGTCTTCCTGTCCAACTTACGTGTAAGTGCTATTATTCATGGTTATTAGTTTCCTATTTTCTGCTGATCGAACACATCAATGATTTACATTACATTGTTGTAACTAGGTGAGGGTCAATCTGGATAGTCATGACGAGCAAAGCTTGCTTGTGCTTTTCAAGGAAGCATTGCAGCAGTATCGGTGTTACCTGAGGAAATCACACTTTGATGGCAAGTCTATAAACGAATTTCCGGTGAAGTCTCATGTGCTAAATTTAGAAGACATTTAATGGAAAAACCATGTTATGCACTGGTCTCGTTCCCAGGATGAGGTACTGTCTATGAAATCACATGACAATTTGAACTTCTACTTTTCCGCATGTGCCTTACGGATCTTTTTTGCAAGAAATCAGCTCGAAGAAGAATTCCGGTTTGAAAAGAACGTCAGGATATCGCAAATATGCTGCCCGCTGCTTTGCTCTTGTTAGTACCTGTTGTCCTATATCACTATACTTGCATACATACCTGGTTCATTATGTGACAGCAGTATGCATGATAGCTTGCTTATCAATTGTTCGCTCCAAATTATCTGATTTGTATGAATGGTTACATTAGTGTAGAATATATTCAATGCCAATGAATTTTTTTAGCTCTGCATTGTTCTTGTAAGTACGTGATGTCCTTTACCAGTGTACTTATATTGACAGGTAGTTGTTCATGTACCATCACTCTGTAGCTTATTTTACTTTGCCCTCCATTTTCTACACATCAGATCTATATTTAATCTTACCATAAGGTTGGTACTGAAGAAGTTCAGCTGTGCATTGCTCTTGGCTATGCCTTTTGCCTGTATCGCTGCACATACATTTATAGCTACTTGGTTATGTAGCATCACTCTTCATCTTATCTTAAATATTCTCCATTTTTTCGTATATTACCACATCTATATTTAATCTTAACAAAATGTAGAATAAAGGCAATGCTTATGAAGAACATTCTGTGACAAGCTTCTTGAATTGCCCCCCCCCCCATCAGCATGGACAAGGGCTTTATAGAGCCTGTCTTCACCAGTAATGTAAGTTTGTCCTTCTCAAGCCTTCAAACTTTGTTGTGTATATTTGGTTAGGCATGACTGCAACAGCTGTTTATTGTTGGTGTTTGCATCAAATTGCATGTTTAAAGTTTATTATGTAGTTCATAAACAAAAGTTTGTCCTTCTCAATTTAAGTTTTCAGTTGTACAACCAAGTTCCTTCTTCATACCATGTAAATTAAACTATACAGAGCAAGTGATCTTCTTTTGCACTCCATGTATGCTTCTGTTCTTCATCCGTAATCCAGTGGTGTGGTGAACCTACCCACTACAGCATAATGTCATATTCCGCAGTGTCTTAACTATGAACAATGTCATATCATTCTACTATTATTTAAACCGCCTCTTTATTTGCCAATCTAAAATGGGATAAATTGACAGCACACTAACCATTGATACTTATCAGTTCTTGATCTGTAATCCGGTGGTGTCGTGAAGCTGCCAACTCCTTCACAATGTCAATTCCTGCCATGTCTTGACCTGAACAATACCATATTGTGTTAATGCAATTTTAACTGTGTCACTTTATTCGTTAGTAAGAAATGTGATGAATTGTCAGCACTGATACTTTTATGTGCAAAACCTGTCATTTGTTTGCTTGTTTATCTTTTAGAGTGAGCAAGATATAAGTGTTGAACAAGCGCAGTCTCATCATCTTGCTCAGCTGCTTGCGCTACAGCTCCCCAGCAGGGCTAACCTTTCTTGAACTCTATTGAAGTGCTGTCGGCTTTGTATATTGTTTTGTCGGCGTGTTTATTTGCACTGGTGGCGATCTTTGATGCCCAGTGTATGTAATTTGCTGTCTGCTTGTGCTTTATTATCATAGTGGCGAACTTTGATGCCTAGTGGATGTAATATGCCGTAATTTCTTTATTGTATAGTCTAGGTTTTTTCTTATTCACGATGCTGCAGTTATTTTACTGTATATATATCCTGTCTTCGCAGTAAACCGGCCAAACCGTAAAATTACGGTACATAATCGGGCCGTCAGGCAATCACGATGTATGATCCGCATCATGGGCCCCGTCAAACCGGCCCACTAGTAGATTCGGGCCTTTAATAGGCCGAGTAACCCCCGGCCCTCTTTTTGCAAGAAAACTCAATGGGCTTTTAGGAGGCTGAGAAGTAGGTTGGGCCTGAAACGTGCCGAATAGCTCACAGGCCGGCGGCAGCCCAAAATGGACCCCGGCCCATGATTGTGCGAATCAACTCATGGGCTTTTAACAGGCCAAAGTTGTCTCGGTCCTTGTTTGGCCCAATCAGATATCGGCTGCGCGCAGGCCGGATGCAAACCGGGTCGTAGTTAGGCCCAACTATATGACGGGCTTTTAACAGGCCGAAATTAATATAGGGACGAAATTTAAATGGGCCCTTAACAGGCCTAAACTCATATCAGGCCGAATTACTAAATGGGACTTTAGCAAGTGGGCCCAAAAGCATAGCGTCCAGTGAACGGGCCGAATCTGATATGGGCCATAATTGAGCCCAAAGCCTCTTAAAGGGCCGGACCTGATCTGGGCCGTGATTTGGCCCAGAAAATGGGAGGCTTTTAACGGGCCGGATCTTATATGGGCCATTATTAGGGCCGGAACGTGGCAGGCCATTAATGGACCGGATCAATTATGGTCCGGCATTTCGCCGAAAACATGGCAGCCATTTAATGGGCCGGCCTACTAGGGTCCTCAAAATCTTTTGGGCCTACAGCTGGGCCGGCCCATTAATGTCGGTGAAATCTCGTGGGCCTTTAGCTGGGCCAGCCCATTATGATCCGCAAGAATTTTGTGGGCCTTTACCTGGGCCTGCCCATTATGGCACACAAAAATCTTATGGGCCTTTATCTGGGCTGGCTTATTATGGCCCGCGAAAACTTGTGGGCCTTTAGCTGGGCCAGCCCATTATAGTCCGCAAAATCTCGTGGGCCTTTAACTGGGCCGGCCCATTATGGGCCGCAAAATCTCGTGGGCCTTCAGTTGGGCCGGCCCATTTAAACTTGATTGGCCGTGCCACATGTTGACGTATCATAGGCGCCTTCTGTCCAATGAGTGGATGACATCTGTCCCAATGATGAGCCAACACGTGTTTCCTCCAGCCAATGATGATTTTACACGTGGAAAATCCCCATTGGTCGAGGCTGTTAACGGGTTATCGGATCCAAAACCTGACCCGATAGCTTAACGGCGTTCCGATATGGTGGATGCCACATGTCGGCCACCCTTGACGAAAGCACTTCTGTGAAGCGTGATTTATCGTCATGGAAGTGGACACTTCCGTGATGATAATTTTGGTAATGTCATCGAACACTTCTATGACAGCACAGGTATGACTATCTTGATTCTGTCATAAATTTGTCATGGATGTACATGCATGACAAAAAACGCGACCTACTATGACAAACACGTATCATCACGGAAGTGTATTCTTTTTGTAGTGATGGTGGGTGCGAGAGGACTCGGTAGAGTCATGACTCGTGAGGGTGCGTGTGTGCATGAGAGAGAGGGGGCACGTATCAATGCAATGCTAGTGTCCATAAATAATTATCCGACAAACGTTCGCCACAAGCCGTTTCCTGACAAACGTCGTAAGAACGGTTAGATCAGCATCCGACAGTGTCAATTTTGCCATGTCATTTAACAGAGCAGCCACTCCTCCTACCCACAAATCTTCCACGTGAGTGTTCACAACTGTCGTATGCTCATCTCCCCATTCTATGCAGTGCATATAGCTTTATTGAAAATTCGAACATTGCAAACTTTTATCGAGTTTTCGTGTACCAAAATGCACATATAGAATATCCAGTATATATCATTTCATTCATCTTCGAGAGGTAACTATAAAGATGGGGGAGGAGTCTACAGAGAATGACCGTCGTATCACGTGCAGCAATTTCAACCATCCTTTGGTGTGGAGGAATATCATACGAACTCTATATGATATGATTTTTTTCCTTTAGAGCCAATTGGTCATAGGAATAGATTCATATACTCCACATTTCAAAGGAAATAAACATGATATGATTTTTATAGATTTAGAGCCACTTGGTTCATATGAATGGATTCCTGTACTCCCATAATTTCAAAGGAAAATAAACATTAGTGTATATTCAATAGAAAAGTTCATGTGAACCAAATGACGTCTCTTTTCTAATCCCTCCTCATGGGAATTGAGATACATCTCATCTTTAGATTCAATAGAAAAGTTCCTATGATGTGAACCAAATGACATCTCTTTTCCAATCCCTACTCATGGGAATTGAGATACATGTCATCTCTTTCCCTACAACTTCCATGTGTACATCTTCTATTCCTAAATATCTAGTACAACCCACTAGTAGCTTTTTTCCTAGACATGCAACTATGACACAAGAACACGTCATGCATGCAATTCATAAATCACATTGTTTTTTCTACTCTATGCATGCAAGCACCACATCATCAATTCGTGCATGTTACTCATCAGTTATTTCCTGCATTAAATTTTGCATTGACAATGTATGTGCTGGGCACGTGCGCACATATGTAGTTCACGTTCACATTTTTGTTAGAAATGTCATTCTTTTAACTGCAATTCATTTTTTCTCTTTGTACTCCCCCCGTCTAGGTGTGTAAGTCATCTTCCGAAAACCAAATAATCCCAAAATGCTTTGTCCAAATACAGTAACTCCCTCCTCGTTTCTTGTTTTGTGACATAGCAACCAATAAGAGATGTGGGCCATGCATGCTTTCCCAAAACACAAGCACTTCTTTGTTCTAGAATCTTCCGTATCATAATTGCCCAAACTTTTTTTTTCTAAATGAATTGCCATTATTTGTTTTTGACTTTATGCTTTAAAATGAACATCCCATGAATCTTAACCTTTTTATAAAACTAATTGATTTTGAATGAGATTAACTATAAGAACTAAATGATATATAACTTATGAGCAGAAATTTAAAATGTTGCCTCGTTAAGGCGTCGACTCAAACTCAATCCCTCTCTCGTTTACTATGATGTGGCCCCTCACGCCGTAGTACTCGTACAAACCATACCACCGCACGCATCATCGGTTTTCTTCAAGAGGACGAGGGAGAAGCGGATTTGTAGTGGAGGCGCTTTCAAAAAGAATGGATTTGTAGTGGAGGCCCCTACCCTAGGGTGCCCTAGGTAGCTGTCGCACGCATCATTGGTTTGCTCTTTTCTTTATGGTTTTGCGCCCTAGAGTGAAATGATGGTAGCTTCATCCGTCCAGCTTAATGCGGGAAAGGTGGGGCTTTGTGATTTGACCCCTCATCGCCAATTTACTACTACTGTGGCGCTACGACCGGGGTGCCTCGAAGTCCAACCGCTGCTCTGAACTGTAATTTGGTGCATCGCACGCGGAACAAGATGGCGAATGAGCCACATGTCGGCCAAAGGGGTCCTGTTAAGTGTGTCACCATTTCGTGTGCGGACTCACCCTGGTTGATGCCTCATTCGGTTTGGAGGATTTTTGTAGGAATAACATAGGAACAAGGATTCCAGAGGAATATTTCCTATATATGCATTCGGTTTATAGGAAATGTGCATAGGAATTTTGTAGGAATACTACTCATTTCGTGTGTGTTTATAGGAAACTACACATCCACTCAAAGCTCATTTTGCGCATAGGAACGAGGCAGGTCAATTCCTTTGGATGGCAAGTGCCATCCTATCAAATTCCTATACTACTCCTGATTCCAACGTTCTGATTTCCTCCAAACCGAATGAGCCCTGAGTTGCTACGCCAACACTACAGGAGTAGCCTACCACTTGGTTTTTCTCCTTGGTGAATCCCGACTATATTGATCTAACTAGCAATGTGCCTGTTCGTTGCAACGGATCCAAAATAGAATAATACTTGTTCACAAACTTGAAAGAAAAACACTGTAGTTTGGCGTATATATCACTGAAAATATACTCGTATTAGGTTTCACTCAAAATATATTACTTGTGGTTGTTTTGATGAGGTGTGGGAGGGATGTGGTTGGTTTCAAGATACTAAGGGGTTTCTGTAAATTGGAGCAGAGGAGTGGGGTCTTGCAGCAAAAATACCACGACTTACATCATAGTCGTTAGATGCAGATCTGATGGTCAGAAATGACGGATGGCAGACACACCATCATCACCAACTGAGTCTTTTATACGATTAGAGAAAAGATACGTACTGTACTACCCTCTCTGTCTCGGTTTATAGGGCGTGCATGTAGCTCTCGGTCATCCATTTGACTAACTAAATATGAGTTACTATGTCACAAAAAGTTATATCATTCGATTCTTAAGCGGATGTAGTTTCTAAACGTATATTGTTCATCACATATATGGCCAGTTAAATTCTCAACCTAGAACAATGTGCATGCCCTGTAAACCGATACGGAGGAAGTAGTAAAAATGAGGTGATTTTACCGAGAAATGGGCGGGGGAGCATGGCCTGTCATGCGGTCCCACGTGTCATGACGTACCAAGGCGACGCGCGTGTCCCTCTTGAGACTGAACAATGGCAGAAGCAATACTACGTGGTTTTCTTCAAGGAGATGATGGCGAAGCAAAGTGTGAAATCATGGTTGCTTCCTCCGTCTGGGAAGGTGCGGCATTGTGATTTGACGTCTCATTACTCATTACTACTAATGGGGCGGTACAACTGGAGTGCGTCCCCCCTACTGTTCTGCATTGTTATTTGGTGCATGACACATCGACCCAGTTGCGATATGTCCCACATGTCGACGAGAGGAAGTACATAATTCATGAAAGCGAGCATCGACGGAGGAGTACAAGACACGGCTTGGTTTTGGCTGCTTCGCGCGATCCATCGATACAAACCCAGACTAAAAAAGGCAAGGGCGGGTCTTTTCCTGTGTGGCAGGCAGGGGAGTTTGGCATAGTCTGTTCGAGGCAACGAGGAAGGAAGGGAAACAAGGAAATAAAGGTTGAGCGACTTAGTTTCGGGAAAATCTGATTTTACAGAGTACGTACCCACTATGGAGGTAGTATACTACTTACTACTCCTTCCTTTCCAGTTGATAGGGCTCGTCTAAAAAAATCGTTTATCTGTTTTATAAGTCTCAATTCTACTACTAGTAGTAGTACCATCACATGTTGGATTTTGAGGTGCGTTAAATCACACGATGCAAGCATTGTCAAGATAAAACTCACCAATGAATGTAGAAGTTCATGGAAATTTAGTTTTCATGCATGCATTCATTATAATTAATGCCTCGATAAACATAACTTCTTGAGAAATACGAGCGTACATTACTTGTGCAAACTACGAAATTAATTCCACCACTCACCGTCTACCTTGGTTGGAGAGATTTTGAAATTGAACCATAAACTGGAAAGGAGGGGTTAGTAACATAGCCTAGGGTAGCTTGCTGCACCACAGACTCCAAGGAAATTGTTATAGTAGTACTACTCCTATATACTACTCCATGGAAATTGATCCCTAAACTAGAAAGGAGGGAGTACTACTAAAATACATATATTCCAAACAATATGATAATCTCTCTAACCAAGGTAGGAACGACGAGTAAACGGAGGGAGTAGTAAAATTTTCTCCTCGTCCTACGCACCACCGCGCGCGTGGGCGAGGGAGCGGGCGTAGGCATAGTAAGCAAGCTTCACCTCGTCATGCGAGCCGCCGCGCCCGTGGGCGGGGGAGACGGCGTAGTAAGCAAGCTTCTCCATGTTCTGCGAGTTGGCGGGACACATCAAAAGTACTACTTATGTACAGAGCATCTCGAGTGTAGAGAACCTTGCCTCTAAGGTAGGCCCCATATGACGCGAAAAGTCGCAATTTGTTTGTTCACTCATGGTAGACGATCCTCCATCAAGTGGACAACCAGTAGACGTGTCAAATTACCACGTGGGCTACCTTTTCATACAGAAATGAGCTCCACCGTGTACCTGCTCGGGTGTGGCTGGGAAGGAGACGGGAGTACGTGTGCCGTGCTTGCACCTCTTCTCTTCGTGCACGTCCCCCACCTACGTGGGTGTGTGTGAGAGAGATACAAACCTTGACGTAATGCGCCGTCCATCCCCATGCCTCCACCCAGTCCGACCACCAGTCACCACCACGCCCCACTCCTCCTCACCTTATCTCTCATCTTTATCGAGATATCATTTTTCGATGAAATTCTCAAGATATCATTTTTCCGATAAAATTCTCGAGATATCATTAGTTTTTACACATGGGATTACTCCTGCATGGATCAATCACAACATGTGTTTTGTAAAAAAATGCATCTTGATGTTCTGTGCAATGCACGTGCATCTTGCTAGTCCATGAAAACAACACATGGCAAAATTTCACGGTGAACGAGGGATTTGAATCTGCTGGGAGGGGCTGTTTGGATTTTGCCTGGGGTATCCAAAATATTGGCTACCCTTTTGTCCACCGGTGCCTTTGCCACCGATCAACGAGGAATGCCTCGGGTGCTCATGCATCCTCCAGAGCGCACGTTGGAGACAAGCTCGCACGAGTTGTGCTTTTTTTGTCCCACCACGCCGCCCGAGCCGGCCGCAGACCGACCGGCGACCCGCATATTACGCCATCCAACCGTAGCCGCATACATTCTGACAGCAACTCAACCAACCGGACGAAATTCATGCAAACACGGCGATATTTCTCATAAACAATGACGGAATTCATATGAAATACCAGATTTTCATAAAACATGACGGATTTCATTACATTCAAATCAACTAAGTAGTGCTAGTTCTGGATAGCACAGGTATATAATACCTGGCCTAAATGGTCGCCCGCCGATCCATTTGTGTTCCTCATGTCCGACAACACGATCACCAGACTGCCGTGAGCCCCGGAGGTATATGCTTCAGGGCAAAGGACGGCTCGCTTCCCCGCTTCCCAACTGATATGGTTAGCTGATGCCCAAGATGATGGTGGAAGAGGGCTTCTCCGCTTCTGTGGAGCCCATGTGGGGTCGACGAAGGTCCTCGCAACAAAAGGATCCAGCAAGACACCGGTTGTGTACGCCAGTGTCGCCTCCGCGGTAAGCTTCATGGGACCCGAGCGGCAGCGGCCTCTCGTGTTCTACTTCTCCTCGATGATGGCGGCGGACGCGCAGGCGCTAGCCACCGACTCGTCGCTCTCCATGCACCCAACTTCTGTCTCTGCTTGCATGGCGCGGCCGCCGGCATGGGAGTCTCGGCCACAGAAATGGGAGACGCGGTCGAAGACACGGGAGCCGTGATACGAGGCGGCGTCGTGGAAGGCAGCGATGAAGCCCGTGCGCCGCTCCTCGCCAAGCTGGCCTGGAGAGGCGAGTTGCTGAACCGCGCACCAGCTTGGGGCGACAACTGGCTCCGCCGGGCAAGGGGAGGGAAGTGGATCAGCGAGCTCCATAGCTCGTATCCGGCGGGCCCGATGGGCCACCCAGCCGGCTTGGATGCAGGATAACTACTCTTCATAAGCCATAGTGAGAGGGGACAAAATGGTGGAGGAGGAGACAGGGGAGCGGCGGAGGGGTGCAATTCTTGGCCAGCGTTCGGCCTCGTTTAGATAGGAGATTAAATAGATGACGGACGGGAGGAGCTCGGCCGGCGTTGCATTTAATGCCAGCCCAGTCATGAACGGATGTGTGTAGAGAGTGGGTTTCTCGTCTTCCACATGGGTTTCATGGAGGCGTTTGAATGCGGCGAGGAGGCGTGTTCAGCCGGGCATGCATTGAGTGGCACCCTCGACTCTAACGTACGACACTGCGCCGTTCTTCCACTGACGTGTGGGCTCTTTGGGTACATGGCTTGCATGTCAGTGACCCAACCTAGGTGTCGGCGTTCTGGGAACGGGGGTCCCCAGACTTGCCTGCCTGCAGCGTGGCTCAAGTGGTGGCCCAGTACGGCCCAACTTCATGAGCGCAAGACTCAAGACCCTCGCGAGGGGCCAAGCCTCGCGGGGCGGACGACACACGACTTCCTCAGGAACGGCCTCGCCAGGTAGGCTCGCGAGGAGACAGAGAGATCAAGGCAGGGTACCTCGCGAGGTGCTCGTGGCACAAGCCATGACGATCGAGACCAGGCGGGCGCCCGGCGGGCGCCGGCCTGCGCAGTGTCCTTGTTTCCTCTTCGGTGCAAAGGGGGCAAGCACAGGCATGGAGTACCGAGGCATCAGGCAAAGGTTGCCATTTCTGTGCAACAAGACCAAGACCAGCAGAGCGGCAGGATGGAGGTCACCGTGGAGCCCAAGACAGCATCTTCGCCAGAGCCTTTAGCAGCCGAAGACCAACTTTAGTCAAGATAACTTGTACTAGATGTTCCCCTTCGAAATGGCCGTTGTTGGCGCCCTTCCCGCTCAATATTTGGGAAGAGGACCAGGGCCTCTATAAATAGAACTAGCCACCACAGAGGAAAGGGGGAACTCATCGAGTACTCATTAGACCGAGAGGCAATCAAACTCACCCAAGCAGTTCATCGCACCAGCTCAAGAACACCTCTCGCGAGGCTGTTCATCCTTTGTACTGTTCATCATCAGCCCCTGAGGCAATCCACCACACCACACACTGCAGTAGGGTATTACACCACAACGGTGGCCCGAACTAGTATAAATCTTGTGTCCCTCGTGTTGTTCATCGTTTAGCTTAGACTCTCGTGAGGCGATCAGACGTGGATCGGTAGGGGGAAGATCTTTGTGCTCACCCCAGAGTTCGAACCTTAAGGGTCTGCCGAAACCCAACATCCGACATTTGGCGTGCCAGGTAGGGGTGTGCCGGAATCTTCCTTTTTTCGTCGTGTGTTCCGCCGCTTAACCGCCTCCATGTCTGGCGACCCAACGGTCAACTCCGACCGCTCGACGGCATGGCCTGCCCATGCCATGCCGCCTGCCCAAGGTGACCTCAACCCCGCACCTCAGGCAGCCCACGCCTCACAGAGCGCTGCGAGGATCGGGCAACGCGGTCAGGCGTCTCCTGCCCTCACTCCGCGACAGGTACGATCGGCAGCAAGGACCTCAAGCCATGCTGCGGCCATGGCAACGCACACCCGACGGGAGCAGGCGAACATGAAGGCCGCGCTCACGGTGGTGCGAGAGCTGCTGCGGTGCAGACTACAAGAAAGCGGCCACGATGTGCTGCTGGAACGCGTCGCCAAGCTCCTGGATGCCACTGCTTCAGGGGCACCCCCGTTCTGCGTCCAGCTTCCACCCCAGGCCCCAGGCAGATCACGAGGCGGGCCAATCCGTGCCCACGCACCCCCGGGCGCACCTCAAGGCTTCATCAACACTGTCCTGGCCATCAGCGCTGGGTAGCAAGCTGCGCCGGCACCACCTTTGGTAAGCGAGGGCATGCGCATCGCTGCTTATGGTCCTGGCGGGCCGCTGCACTACCGTCCCCAAGATGGAGCTTCAGGCCGAACTGCATGGCGCGCGGAGCACTACGGCGAGGCCTTTGGGGTTGTGACCCCGGAGGCCAATGTGCTCCACATGGTGGATCGAGGGTACGCACTAGAGGAAGACCACGGCTCGTTCCTCGGGCCAGGCTGGGGGGAAGAGGCGCCAAAAGCCGAGCTCTTTCAGGAGCCTCACGGAAGCCTCGACAACCGTGCCGGCGGCAGCAACTACCGGGTACCGCTAATTACTCAGGAGCAAGCTTATGCTAACCATGGGTCGTAGGAGGTTCAGGTTGCTATAGCGGATGGCTGCCCAGTGCGGCAATCTCCCTCCCCTCAGGAGGAGGGCATTGGGGGCAGCAGGAGAGGTGCCGGGACCCAGACTCCTGCCCACGGCATGCGGAGCAAGGCGTTCTTCGGAGGTAGGCCCTCTGGCGGGGAGGTGCCCCAGGGCCTGCCCCCGGCAGAGGACCCGTGGTCATTGGGGGAACCGCTGGCGCCCCCTTTTCCCCTTTGGCGTCGTCCTGGTTTCCGGTCACTGTCGATGGTGGTCAAGGGTGGCGCAAGGCGGGGCCCTCATCTGGCGATATGAAGCAAGGCCGGTACCAATGAAGAAGGCCCAGTGCCTGTGAAGCTCGCTGCCCGTGACACTCTCACGTAATAATGAGTTGGGGTTGTACACACCATGGAGTCTCCGGAGAGCCGCCCTCGGGCCTCGGGGGCTCCCTCCCACGCCAAGTGGCTTCACTTAGCTCCACGCTGATGAGAAGACATCAAAGACTAGACTAGGTGTCGGATGCGGCCTTTTGCTTTTTGCTTCCTTTCATGCGAACAAGCTTTCTCGTTTTGAATCTAAGTTGAAGTCGAATTTGTGTTTGCGTATGTGGGGAGGGGTTTCGTGTCTTATTCGTGTGCTTTCTCATGCTCCGACTTCTGTTCAAATTGGAATTCACACTAGCTGCCTCCCTCTCGCGGGCCCCTCGCGAGTAGGGCAGGGCCCAGCATGTGCGCCCGCCGTCCCACGGCCGGCGTTCGCTCCAGCCAGGCTCTCGCCACATGGTCAAACGGGACCCTCATGAGGCCCTCGGATGGACACTGCGAGCCCAATCGAGGCTCGCCAAGACGAAGGTAAAACCACGGCAACCTACTCATCACAAAAATCATGGCATCATGCAGGCACCCATCCGGCGACGATCTCAACAACACGTAGGCAACAATCTTTTTACATGAGGGGCTTCCCCTCCCAAAATGCTCTCACAACCTTTAGGGCCACGCCCGAGTCTCTTCCTGCGCAAGGCAAACAGCAGGGGGAAGCACGGGATCAATCGGACATGTTGCTCACAGCATCCCCCGGGGCGTCCCCGGAGGCGTCGCTGGCACCGCCGTCATGGCCACCAGCCTCTTCATCGTCGTTGTTGGCACCGTCTTCACCACCGTTCACCACGTCGCCTTCATCAGTAGCAACGATCACCCCATCGTCATCAGAGGTGAAGGCCTGGACGAGCGCATCTACATTGTCCTCCACCCACTGCGCTAGCTTGCCTCGGACGGCCTCAGGCACCGGGGCGATGGCGGCATCGATGTCGAAGAGGGGGTCGATGTTCTGGAGATGGTTGAAGACGCGGGAGAATGCCCGCGCGAGTAGGCCGCGGCTCTGTTCCTCCACCAGCTGGCGAGACCTCTCAGAGCGGTTCTCCAAATGTCTCACCACGTCAGTGAAGAACCGGAGGTTGCCGGCGTAGTTGGTCACATGCGGCTCCTCAGTGACTGCCTCGCAGATGTTGCCCAAGGCCGCATTGGCCCTTTCCGTGAGTGTCCGGAGCATGGGGCCGTGCATGTGTTACAACGTCTGCCATTGGCGGATCTCGTCTGCATTCCGCTGCGCGACAGACTTGGCATCATCTACCTGCCATTGAAGAAGAAGCAGCTCGGTGCGGGAGGAGGCCAGCTCAGCCTGCACTGAGCCCAGTGCGGCAGCAGTGGTCTTAGCTTGCTGCGTGACTTCGGTTAGCCTGGTCCTGAGGGCGGCAGTCCTGCCCGCGGCTTCAGCCTTGACCAGCTCCTGCCGCTGTCCGTACCCGCGCTCAAGGCCAGCGCGAGCCTCCGCCACGTGACGGTCGATCTTCTCCTGGATCCGGGCCTCTCGCGCACCGACGTCATCCTCCGCCTAGGTAACCTAGCGCTCCCTCGTCTCCAACCTCTCTAGATCGAGGTTGCGCTCGGCAGCCTCCAGTGTCAGCGCTTCCTCGCGCCTCCGGAGCTCCTCGTCTTCACCGGGCCCCCCTTTCAGCAACGCAAGGGTGGCTCGGCGCAGCTCCACCTGCTGCTCCAGGGAGTTGCACTAGTCTTGGAGCTCCCACGCGCGCTCCTCCGCAGCTTCGTGTCTCCTATCTGCCTCCTGAGCCTCCTCAAAGGCTCGAGAGCAGGCCTCCTGAGAGTCCGCCAGAGATGCCTCGGCCTTGGCGTTTTCAAGGTCACGCTGGTGGCATGCGAGACCAACAGCCGTCTTCAGCTTGCGCCGCTTCTCGACCAGCCTCAAGCCTTCATCTTCGAGACATGTGTCTTCGCCCGCCAACTCTGCGCCAAGCTGGCTCACTGCATCGGCCACCCTCTGGAGGAACTCTTGGCAGACAGTGCTGCGCTCTCGCGCACGCCCGAGCACGTCTTCAACATGATCCTTCGCCATCGACACTGGCGGTGGGCCCTGGAGTGGTTTGCCCCCTCTCGGCAGGGGGCTGGGAGCTGGCGCCCCTGTGATCGCCGGGCAGGCCCCGCAAGGGACCCGGCTAGGCGTCAATCCACCTCCCGCTGAGGACCCGAAGATCGACTTCAGCCACTCGCCGCCCATGATCAGTGGAGGGGCTCGGGACAAGCTGGTTGTGCCCAAGGAGAGCTCGCGATGGAAGAGCAGCGCGTCGACAGGTTCAAGGCGCACCGCAGGCCGGCCTGCCTCTCCAGCCGAGCTTGCACCAAGGGCGGAACGCAGACTCGGGACAATCAAGGTCGGTGATGGAGGAGAAGCCTAAGGAAGCGGCTCCTCAGCTGGCTCCGCGGGCTCGTCAGAGGGGATCCTGAAAGGCCACGGTCAGCAAAGGGAGCAGCAAACAAGGAACTATAAGAAGGAGGGATTTACTCGTCCATGGCGAAGTACTTCCTATGCTTCAATGGGCGGTACGGGAGTTCATCACCACCGGAAGCCTCCTTCCTCCTGCGAAGGGCCTCGAAATCTATGAGAAACCGGCCCAAGCTCACGACATGAGGGCCGGCACGTGGCATAGGAGCCAGAGCATCAGGACGGCCTGCATCAGGGGCACTGGCCTGAGAGGAGCGATCAGGTGCCACCTCTTGGTGGCCTGCCGAGGCCTTGGGGGCTTCGGCCTCGGGAGCCGCAAGTCGTGCCCTCTCATCAGCTGCCACCTCGAGAGGGGCTCCGCAAGCTCCGGAGGATGATGCCTCGGGAGCCCCGCGCGACATCAGCACCTCGACATCAGGCCCCTCAGCTCCTACCAGCGCTTGCCTCCCTGCAACGACTCCTGAGGCAAGGCCGGAGCGGGCGGCTGGGGGAAGGACCGCAGCAACCGGGTTCTCGTGTGGCCCCACAAGGACAGCCGGGCGCAACCCCCATTCGTCGAGGCGGGGCATCTGCTTCACGAATTTGACCCTGTTTGTGCAAAGATACAACAGGGCGCCTCCATGATGAACGCTGCCAGGAGAGGGTCGCCAGTCAGGACCTACAGCACCTTCTTCAGCATCTTAGGCGCGAGATCCCCTTCCTAGAGCCTCATACGGTCCTGACGACCGGAGTAAGCCCACATTGGGCGGGTATGGTGCTGGAGAGGAGCGATGCGACGCTGGAGGTACTCCTTCACCACCCGGGGCGCCGTCACCCCGAGCTCCCTCAGCCTGCCGAAGCGATGCCAGGCGAAAGCGAGCTGGCGGCTCATAAGCTCCTCGTGACCCCAACCAGGATTGGGAATAGCAGGCAATGTCGGGTGCGCAAGTAGGGGGCTAGGCACCCCAATATCCACGTCCAGCCATCACTCCCGGAACCCGCTCGCAGAAGATGGAAGGCCAAAATCGATCCCTGAGGTGGCTGTCTCTGGCGCGGCCTGGAAGCTCACGCATCCCGAACACTGGGAAGGATCAGACAGGCGCAGAGAGAAGAAGTGGCGCATAAGGGCAACGGAAGGAGGAATCCCCACTATGGCCTCGCAGACAAAGGCGAAGACAGCGAGCAGAGTAATAGATTGGGGGCCAAGATGCATCATGTGGATCTGGTAATGGGACAGCACCGCATTGAAGAAATCGGAAAAGGGGGGAACCAAGCCCTCCCACAAGGCATCGGCAAAGAATCGGACCTCAGTGACAATCCTGTCGAAGGAGGCATGGAACGCAGGCCAGACCGTCGTCCGCCCGCACTCATTGAAGCTGGAGGCAAGCGCGGAGCAGACCTTCTCCAGGGCTTCCAGATTGAGTATGAGCGACTTGTTGACGGCGGGGGCAGCCGCCGAAGGCGCGCTGGACGAAGGCGCAGGTTTCTTCCCCTTATCCTTTTTCATTGGTGCAATGGCAATGGAAAGGGGGGAAGAACTCAAGGTGGATTGGAAGGGGAAGCAGAGGCTCGAGGAGGAAAAGGGAACAAGAAGCGCGCAGGCAGCAAAGGGAGGATAACTGTGTACAAGCCTCGTGGCCTCCTAGCCAGGCACATAATAAGGGAGCGTGGGGAAGCGGAGGCGCCCACGTCCAATCAACCGCCATGCAGCGCCCAAGGCCACAGGATGATGGGGCCCGCAACGCTCCGCATTTGCCCCTTCGCTTCTCCGCTAAGCCAAGTCCAAGCGCGCCTTGGGCCTGGGGGCTACTGTCGGCGTTCTGGGAACGGGGGTCCCCAGACTTGCCTACCTGTGACCTGTGGCGTGGCTCAAGTGGTGGCCCAGTATGGCCCAACTTCATCAGAGCAAGACTCAAGACCCTCACGAGGGGCCAAGCCTCGTGGGGTGTACGACACACGACTTCCTCAGGAATGGCCTCGCCAGGTAGGCTCGCGAGGAGGCGGAGAGGTCAAGGCAGGGTACCTCATGAGGAGCTCGTGATGCAAGCCATGACGATCGAGACCAGGCGGGTGCCGGCCTGCACAGTGTCCTTGTTTCCTCTTTGGTGCAAAGGGGGCAACCACAGACATGGAGTACCGAGGCATCAGGCAAAGGTTGCCATTTCAGTGCAACGAGACCAAGACCAGCAGAGCGGCAGGATGGAGGTCACCATGGATCCCAAGACAGCGTCATCGCCAGAGCCTTTGGCAGCCGAAGACCAACTTTAGTCAGGATAACTTGTACTAGATGTTCCGCTTCGAAATGGTCGTTATTGGCGCCCTTCCCGCTCAATATTTGGGAAGAGGACCAGGGCCTCTATAAATAGGACTAGCCACCACAGAGGAAAGGGGGAACTCATCGAGTACTCATTAGACCGAGAGGCGATCAAACTCACCCATGCAGTTCATCGCACCAGCTCAAGAACACCTCTCGCGAGGCTGTTCATCCTTTGTACTGTTCATCATCAGCCCCTGAGGCAATCCACCACACCACACACTGCAGTAGGGTATTACACCACAACGGTAGCCCGAACCAGTATAAATCTTGTGTCCCTCGTGTTGTTCATCGTTTATCTTAGACTCTCGTGAGGCGATCGGACATGGATCGGTAGGGGGAGATCTTTGTGCGCACCCCAGAGTTCGTACCTTAACGGTCTGTCGGAACCCAACATCCGACACTAGGCAGCGGGCGGCAGAGGAACTTTTGGTGGGCCAGGGCGGACAGAAACGAGCATTTCATAAACTGATGATTGTTCATTGAGTGTGACATCATCTATGTCATCTAGATAAGCCTACTTTATAATGTAAAAGAATTTTAAAATTTTCATATGTACGTTGATAGCCCGTTCGATACATTGTGATTCATAAAGACCGCTACAAACATCAATGTTCTACTTATCACAGATAAGATTGATTTTACCTTGCAAAAAAGGATTAGATTGATTAATACCCGTAACAATCCATGTCCTTAACAAAGGGTGCATGCACGTATAGGTTGAGCGTGTGTCTTGCTTCGTGTGTGGTGTGCATGCAGGCGTGCGAGTGTTACATGCATGCATGTGTACGTTTCAGTGTTGCATGCATGTGTCCGTATGTGCATGTGTACGTGTCAGTGTTGCACGCCCCTTCATGCGTGCGTGTATTCGTTATGTGTATGTGTCAGTGTTGCATGCCTCCATGTGTGCGTGTGTTCATGTGAGTGTTGCGTGCATGCATGTGTACGTGCAGAGTGAGGCTACATGTCAGTCGACTGACTTTTTCATCTCTGGTCAGTAGATTTTCCAGCCGTTGGATACGAAATCAAGGGTCTGCAGTTTATTTTCAACCTCCACCCCCTGAGCCGCCAGCCACCGCCGGCCGAACTGATGGCCGCCGCCGCCCGCGGCCGGCCCGCACGGCCACGCCGCCCCACCTGCCCCGAAACCACTCCCCACCGCCGGTCCGCCGCTACCCCGGCCATCCCTCTAGCGCCCCCTGCACCGAGCTTTTTCTCCGGCGATCCCCACGCCACCGCCCAATCACCGCCCCCCACCACCTGCGACTGCCAACCAGAGGTCTCACGACTTCGAATCCCCACCTGCCACTAATTTATTACCATTTATGTCCTTCATATACGCGCTGACGGGTGGGCCCTATGGTAATGTGCGCTGCTGAATGTGGACCGTTTGACTGGTCTATTGATCATGTCATCAACAAATTACGGAGCTGTATGTTGAGCTAGCGACCGTATGATCACCCTAAAATGTATTTTATTAACACAGTACAGACTCAAACTACCATTTGTTTATTTCATATACGCACTGACAGGTGGGACCCATGGTTACGCGCCCCGATGGTGCAACAATAGTTGCGCCACGTGGAACGTTTGACTGGCCAATGGATTGTGTCATCAACAAAATACGGAGTTGAACGGGTGATCCAGTGACTGTATAATTACGACATGTATTTTTTTAACATGGTATAGACGTAAGCGCTCATATATAGGTGCAAGCACTCACCGCTATAAGCGCACACACGTAGACCCTACCCCTATGAGCACCTTCGAGAGAGTGAGCCAGCATATGATCGTGAGATTTTACGAAGTCACCATAAGTGCCTCGTAGTCGAGTGGAACGTCTCCTCCCACTGAACGCACATTGCCGGAAAAATACTGAAATTAACCCAGGATAAATGCGAGCACCAGGACTTTAACCCTGGTGGGCTCGAGAAACCACTGTCGTCCTAACCATCCAACCACAGGTTGGTTAGTGCCACAAAATGTATGTGCTGGCCATGATGAGCTTATTCTGAAGTCCAGTGACCATATCGTGCTTTTGGTTCAAATACAATGACCATAAGTGTCATCAACAAAATACGAAGCACGCATCAAATATAATGTCCGTCAGTGTCATCAACAAAATACAGAGACGTATTGTGAGCTAGATACCGTATGATCACCACAAGAATATATACGGTGACCGTAATGAGCATATTCTGAAGTCCACCGACTGTATAGTGCTTTCGCTTGAAATACAGTGACCGTCACGAGTGAATGTGTCATGGGCATGCATACTTTTAGAGGGCCGAGAGATAGTTTGTGTGCGTACGTGAAAGTGGTGTAGAAAGAGGGGGTGTCCGGTGGAGACAAGGAGAGATATGCCCTTCATTTCTCTTTCCCGTGACTAATATTTTATGAGAAAATATAGAGATTCACAATGCAGAATTAATATTTTTGGATGCACCATGCAATTAACTTTCATGTATAACATTGTGCTATTGTATATGCTTATTTTCTTAGTGGCCGATTGCGTGTGTGGTGTGGTGGGCACATCATTTCTAGTTGGGGTGGGCACATCATTTCTAGTTGTGGTGGGTCAACATGAGGACTCATGGGTCGGTTCCATCCTACGCCACATAGGTTGGACCGAGACACTTTATACGAAGACCCATGTGGAGGACTCAGTTTACAACACGAAGCTACCAAAGTCGTGGAGAACTCTATCCCCACTGGTCATAAGCGGACTATATATGGTTTGTAACCCTAGGCCCTGAGTATGTTATAGAAGCCTCGATGCTAGTTCGTCGATAGTATACACACACGCACAATGCCTGGTATTCACGTGTACTTTGTACACACCCCTATCACTAATATACAGTACCAGGAGTAGGCTTTTTCCTCAACTGCAAGGGTCCGAACTTGGGTAAAACTTTGCCTCGTATTACCATCCAGCCTAACAGTCAGGGATATCCTATCGAATGATCTGTTGGAATCATATCTGCCAACTACTAAGAGAGAGGTTTGTCTTTGGGGGGGGGGGCAATGTCTGCGAGAGAGGCCTAAAGATAATTTGTGTGCGGGAGACACGTAGGCACATATATTTGCGTATAGAGGGCTAGTAGAGACCGTGCGTGTGTATATATGCACGTGATAGAAGTAGTGTTTTCCAACAGAGATTAGTGAAAAGAGTGGAACATAGTAGTCAGAAAGAGAGAGAGAGAGAGAGAGAGAGAAATACAGAGGGAGTGTGTGCGTGAGACACCCCGACACCACGGGAGAGATTGTGAGCATGTGTGAAAGAGAAATGCCGATGTATAAAAAGTGCGTGCACTTATGCGTTAGTGATACGTCTCCAACGCATCTATAATTTTTGATTGTTCCATGCTATTATATTACCCCTTTTGGATGTTTATGGGCTTTATTTTACACATTTATATCATTTTTGGGACTAACCTACTAACATGAGGCCCAACCCGTATTGCTGTTTTTTTTTGCCTATTTCAGTATTTTGAACAAAAGGAATATCAAACGGAGTCCAAATGGAATGAAACCTTCGGGAGCGTGACTTTTGGAACGAACGTGATCCAGAGGACTTGGAGTGCAAGTCAGGAAGCAGCCGAGGCCTCCACGAGATAGGAGGGCACGCCCCCCTATAGGGCGCGCCCCTTGTCTCGTGGGCCCCTCGGGCATCCACCGACGTACTTCTTCCTCCTATATAAGCCTACGTACCCCAAAAACATCCAGGGAGCAGACGAAACACAATTTCCACCACCGTAACCTTCTGTATCCACGAGATCCCATCTTGGAGCCTTCGCTGGTGCTCCTACAGAGGGGGAATCCACCACGGAGGGCTTCTACATCAACATCCTTGCCCCTACGATGAGTTTTTAGTAGTTTACCACAGACCTACGGGTCCATAGTCATTAGCTAGATGGCTTCTTCTCTCTTTTTGGATCTCAATACAACGTTCTCCCCCTCTCTTGTGGAGATCTATTCGATGTAAACTCTTTTTGTGGTGTGTTTGTCGAGATCTGATGAATTGTGGGTTTATGATCAAGTTTATCTATGAATAATATTTGAATCTTCTCTGAATTCTTTTATGTATGATTGAGTTATCTTTGCAAGTCTCTTCGAATTATCAGTTTGGCTTGGCCTACTAGATTGATCTTTCTTGCCATGGGAGAAGTGCCTAGCTTTGGGTTCAATCTTGCGGTGTCCTTGCCCAGTGACAAAAAGGGTTGCAAGGCATGTATTGTATTGTTGCCATCGAGGATAACAAGATGGGGTTTATATCATATTGTTTGAGTTTATCCCTCTACATCATGTCATCTTGCTTAATGAGTTACTTTGTTCTTATGAACTTAATACTCTAGATGCAGGCAGGAGTCGTTCGATGTGTGGAGTAATAGTAGTAGATGCAGGCAGGAGTTGGCCTACTTGTTGCCGACGTGATGCCTATATAAATGATCATGCCTAGATAATCTCACAATTATTCGTTTTCTATCAATTGCTCGGCAGTAATTTGTTCACCCACCGTAATACTTATGCTATCTTGAGAGAAGCCACTAGTGAAACATATGGCCCCCGGGTCTATCTCTTATCATATTTGCTTCCAATCTACTTTTATCTGCATCTTTACTTTTTGCATCTATATTATAAAATACCAAAAATATATTTATCTTATCGTACTATCTTTATTAGATCTCACTTTCGCAAGTGGCCGTGAAGGGATTGACAACCCATTTATTGCGTTGGTTGCGAGTTCTTTGTTTGTTTGTATAGGTGCGTGGGACTTTTGAGGAGCCTCCTACTGGATTGATACCTTGGTTCTCAAAAACTGAGGGAAATACTTACGCTTCTATTGCTGCATCACCCTCTCCTCTTCGAGGAAAACCAACGCAAGCTCAAGACGTAGCAAGAACGATTTCTCGCGCCGTTGCCGGGGAGGTCTTCGCTCAAGTCAAGACATACCAAGTACCCATCACAAACCCATCTCCCTCGCATTTACATTATTTGCCATTTGCCTCTCGTTTTCCTCTCCCCCACTTCACCCTTGTCGTTTTATCCGCCCTCTCTTTCCCAATCTTCTCTTCTCTCTTTTGATTGGCCTTTCGTTTGCTCGTTTGGTTGGAATAGATGCTTATTTATTGCTCAACAGAACCTAAGTTCTATGGATCCTCATCCACTTGCTAATCTTTTCAAGAGATCCAATTATGATGAACCAATTGCTAGTGAGTTTTGTGCACTAGATTATCTTTATGAAGCTTTGCTCAAAATTTGTGAATCTGGAAATTATGATGAAGAAATTTATGAAGAGATTCATGATAACTCCTTGAATAAAAAGCATGATTGCAATGATTTTTCTATAAATTCTCTTGATGTCAATTGTGCTAATAATATGCATAACCCTAATCTTTGGGATGCTAGTTTTGCTATGTCTACTACTTGTTTCAATGATCATGATTGGGGTGATTCTTCTTATAACCTTGAATTTTTTTGAGCCCCATGATGACTATGAGATTGATAATAGTGTTTTCAATAATATTGAAAGTGGGTTTGGAAGAGTGTCAACTTTAGATCCCACATATTTGGAGTATGTTCAATCTTATGATATTTTTGATAAAAGTGGGTTCGGAAAGGTCATGAATTTAGTTAATGTTAATCCCACTATTTTGGAAGAGTGTCAACTTTGCATGCATGTGGATCATATTGAGAATATGTTTTGTGATAGCTATTTTTTTTAATTTGCCTATGATCCTACATGTAATTATTATGAGAGAGGAAAATATGGTCGTAGAAATTTTTACCTTATTAATTTACCTCTCATCATGTTGAGATTGCTATCGTCTCTTCTTATTACTTGCATATGCTAGTCTTTGTTTGCCTTGCAAATTTGTTTGTTTATAATATGCCTATGAATAGGAAGTATGTTAGACTTAGATGTGTTTTTCACGTGTTTCATGATGCTCTCTTTGCGCTTCAATTCTTGTCTTTCATGTGAGCATCATTAAAATTATCAATGCCTAGCCAAAGAGGCTTTAAAGAAAAGCGCTTGTTGGGAGACAACCTAATATTTTTCCTTGCTGTTATTTAATAAATATTGCATCTACCTTCTGTTTAGATGTGTTTCGACCTTTTAATTAGCGTTTGTGCCAACTAGAACCTATAGGATAACCTATGATGATAGTTGATTTGATTCTGCTGAAAAACGGAAACTTTGCACGCAGGAATATAATTTTGTTAAATCACAGAAACATGCTTTCGCGTTGATTCTTTTTTCTTCTGATCAATAACAAATTTTCCAGGACTTCCTATTTTGGTAGGATTTTTGAAGTTCCATAAGTTTGCGTTAGTTACATATTGCTACATACTGTTCTGTTTTTAACAGATTCTGTTTTTCGTGTGTTGTTTGCTTATTTCCATGCATCTATGGCTAGTAAAATAGTTTATAAACCATAGGGAAGTTGGAATACAGTAGGTTTATCACCAAAATAAATAAAGAATGAGTTCATTACAGTATCTTATGTGGTGGTTTTGTTTTCTTTCACTAACGGAGCTTATAAGATTTCCTGTTGAGTTTTGTGTTGTGAAGTTTTCAAGTTTTGGGTAAATCTTTTATGGACTATGGAATAAAGGGTGGCAAGAGCCTAAGCTTGGGGATGCCCAAGGCACCCCAATATATTCAAGGATAGCCAAAAGCCTAAGCTTGGCGATGCCCCGGGAAGGCATCCCCTCTTTCGTCTTTGTTCATTGGTAACTTTACTTGGAGCTATATTTTTATTCGCCACATGATATGTGTTTTGCTTGGAGCGTCGTGTATTATATTAGTCTTTGCTTTTTAGTTTACCACAATCATACTTGCTGTACACACCTTTTGGTAGAAGCCTATTCGATTAGAATTTGTTATAATACTCTATGTGCTTCACTTATATCTTTTGAGCTTGATAGTTTTTGCTCTAGTTCTTCACTTATATTTTTTAGAGCACGGTGGCGTCTTAATTTTGAAGAAATTACTAGTATCTCATGCTTCACTTATATCTTTTTGAGAGTCTTTTAGAACAGCATGGTATTTTCTATGGTTTTAAAGTTGGTCCTAGAATGATGAGCATCCAAGTTGGGTATAATAAAAACTATCATAGAAAGTGAATTGGATGCTATGATCAATTTGATGCTTGATAATTGTTTTGAGATATGGAGGTAGTGATATTAAAGTCATGCTAGTTGGGTGATTATGAATTTAAAGAATGCTTGTGTTGAAGTTTGTGATTCCCATAGCATGCATGTATGGTGAACCGCTTTGTGATGAAGTTGGAGCACAATTTTATTTATTGATTGTCTTCCTTATGAGTGGCGGTCGGGGACGAGCGATGGTCTTTTCCTACCAATCTATCCCCCTAGGAGCATGCGCGTAGTGCTTTGGTTTTTGATGACTTCTAGATTTTTGCAACAAGTACATGAGTTCTTTTGACTAATGTTGAGTCCATGCATTATACGCACCCTTTCACCCTTCCATCATTGCTAGCCTCTCTTATGCCGTGCAACTTTCGCTGGTGCCATACACCCACCATTACCTTCCTCAAAACAGCCACCATACCTACCTATTTTGGCATTTCCATAGCCATTCCGAGATATATTGCCATGCAACTTTCCACCGTTCTGTTCATATGACACGCATTACTTTGTCATATTGCTCTTTGCATGATCATGTAGTTGACATTGTATTTGTGGCAAGGCCACCTTCATAATTTTCATACATGTCGCTCTTGATTCATTGCATATCCCGGTACACCGCTGGAGGCATTCATATAGAGCCATATCTTGTTCAAGCTTTGAGTTGTAATTCTTGAGTTGTAAATCCATAAAAGTGTGATGATCTTCATTATTAGAGTATTGTCCCAGTGAGGAAAGGATGATGAAGACTATGATTCCCCCACAAGTCGGGATGAGACTTCGGACTTTACAAAAAGAAAAAAAGAAAAAAAGAAAAAGGAAAAAAGAGAAAGGCAAAAAAAAGAAGGCCAAAGAAAAAAAGGGAAGAAAAAATAAAAAAAGGAAAAAAATGAAAAGAGAGAAAAAGAGAGAAGGGACAATGCTACTATCTCTTTTTCCACACTTGTGCATCAAAATAGCACCATGATCTTCATGGTAGAGAGTCTCAGATGTTGTCACTTTCATATACTAGTGGGAATTTTTCGTTATAGAACTTGGCTTGTATATTCCAATGATGGGCTTCCTCAAAGTGCCCTAGGTCTTCGTGAGCAAGCAAGTTCGATGCACACCCACTTAGTTTCTTTTGTTGAGCTTTCATATATTTATAGCTCTAGTGCATCCGTTGCATGGCAATCCCTACTCACTCACATTGATATCTATTAATGGGCATCTCCATAGCCCGTTGATATGCCTAGTTGATGTGAGACTATCTTCTCCTATTTGTCTTCTCCACAACCACCATTCTATTCCATATATAGTGCTATGTCCATGGGTCACGCTCATGTATTGCGTGAAAGTTGAAAAAGTTTGAGATTATTAAAGTATGAAACAATTGCTTGGCTTGTCATCGGGGTTGTGCATGATTAAATACTTTGTGTGATGAAGATAGAGCAACAGCCAGACTATATGATTTTGTAGGGATAACTTTCTTTGGCCATGTTATTTTGAGAAGACATGGTTACTTTGATTAGTATGCTTGAAGTATCACCATTTTCATGTTAATATGAACTTTTATTTTGTATCATTTGGATCTGAACATTCATGTCACAATAAAGAAATTTACATTGAGAATTATGCTAGGTAGCATTCCACATCAAAAATTCTCTTTTTATCATTTACCTACTCGAGGTCGAGCAGTAATTAAGCTTGGGGATGCTTGAGACGTCTCCAACGTATCTATAATTTTTGATTGTTCCATGATATTATATTACCCCTTTTGGATGTTTATGGGCTTTATTTTACACATTTATATCATTTTTGGGACTAACCTACTACCGGAGGCCTAGCCTGTATTGCTGTTTTTTATTTGCCTATTTCAATATTTCGAAGAAAAGGAATATCAAACAGAGTCCAAACGGAATGAAACCTTCAGGAGCGTGATCTTTGGAATGAACGTGATCTAGAGGACTTGGAGTGCAAGTCAAGAAGCAGCCAAGGCCTCCACGAGATAGGAGGGTGCCCCCCCTATAGGGCGCGCCCCCCTGTCTCGTGGGCTCCACGGGCGTCCACCGATGTACTTCTTCCTCCTATATAACCCTACGTACCCCGAAAACATCCAGGGAGCAGACGAAACACAATTTCCACCAACGTAACCTTCTGTATCCGTGAGATCCCATCTTGGAGCCTTTGCCGGTGCTCCGCCTGAGGGGGAATCAACCATGGAGGGCTTCTACATCAACATCCTTACCTCTCCGATGAGTTGTGAGTAGTTTACCACAGACCTACGGGTCCATGGTTATTAGCTAGATGGCTTCTTCTCTCTTTTTAGATCTCAATACAATGTTATCCCCCTCTCTTGTGGAGATCTATTCGATGTAAACTCTTTTTGCGGTGTGTTTGTTGAGATCCGATGAATTGTGGGTTTATGATCAAGTTTATCTATGAATAATATTTGAATCTTCTCTGAATTCTTTTATGTATGATTGAGTTATCTTTGCAAGTCTCTTCGAATTATCAGTTTGGTTTGGCCTACTAGATTGATCTTTCTTGCCATGGGAGAAGTGCTTAGCTTTGGGTTCAATCTTGCGGTGTCCTTACCTAGTGACAGAAAGAGTTGCAAGGCACGTATTGTATTGTTGCCATCGAGGATAACAACATGGGGTTTATATCATATTGCTTGAGTTTATTCCTCTACATCATGTCATCTTGCTTAATGGGTTACTTTGTTCTTATAAACTTAATACTCTAGATGCAGGCAGGAGTCGGTCGATGTGTGGAGTAATACTAGTAGATGCAGGCAGGAGTCGGCCTACTTGTTGCGGACATGATGCCTATATACGCGATCATGCCTAGATAATCTCATAATTATTCGCTTTTCTATCAATTGCTCGGCAGTAATTTGTTCACCCACCGTAATACTTATGCTATCTTGAGAGAAGCGACTAGTGAAACCTATGCCCCCCGGGTCTATCTCTTATCATATTTGCTTCCAATCTACTTTTATTTGCATCTTTACTTTTTGCATCTATATTATAAAATACCAAAAATATATTTATCTTATCGTACTATATTTATTAGATCTCACTTTTGCAAGTGGCCGTGAAGGGATTGACAACCCCTTTATTGCGTTGGTTGCGAGTTCCTTGTTTGTTTGTGTAGGTGCGTGGGACTTTTGAGGAGCCTCCTACTGGATTGATACCTTGGTTCTCAAAAACTAAGGGAAATACTTACGCTACTATTGCTGCATCACCCTCTCCTCTTCGAGGAAAACCAACGCAAGCTTAAGACGTAAGAGTTAGATAGAGAGATATATAGCACGTTTGTGAGAACGTGCCGAGGCATAGTGCATCTACGTGTAAAAGGCGGTTCTACACATTAAATTAAAATATAAATGGCATTATTATTTTTGGATGAGATCATAATTTTGCAATTTGCATATGAACGAAAATCGGTCTATCAGACACCCATACTCTATTGAATTCTTACATGTGCATGTGTTTATTTCGTGTTATCGATCCATAGAGTGAGAGCGGTTTGAAATACAGGCAATGCATTGCTTTTGCAATTCGTATATAAACATTAATTAGTGCACTCCATGTTGTTAGTGTGAAGCACTTTATACATTTGTCACTTTCATGGATACATTCCAAATTGCTAGCTACGAAATAGAATACCTGTTGAATTCAAGATAAAGGGGGTTTCAAAGATATGAATTCATAGGAAGCGCATTCATCTATATGAACCCGAGATAATGGCATTTGTAAATCAGATCTAAAAGGGGGCATGAATCTTTGTTGTGTGTTTGAACATGCTATATACTCATACGCATGTCTAACTATTTTTTTGCAACCAAGGAGATTATATCTGGAACCATGCATGAACTGAGCTAAGTTGCATATTTTTTAATATATACTCATGTACAATGTATATTCAAATGTACCCGCTCCATTCCAAAATAATCGTAGTTTTAGGATTTTCAAGAGTAAAGATTTGTGAAGTTTGACAAATCCTGAAAGTTCAATTCAAGAGAACCGAAAATGTTAATGTCTCTGCTCCCAAATATTGAATGAAGCACCAAATAAGCCTATGGTCACCTGAAACCGTGCGAGACTAATGTTTGGTGGTAGCAAATTACTATCCTGACTCTGGCATGTGTAGCCTATCGGCCCGGTGTCCAAAGGTCTAAACCGGGGTAGGTTTGTAAATTCACCAAGACGCCAGTCTCAACCGCCTCCGGAAAGCATTCATACACCGTGGGCGCCTGAACAACCATGCGCTCAGCCGAAATCTATCCTGCCCACCATTTGGGACACCTAAGATTACTGTCCTACCCCCAACCCGCAATATGTCCGAAATTTTAGATGGGGGCAAAGTTTGTAACTTTCCCCAAATTTCAAACAAGCGCGCCCCAAACCGAAACATTGTTCACCCTTAGTTCCCCCTCCCTCCGTTTCCCAATTCATACTCTGTGGGCGCCAAAACGCCCTCTCCACCAGCTGTGAAACCCCAGCCTCCTCCCTCTTCCACCCCATCACGCCCAATCCACCACCGCCCTCCTCCATCACGCTGGAGCCGGTACCCCGACCTCATCGTCCAACGCAACCGCAACCGCAATGCCCTCAAGGACTTAGCAGATGAAGCCCAGGCAGAGCTGCCTCCACGACACCGATGCCGACATGTGCCATACCAGAACTACTTCGACCACGCCCTCCTACGCCCCACCGCTGCCGCTCCACAGTCGCAACCGTCCACCGCACTGGAGCTATTCCCGCTACACCGTCGTTCACCGCCTCAGATCTGGTTCCCCGCCGCCGACAGACAGCCACCGCACCACACTCAACAACTTGGCCATGGGTTCGTCCAAGGCTCGACCTGAAGGAAATATGCCCTAGAGGCAATAATAAAGTTATTATTTATTTCCTTATATCATGATAAATGTTTATTATTCATGCTAGAATTGTATTAACTGGAAACATAATACTTGTGTGAATACATAGACAAACAGAATGTCACTAGTATGCCTCTACTTGACTAGCTCGTTGATCAAAGATGGTTATGTTTCCTAGCCATAGACATGTGTTGTCATTTGATTAACGGGATCACATCATTAGAAGAATGATGTGATTGACTTTACCCATTCCGTTAGCTTAGCACTCGATCGTTTAGTATGTTGCTTTTGCTTTCTTCATGACTTATACATGTTCCTATGACTATGAGATTATGCAACTCCCGTTTACCGGAGAAACACTTTGTGTGCTACCAAACATCACAACATAACTGGGTGATTATAAAGGAGCTCTACAGGTGTCTCCAAAGGTACATGTTGAGTTGGCGTATTTTTAGATTAGGTTTTGTCACTCCGATTGTCGGAGAGGTATCTCTGGGCCCTCTCGGTAATGAACATCACTATAAGCCTTGCAAGCAATGTAGCTAATGAGTTAGTTACGGAATGATGCATTACGTAACGAGTAAAGAGACTTGCCGGTAACGATATTGAACTAGGTATTGAGATACCGACGATCGAATCTCGGGCAAGTAGTATACCGATGACAAAGGGAACAACGTATGTTGTTATGCGTTTTGACTGATAAAGATCTTTGTAGAATATGTAGGAGCCAATATGAGCATCCACGTTCCGCTATTGGTTATTGACCGAAAACAGTTCTAGGTCATGTCTACATAGTTCTCGAACCCGTAGGGTCCGCACGCTTAAGGTTTCGATGACAGTTATATTATGAGTTTTGATTTACCGAAGGGGTTCGGAGTCCCGGATGAGATCGGGGATATGACGAGGAGTCTCAAAATGGTCGAGACGTAAAGATCGTTATATTGGACGACCATATTCGGACATCGGAAAGGTTCCGAGTGATTTGGGTATTTTTCGGAGTACCGGAGAGTTACGGGAATTCGTATTGGGCCTTAATGGGCCATACGGGAAAGGAGAGAAAGGCCCCAAAGGGTGGTCGCACCCCTCCCCATGGACTAGTCCGAATTGGACTAGGGAGGGGGCGCCCCCTTCCTTCCATCTCCTTCTCCCTTCCCTTTCCTTCTCTCCTACTCCTTCTATTTGGAAGTGCTCCTAGTTCTACTAGGAAAGAGGGAATCCTACTCCCGGTGGGAGTAAGATTCCCCTAGGGCGCGCCGTAGAGAGAGGGCCGGCCCTCCCCTCCCTCCACTCCTTTATATACGGGGAGGGGGCACCCCTTGGAGACACAACAATTGATCTCTTGATCTCTTAGTCATGTGCGGTGCCCCCCTCCACCAAAGTCCTCGATAATATTGTAGCGGTGCTTAGGCGAAGCCCGTTGGTAGAACATCAAGATCGTCACCATGCCGTCATGCTGACGGAACTCTTCCCCGACACTCTGCTGGATCGGAGTCCGGGGATCGTCATCGAGCTGAATGTGTGCTAGAACTCGGAAGTGTCATAGTTTCGGTGCTTGATTGGTCGGGCCGTGAAGACGTACGACTACATCAACCACGTTAACGCTTCCGCTTTTGGTCTATGAGGGTACGTGGACAACACTCTCCCCTCTCGTTGCTATGCATCACCATGATCTTGCGTGTGCGTAGGAAATTTTTGAAATTACTACGTTCCTCAACGGTGGTATCAGAGCCTAGGTTTTATGCGTTGATGTTATATGCACGAGTAGAACACAAGTGAGTTGTGGGCGATACAAGTCATACTGCTTACCAGCATGTCATATTTTGGTACGGCGGTATTGTTGGATGAAGTGGCCCGGACCGACATTACGCGTACGCTAACGCGAGACTAGTTCTACCGACGTGCTTTGCACATAGGTGGCTGGCGGGTGTAAGTTTCTCCAACTTTAGTTGAACCGAGTGTGGCTACGCCCGATCCTTGAGAAGGTTTAAACAACACTAACTTGACGAACTATCGTTGTGGTTTTGATGCGTAGGTAAGAACGGTTCTTGCTCAGCCCGTAGCAGCCATGTAAAACTTGCAACAACAAAGTAGAGGACGTCTAACTTGTTTTTGCAGGGCATGTTGTGATGTGATATGGTCAAGACGTGATGCTATATTTTATTGTATGAGATGATCATGTTTTGTAACCGAGTTATCGGCAACTGGCAGGAGCCATATGGTTGTCGCTTTATTGTACGAAATGCAAGCGCCATGTAATTGCTTTACTTTATCACTAAGCAGTAGCGATAGTCGTAGAAGCAATAGGTGGCGAGATGACAACGATGCTACGATGGAGATCAAGGTGTCGCGCCGGTGACGATGATGATCACGACGGTGCTTCGGAGATGGAGATCACAAGCACAAGATGATGATGGCCATATCATATCACTTATATTGATTGCATGTGATGTTTATCCTTTATGCATCTTATCTTTCTTTGATTGACGGTAGCATTTTAAGATGCTCTCTCACTAATTATCAAGAAGTGTTCTCCCTGAGTATGCACTGTTGCGAAAGTTCTTCGTGCTGAGACACCACGTGATGATCGGGTGTGATAGGCTCTACGTTCAAATACAATGGGTGCAAAACAGTTGCACACCCGGAATACTCAGGTTAAAATTGACGAGCCTAGCATATACAGATATGGCCTCGAAACACGGAGACCGAAAGGTCGAGTGTCGGTGTCAAAACCGGCGGATCTCGGGTAGGGGGTCCCGAACTATGCGTCTAGGCGGATGGTAACAGGAGACAAGGGACACGATGTTTTTACCCAGGTTCGGGCCCTCTTGATGGAGGTAAAACCCTACGTCCTGCTTGATTAATATTGATGATATGGGTAGTACAAGAGCGGATCCACCACGAGATCAAAGAGGCTAAATCCTAAAGCTAGCATATGGTATGATTGTTGTGATGTATGTTGTGTCCTACGGACTAAAGCCCTCCGGTTTATACAGATACCGGAGAAGGCTAGGGTTACACAGAGTCGGTTACAATGGTAGGAGATCTACATATCCGTATTGCCTAGCTTGCCTTCCACGCCAAGGAAAGTCCCATCCGGACACGGGACGGAGTATTAAATCTTGTATCTTCGTAGTCTTGGAGTCCAGCGGACGATGATAGTCCGGCTGTCCGGACACCCCCTAGTCCAGGACTCCCTCGGTAGCCCCTGAACCAGGCTTCAATGACGATAAGTCTGGCGTGCATAATGTTCGGCATTGCAAGGCGGGTTCCTCCCTTGAATAATCCAGAGAAGATCATGAACACTAGGATAGTGCCCGGCTCTGCAAAATAAATTCCACATTCCACCGTAGAGAGAATACTGCACATAAATCCAATCTGCTGACGTATTTGGCGGCATGACATCACACCGCTACCAGGCCTTTACTTGAATCGTTTTTATTATACCACCTCAGCACGTTTAGCGAAGCGGCTTCCTTGGCATGTCTTGTCGAAGCAGAGATCGTGCTCCCCTTATTTCGGGATTCTCATCAATACGAGCGTGGGTAACCCAACCGTGCCCGTCGCCACGCCTCCTCTATCGAAGGTGAATCCCGAACGGCCACGGAGACGGCTCTTGGTATTTTCCCCCTTTATAAGGGGACCAAGGCTCGTTTCTTTTTCTCAATCTTCCATCGAATCCTCTCCTTGCTCCAAGTTCCAACACCCAGAGCCCCAGATTCGAGCGCTTCGGATCTTCAACAATGTCCGGCTCTGACCTTCAGGGCCGGTGGATGCCCTCCTCCGTCGTGTTAAAGTTGCGTGAGGCCAAGTACCTGTCCTACGAGATTTCGCAAAGGTTGCCCGCCTGAGGGCAGGCCGTACCCACTCCCGAGCCCCGTGAGTACGTCGTCTTCGTATCCCACCTCCATCGGGGTTTAGGCTTCTCGACGGACCCCTTCGTGAGAGGGCTCATGTTCTACTACGGGCTGGATTTTCACGACTTGGCTCCGGAGTCCATCCTCCATATTTCCGCATTCATTATTATCTGTGAAGCCTTCCTCCGTGTCACCCCCCACTTCGGCCTATGGCTGAAGACCTTCAATGTGGAGCCGAAGATGATCGGGGGGCGTCAAGCGGAGTGCGGCGGGGTGGCCATAAGCAGAAGGGCCGATGCCCCGTGGCCCGAGGGCTCCTTCCAAGAGGAGCTCGGCTTGTGGCAGCAGGAGTGGTTCTATGTCACCGCTCCGAAGGGCAGCAAGCAAAAGCCGCCGCCTTCATTCCGCCCGGGACCTCCACGCCGATTGATGTCGTGGGTCAACCAAGGGCTCAATTGGGGGCCGTCCGAAGACGTGCCCTTGTTGCAGGGCCGGATTCGAGACCTCTAAGCGAGGGATATCAATCTGGTCGTGGTGATGCAGGTCATGCTAATCAGGCGTCTTCTGCCCTGCAAACGCCGCCCTCTCCGATTATGGGAGTTCAATCCGGAGGGGCCACGAATTCTCCAACACTTCATGGGTATGACGCCTGTGGAGATGTACGAGTTGTTCTTCGGACCGCAGGTGGCATGTCCGGAATTGATCGAGGACGCAGGCCTAAGCTGCAATCGCCCGGATACACAGGTAAGTAGCTCAGAGTCCGGACGTTCTGTTTGTTTGCTTTTCCGAAATTCGCCTTCTAACCCATTATTCTTCATTAGGAGTGGGTAGCGCGATCGAAGCTAATAAGGTGTCCGGCCCCCCTCCCAGAGACCGCACCGGAGCCCGTGCTGGTCAGAATGTTGGAGGTCGCGCCCGTAGAAGGAGGCGATGGGGAAAATGGAAGAGCTATCACCTCGCCCAAGGGGGCGCCTGAAGAGGGGGGAATCGACAATCCCTCCTTCCAGTGGGAGAAGAGGACCGCCTCCGAAGACCCGGAGGCCAAAGCCCCTAAGCGGGGGAAGAAATCTTCACCGGAGGGTCCGGACGTACAATCGTCTCTAAAGGATCAGCCCTCCAGCGAGCCATGAGTAAAAAAAGGGGGGTTCATTAATGAGAAAATACCCCTATTTGTGCTTCTGTGGATGACCAAAAATTTTACCTTGCAGTTCGGATCTGCGGCCTTCTCAGATGAGTTTGTCTTCGAGGGATCTTCGTCCGGAGATGATGGAGAGCGAAACGCCTTCGTCTGCTGCGCCGTCGGATAGGGCAGACGAGCCTGAAGTATCGTCACGGAGGGTATCCCAGAGTCCGGAGGGGCCGGAGAGTTCGGCGCCCACTAGTGTCCGGCCGGGGGAGCTGAAGAATCTGCTTGAGAGGGCGTCCATCTCAGAAGATCACCGTGCTTTGATGCGTATGGTGATTGGAAGAATTTCGTCCGCCGAAAGCGGATTGCATAATGCCGTCAGGAGTTTACTGACGGGATTTGAGGTACGCAGGAACGACGCACCTTTTTGACAGTTTGGCACATAGAAGTGTGCCCTGTATAGATAGTAGCCCCTGAGACTCGGTAGGTTGTCGAAAGCGACAGTGTACCGAGGATCAAAATCTCAGGTAATGAATGTCGCCGTTCCTATGCAGGTGGCGGATAGTCCGGGGGCTAGCCGGACTGGTGGAGTTGCCGAGTTAATGCGGCAACTTGACGTGGCGGATGCGGACATCGCGCTTGTCAACCGGCGACTTGACGAGTCGCCAGGTAAATGAATTCTCCGCAGTTACTTATGTAAGGGAGTCAAAGCCCGCCTCTGATAATGTATATGCTGTGATACAGACGGTGCTGCTGCTGTGGAGAGCCTTCGGGCCGAGCTTGCTCAAGCCAAGGAGCAAGCCTGAAGGAGTGATGCGGCTGCCTCGAGGGCAGCCGAGGAGTTGAAAGCCGAAAAGGCTGCACACTGCCTAAGCAGGGAAAAGATGGCCGAATTGGCCGTGAAATTAAAAGATGGTGCCGACCGCAACGAGGCTCTTGAAAAGGAGCGCTTATCGGAGTGGGAAAACCTGTTGAAGGCCACCGCTGAGGCCAAGGATGCCCGTTCTGCAATGCGGGCTATGAAGGAGGAGCTGCGCCAGGCCGGAGATATTGTGGCTGGCAAGCCGTTTCTGCCGCGTCGCCAGTTTACGGATCAAAAATATGCCCAACTTGGCCAGCTGTGGGGTCCGGAGGATCCATATATGGACTTAGCGGCAAGTGCGGCTGATGCCGTTGAGCACTTTCAGAGCCAGAAGGATCACAAGACGGAAGAGCTATTTTGGTCTCAATTCCATAGTCCGGATCGTTCACTTCCGTTGACCGATCGGTTGGCCGAATGGGCTGAGCTTAATAGATTGTTCGGACTTGCCATGACTGATATCGTGGCTCATGTCTGGCCAGAGAGACCCAAGGCGACGAGCTATTTCAGTTATTGCAGCAATTTCTTGGAGCGGTGCTGCACATCAAGGAGATGAAGCGGTCGGCCTGCATAGAAGGCGCGCGGATGGCCCTTGCCCGTGTGAAGACACATTGGACGGAGATGGATGCCACCGCTATTGTCGCCCAGGGTTCGGACGAAAGCCGGTTACCCGCCGAGCACTATTTTGGGGAAGTTATGCGTGGCGCTCGTGTAATAGAGTCGCAGTGCTCAAAAAAATGTCACGTTCAAATGAACGTTTTATCTTGTAAGACAATGATTATAATGTAACCGCTTTTTATACTTGTGCCTTCCAAGTATTAAAATATCTCCTATGCGGCCGTTTATGTATACTTTTGTATAACCTGAAAGATTGCAGTCTTCGGCTTCAGCCCCCACGCACAAGGTGCGGGGGTGTTTGCAAAAAATAGCGCGTTTTCACACTTAATCCAACGTCTCGGTCCTGTGAAGGAGGTGGTAGCGTAGCGAACGAGGCAATCCGGACTATGATGCTTTATCACTTTCACTTAGCCAGTGGAGTTCGAGGGTGGGGCTACGATATAGCCCCTTGGGGCACCGCACTTCTCCGAATTCGGGGCGCATGTGTGCCTGACCGGGAAACGGTCCTTCGTCAAAGCGGGGAATTCTAAACATTCCGGTAGTCGATCGAGTGGTTGACTAGTCTCTCGCTGTATCATGACAGTCAGTTTTCGGCTTTCTATACTGAGGTGCTCGCCCAGCTGAACTGGGGCACAATCGCAGTAGTTCTCCTGGTGCCGCGTTAGCCGATGATACGGAACGTAAGGTAGCAAAACACAGGAGTCGGGCAAACCCAACATTTGACCAAAGACATGATTCGGAGCTGATGCATATAAGGCCTAACTCGAGACGCCGAACACTCCCTAAGGTGTTCGGTCTTTGTAATAATGGGCAGAACAATGCCCTAAGCCCCTAGTGTCCAGGTACGGGCATGATCTTCTGACGCGGCCGATGCCAAAACGTCAGGCTCCGCTTTGGTTATAATGAGGAACCAAGGGATTATAACAACAAGAGATAGTAAAAAAGGTTTACGCAGGGTCTTAATCTGAAAAGAATCCTCGCGACGGGTCCCTACTGCACGTCTGCGCCTGTGTCTCCGTTGTGCCGTTATCCTGGACGGGTGTGCATGTTGTTCATCTGTAAAAAGAGAGGAACTTTAGCTTGAAAGGAACCTGTGCAGAAAATATATACGAAGGAAGAAATATAAATAAGTAAAGCGGAGTCTGTGTGAGCTCGCTGTTGTTTGTGCGCGCAGCCCCTTGTAAAGGGATGTGCGGCTAGGGAGCCCCTAGCTTACTTATGCCGGACTCGTCTAACCGTGTCCGGGGTCTTTAAGTGACCCTCGCACTGAAATGATGCCACGTGGACCGGGCATCTTGAGTGTGAGAGACGCGTAATGTGGTATGGCGTTGAAACGGACAAAAGCCTCTCGTCCCAAGAGTGCTTGATAGCCACTTTTAAATGGGACGATATGAAAAATTAGTTTTTCGCGTCGAAAGTTGTTCGGTGATCCGAACACAACTTCTAGTAATAGGGAGCCTGTGCACTTGGCGTAAGTGCTTGGCGTCACTCCTTTAAAGGAAGTGCGGCTGCGTCGAATTTTAGTAGGGTCTATCCCCAACTTGCGGATTGTGTTTGGATACAGCTGGTTTAAGTTGCTGCCTCCGTCCATCAGGACTTGAGTAAATTGTAGTCCGTCGATTATAGGATCCATTATCAGGGCAGTCCATCCTGCGTCTCGAACGCTTCTGGAATAATCCAGGTGGTCAAAAGTGATTGGTTTTGATGTCCAATCTTTATGTTCCGCTGGGTTGGACCGTGCGAGACCCTTTTTAGAGGGTGCCGCACTATTTTTCCGTATTATCACATGAAGTGAGTTTACTGCTTTGACCTCTTGTGGGAAAGTCTTTTGTTTTCCGGTGCTCTGCTGGTGGGGTTTGTCATCATCTTCGCTTGATGCGTCGAGCCCCTTGTGTTCGGCGTTTAGCCGGCCGGACTGTTTGAAAACCCAACAATCTCGGTGGGTATGGTTTGCAGGCCTTCCGGGGGTACTGTGGATTTGACATATCCGACCCAAAATCTTATTTAAGTTGGATAGCTCATCGTTGTTATCCTTAAGAGGCGGTGTTTTGTTGTTTGGCCGCGAGCTTTTGAATCCGGCGTTAACTGCCGTGCTCTTTGGGCTTTTCTCTTTATTCCGGTGCTGCTCTTTTCTGCACCGTGATTTTTCGTTTCCATCTCTGATCTCGGATGTACTTGGGTCGCTGGTGCTGCATCTTGCTAGCCAGCTGTCCTCTCCCGCACAAAAGCGGGTCATGAGGCTTGTTAGCGCGGACATTGTCCTCGGCTTCTCTTGGCCGAGGTGTCTGGCGAGCCATTCGTCTCGGACGTTGTGTTTAAAAGCTGCTAAGGCTTCGGCGTCTGGACAGTCGACTATTTGGTTCTTTTTGGTGAGGAACCTGTTCCAGAATTTGCGTGCTGACTCTCCGGGCTGTTGAGTTATATGACTTAGATCGTCTGCATCCGGAGGGCGGACATAAGTTCCTTGAAAATTTGCTCTAAACGCGTCCTCGAGCTCTTCCCAACTTCCAACAGTGTTTTCTGGGAGGCTTTTGAGCCAATGACGGGCTGGCCCTTTGAGCTTGAGGGGTAGGTATTTTATGGCGTGGAGATCATCTCCTCTGGCCATATGTATGTGTAGTATATAATCTTCTATCCAGACTCCAGGGTCTGTTGTTCCGTCGTAGGCCTCTATGTTTATGGGTTTAAACCCTGCTGGTATTCGTGATCCAGCACCTCGTTGGTGAAACATAGTGGGTGTGCGGCGCCCCTGTATTTGGGTACACCAATGTCTTCGGACACTTGGCGTGTTGTATTGCCTTCTGGGGCCCTCTTCTTTGGCCCGTAAATGGACCTGGCTGGGCCATCTGTCCTTCTAGGGTCGTTAGTTGGTTTATATGCGGCGCCGCTTTCAGATTTTGGCCTATCATCTGGCCGTCTATCCGGCCAGGCGGCCTCTTTGTTTTTTGACTGTGGGGGCTCTATGGCCTCCTCATCAAATTCTGGCAGTAGCTTGCGTTTCGGGTAGCTTTTCGATTGATGGGCATTGCCGTATTTGTCTGCGGTTTTGAGCACTTTGCTCCACCTCATTCTGAGTGTATCTTCCGCTGTTTTGAGCTTCCGTTTTTCCTTTTTCAAACTTCTTGCAGTGTTGACGAGTCTTTTCCGAAGGTTTTTATTCTCCGGCAGTGTATCCGGCGTGAGATCGTCCGGACTATTTTTTCCGCCGGGCCCGGACTGATTGTCTAACTCGTCTTGTTCCGACGGTTGCTTATCGTCGTCCACTGGTTTGCCCTGCTGTATTGCTGGGTCATTAAGAGCGCTGTTGTTGTCGAGGCGGGACTTAGGGCGGCGTCTGCGTCGCCGTTTTCATTGTTTGTCGGCGGGATTATCCTCTGCCGCGCCCCGTTGGTCCTCGTTGTCGCTTCCTTTTGGGGTATCAACCATGTATACGTCGTATGACGAGGTGGTCTTTACGTGCCTTATAGGCGCTGGTTCTTGTTCGTCTCCGGCATCGTCGTCCATGCCGTCGATGTCTTCGGAGTCGTAATCTAGCATGTTGGTTAGGTCGTCGACAGTGGCTACAAAGTGGGTGGTGGGTGGGATCTGAATTTCTTCGTCGTCCGTATCCCAACCATCCTAGCCATAATCCGCCAGGACTCTCCAGATAGCGAGAGATGCTTTAGCGAATTTAGTATGTCGCCAAAGGGCGAGTGTTGGAAGATGTCCGCGGCAGTGAATTCCATAACCGGTGCCCAATCAAATTCGATTGGCAGGGGCGCGGGAGGTCCGGAGTCCGGCAAGGAGTCCGGCACCTCGGAGTCGCGAGTTTCGCGAGGGACAAGGCTAGTGTTTGGCTCCATCGCCGTGGAAGTTGAAGCCCCCGAGGCGGCGTCCAACCGCCGGTCCTTGATCTGGGCGATCGGCTCCGAGCTAAGAGCCGGAGCGGACTCGTGTGCGGCCACCAAGGCACTGTTCGGCGGCAGAGCTAGATCATGCCCATCATAACAGTGCGGCGCGCTTGGCTGTGGCTCGAGCCCGTCGAAGATCAAGTCTCCGCGGACGTCAGCCGTGAAGTTTAGGCTTCCGAATCTGACCTGACGGCCAGGGGCGTAGCTTTCGATCTG